>OY755039.1:13846717-15046717 GCA_963576565.1 Aspidapion aeneum
CAGACAGACAGACAGACAGACAGACAGACAGACAGACAGACAGACAGACAGACAGACAGACAGACAGACAGACAGACAGACAGACAGACAGACAGACAGACAGACAGACAGACAGACAGACAGACAGACAGACAGACAGACAGACAGACAGACAGACAGACAGACAGACAGACAGACAGACAGACAGACAGACAGACAGACAGACAGACAGACAGACAGACAGACAGACAGACAGACAGACAGACAGACAGACAGACAGACAGACAGACAGACAGACAGACAGACAGACAGACAGACAGACAGACAGACAGACAGACAGACAGACAGACAGACAGACAGACAGACAGACAGACAGACAGACAGACAGACAGACAGACAGACGGCGCAACAAAAAAGTTTCAAAATCATCTGAAACGCAAAGATATATAAAAAAATTTGAAATCGGAGCAACTTTTTTTTTCTCGAAAAAATTAGGATCACTATAGCTCACACTACTATAGTATAGTAGTAGTGTGAGCTAATATGAGAATGTGACCTTTATTTTCTAACTAATGTGCATAATGAGAATTGTAAATAACCACAAAAATCGTTATATTGGTCGCCCAATGACGCAGATGAAGCGCTGTTGCGCTCTTTTTTTTCAGACTAAATATAAGAATCTAAGACAGGACAAAAAATTAAAAATTAGAGCCATCTGCAAAACCGAACGAGCGGTTGGTCATCCCATTACCTACTAACCGATAAAAAAAAACGTGAGCGCTCTCCGCCGCGGATTCTGTACTGTCGAATTCTATAACGATATGTCGTCTTCTCATTCTATATTTTGCATTTCGCAGGCAACAAAACATATCGCTATGGAATTGTACATTGCACAGAATGCGGCCTCCGCGTATAAACAAGCATTGTTGAAGCGATTTTTGTTTTTCGTTCGGCTGTGTTTACTCGATATATCCCGATAAGGCGTCCGTTGGTTGTCACGAAAATGTCGCATGCTTTGGCAAGGAAAATAAGCAAGTGCTTGACCTGCATAGGGGAAGGAGGGGAGCATTCGACCACAAAATGGTTTTTTGCATCTAAAAATTTGCTAAATGCATATTTGTAAAACAAAAAAGTACTAGTAGGTAGATCGGAGTGTTTTGTTTAAATTTTTCACCTAAAATTAAAAAATAATAATACCATTTAGCAGCAAATGGTCGAATGCTCCTCAACCCTAGAAAGCATTCAACCAGGGCGAAGGGGGCATTCGACCATGTATAAAAAGAATATTTATAGGAATAAAAAAAAACAAAAAGTTATAAAAAAATGCCTTATTTTAGGAAATATAGCAAAAGTAAAACGCGATGCTGTAAAAAAATTAACAAATAATCCTAAAAATACCTTCTTACAGTAAAGTACAAGTGATAAAGTAGTTTAATCATATTGTGATACAAAAAACAAAAATACTAGGTATCTTGACAAAAAATAAAAACAAAACAAAGCCTACAAATAACATTAGGTACCTACCTACCTAAATGAAATCAGTTTACAAGCAAGGTGTTAAAATTGTAACTAAACTTAAATTATTGTTGCAGTTTTTGTTAATGTTTTCAATTTGCTAATTATGTCTCCATTGTCCACTTCGCTTATATCTTCGATATGTGGAACATAAAATGTAGTTGACAGACCCTCTCTTCTCAAAAAATTAAATTTTGTTGCCTTTCCCAAAATTTTAAAATTCGCCCCAAAAAATGAATCAGTTTGGATTTAGTCTTGAACCTTACTAAAACAAAATCTTCTGTTTTGAGATCCCCTTGATCAACTTTTTCAATATCTTCAAACTCGTCACTAAAATCATAAAAATGTGAATCTTCATGAAGAGATAACGCATTATTTTCGGTCGATGATAAATCAGAACATCCAGTGGTCGAATGCTCCCCATTTTTTGGTGGTCGAATGCTTCCCAGGGTACAGAAACAGATTAATTAGCTCCACAAAAAAATATTTATATGTTTAGGTTAAAATAATATTTATGAATCAAAACTGCAATATCTAGAGATTCTTTGCACAAACTATTGAAATTTAATAACCAGCTTTTTAAGAAAATTTTACTTAAAGTTCGACGCAAAAAATATCTTACCAAAAAGTGTGTTTTTCAACTTTTTCGTTAAGAAATCAGAAACGTTGAGTATACGTGTGTACTTATTTTCAGACGATGCTCAACTAACAAAACAATCTAAAATTGCTTGATTTTCACGGGAAATTTAAACCATTTTGTAAATAAACGCGTTGGTTGAATAGAATTTATAGAATTAGTATCCGGTTAGTGGCGTATTGTTTAAATTCGGTTCTGATTCTGATTTTTATTTTAATTGTTTAGCCCATGGTTCCCTGTGTACGATGCAGTGTGTGCTTTACTGAAAAAACTATTTTTGAGGTAAAGCGACGATGACAAAAAAGACTTTCTGCACTATAAAAAGCCGTCCCCTATATTGAACGTAAATAAACCGGCTTAGGTTAAAGATGAAGTGTATATTCGATATTTTAAAGAACAAACATTTAAAGGATAGATGAATTTGCCTCACCTACAAGCAGTAAAATTTAAATTAAATCGCAATTGCATCATCGTGAACCTGCTACCTGATTTCGCTGATTTTACTTAATTAACTTAAGTTCTTACTCGGTTCTTTATAGAATCTAGGTATGTACAGTATTAGCATATTATTGTATTTAAATTTTTTATATGTGCATAAAAAATGGATGGAGGGAAATCCTGATATAGGACGATTTTACTGATCCGGAAATTCCCTATTATCTTATCTAATAAATATATAATTATAGTACAAATTATTGCTGTCTAATTTAATGCTTATTGTTCCGCATAAACAAGCACATCCTACACCAACAGGCATTTTATTTAAAACCACATATCCACTAGCGTTCTTATTCCTGTTGGTCTTTTCTCAGTGGCCATTTGTCTGTATCGGGCGATAGAGCCACAGCTCCCAATAGGGAAAACCAACTTATATAAAATGAAAACGTATTATGTTATTTATTTATATTATTTTCACGTCCATAATTTACAAAAGTGCGTATACACCAAAGTGAGCCGTAAACTTTCTGCTTGTGCGCCGTTCGTGCGCCCCTCACGCGTCTCTTGTTCTAAACCGCGGGCTGCTTCTGCGCCGCTCGTTGAGTGACGTTTCAAAAAATCTTCCACGATCCACAGAAAAGCCGCAAACGCGGAAAACAAGGGAGGCTCTGCGAACCAGTGTTGCCAGGTTATCCCCAGATTTAATTTTAAAAATCCCTGGAAAATCACTATACCGAAGTTAATTTCTATACCGCAAGCGCCAAGCATTGCACATTAGTTTAAAAAGACAATTTTGGTAGCTAAATTATTATAGGTAAGCTAAAACCATCTTGATTTTTTATCAGTGTTTTGGTACGTAGGATGCCAAATAAAGTTTCTATTGAAAGCTTTTTCTTATTTTGGTTTTGTTTTAGTTAATGGTTGAGAAAATTCTTTCAACGGTGGCACCAATAAGTACATGACCCGTATAGAGTGGCAGCCGGCGAGCTTTGCAACATTGGGGGGCCGATGGCGCTGAAATAAATTTGTCTAGTACGCAATATTCAGGGACAAGTACCATGATCTAATGGCATGTATATGATAGACATGAACCTCGGAACCCGCACATGCAAGTAAATCGTACTAACAGTCCCTGAATATTGCGTACTAGATGAATTTATATCAGCGCCATCTGCCCCTCAATGTTGCAAAGCTCGCCGGTTGCCACTCTATATGGGTCATATACTCATTGGGGGCACTTAAATGTGGCAAACTTACGATATCAAGTCTAAAATTACAGAGTGTGGGTAACATAAAAGATTCATCAGCATATTTCAATTTTGACATTTTTGTCCAAAATTTTTAAACATTTTGATTGTTAAAAAACATAATAATAATATAAAATATATTTGCTATTAATCCAATTATATGGTTTTTGTAAAATTTTCCCAAGATTATTAAACAAAATCCCTTTATCGCTGCCATACATCGAAAATTCTTAGATTTAGGATAAATTCCTAGACCTGGCAACACTAAGGACACCCATCGTAAAGGCAACCCAAGCAGCATTTTTCCGACTAACTACTACATTCTACACCAAATTTGACGTTAATTTAAGTACACTATTTAGTCATAGTAAGACTGACTTCCCCAGACTACTATACCATACGGGTTAATGTTGTCTAAGACGTCGGTAATTTTTAGGATGTTTCTTAGTCAAACAGTGACGTTGCGTTAAGGTCTTCGGGCAACTGTACTAAAATCTGCACGTTAATTTATCGACCTTTTGACCGCAATCAGTAACTAATTTCTGACCGTTAATAAAACGTTCAGTTTTAGTCGTCCAAGGCTACTATAAACAGAGTAATATTTTCGTTAAATGGGCAACCTAAGTATATGTTTATGTCAATATTTTCGACACCTTACGACTGCGCCATTTTTCTTTTCTACATGATTTTGCCATTGATGCATTTGAAGCGTAAACAAATGAAAAAACATTTTTTTTTCTTTTTATTCTCTTTTTTTATGCATATAAATTTATCTTTATGATGAATTTTTAACGGTCGATCGATTCTGCATGAAATTTTTCAAGTTGAGATATTCTGTTTTTTTATAAAAAATATCATTTCATCGAAAAACACAATGGATCTGTGGCGCGTGTGTTTTTTAGGACCAAGTCTATATATAATTATCAATAAACTTGACAGCGATCTTGTTTTCCACCTGATGCTAAAACTTGGGTTAAAGTAACGACTATTTTGTGTACAGAAAAAGAACGTTAAGTGGACCTCTTAGTTGATTTTAAGTTAAAGCATTAACGTTAAAACAACGTTCTAACTAAGGCCCATGGTTAAATGGATAACGTTGTATACACCCTAAAATGATTGGGAAGCTTTATAGGAAGCGAAGCCTGACAATGCTTTTCTATTTTTTGGTATTATTTTTGACATGTTTTCCTCGGTTTTACATTGGCGGCCCGGTTTTATTTTAAAGATATTGTTTTACACAGGCTGAAGGTACCTAAACTATATAAATTTATGTATTTAGAAATAAAGTTAAGCTGCAAGAAAGTATTTTGAAACTCGATTATTATTAAATAGATCTTTAGGCTATTAAAACCACCTTTTTAAAATAAGAACGAGCCGCCAATGCGAAATCGAGGAAAACATGTCAAGAATTATAACCCAAAAATAAAAAAACAGTCAGGCATCGCTACCTGTAAAGCTTGCTTTACGATGAGTGACCTTAGGCAACGAACATACAAGGAGGAACGTTGAAACACCCACCAAAGATGGTTTTCGGCAAACGATGTGCGAGCAGCGTGCAGGCATCCTGAAACCACAAACTAATTAGACGCACTTTATACTATAGGTACTGGCACCGTCACGTCACCGTACCATCACCGCACCGTAACCCACACGTAAAATGTCCTTACATTGAAAGCAATGGTCGCATTCACACTAAACCGTAAAGGATTAGGTCCAGTTCTTTCAATGTAATAATAACTTACGTATCAGTGACGATAGGGTGAAGTGACGGTGCCGGTAAATATAGTATAGTCCAAATTATACGCATTTGAAATGACGTAATTTTTGTTTATCTTTGTTTAGTATATTATAAACAACGGTGACAATAAACTTTTTAAAAAAAGTAGTGGCTATGATTAATTCATTGATTAATTTTTTAAATAGGTAGGTAATTGGGTATGTGAAGATCCGTTACTGTCAATTAAAAACATGAGTTTGTCAACTTGTCGGAAATTATTTTAAAAAGTTGTAAAATGTCTAGAAACAAATATAATAGGTATAATAAACAATCGCAGCTGATAATCTTAAATATGTTGGCTTTTTTCCAACTGGCAAGGGAATAAGTCCGAAATGGAATCGCACTTCAATTTGAGAATGTGATATAGCTAGCCGCAGACGCAACAAAATCAAGCTCAACAACGATAGTAAATATTAAAAACAAATCTACGCCATACGTTTTTTTCTCACCTGGTGACGTCATTACAAATGCGTATAATTTAGACTATATAAATCGCGCCTCAGACAAAACTGATCGCGATGCGTTCGCGGCTCACTTTTGTGACGAGGCGAAAGGAAAAGTTATTGAGTAAGCAAAATATTTAATAAAAAATATTTTTAACTAAGATTTTATTTTTTGTATTTTACGAGGGCACCCAAAAAACGATCAAAAATAAGAGCGACAAAATTAATTTTTCCACAACTAATTAACGACTAATTAGTGGCAAATTATCCACTACATTCGATTTCGATACGTTATGTCTAAAGCCATTTTTACGAGGGTGCTTCGCTAACTTCATATAAAGTTAGCGAAGCACCCTAAAAATCGGTCAAAAGTAAAAGCGACAAAATTAATTTTTTCACAACTAATTCACGACTAATTAACGGCAAATTATCCACCTAGTAGCGATTCGATTTGCGATGGGTGCCAAAATATGAAGTTAGCGAAGCACCCAAAAAAACGGTCAAAAATAAGAGCGACAAAATTAATTTTTCCTCAACTAATTCACGACTAATTAACGGCAAATTATCCACCTAGTCGCGATTCGATTGGCGATGGGTGCTTCGCTAACTTCATTCTCATAACCAAAACGCATGGAATACTATCTACCAGCTCACCTAAATTGCTTTAACAAGTTTTGTAAAATATAATAATATGTTTAGTATCTTTTATAAGTGAGCCGCCCGCAGACTTGCGAGCCGCACTATATCTGTAAACAAAATGTTCCTAAATACAAAATATTTAGGAAAGCATCATTTAATAATTAAAAATTATGACTACATTCGTTCTACCGGTCAAGAGGTAAAGAAATCCAAAGTTCAATATTTTCTGATCAATAATATTTTTTTTTTAAAATAAAATAAAAACTGACAATTTGGCTCGAAGATGCAGGTACTAAAATAAACTGAGATTTCTCAGAAACTACTTAAATGAGATAGCGACGTATATGCGTTGTTTTAAAGGCCTTTAAAATACGCTTTGAAGATGATGTAACTTTTACAAAAAACAAATTTTAAATAGGTGTCAGAAAAAAATATATTTTGAAGATGTTTCGAACAAGTTATATGTCGCTATTCTGGTTTAAATAGTTCTCATCAATATCAATCTTATTTTACGACATGTTTGAGCCAATTTGCCAGTTTCTTATTTTGCAAAATATTTTTAAAAATATCAACTGTTCAGAAAATTTTAGGTATTGGGATTCTTTATGTACTGATGGAATAAATAGAAAATATGCTTATTTGTTAATTTTATATGAATTAACCCACTGGAGAGATTTACAGACCTCCATGGACTTTTTTAACGGCGCATTCGTATTCAGCATCAAAAAATATATCGTTAGGTGTGTAATACCCTTCTTGACTAAACCGAAGCCTGGGCATGATTTTAAAAGGAGGTAATAAAAATAAAATCTGACACTAATGAAATTGTCACCTGCTATCTCGTGTCAGTACTTCCCACTCAATACAAAAGAGATATCTAGGATTAAAAGAGAAGTTCTTCGCTGTCGCCTACTTTAATTTAGAAGTAACGCCCACGATCCAAGTTTCATAAGCATTAGAGAGTTTTAGCAGTATAGATTCCATGTGTTAGTATAGCAAAAACATTAACAATGTGGCGAATAGCCTGGTAAACGAAGTACCTATTTAGTTTCTTTTGTATTAATTATCAGTATCAGTGGCGGCTCCTAATCTATGATACAGGGGGTTCACAATATTTTTTCTCGCAGTTTTTATGTTCAAAATATTTTTTTCAGTGTATTTAATTATTTTTTTAAAAATTTTCATTTTAAACTTTCTGTCAATGTTTCTAGATTTTTCTCTAGTATCTGGTTTAAGTTTGTTGCGGGTTTAGGTCTGCCAGCATTTTTAACTTCTCAACTCAAAAAGCTACTTTTTAGTACTTTACACCATAAGGACATCATAAAATGGCAATAAAATAGAGAACAAATCTTTTTAAACTACAGGACTAATAATAATAACTATAACTACTAGAGAGATTTAGGCCCGGGCCATAGCATCAAAATTTGGTATCCGTGGGCTTTTTGATTAAGATTTTACAACAGCTGTTTTAGTCGTAACATTGTTAATTTTCCGCTTTGGTTTTGTTAATGTTCATGTTTTTCAATTACCATTATTTAATACGTATGGATTTAAAATTTATATGTTTAATATAACAATACCATTTAATTAGAAATGGCTTACATTGGTATATATTATCTATTATTACCATATAGGCATAGATGGCGCCACACTACTACATTTGACACTAGTTTCAATTTGCCAGTTACATATATTATAGGGAATTATGTTGGATAATGGGCAAAAGTGCTATTAGAAAAACTTTCATTTTATTCCACAATTTGATAAATTTTCACCCAATCAACTAGTTAAGATAGAGATAACCCTAAATTTTTGACAACTGTCAAATAATGTAGTGACGTAACGGAGTATAATCCAAAACCACCAAAACTAACTCATGCGCAGTAACCGAAATCCTGTCTACCCGAAAAAGTAACATTAAGAATTAAATGGGGGTCCTGGCATCAAGCTTGTATGAGAATGCATGGTTATGCCCCGTATTTATGCTCTAACGTATTTGAATTTACTTGACAATTCCTTTTTTTTTACAAGCTTTTATTTAACTTCACCTGTATGTATGTATGTATGTAATCAAATCTTGCAACTCATTTTTGAAGAACTTCCAAACATCCGATTGACTTCAAATTTCGCATGGCGTCTTAGTTCCGATGACAATACAATAATATGGTTTCATCGGGTACCTACCACCCCCCTATTTAGTTTGTCCGATTTCAACCAAAATTGGTATCTGGGGGTTTCTGAGGATGACAATTACGAATTTTTGATCAGATTACAAAAATCCAATATGGCGGATTCAAATTGGACGATTTAATGTCAAGTTTTTCTGATTACTTTCAACTGACTTCCACGTATCCGATTGACTTCAAATTATTTCACTTACCGTTATAGTTCCGATGACAATCCAATAATCGCTTTTTTTATTATGATATCAGAACACTCAAAAAATTATTTTATGCTTTTTAGTCAATTTTGTAAAAGCTTGTTTTCAAAAAAAATTTTTCTTCTAAATTTATCTGTACAAAAGTTGATGATGATGATGAATCATAAATATGTCAGTGGGCCTTGCAGCCCTTCCACTGCGACCACCAGTGTTTACTAAAGGTAAAAACATTGTAATATTAACTACTACTACTACCAGGACTGGATATTGTAAAAATTAGTTAGTCATAATTTTAAAAAGTATTTTGTTTTAAATTTTATAGGTCGCCATTTTTTTTCAGAGGTAAATTTCCCTCGAGAAAATTCCTGCAACCTGCTATTAAAAAGCAGCAATTTTAAAACTATTATGTGAAAAGTTCAAATGATCCGAATTTAAATATTTTATGAATAACTATTGAAACTTAACAATATCAAAAATATAATTTTATCAATTTTGTTTCATCAATTTTGTGTTTTTGTTAATTTATATCATAACGCTAATAAGCAAGAAAAAACCTGATTATTGTCGTAAGCTCTCTACTTTTCTTCTCCTGGAGCAATACTCCTACGAAAACTGCTACCACTGCAATTTGTATTGATTTTCAGTGCCTGGGCGGTAACAATATAACTTATTGTTTTAAGGTTGCGTGTCCAGTTAAAATACATACTCTCGAGAATCCCTCTCGAGAATATTTTCGAGAGTAAATGTCAAACAGCTATAATCCGATCACAGCGCTTAAGTAAAGAGAGGTACCCGCTAGTTCACAGATTGACTTTCATGTCGGAGAGCGACTCCATGACTTCCAAGCAATTTCTAATTGCGACAGAGTCGAGTAATGTGAAAAAACTAGCAATGTTAATATTTTTAATAATTTATATGGGTATAAAGAAGTGGATTCCGGGAAAACATTTACAAAAAAATTGTAGTTCGTACTTACTTTTTATAAAAATTCAAATATACAAACACAGAAAAACAAGTAGGGACTGTTTTAGTTTTACGTAATGTTACGGCAAAGTGAACTTGGTGAAATTGGTTGTGCCCTGTACCTGAGCTTGTGGCCCTAAAAATCGTTTCAAATGAAATACAGTCGAACCTCTCTAACTCGAACCTCTATAACTCCAACCCCTCTATAACTCGAACCTTTTAGCGGTCCCTGCACTTTTTACATGTATTTTAACCTATGTAACTCGAGTTTCTATAACTCGAACTCTCCATAACTCGAACTGTTTTGGTTGTCCCTTCAGGTTCGAGTTATAGAGGTTCGACTGTATTTGCTTTAAGTGTGACAACTGATTTAATGAAATTTAAAACACTTTTTTCATGTTATCATCTTTTAAATAACTTACCTTTTTCGAAAGATTGCGTAAGACATATTTCAAATAATTACAGATCGTCGCTGTATCTGCAAAACGTCGAAAGTGAAAAAAATCTCGATTTTATTATTCTTTACCTATCCAGAAATTAGTTATAAAGTAGATTTTATGCAAAGGATTCCAAGTCGATCACAGAATCGGAAGCGGTCGCTTGAATTAAATTGCAATAACTGTGATCAATGTGAAACGCCTACTAACATAGTGTCTAGCAACAATTTTTTTGTTGATTCTGTAAAATTACATTTGTTTGACATTCGACGTTTGGCATGTAAGGCGACGTTGTACTGCATTTTCGCTCATTTCTCGTCTAATATTTTCCTAATAGGTGCTGCATAAAATATGATTCATAAAGTCAGTTGAGGTTGGGAGTTGAGGTTCGGAGTTCGAAAGTTAAATATCAGCTTATTGAAACATGTATTTCCATTCATAAAGTAAGTTGAGGTTCAGTTGAAGTTCAATAGAGAAGTTGGAGATAACGAAATTTTATGTTGGGAGTTCAGAGCAGTTGGTATCTACCAATAAAACTACAGCATTTAGTCACCTGACCATCAGCTGTTGCAGCCACAGAATGATTTATGCCTACGGCGGCCATTTTCATTGTTTGGATTTTGAATTGAGTACCTAGTTGTTTTTAAAAATTTTGGTGTGTTCTTATTATAAAAAAATGGCTAAGAAGAGAATCCTGACTTGAAATTTTTGAAGGTTAGTTAGAATCCAAAGAGCTGTTTGGTGTCATTTTAACATTTTCAATTATTGGACCAATCATTAATAAGCAGTCAACTGAGTTTATGAATGGCTCAAATTGTGAACTCCAACTACCAACTGACTAAACTCCCAACTCTCGGCGTCAACTGAACCTCAACTGACTTTATGAATCGGCCTTAAGACTTTGAGCCGTGATTTATTTCTATTATCGCTAACGGGTTATGGGTTAAAAAAGGCTTGGCTTTTTCGGGTCGTTTTTTTTTATGTCCCTGAAATTTATTTGTTAATTTTGTATTTGTAGAAAAGCGCTATTTCCGCAACTCATAGCAAGGTAAAAAAACGTTAAAATCAGTTAAACAATTCCCAAAAAAATATAATTTCTCAACCACTATTCTACTTGCTTCTCAATTCTGTCTGCATTAAGTTTCTTATAAATTCATTGTTAGATCGATAGGTCTTTAAGTACATTACCAAAAATTACCGCCCTCTTGAAATCCGAATATGGCGGACAGAAATAAATTTGAGCATTTAGAATTCTTATGTTTGATAAACATTTCACCTTTTTAAATCCATAGAAAAGCTGTATCCGTCATGCATAACAGAAATAATATATTTGGTTTTAACCATTGTTTAATTTTGCCTTGCTTTTTTGGCCTTTTTTTAATTTTCTCACAAATTCATTGTTACTGAACCGATTTCAAAGAAATAAGAAGCAACATGGTGAGATTGCTAGTAATAAAAACAGCGATGCTATTGATGTTCTGGAGAGTTAAATTTGATTTAATATTTAATAACAGTAGATTTTTCTCATGATAATTTGTTAAAATTGATTCAGTAATAAAAAAAATAAGAGGAAATGAACGTTCGTTCGCCATTTTGTAATTTAAGATTATGGACAAAAATAATATTTCCTGGAAAGTGCAGTTTTTTTCTAGCACGATTGTTTTAAGGAAAAACATTTTTGCCGTTTTTTCTTGGCCCACAGTATTAACATATAACTCAAGTAAAGTTCGGGGCGCTGCTCCCCCCCCCCCCCGTAGCTTCGCCTATGACCATAACCAAGAATGCGCTATGGTTCAAAAAACTAAAATATGGATACACTTCTGAAATAACAAAAATAAGACTTGTAAAAACATCTTTTCCATTCTGCTATACGATGCTGAAACTTGGAACTTTGATGCACAAAACGATTTGAAAATGTGATGTTAAAGGCGAATGCCAGGAATATCTTGGACATCATCGTAAAAACGCTTCCATTTTAATTGAACTCATAATAAAAACTATGTTATCACAACACAGCCTTTAATTTTTTCTTCATGTGACGCGATGAAATGAATAATAAATGATCCACAAAGACTGATGATCTCTGGAAATGTCAAGCTGCTTTTTGAGATGCGTACAGAACAACATAAAAACAGCTGGTCGAACATATTGGGGGATTTCTCGGTCTTCAGTAAAGAGGGAACGATCAGAGAGAGAATGAAAATATTAATACAAGTTTGATTAGCTCTTTTTTGGTTTAAATATCACTTAACTATTTTCTTTTTCAGATCTGCTCTAGAGAAAGTTGCTTACGAGATATACACCGAGAAATTCGGTCAGTACTTGGCTGGGTAGAAAAATATTTACTGTAGTACCTGAGATCTTTGTTAGGCCGTAAAGAAAGTTCTTAGTATTTTGCTACCATAACTAATTTTTTTTTTGTTTTAGGAAAAATTTTGCCAAGATAGACAAGGTCGTACCTAGTAGGGGGATCAGTCCTATCGCCCAAACAAATAAAAATGATTCAAATCAACCTCCCGTCAAATGAAATAACCGACAATGTACCTTTAAAGAGAATTCTCAGCAACACATAAGCCCCAGCTATGTGCACTCTTCGATCTCGATTTACCCTTATCTTGTGAGAAATGTCCATGAACACAAGCTTTATTTTTGTTTAGCATTCACTAAACAAAAAACTGCTTAATTATTTTTTTTTTCTGTAAGTATACTGAAAAGATTTTTAATTATTATTAATTTTTCCCGATGCATATACAGATTTCAATTACTTCTACAGCCTACACCGGTATTTTAATGTCATCGACATTTTATACAAAACATATAACGAGTTTTGCAGAGGTATTCAGCTAAGTGTCTTTATATTCCTTAATGAAAAGCAGTTTTAATTTCTTTACTTAATATAGAAGTGTCGATCTAATTAAAAAGAGTAAAAATTCATATTACCCGCTTGTCTTCTATATACGCTGTACGTCTTTGATAATGAATTTGATTTATGGTGTAGAGGATTTGAAACTGGTCTTGTTTTAAGGCTACAGTTATTAACTTTAAGGTTGTGGTTCTATAGAATAAAATTGTTTTACAAAATTTCTTGTTGCTTTTTATTTTTGTCATCACCATGTCATTTATATTTGCAGCAATTTGAATCTGCTGCTGCTCTAAACAGTCAATTCAACATCATAATTTCTTAAGTCAGGATGCTATTTTGGGCTAGACTGCTTACTGTCGATATTTGAAAATAGTGAAGCAAGTATAGCCTGAGGGACACTCCGTAGTATTTTTACTTTTAATCAAGATTTGATTATAGAATTTTGATGTCCTTGCTGGTATTTATGCTTGTTTTGTTGAGTATTGAATATTATCAGATGCTTTTTCGAATTAAATGAATCAAAACATATCGCTTCCCATCTCACGTACCGACGTAACTAGCATTGAATATATTTCTCAAAAGAGCGAAAATGAAAAATTAAGCTGTATTAAAATTGTCGCAGATTTTGTACCTGTGATCAAAGAGATTCGAAATATTTAGAAGATGGTGAATTTATGTTGTCAAATTTAACAACTTTACTTGAAAACTCAGTTTTATTTTGGTTTTTTTAATTTAAAAAAAAACACGTACATACGTCATTTCGTGAGATTTTATTTATTTATGTTGGATAGGTCATACTACTTGTTAAGTAATAAATTTAGGAAAAGAAACTTTTTGAAAACAAGCTTTTATAAAATGGACTAAAAAGCATAAAATAATATTTTGAGTGTTCCTATATTATAATAATAAAAGCGATGGGCGTATTAAAGGAAATTTACCCGTTTTTCTTTTAGCCTTGTTAACTCGAAGAGTTTAGTGAAAATCCAAATTCATTATATTATAGCAGAGAAATGTAAGAGTAGATAATTTAACCCAACCCAACCCTACTCAAGCTACCCTTACATTTCTCTGATATGGATGGACATTATTACGCCTGCTTCCTATTAGGCAGATCATCCGCGACCGGCAGTATGTCGATTTATTTTGTCACATTGAAAAAGAAGAGTCGGCCTATCATCGGTTGTGGACGATCCACCAAATGCGCATGGAGAGGTTTTTACCTAATATTAAATACGCCCATCGCTTTTATTATTATGATATAGGAACACTCAAAAAATTATTTTATGCTTTTTAGTCCATTTTATAAAAGCTTGTTTTCAAAAAGTTTTTTTTTCTAAATTTATTTTTTAATTTTTAGATTTGTCTAAGTCTATGCATTTCAGCTAGCGCATCGATATTGCAGGGAGTCCTTCCTGTGAATTTTGAAATATCTAAGTCTTCGATGAGAAGCCGCCCGTCCAACGATTTGATACTAAACAAAATACAAACTAAAATTTTACCCCCTCTCCGCCCTTCACGTTAGGGGGGAGGTAGGCAGTCAGTGATACCACATTATTGGATTGTCATCGGAACTATAACGTTATGCGAAATTTTTAAACTTAATTGGATACGTGGAAGTCAGTTGAAAGTAATCAGAAAAACTTGACATTAAATCGTCCATTTTGAATCCATTATATTGAATTTTTGTAATCTGATCAAAAATTCGTAATCCTCATCCTCAAAAACCCCCAGATACCAATTTTGGTGGAAATCCAACAAACTAAAATTTTACCCCCTCTCCGCCCTCCAGGTTAGGGGCGAGGTAGGCAGTCAGTTATATCACATTATTGGATTGTCATCGGAACTATAACGGTATACGAATACGTGGAAGTCAGTTGAAAGTAATCAGAAAAAGTTGAAATTAAATCGTCCATTTTGAATCCGCCATATTGAATTTTTGTAATCTGATCAAAAATTCATAATTCTCATTCTCAAGAACCCCCAGATACCAATTTTGGTGGAAATTGGACAAACTAAAGTTTTACCCCTTCTCCACCCCCTACGTTAGGGCGGAGGTAGGTACCCGATGAAACCACATTATTGTATTGTCATCGGAACTAAGACGCTATGTGAAATTTCAAGTCAATCGGATGTTTGGAAGTTCTTCTAAAATGAGTTGCAAGATTTGATTACATACATACATACAGGTGAAGTTAAATAAAAGCTTGTAAAAATGGTAAAGCCCTCACACAAAATGGTAGATTTGGTGATGAAATTAAATACATTGTATTTCTCGTGAAAAATAATCGCGTTAAAATTCCAAGACAGCGGTTTAGGTACAAGGACCTTAAAGTGAAATACCCAAAAATAAAAATTTTAAAAGATCCCACGAATTTTAAAATACTCATATCTCCTATGCCCTGGGCACTAAACCGATTAAACTGGAAATAGAATTTTTCAAACATCAGTGTATGAATTCTTAAATGGGTGAGAAGGAATACTCCTTCAAAATCGGGTGAAAGTAAATTGAGCATGCGATCTCACTTGATTTCCGCATCTCTATTGGTCCTGACGTGGGAAGATGCTCATTCTGATCCATTTCAAGAATTCATAAACAGAAGTTAGTCAATAAATGAAAAGAAAGGTTCCTAATTCAGAAACAGCATTCTCAAATCTGGCCTTTTTTTTAAGATTTCCTTTTAAAACATAATTTAATTTTCTCGTTCACTGGTTTCATTTACTGTTAATTTAAATAATTAAGTTTAAATTCACTTGTACTGTTTTCTATTAAAACGTTTTTGTTTCTAAAAAGAATCAAATGTTTAAATCTTCAAAATACAGGGTGTTCCAGATTAACTAACTAACTTCGCTATTATTGGACCTACCTCGTAGGGTAGGTCAAATTAGTGAAATAGTTGCATTTTTTGGGCTGATTAAAATAATTAAAACAGAAAAACAAATGAATCGCGTATTTGCAAAAAAAAATTGTTTGAAAGTTATATATTTTTTTGGATTTCTTTAAAAAGGCGCCGCCTAATTAATTGTTTTTAATATGTAATCATTTTAATCAGCGCCACTAGTTCGCTAATTTCACCGACATTTTAGCTCCAATATTCGCGAAGTTTGTTAGCAATAAAGTGCTGACTTAATCTAAGACACAATTTAAAGAGGCTCGTTTAAGCTGCCTGTCCATTAAGCGTATTATCCGCGCGGAATTAATTTTTTGGTGAAGGTGCCGGTTTTACCGCCTTTCTTGCAGCGGATTTTTTAAAACGCGCGGAAATTATGAATTTCTTTAACACATTTTCGTGAACAATTCTGGTAAAATTCGACATTGTTTATCTTTAATATAAGAAATGTATCACAAAAGGTCAACATACGACTTGCATTTCTTGATAAAAATGAAATTTATTGAAAACATGACATAAAGCCAAATGGCCGATTTACCAACAGGGGACATTGCAATATTAAAAAACAACTACTAGAAAATTTTAAAACATTGTGCTGATGGCAAAAAGTTTAGGAAAAAATCGTACATATAGGCAAAAAAAAAATTTTGCCGAAAATTTTTGAAAAATTTTGTAGGAACTTGAAAAAATCGTACTGCAGAAGAAAATTTTTGCAAAACTTAAAAAGCTACTAAAAAATTTTAAAGAAATTGTGTTACAGACAAAAAGTTTGGATAAATTAAGTCCTCTTAAGAAAAATCATGATGCAGATATAACAAAAAATATAAAGATAGAACTTCTACAAAAATTAGTATATCTAAAAAACTTATACACCAAAGTAAATGTTTCGAAAAAAAAATCATTTAAAGAAGAAAAGGGGCGCCAAAGGCCAAAAATTTGGTACAAAATGCAAAAGTCTTGATTGTTTTCAAGAGTATTTGTATTGCATTCAGAAATCTTCATGAACTTGGGTCAGTTTGTCCCTGAAATGTATACTCATTTCATGTAGGGTGCTAAGCCCCCAGCCCCCCAAATTGTGCCCATTTATTTTGAAGATATTTTGATTTCAAAATATAGACTTTGGTATTACACATTTATTTAAAAATATATTTATTTGACAAAAGTGTACAATTAAACTTTACAATAAAATTGTCACTAGAATAAATAGAGTCATAAACTAAGAAAAATACAATATTTAGAGTTATTTTATATTAAAAAAACACTGATCCTAACTTTTCTTAGTACAGTAGAACCCCGATAATCCGTGCTCCACGGGACCGGACGAGGCACGGATAAGTGAAAAGCACGGATAATTCGAACATTCATTTATTACATGTTACATACATATTATGTATATATACTCAAAATATGACAGAAAAAAAAGAACCCATAAGTTCAAACTAAGTTTATATGTATGTATTGCATAAAAAGATAAGAGAACAAAAAATATAATTCTACATAAGGTTTTGGTCGAGTGATTTCCGGTAACGCTATTTCGATAGAACTTCAAAAACACAATTTCGATGATGCTAAATCATAGCACGAATAATCCCGGGACTTTATTCGCGGTTCTACTGTAATTAAAAAATAAACAAAATAACTTAACAAATTTTACAATTTTCCAACATTCACAATCACATTTTCAACAGCACAGGTACACACAGGTGATTTTTGTTTGGCAGATTGTTGAAAAACTTTATAAATCCCTAAACTGGACTTGTGTGTTAGTGATAATCTATGCTTCAGATTAGTTCTTGTGCAAAACCACCAGACCCTCTAATATGTATACAGTATATTGATGCACAATTTAGTTCGAAATATATACTTATAAATGTTTTTAGCTTTAACAAAAATACCAAAAATATCCGAAAAAACAACTTAAATTAATTTTTTGTTTTATTTTACTTGTCATTCTTTTTTTCTCTTTTTCAAAGGCAGTAAGGTAGTGGCCTCCTTAAGATTTAATGCACAGTATACATACTGGTTCGTTGAAAATAAATCCGCGCGGAAGGATACGCTCAATGGACGTGGACAGCGGATTTTTCGCGCTTTAAAAAAAAATCCGCGCGGAAAATACGCTTAAAGGACAGGTAGCTTTATTCTTGTTTTTCGAAAATCTTTTTTACTTTATTTTAAATGGTTAGAAAAGCTTCGTCTCCGCTGCGTAATACGGTGCACAAATAAAAAAATCAAAACAATCGCATAATCTGTAAAGCAGTGGATGAAACAAAAATTATTAATTCAGAAACCACTTTACCGATTTCAATTCACAAAAAATTAAGTCGAATTTTGTGCGCCATCTTGCGCTCGTGGCGATAAACTTCAGAAGCAATCTTTAAAAAATAAAGACCGGTTTAGTAATAATAAATTTATGAAGAAATCAATGCAGACAGATTTGGTATAGTTCGAAAGATATAATATCGATGGTTTTGCCTGTGCAGCCGGTCAGGCACTGCTTAATTAAAAATAAATTTTTTCTCACTCAAAAGAGTAGATACGCCCCTGCTAATCATATTATTTGTATCCCGAAAATCATGCAGAAACTAATAGAACAACAAGGCCCCAAATAAACCAAAACTATATTAGAGTGTAGTAATTATGACATTTTGTTCTCATAGAAACCAAGAACAGCATGTGGGATTGAAAATCGTCAAAGGCATCAAATTCAGTTGCCAAGCAAACAATAGATTTTGATTTCTAAGGTAATAACTTGATTCAATTTCTAAGCGTTTAATGCAAGACTGAAGTTAACAAAGTATCGCAAGTTTGAGGTTTTCGCTTTGTATGTGGTTTTTGTGGAATTATGGGATGAGTAATTTCAATTTTGTAATAATATTGATGTAGATTGTAGGGGGCGTTCTTTGCGTTATTATAGGTTCAGTAGAAAATTAATAGATTAAACAATTAATCGATTAAATAGTCCGTCAAAGTCTTTTGAAAAGTCACTGGCTGTCTAATAAAACAGCTGCCAAATTTAATTTTTTTCATTTTTAAGAACGGTTTTACTTAGTTTTGTGGGTTAAAAATAAACGTTTAGGAATCTCTGAAGACTAATTTTTTAAGTTATGCATTGGTAAGTAATACAGTACCCTGATAAACGCAAATATTGACCATAAAATTTAAAGGGATTTTTGTATTTTTTAACGTTTTTAAACATTCTCGAAATATTTTGACATGAGGAATTGTGGAAAACTATTTTCAACTGGTAAATCACTTAAACGTTAAAGAACACTTGGCTGAAAAAAATACTCTGCCAATATATGGGCCCCTAAGCTCACACTAGGTACTATAGTTATAGTGTACGTGTGAGCTAATATAACTAAAAACTAAACTAAAGATATATTTTATTCAACTCCAGACTAAAATACCTTCTGTTTGATACCACACAAGCCATGTTTTGACTTAAACTCAAATTTTTGAAATCTACCCCCACCCTTACATTAAAAACAAAAACTAAAATGTATTTTGTTAAACTCCGGATTCAATTACCTTTCGTTTGATATCACACACGCCATATTTTCACTTAAACTCTAATTTTTAAAATATACCCCCACCCTTTTTTTTTAAACAAATTAAAATGTATTTTGTTTAACTGCAGACTCAATTACCTTTCGTTTAATATCACACACGCCATATTTCCACATAAACTCTAATTTTTGAAATCTACCCCCACCCTTTTATTTGGTTTCTGTTCGGTGGATTTTGTTCATTTTTAAATGGGACCATCTCGACCCAAGACCCAGCCTAGGTACCAAATTTCATTAAAATCGGCCAAGCGGTTTTTGAGTTATGCGCGTTGGTCGTTACAGACAGACACAGACACACAGACAGACATACAGACAGACAGACAGACAGACAGACAGACAGACGGCGCAACAAAAAAGTTTCAAAATCATCTGAAACGCAAAGATATATAAAAATTTTTGAAATCGGAGCAACTTTTTTTTTCTCGAAAAAATTAGGATCACCATAGCTCACACTATTATAGTATAGTATATGTGTGAGCTAAAACTTATTACAGTATTATTGCCCTCCAGCAACTATTTTATCAGCTATTTTAGCTGAACGTGACAGTTCATTAGACAGCCCTATATCCATAATGGTTTCAGTTGACGCCACCTCGATTGGTAATAATATGTTAAATATGCTGGCTTTGCCTTCCTCTCTTACGCTCTGGTAATTTTTGCAATTTCTGAGTAGTTGTTTTTTTAATATGCAATAAATCTTTTATACACTTAAGAGCAACCTTGTCCCTTATCGGCCACTACCATCTCAATTGTATACGCATCTAGTGATTAAAGGCAGTGGTAAATAAGTACGTATGTTATCAGTTCTTTTTGTGTTTTTCTCTTTATTTTTGTTGCTTGCTTTTTAAAGAAGAGGAAGAATGGAAGAATTTTGATTGCTTTTACGTTATTTTCTAAGAGTAGCATGGCGCCAACAAGCACCTCTTCGTTAATTAACACAAGTGTATAAATTTACGTTTTTATTTTCTATATACAGAGGATGTCCCAAAAGTCCGAGTCCATCCAAATATCGTCTGAAATATTAAAGATAAACGAACCATATTTGGCAGGAATCGATAGCATCAATAGATCTATTTTGTGAAAGGGCTAGTGGTCGCCCCTACATTAGGGAATTAAATTGAAACCCCTATAGATTGATACCTAATTTTTTCGATTTGTGTCAAAATTAGCAAGATTGTTGTTTGAAACAAAAACCCTATTGAGTGATATTTGCCTATGTCAAACGCGTCAAAATTTATCGACTGTCAAACTTATTCCTTTACCGTTTCTAACAAATTTCTTTTCGTCTTACTATAGCTTTCTCGATAGGTGTTTCAAAAACTAACATGTTGACGTAACTGTCACTTGTTTACGTCAAACGTGTTTTCTACACTCTTTGACAAACTTGAATTTGAAATGTTTTAAGATGCCACAATCAAAAGAAGATAAAACTGAAATTATTTTTTTAGGTGATACAGGTCTGTCGTTAAACGCATTGTTGAAAAAGCGTTTAGGTTCCCAATAACACCTTGTTCGCCCATAAAAAAATAATTTCACCTTTATCTTCATTTGATCGTGGTATTTTAAACACTTAAAACTGAAGTTTCAAACAATAGAAAAAAATATGTTTGGCGAAAAGAGGTGACAGTTGTTAGTTTTTGAAAGACCTTTTGAACAAGCTATGGTTATGGTTAGATAAACCTTTGGAATTTGTAAAAAATGGTAAATTAATATTATTGACAGTCAATAGATTTTGTCACATTTGACATAGGTTAAGGGAGGTTAGGCCAAAATGTAGGTAATTCAGAGACCTTTCAAACAAGATATCACTTAATAGTATTTTTTTTAAACCAACAAACTTATGAATTTTGCGAGAAAGTAAAAACAGTAGGTTTGACAATCTATACCTCTTGACAGATTTGGCGTAGACAATTGACAGTTATGTCAATATATTTGATTTTCAAATAGCTTTTAAACGAAGTATCACACAATAGAAGTTTCAATTTAAAAACTTTTAGTTGACCGCCTTATGCTGCCTCATTTCGTAAAATAGATCTCTTGATGAAATCGATTTGTATTAAATATAGTTATCTTCAATAGTTCAGATGATATTTGGGTGGACTCGGACATTTGGGTCACCCTGTATATACGTATATAAACGTATTTACATTTTTTATTTCACTATATCCGAAATCTCACCTCACCAATCTGAACCAACAAACTTATGAATTTTGAGAGAAACTAAAAACAGTAGGTTTGACAATCTATACCTCTTGACAGATTTGGCGTAGACAATTGACAGTTATGTCAATATATTTGATTTTCAAAGAGCTTTTAAACGAAGTATCACACAGTAGAAGTTTCAATTTAAAAACTTTTAGTTAACCGCCTTATGCTGCCTCATTTCATAAAATAGATCTCTTGATGAAATCGATTTGTATTAAATATAGTTATCTTCAATAGTTCAGATGATATTTGGGTGGACTCGGACATTTGGGTCACCCTGTATATACGTATATAAATGTATTTACATTTTTTATTTCACTATATCCGAAATCTCACCTCACCAATCTGAACCAACAAACTTATGAATTTTGAGAGAAACTAAAAACAGTAGGTTTGACAATCTATACCTCTTGACAGATTTGGCGTAGACAATTGACAGTTATGTCAATATATTTGATTTTCAAAGAGCTTTTAAACGAAGTATCACACAGTAGAAGTTTCAATTTAAAAACTTTTAGTTAACCGCCTTATGCTGCCTCATTTCATAAAATAGATCTCTTGATGAAATCGATTTGTATTAAACATAGTTCAGCTATCTTCAATAGTTCAGATGATATTTGGGTGGACTCGGACATTTGGGTCACCCTGTATATACGTATGTAAACGTATTTACATTTTTTATTTCACTATATTCGAAATCTATAAAAAGTCAACTTATTCAACGACAGAAATGTCTTATAATTAGCAATATGCGTTCAAATTTAGAAAAGCGGGAATTTGTTTTTCGAGAAGTACTTATAATTTTCTTTACACAAAGATTAAACAAAATATACACAGGATATAAAGGTCACACGCTTTCTAACTACATGCTCACATATGTTTCCAGGTATTGCTATAGATTTGCGAAATAGAAAATTTAACTTTAAATATTATTGAACGTAAATAAAATCGTACAACGCCTAGAGTGGTACACTAGGCTCAACCAATATAGTCCAAGGCATCTTTTTAGACTCAGCAAGTATAAAAATTTCACTAGGTAGAAAAAAAAATTGGAAGTATTGTGCGGAAATTAAAAACTGACACTAATGGGTTGATAAGTAACTTTTGAATTTGAAATTTTGTTTATAGAATTATGTTATACTGTAGTATCATATTACCAAGTGTTTTTTGAGTTTGTATTATTATTTTTTGTGTGACATACAACCCAATGAAATTATTTTCTGGTCATAATTTTATGACATAGGATCAATTTCTTAACACTTAGGACATATTGGTACTACGCTATGTGCCACATCATAGCGACATCCGACTTCTAAATCCAAAATTAAAATTAAAATTTTCCAATAAACATGCTTAATTCAGGTATTTAAGATGTTATAAAACTTCCTAAGGCCAACAAAAATAATTTTTCTACACAAATGAACTAAAAATAATCGAAATCACTTCTACAAAAATGAAAACAGGTGGTCTTGTTTTTGTGAACGACATAGGACTAATTGGTTATAGCCAATTTCACGACGTTAACGACATGTGAGAAATTTCCATATTGAAATGTTGCGTTTCTGATTGGTCGGAAACTATAAGAGGTTTTTCTGGGATATAAAGTAGTATATTATAACCCTAATAATAATAATCCTACCTATAATTTTGTAAAATCATATGCTATATATAACACAGTGCGTAGGACAAGAGACAAGAAATGATACACAGATTAGGTAAATAAGTATAAAAAAAGATGGGACACTCATTCTATGCCTCTTTTTTTAGTTCCTGACCAATCGAGCGCGGCGCTGCAATCGCCCAGCTGGCGCGGCGGCGGCAGCCGCCAATTTTAAAAATTAAATTTTGATTGCACCAAAATGTTTGCATTGTTTCATATCAAAAATGAAACAATGCAAATATTTTGGCAGTAAATTCAGAAAATAAAACTACATTATGTATGTGGGTAGGTATTTATTATAAATAACTTATTTAAAACTTTATTAAAAGAAAATTAATAAATTTTTTATTGTATAATTCAACACACTAAATATGTAATACCAGTATTATAATTAATCTCTCTTAATAATAAACATGTGAGTTCCTTACATATATTAGGGGGCTAGCTCAGTCACAATATATCATATTTTATAAAACACTTTTGTCCAGAGGTGGTTCGGTTGCTAATTTTAGTACACCATATTTGCCCAGGTAGAATATCCTAGGTCACGTAGTGAGTGCTGCTCTCTTGATCAGTTACCTACCTTAGCATACACACCAAATTACCCTAAATGATCTATCCCGCTGTTATAATTGGTCTCGTTTTTGAAAATGTGAATTGTGAACACGAGCCCCACTCTATGTGCATGTCAGTCATGTCTCCTTTGGAGCAGCTGGAAAAACAGTACCTGAACAATATAAAATTGTAATATACAAACAATATTCTTTCTTCGGAATGTTATAATTCCTATTTACCAAAAGTGCTAGATAAGCAAACCGAACCCAGCCCAAGGTTTGAAATTTATAACCCACAATCAGAGGATAGACATCAGCGTAGCTAAGGGGGGCCTGGCCCCCTCTGTTGGATCTCAGGCTGCCCTTATGTATTGCAGGGGTCCCCTGAATCACTACTATTAAAAAAATACAGATACAATATATGTGTATCACAGAAAGCAAAGACGTAGGCCGCAGCCCCCTTCAGGATGGCCACGCCGATGAAATTGGGCCTTTTGTTAAAATAAACCATGCAAATTTATTTTATAGGTTATGTTATATACTTACTTGAGATTATTAATAAATTCTTGAATTTTTGGCTGGCCGGTAAAATTTGGTTTCCTAAATACCAAAAATGTTGGTAAAAGCCAAAAATTGCAGTAAAAAACGAAAAAATGGAATTCCAGAAAATTCGAGACCCATCAGCTGGTTTCTACTGAAAAGATGGGCAGTAGCGGGTTGGGTGAGGATGAGCGGGGGTCTACGGTGGCGCCGCGATCGACTGGTCAGTGAAGCTCGAGTGACCAGGCCCTGAAATGATACACATAACATAACGACGACAGTGCATTGTCAAGTGGGGTTTTTGTATTCCTAAAAATTTTAGACGGGCTATTATTGGTGAAACTGTCTGTACCTAGTTATTGAAGAAAACCAAAAAGTTAAAATATTGGCAGTGCGAAAAGATTTAGGAATTAAGTTTAAAGCAGAGAAACACCTAAATAAAGAGATTCCCAAATTAGCATCAAAGAGAGACGAATATAACAAATAAAAAGAAAATATGGTTGAATAACAACAAGATAAATAGACTGATAAGCCACGAAATATTTTTGATTTTTTGATTTACGAGTACCACAAAATTTGCCTTTGTTAATACTTGGGTAATTAGCGTTTTTGTTTTGTTTTAATGTGTAGAACTGTAAATCAGAAATAGAAGTAGTTAACACTAACTACAAATCTCTCTTGTACATAGGCCTCCCACAATATTTTCCACTCTTCCCTGTCTGCCGTTGTGTTTATCCATCTCGTTCCTGCATGTTTCTTCAAATCGTCCGCTCATCTCATTGGGGGTCTTCCCCTAATTCTTTTATTTCCGCAAGGTCTCCAGTTTACAAATACATTTGTTTCATCGATCATATTTCTCTCTGATATTTTGACCGGCAAATTTTCATTTGAATTGTGCTACCTCTGACCTCTGACAGCCCCTACTTATGTTTTATTTCTGATCGATTCATTTATTTTTCTATCTGTTAGCTCTACATGTAACATTTGTCTTTCCATTGATATTTGAGCTTTTGTTACCTTATCAATGTTTAATTTTTGTAAGTGTCCAGGTCAGTCTGTGTTTGATATAATTTTAGTTTTAGTGTAGTTCATACTCAAGCCTATATTTTTATCTGCTTTATTTAGTTCTTCCAGTAATTTTAACAGTTCTTCTTTCGTATCTGTTATTAAGGCGATATCGTCAGCATATCTTAGGTGGTTCAAGTATTGTTCGCTTATTTTGATGCCTATTTCTTCCGAATTTTTAAAAACATCTTCCTGGACCTAGTTAAATAGTTTAGGGGATATTGTGTCATCCTGTCTGGATTTTGATTGATGTTGTTGCTTCACTATATATATATATATATATATATATATATTGGCTAGTAAGTCTGTGTATTTGTGATCTATTTGGCTATTAATTAAAGATGCATTTACTGCCCCGTGCTCGATGCTATCGAAAGCTTTTTAAACGTCTTTAAACGTCTATAAACGCAATATATTTGGATTTGCAAGGCTAATAGGTGGGCAACTGTACTGTAAAACCTTTTCTGAAGCTTGCTTGTTGTTTTGATTGATATCCGAAAAATTTTGTTGTTTGTTCTGTTAATATTTTCGTGAAAAACATAGATTTTATTGAAGGCGTGCTGTATCGCCTCTCTTGTGTAGAATAATGGTTACGGACTCTTTCCAGATGTTTGATATTATTTTTTCTTATAGCATTTTATTCAGGACAATATAGAGGGTATTTATTAAGTACAGCTTTACCACTGTGCTTTAGCATTTCTGCCGTTACGCCGTCTTTATTTTTTTTGGAGTTTCATTATGGTTTCTCGCGAAGGTCACCTTTTTGTTTGGTATAATTCTGTATATATATATATATATATAGCATTTTATTTATAATATAATTTATTACGCTATTTTCTGTACCGTTGATATCTTTTATTTTAATTATTTTATTCTTAAACATTTCACATTTCTGTTATTTTCGATACCGCTCCGAACTTTTATTTCTTGGTTCTTTTTTCTATTTTATATCTGTGTGTTCTATCGATCTTTTTCCTTCTTTTTCCAGGTTCCGCCTCCTTAAAGCGTGCCAAACTTAAATTTATATTTATTTTTATATTCTTAAAAAAAAAACAGTTAAAATACTCAACATTTTTTCGTATAAAATTGATTACGGAATAAGCTCTCAGGAAAAGTAAAGCAACACGTCTAAATTTTTAATTTCCGCAAATAATGGGGAAATATATTGGAACTTCCTGTAGTTTTTATGTTTTGTAGATTGCGGATAATTTTATTCAGTAAAGACACACTTAAAGGCCCAAAACAAATTTTTTAGCAAACACCGGCTAATCTTCGAATTAAAGGCCCAGATGCAGATTCAAAAGTCAAGTAAAAAAATCTCCGACGCTGAAGGGCAGAAAATGGACCGCCGCAAAACTAAAAGCCTTGTTTAAATATGCAATTACAATCATTTACATTAAAAATAAAATATTTCAGTTTTTTTCATTATATGTATTTTAACAATAACAATGTAAAAACTGTAGTAGATGTAACTTAGTCAAATGGATTATTAATGGGTTAAGGTTTGGTTCCTGTAAAACCGCAGACTGTATTGGTACCACAACTTCTTCTCCTCCATGGTTATCAAATGGTCTCCAAAAATTTGTTTGTGGTATTTCAAATGGCCGCCAAAACGCCATTATTATTATCACTTATTAGGTCCTCACTTATAAAAACAAACTAAAATGTACAGGTTTATAATTGTTATTATTCACAATAATAATGAAAATATCACAATAATAATAATATGAATTCAAATCCGTAATATAAACACCAACCGCTAACAATTTTAAAATGAGTTTGACCCTGTACTAAAGAATGCAGGTGGTACCTTTCGAAAGCCTTAGTTATATTTCGAGAAGAGGTTAGGTGCTTAGAATGGCATAAGGTACGTTCGAAACTTTAACTTTAAAGAATGAAGTATACCTAGCCGTGCATAAAACACAGAAATTCTTCCTAAAATTTGAAAATAAATTTTCAATTTTTGCACAGACTCCTCGAAATCCTAAAATGGTTATTATGATTAAGGTGGCGCGTGCCAGTTTTTTGTCATATTTCTTTTGTGGCTTTCTGAAATGACAGAACTATATATCTAAATTGAACCGTTGTTTGATGGAGATTACAGCTAAACAAGCTTATGCAACACTTTTTAACAGCTTTGGACGCTTCGTCCAGAGGGCGTGGTTGCCTCATATGCTAATTCAAAATGAATGCTTGACAAGGCAACCCTGCTACCGCAAACCAAAACTTGTATCATCAAGTAAAGAGAAGGAGGAAGAAGCCTAAGCTTACCCTCATATTTTTAACTTGGCTTTTCCTTATTTTTTTATTTAAAATTTGCTGTCGCAATAGTAGTTTACCTAACAAGTGCGGAAAGTGTCACTTTTTCGCACGTGATTGCAGATATAGATAGAGATATATTTTTTTTAAATCCAGTTGAGCTATCAAGGTACCCTTCTGCGACACTTGAAGATTTCCAACCTCCGAGACTTTTGATATCCTTCGCCGGAATCAGCAAGCATTGTTGCGGCAGAACTTGGAAAGCTGTGGCCCATGTATATTTCTGGATTTGGAAGCTTCAAGTAGCCTGCAATATCCGATGGCATTTTACCTTACATGCCCCTTTTTTAAATTTAAATTGGCATATTTTCGGAACAATTGAAGCAGTTCCATTCTTGGCTTCTTCTGAAATAGCAAAACTCCTGAAGTTATGGTTTTTCAAACAGGAGTTTTTTCTTCAATGTGCTCTAAATACATTTTCGCCAGCTCTTCCCGGCGACATGCTCCCGCCAATCCAAGAATCGTGGCAACATTCATGTGCAAATATATTTCGTCAGGGCCTTCGTTTAGGAACTTAACAATTTCTTCTTTTGTGAAGATTTTGGCCTTCTTGTGTCTAAATCCAACCTTTTTGTTTTTTCAAATACGCTGTAACTTTGGAAGAAATAGGCTCAATTCCACGTTTTTTCTGAGTTTTATGATACTTTTGAGCATTGACTACCTCGACCAGAGGGCATTAGACTTGCATGTTTTGGAAATTTCAGAGAATTATGCCAAAAAAACGGCTTCTTGAAGGGATATAATGCCTTTAGTGTCGCACCAGGTCTCAAACAAATTATATTCCTTTTCATACATGTAACGGGATTTTAAAGAAAGCAATTAGCAATTCTAGCAGCTTTTAGAACGGACTCGGGTAGATTTACGTCCGAAGAATCCTTTGAAAAATCTGATTTTTTTGTTGGAAAAATTCAAAAAACGATGTTTCGGCAAAACTGGCTTTTCACTGACAGGTTTGTTTGTACTTTGTTGCTACGGTGATTTGAAATGCCAAATCTAAACCGTCTAGTGTTTATTGTTGTTTGACATTCACAATGAGGATTTATACCACACGCAAACATTTTTTATCTACAATGAAAAGACGTTCTTTTCTTAAGTTTTGAATTAAAATGTTTCGTTTTAGTTCAACGCTTAATCTTTACATGAAACTTTTTTTTTCTTCTTTAATTGTTTTGTTTCAGTATACTCCATTTTGTAACAAAGCAAATTGTCTTCATATAAGTAATACTGTACTTCCAGAGAAAACGGTGCCTTAGATTAATCAAGAAAATATTCTCTTGGTGAATAAGAAAGCACAAATTATTTTACTTCAAAGCAATTTGCTTTGATCTAAGACAATTTTTTTAACGTAAATTAAAAAATTACTATTTGTACATATTTTACTTATTACTTATTACTATTGAAAATATAGCAGAATTTTAGTCGGTTTATTCGTGTACTAAGAAATATATAAATATATTTTCAAAGACTTAAATGGGATAGAACACCTCAAAATTATAGCAAATTAACTTTTCGGCACTAGTTTCAATACTAAATTGAGTGCGGAAAAGTCCACTTATAGAAAAAATATTTATCTTTACTGTTTTTATCAACTCTACTGTGTTTCACGTGGGGACAACTTTTCCATTTAAAAAAACAAAAGGGGGAAAATCGACGCTTGCTTTGAGCTCCGTGCAAACTCGATTTGTGACTTGTCATTGTTCAATATTGCAAATACAATGGGTCCCCGACAAACCCTTGCCTCTCTTTGCAATGCCGAACAATTTTGTTACATACTGCTTGGCATTGTTCAGGAGTGTCAAAAACAGAAGTCGTTAGATTTAGTTTTATTTTTAGGATGATTGTTGATTTTGTTGCTGGTTGTTTTTTATGAATTGAAGCAAGTAAAAAAATTAGGTTTTTCTGGAAGAGTGTAACTCTCTCTACAGTCATAATGGAGATCTACACGGTAAACATTTTTGTCTACAATGAAAACACGGTCTTTTCTTGAATAAATTATTTTACCTTAAAACAACTTGTTTTGAATTAAAATATTTCTTTTTAGTTCAACGCAGCGTTTAATTTTAAAATGAGGCTTTATTTTTCTTTTTTAATTGTTTTGTTTCAATAGGTACTTCATTTTATAAAAAAGCAAATTGTCTTCATATAAGCCAATCAGAATTCTTGTTTAATTTTATTTAAAATATAACAGAAATTAATTTTTATCGAAGCTACGAGAGACGCTCTGTCTACCTTTAAGAAAAATAGAATCTTGAAAATTGGGTTTTTATCCAAAATATCCCAATATAAATTGTCTCTAATTACAGCAAAAAATATGCCACGCGTTGAACCAAAACACCCTAAAGCATTTGATTTAAAGTAACAAAGTAAAACTCTTGCACCAGTATTTACTGAGACCTTAAACTTAGCATTGTAGACTGGGTTTAAGGATCAAGTCTAGAGACTTGATATCGACCGGTTTAAGTGTTTTTTTTTAATACTCACAGGTCAAATAACTGCAAGGATTTGGTTCACCCTAATGTGCAATATCTATCGTAAGCATTTCTCAGTGAGTTTCACCTCATATAAATTCAAATTAACTTTAGAAATAAAGAAAAACCACATAAAAATTTTGTAACCATGTGTCATTTTTTGGAAACTTAGTACGTGGAGTCGTAGGATTCCCGTTAAAAATAGTCTCAAATTGTAGTACCACCCCTGAGGGGTGGTTTAAAGTTCGAAAAACAATAAAAATAATCCATGATTGACAAAAAAACGTACATACAAAAATATTCAAAGCTAAATTATACTTATACATCAATAACTTAAAACTATATCTGTAGATGCATTACCGTATTAAATACGTATCATTATATAAATACTATAAAAAGCACAAGATATATTAGAATCCCTTTTCAATTACTCATTCACTAAAACAATATTATTATATATATTTTATTATTTTTATTTATTTATAACCTTTGTGTGGAAATAATGTCTTTGTTACAACGAAAAAAGATGACCCATATACTTAGGTATTTATGAACAATTTATATCAACATTAAAAACTATTGCATTCACGGGAAAAATAAGTTAAACCTTTAACCAAAATGTAGACTTTTAAACCTAGGATTGCAGCACTTAGCACTGTAGACTCTTTAGTAAATACTGGTGTTGTCTTGAATCGATACATCTTCCTAATATTTGTCTTGAACAAGTTTTAACACGCGTTTACGCGCTTAGTTATAGTTCAAATTATACCCATTTGTAATGACGTAATTTTCTCTTCTTTGTTTAGTATATTATAAACAGCGGTGACAATAAAAATTGGTTATGTGAAGTATCTGTCACTGTCAATCAAAAAACATTAATTGGCAAAAATATTTACGCCATACGTTTTTTTCTCACCTGGTGACGTCATTACAAATGCGTATAATTTAGACTATATTAACGAGATGTGAAGCAAATAAGTCTGTCCGAAACGGAAATAATGTTTTAATTTGAACGCCTATAGAGTATGTAGAAGTATGTTGTTGTTATTGCGTTATGTTTCGAACAGAATAAAAATCAAATCACCTACGTAGTAAATACAGAAGACTTGATATCTTGTGAATACTTATACTTAGCGCGGGCCTTATAGTCAACGTTGTAGAAGGTAATGTTATTTCAGCATTAAAGGGTAGTTATAGATACCTGTCTCTACCTATTTTTTTACAAATTGAATTTGTTTTATAGAAAAGAAGATGCTAATTCCATGTAAAATGCGATATTTGTATCTCATTCATTTTATATATAATAAGAGAGACATTGGTCAGTAAGCATTAAGCTCCTAATCGAAGAAATAAATATATAAATTATAAACTCATTAGTCAATTATGAAAAATTGTTTACATCATAATTAACTAGCAAAAAACCTAATAGTGACCAATACTTATTTGACTATAGCAAAATAAGCTGAGGTAAATTAGCGTCCTCTCTTCTAGAAAATAAGCTCAATTTTAAAAAATTTTAAATAAAGAAATATCCTTTTTAATTTGAGAAACTAATTTTTGAATTCAAGTAAATATTTGTCTTGAAACAAAATAATGTAGATCTAGGTTTTTTTCTTAATCTAAGAAAACTTCCTTTTACCCTAAAAAGGTTATTGTCTTAAAAGAAAACTATAGAAATTTTTATTATTCGATTTTAAGTCAAGAAAATTATTTGTTTTGGAATTAGAATCAAAAGTGTTTTGTTTTGAATGAGCAAATATTTTGCTTCCAGAGAAAATGGATCCGAATTCATTTCTTAATTATTAATTAATTAATTCAGTTCTAATTTATAATAAAACAATTTCAATAAAGAGGCAAGACATTTTGTGTGCTAAAACAAGCAAATATTCTTTTGATGAATAGGAAAGTACAAATTATTTTACTTCAAAGCAATTTACTTGGATCTAAGGCAATTTTTTTTTCCGTGTAAGCACACCCAGAAGAATACGTTTCCTACTTCAAAATACTACTGAAAGTCGTAAAATAGCTTTAAAGCAGAAAACGAAAAGAAAGGTATGTTTAGATAGTCAAGCAGCCCGGAAGTCTTAGTGCATGCCATTATCACCGGCGGCCATAAGCTATTTCCAAAAGGGGGGGGCTATGCGGGTAATCCAAAGGAGTAAGACCACCGGGAGGTTTAAGGTGCACAACATTTATTTTGCTGTCACTTTCTACATAAGCTGATTAATTAGAAGGGAGGACATGGGGGGGGGCATGACTCCCCATATTCCCCTGTTACTACCACCGGTGGCGTTGGTTCAGAAATAAGTCAGCAATCGGTCGACACAAAGGAACAGTGGGTTCCATAATATAAGAAGATCCCTGGATCCGAAAAATCGATATACTGACAAAAAGGAGATTTGTGCAAAGTGTCCTGCCTCTGAATCCTGTCCGATATAAGTTTAAACAGCATTAGGCAGGGGAAACAGAGTCTCGGCAGCTTTAAAAACGTAAACGAACTGGCAACTAGGTACGAAAAGAAATGAAGTAAATATCCTGCTCAGTGGCGGATCCAGGATTTCCGGTGGGGTGAGGTCAAAGTGGCAGCAAAAATCAAAATATTTTTTATCAACGGTTTTTGATAGATCTGAGGTGTGAAATTCAGTATCTCAAAGAGATTTATGGCGCCGTAGGTGAAATTTAAAAAAAAAATAAACAGTTGTAAATAAGTGATGCTGCTAAACTAAAAAATAAGTTATATTTTGTCTTGATGGGGCTCCCTCTGCCCCTTTCCCCCCTGGATCCGCCCCTGAGGATTTGGTACGTTTCGTTACAACATAAAATTTAATTTTCAAGTTTTTTCAGTATACAGTATGGTATATCAGAAGATATTCAGGAACTTTTCCATGTCCCATTTTTCACATATTCCTTTATTTGAGGCATGCGCAGATACCTGGTTTTCAGAAACTGAATACTCTGCGTTATTCTGCCACAAATAAAGTCAAACATTATACTTTAGTAATGGATAAAGTTAAAACCAGGTACTTGCGCATGCCTCAAATAAAGGATAATGTGAAAAATGGGACGTGCAAAAGGTCCCTATTTTCCAATGCTAATATAATTATTATTTGTCTTATCTATTACAATTTTAAAATACAAAATATTGGTTTTGTTTATATAAACGTTAATTAAACTATAAAAATTCTAATCACACAGGGATAAGAAACATTGTTTTCGTAGATGCAGTTTTAGTCGTCTACATCCCACGTAACTATTAAACAAATTGCAAAATGTGCAAGTATCCAGAAATCGACATTTTTGGGGAGATATAAAAAACTGATCTCTACTTGAGATTCCAGATTTTGAAGAGAAGCTGTAACTTTTTTATTTCCTTTTTTTTACCTTACTAGCTCGCGCAGCAATGGCTACAGAAGAAGCCGAAAATTTGTTATTTGGGGTATTTGGACCTATCTTGGCAATATCGGCGTGACGTCTTCCTATGTGTGTCTGTGTATGTGTGTCTGTCCGCAACACGATACCTCCTAAACCGCCAAATCGATTTTTATAAAATTTTCAGGTAAAATAGCGTTCGATACTGTAAAATGAGCTGATTGATTTGGGTCAAAATCCATTAATGCTAATGCCAACTTTTTTGACAGTTAAAAAATTGAAAAAATGAGAATTTTGTTGACGGGAGCATTGCATCAATATGTGGTTTTCGAAACATAGTAGAACATATTTTTCTCATTAATTTGTTTTATAACTAGAAACTTCATAGGGATTTTGGTTTTCAAGGCTGATAAAGCATGGAGTTTACTTGGACTGGGCTAATGGGCTAGGAAGGTATTAGATCCGTCATGCACAATGTAAGTCAAGTATCCGCAAATTTGACGTGTCCGTTTTTTTTAATGATGCTCAAACTTTATATAAAATTTAAAAAAAACGGGCACCGCATATTTTTTGTTTGCACAACTAATTTACGGATAATTAACGGCAAATCGTGCAGTAATTTTTTAAAAATAAACCCTTTATTTTTATAGGTGTTCTGCTAATTTTCAGTTTTTTCAAAAAAGTCATGACCTCTTGTTTAAAGTCAAATTTTCTTTCCAATGGCGTTACCGTACACCGGGTATTTAATTTAAAAAAAAAATTGTTTTTACCATAACTTACCTATGCTTCATTTGCTTACCTTAAAATACCACGACTTAACTTTGAAAACCCTGTTTATTACCACAAATATACAAATTGGGTAGTTTGTAAACTACCTAGCCAATGGATTGGTTAGTTATAAAGTTAGTTTATAAATTATCCAGCTAGTATACAAACTACCCTCTGGCGGTTTTTAAAAAACACCGCTTGAACAAAAGAGCTATTTAAATTTCATGCGAAGTAAATGACCCATCAAAGTCTGAACAGAAACGGACTAAGATACCAATATCAGAAAACAATTATTCAAACGGGCTGAGTGCCTAATAGCTTTTTTGCTAAGGAGCTATGAAGCTACCACTTAATCGGGCAGCTACTGTAAATAATAGGGAGGGCAAGAACTGCAAAACGTATTTTTAGCGGACGAAGTGAGGTGTCGAAACGACCCTTAATGGTTATTAAAACGAAAGAAAACGTGCTCAAGCAAGTTTTTCTTGAAAATAAGACTTACCTCGATGGTTCTCTTTATAAGGAAAAGCGTACCATGGAAATGGAATATTCCAATTGTGGTTTACCTTATTTGGGTGGTGGTAACCACTTTTCAGCTTCATTTAGGTTTTACAACACTTTGTTATTTTTAAGGCACCGTTAAGTTTTGAGCGATCGCGGCCTAACGATATAGTTTTTAATTAGGTTCAGTTTGACAATAATTAGCAAGTCTGTTTAGTTCAGCAGGGGCCGTGAGTTGACGTCATAGAGAGGCAAGGATCAAACCTATTGTAACGCGTCTTGGCGTCCGTCCAATTTTTGAAATTGAGGATGTGTATGACTAGGTCAAAACAACGATGAGTGCACACTTACTTATTCGTTGCTTCAGTTTCTCACTTGTTGACTCCATTCAAGGTAGGTGTGGGTCAATTGAGACGAAATAGGTAAACGGAATATCAGGTGTAATAAACATGGACAAACATCGAAGTAGGTATGATTTGGGGAGTATTAATGTTAATATTTACAATTTGAATGTGCAAAAAACATATCTGTTTTTTTTATCCCAATGTATTTCTTCTTAACACCGGAATAAAATTAATTATCAAAAAAAAATATTAAAAAAACACCCAACTGCTAAATTTTCTTGTAACGACTAGTTGCAGTTAAGTACAAAATTGATAGGTATACCTATAATGTACATGCTTCAACTTTTAGTTTTGATGCCCAAAGCGTATTTACGAAATTATACAGTTTTGTATTTTCATGAATCAGGTTATTGGGTAATTTTGTACCCAACTGCGACTAGAAGTTACAAGTAAATTTAGCAGTTGGGTGCTTTTTTATTTAATTTTTGTTTTATTACCAACTTTTAGGTTTAATTCTTATTCTGCCTTATAAAAAGCACTATGCATTTACAATTCATTTAGCTTTACCCAAAAAAGTACGTGTAGATTTTCTACGTGAGGGTTACCTTCCATTAAGTGAAGGTTGGGGAGGAGAAAGGGAGGAGGGAACTAGTAAAATGGTGTCGAAAAAAATCTCAAAGCATGTGCCGAAAGAATTTTTGAAATCGCTCTAAATTTGTGAAAGGTATAGGTACAACTATTACAAATATGGAGGGGGGGGACAAGAGAGGCAGAGGAGGGGGGAAACTAGTAAAATGATTTTCGGTTCGGTTTGGTTCGGTCGGAACAAAAGTCTTAAAGCGTATGCAGAAAGAATTTTTGAAATCGCTCTATAATAGGGAGGGAGGGGAGAAGAGAGGGAGGAAGAAACTAGTAAAATGATGTTGAAAAAAAGTCTTCAAGCGTGTGCAAAAAGAACTTTTGAATTTGCTTTATATTTGTGAAAGTTATAGCTATAACTATTAATAATAAGGATGGTGGGGAGGAGAGAAGAAGAGGCAGGGGGGGAACTAGTAAAATGGTGTTGGAAAAAAATCTGAAAGCATATGCAGAAATAATTTTTGAAATCGCTCTATATTTGATGAAATTATGTGAATATGGTTTTTGAATAGGGTGGGGAGAATGACAGTAGTGGAGATGCGTGGGAACAGGGAGGACTACAAAGTAACTACAGCAAATTAGAGGACCTTTGCAATGGGTATTCAAAGGAATTCCAATAAAATTGCCTGAAATTTAGATAATTTGTATGCCCTAAAGCCTACAAAACATATTTACTTACATACATACAACAATCAAAAAACATTATTACCCTTCCTTTCGCCGTGCTGCAGTTGGGTAAAAACTAAATAAAAATAAAATAAATATGTTTTGTAGTTGGAAACCACTTATTAGTCTGCAAAAGCCAATTAAGGATAATTAGATATGAGTCAATATAGTATCAACAGTGGCGTGCCACCACAATTTTTTTTGCCTCCCCCTTACACATTAAGCCGACTTATGGATTTTAATCTAGTTTGATATTTAAAGAGTTGCTTGATCAGTTGAAGCTTTACATAATTCTTTTATTAACAACGTGGTACGGCCGGCGTTTAACCGTCTATCTCAAGATTTATCGTTGTGTCTTAATTCATAGTTTTTATTCTTACGCAATCCTTAATTGCCATTAATTATTGATTATGGCATATTTCTTACTATATCTGGCCATGTAGGGATTCACTGGATTTTTTATGGTCAAGTGTGAATAAAAAGTTAACGATAGTTTTTTGTTTAAAATCTGAAGTTTCTGGACTGGTTTATTAATTGATTTAAGATCAATTGTTAGAAAGACAATTCAGCATTCAGTTTATTTAGGGACCACTTTTAAAAGTTGATGGTTTGATTTTTCTTTTATCGATCCTTGATAAGGTGTGGAAACGTCTTGAAGGGTGCGTGTCTACATGAGATTAATCACAAAAAAGTTCTCTCGACAGCTTTTGTACATTAGACAGTACCTGAACTATCGTAAATTTGTGCTCTCTTGGGTTAAACAAAGTAACAGAGCTACAACTTGAAATAAGCAAAGCGGAATAAAAGAGCATTAAAGAAAATGAAAAATTACAAATCACCTGGAAAAGATGGAGTAACGGCAGAAATGCTCAAATAAGGTGGTAAAGCTGTAGTTAAGACCTAAAAAGCTATCGACTTTCTGAATGTAATTTATAAGCTTTTCACAAAAATATTAACAGATAGACTAGCAACAAAATTTCACGGATATCAATCAAGAAAACAAGCAGGCTTCAGAAAAGGTTTTAGTTCAGTTGATCACCAATTTACCATGAAAATCCTAATAGAATGAGCAAAACAAATACAACATTTCACTATATATTGCATTTATGGACTTTGAAAAGGCTTTCGATAGCATTGAGCACTGGGTTCAAAGTAAACGGACAATATTGAACCAACCATATCCTGATGTTATCGCTTTAATAGCAGATAAGAAAGAAGAATTGATAGAAATGCTAAAGTTATAACAAACACAGATGAAGATATCACGACCAGAATAAACCAAGAGAAAATAATTAAACCAAAAAATAAAAACCAAACGGCTGAAATCAAAAAACGAGTAAGATTGGCCTGGACAGCATTCGGTAATTAAGCTTCATATTAAAAAATAAAAAATATCCTCAGTACCTTGAAGTGTAAATAACAAATGTATCTTTCCTGTACTTACCTATGGATCCCAGACCCGGACACACACACAAAATCAAACAAGGAAAAGGTAACAAAAGCCCAAAGATCAATGGACAGACAAATGTTACATTTAAAGCTAACATATAGAAAAAGCAATAATGAATGGATAAGAAATAAAACAAAATTAAGGGATCAGATCAAAGGAGAAGTAGCAAAATGAAAATTGAAATTTTCCGGTCATAACATCAGACAGAAGGACGATCAATGGAAAAAATGTTTGTAAACTGGAGCCCCTGGGAAAATAAAAGAAGTAGGGGAAGACCCCTACTAGAGATTGGCGGGCGGACTATAGATGGATGAACACGGCGACAGATAAAGAAGAGTGGAAGATCTTGGGGGATGCTTACATCAAAAGATGGATCAAAGAAGGCTAAATAGATAGATAGATAAATAGAAAGCATTTGTAACAGGCTATTTTTTTTCGTAGCTTAAAAACAACAATGTCCTTCAAACCGAGTTTCGATCAAATCTGTTTAGTGAGTTCGCCGCACTTTGTTAGCACTTTCAAGAATTTTTGCAGATGAAAAAGTTGTGTCATGACAAAATGAAGCTATTTACCAAAATTCTGCCTGTAGACTATTATTTTAGACACTTTTAAAAGCTTAATAAAGGCGTAGATATGTCAAGATATTCTTGAATAGATTCAACAGTAAACAAAAAAATTTAAGGTAGAATAAATAAAGTCAGATCACAGAGTCCAAGATTTTTTTGGCAGACGTTTGAAATTGCTGATTTTGAGCACCTCTTTCAACAGAATTAAATTTATTACTGTAATTTTTTGACTTTAATGACTACATTTTTGATGAAAATTGTTTTTCAAGTTTTCAAGCTGTGCTTGACAATTACGCTTGCTTAACTAGGTTTGATTAAGCAGCGGGATTAAAGTAACAAGTTTACTGCCAGGGTGCAGCCTCACACCCGGCAATGACCAAGAAGGCTTATGGTACAGTAAACTTAAGTAGATAGGTATAGTGAGTACAACTATCAAATGTTGAATCTGCTTTATTAAGATAAATCCTCTCTTTTTATATTAACAAATTCTTATGGTTCGTAAGAAGTTAGAAAATATAAAATTCAATATTTCGTGTTGATTTATAAACTAAATAATTTATTTAATTTAAATAGGTAAACTTGAGAAGGTTAGTTTATGTTATTAAAACCTAATTTCTCAAGATCACCTGTGTTTAAATAATAACTAAAAATAATGATTATAATAATTTAAATGTGGATTTACTTAAAATTTTACAATTAACCATATTTCTCTCACGAACGACTAAATTAAAGATTTTCGAAAAATTTAGCACTTTTCCTAAAAAGTAGTAGGTAGAAGACCATTTTAAAAACATTTAGGAAAATACTGAAAATTCTAGAAAATTCCATTCTAAAAAAACAAAACTACAGCTAAAAAATAAAATTTTAGAAAGAAAAACTAAAAAAAAGAAGGCTCAAGCGAAAAAAAGTGAAAATTAAAAAAAAACATTGATTTCTAACTCAAAGAATAGAAAGTATAATAAAATATTGTATATAACTCGTGGTTAAACTGGATTTTCTTTTTCGCGGTTTTTAGAGCAATCCAGCACGTTCAGTAAAACACCACTCATAAGAAATACATTCTTTTTGCCACTGGTTGTCTACACTACTATATTCTTTTATGTAAAACTTTTCCCAGGCAACTGCTACCTGTAGACTTGTGGACCTGTTTGTTACATTTATTACTATAGCACTATAACTCTTAGCCAATATCACGCTGGACAATAATGGAAGCAAATGTATTCAGGCTTAAGGCAAGGCAATAGGCGAACAAATTATGGTTCAGACAGAACGCCAATACCGATATTTTGCAAGCAAGTATTTTATTCCTAAGCTTTGCGTCCGCTTGCAAGTCGGTAAATTGGCGCAAACTAGGTTATACAAGCCTAAAACCGAATCGGGACAGGTTTCTGAATTCATAACTTAAGTTCATCATCCTCATCATCATTGGTGCAACAACCCTGGTTGCGTCCTGGCCTTTCCAAGGTTCTCTTTCCAGCGGTCTCTTTGTAAAGCAGCGACTTTCCAGTTTGCCGCACCGATCTTGTTGGCGTCCGCCGTGACACTGTCTTACCATCTCAATTTTGGCCGTCCTGGTTATCTTAAGCCACCGAGGTTATTATAGAGCTCGAACAATTCGAAGTTAAATCTCCTCCTCCAAACCCCATTTTCGTACACGCCTTTAAAGATTGTTCTCAAAATCCTTCTTTTAAAGGTAAGTAAAAGATTGGCATCCTGCTTTGACATAGTCCATGTTTCAGAGCCGTACGTGAGAACTGGTAGGTTTAGTGTTTTGTAAAGTTGGTTAAATTCATAATCTATTAAAATGTTAGTTTCTAATCTTAAAAAATCCGGTAAGAAAGGAGGGGCAGCACTTGCCCCTCCTGGATGTGCTCTTGGTTTAACGTGGAGGAAAAATGGACAAAACTGACCTCCACTTATGAGCCTCGAATTTCAAGAGATGATTGAGGTTTAAAAAAACGAAAAGCGCATTATGATACAGCAAGCCGTTTTCAAGCTACGGGGCTTTTCTGAAAAGTCTGCATTTCGGGAGGGGGCCTATAACTTCTTTATTTATAAAAATATTATTTTGGTGTGTCTCACTATTTTATAGATTTTTTATAAAGAATCCAACCATCGAATTAAATTTTATCTGATAGGCAATTTTGGAGAAACAAAAATTTTGGTTTTTTGAATATAACATAAAGTTTGTATTTTTCTCTTTTTATTAAATTTTTGAGACTAGCGTATATTTTCGTTTGTAGTGACGTATGACACTTAATATTTAATTTTTATGATTTTATAATTTTCTTTATTTTTTTATTGCCTTTTATTTTTGAATAATTTTTTATATATTATATCATGTTGTATAGTAGGCCACGCAAGACAAGCTGAATGAATGTATGAATGTACGGTAGTGGCGGTTAGCACCCTTAAAGGATCTAACCTGACACCTAGGCCGCCTTTCTGGGCCCGTTGTGTACCACGTACCTACTAACTGTGTTCGACTCAGATAATAATTTAAATGTAGTAGTAGTAGTAGTAGTGGGGGGGTTGACCCGCAGGTCTGACAAGTAGGCCAGGGTAGGCCCTTTTTGCCATGCCCCAAGTCTGTCCCTTAACCCACTCTCTGCACTTCCCTTTGATGGTCGGGTAACTCATTGGGCCTTCCTGTTCTCTTTACAAAGCCAGTAAGTCTGCCCATTTGAGCATGTGCAGTTCTTCCTCGCTCAGAGTTGGCGCTCCGAGTGCCTGTTGTCTCATCCTTGCGTAGGCCTCGCATTCTGCCACGAGGTGTCTTGATGTCTTTTCTTCCTGTCAACAGGATGGGCAGGTAGGGTCATTCTCGACTCCTATACGTGTCATGTGCCTCCTCAATCGGTTATGTCCGGTTAGAGTACCTACCAGCAGTCCGAGGTCTTTTTGTGTCCGTCCCAGCATCCATCTAATTCTCTAATAATTTAAATACTATCTGGTATATAGAACCCAGTAGACTTCAAATTATATTTAAGGCCAGAAACTTAGTCATCATGCTATACCACATAGTTAACAAGGTACAGAGAGCCACAATGTGCCCGCACTAGCTGCTAGCTCCAAATAGGCACTCCATATACCCTGTCCCATGTGGTGATTTCCTGAATGGCCGGGCCTCCGAATCCATTCAGAAGATCACCAGATTAACCCATCCCCTTTACCATAGATGTTATCTGGTGTGATACCAAAGGTTAAGAGTTTTAATTTTTTTTTTCTGTTAACATACTGGTCAATGCTCGTCCGTTACCAGACTACCCATTTACCCATGGGTCGAGGCCCCTTTAGTCGCCTTGTACGACAGACCTAGGGGTTCGGTTCGGTTACCTTGGTGCTATTCTTATCTCCGGACACCATACGGACCAAACAAAATAACAACGTTAATCTCGAAGTTCATAATAGGATCCGACGCGGTGAAAAACGCCATAAGATTTGCTGGTATTTCCGATCCTGAGGGCGCACTTCGATCATTTGGTCATAAAAGGGGTAGTTGAGGACTTCTTCTTAGAAAACTGGAAAATATGGTATATAATAGTATGTATTTATTTCCGTAAACATAGGGGGTAGAGACTGCGGACATATGCTTGTTATCTAGATATTCATGCATTATATCCGAGTAAGGATTGTAAAATTCTTTATTTTGTGATGGAGTAAATTTGTTTTAGCGTCATGGATCTTGCATCTCAAAAGTCTTTAGAGTAATTTTAAAACGTAAACCAATCATGTACCTACCCTACAGAGAAATTTATGTAGTCTCAGAGAAAAATTTATTGTAATATTCCTCTTCAGGACTTGTACTTTGAATTTCCGGGATCTTCTCCACCTCCCAAAATTTTGTAAATTAGTATCTAGGTTAAGATCTTCGGATTTTGTAAAAAATGAATTAATTTTGTGATTTATGCCACCTAAATTCGTAATTTTGCCCAAATTTTTTAACCAAAGAAAGTATTTACAAGAACTGGTTGATTTTGCCCACATAAGATTCTCCTATCCCTTAAAATATAGGGGACGATATCGTTACACAATAATAAATGTACCGCACCAGGTTTATTAAAATTTGGATCTGAAAGTTTAATGTTTTCAATTTCAGGGAACTGATTTAATGATATGGTATTGAAGAGTAAATTATAGCAAATAATAATGACATCTATGTCAAACAACTAACTTAGATCGTAAAAAGACCCGATCGTGAGATGGAGCCCAGACTTGAAACTCGTCTTTTATTTTAATTACGACCGTACCAAGCCAGATTTACAGATACCAACTTGCGATGATTTCGACTGGCTGAAATGCACATGCGTCTCAGAGGTGGTATTTTGCATAGTTTTCGTATTTTGCTAGTATTTGGATTTCTCTGGAAAAGTCCGTCTTAGACATCGCAATATTAAATTTGTGGAGGCCGTTTGTTCACGAACGATTTGGGAACAAAGGTATTTTGTGCCCCCGTCTTAATGATTTCCGAAACGTTTGCCAGTTATGAAACTCTTGCTGAAATGCACATGCGTCTCAGGGGTGGTATTTTGCATATTTTTTGGGGTATTTTAATTTTCCTTCGAAGAGGTAGCAGCAGTAAAATGTAAGAAACTATAGTCATGGGCTTTGGGCAGTAACGGCACCGTTTTTCTGAAAAGAAGTGAGATACAGTATGTAACGTCGCCAAATATTCGCGGTGTTTTTTAATTATTTCAAATTTCTCTATTGAAGTTTTAATAAGAAAAACGTCACATCGGTAGAGGGCGTGTTGTGTTGTGTTGCGAATTTTAATATTTAAACGTAACAGGCGACGTAGAAGTAGCACATTCGAACGCTTCAGAATAAAAGGTTTTACATCCTCGTACTTAGGGATCTCCGTGTTCCCCGGGGATTGTTCAAATGCAAGACGCATAATTGGCGGTAACATAACATTTTTTTGGGTTCAATTTCATACAATTTAATGCCTCCGATTTCTTTTTAACGTATCTAATAAGTTACGGAGCGCCTTCGCATCTTCGGTTTTTATATGAGGGCTCTGTTTGATGTTCTTCCAATGATGGCTCACACACAAACGCGTATTTTGGTATCTCTCGATTAACGTAGTATAGGAAGTCATGTAGTTTTTATTCAGTCTACAATCAAAGCAGAACCGCTTAGGCAAGACAATAGTAAACTTAATTTTTGTAAAGCAGCTAGACAATTGTTAGGGGTGAGATTTAGTTAATCATGGTTTCAACAAGATGGTTGCCCTACGCATAACATTGGCCTTGTTGGAGAACATCGTAATAATGTATTTCCTAATCAATTGATAAGAACACGGGGAACTCTCTTATGGCCAGCGAGATCGCCCGATCTTGATCTTAATGATATTTTTTACATTTTTACATTAAAAATAAAGTTAACTAGCATGTTGGGGCCAGTAATTTGGAAGAACTTCGTTCCTAATATGCTCCTAAACAGAAGAGTTGTTTTTTATAATAGTTTATTTTGTAATCGATATTTTCTAATCGAAGAACTAGGCCTTTTCGAGCATTTACTTAATATTTTTGGTTGGGAAGGACCCCTTTGTTTTTAGAATGTGTTGTATTTTTAAGGACCTGCTTTTATCTGTTCCTCCTTATAATTTATATATCACTGTCCCGGCAAAACAATGACGCAAATGCAAAAATTTTTTCAGGAGAAGCGAAAAACAGAATTAAATTTATTTTATTTTATTTTATTTATTATTTTCTTTTTCTATCTCAACGGCAGAGCCAATTAACAATAATATTACAGAGTAATTAATTAATAACAAGATATCAAAAAAAACTAATAAAACTAATTAAAACAAACAAAAATAAGAAACTAGGACTAAGAAAATTGACCATTTATGACACATATATGCTGAATTGAATTAGATGATCGACTAAACGTGATACTTAGGCATTTTTTAACAATTAAATCTAAACCATTATTACTACACCACTCACTAATGTTATTAAGATCACTTTGAAGTAACAAACAATCAAGATAACTTTCAATCAACCTATAAAGCTTAAAATCATCAGCAAATGCCAGATGATCCGAATTAACAATCACGTCACTAAGGTCACGAATAAATAAATTAAAGAAAACTGGGCCAATGTGTGAACCTTGCGGGACACCAGAGTCCACTTCAATCTCTCCAGAAACGAAATCGCTAATCCGGACTAACTGTGTGCGACCAGTCAGGAAACTATGGGCAAGACTTACCAGAGTCTCGCCCAACCCCATAGCCCTCAACTTGCTCACTATGTGTGCATGACTCACCCTGTCAAACGCCTTCGAGAAGTCTGTGTAGACACTGTCCAAACCCCTCAAAGGCACCCAACAGAGTGTCCTAACAAGATAGCAGGTTAGTCACCGTTGACCTGCCTTGAACAAGCCCATGCTGGCTATCGGATAAAATGCCCTTGCAATGCCAGGAAAAATGACGACAAAATAAATGATCAAAAAGTTTTGGTATAACCGATTGAATACTAATACCACGATAATTACGAACATCATTCCTGTCACTATTCTTAAAAATAGGTGTCAAAAGACTGACTTTCCAGTAACCTGACACTGTACCAAAAGACAAGGACATATTAAACAACCGATGCAAGGGTCCGCTCAGCGTGCAAACACAATTTTTGACAAAAACAGATGGAATGCCATCAGGACCCTGGGGACCCTTCATAAACTTCCACCATAGAGAACTGAATAAAATTCAAGTTTAAACTGTAATTAAAAGAGGCGGGAGGAATTTCCTCATTATGTTTTTTGTATGTAGAAGCAAAGTTCTTTGCAAACAAATTAACAGTCTCTTGACCGCACTCAGCAGTCTCATAATCCAGATGCATATTATTGGGATACATACTCGATCTGCGCAGGTTACTAATATGTTTCCATAAACATTTTGGATCTTGCGAGACCTCCGAATTAACTTTAAAAATGTAATCCTTCTCTAAGTTGAGAGTTTATACTTTGTATGTGCAATTTTTTTTAACTATAAATTGCTGTAAATTTTTACTAAACCATGACGAAAAAATTAGTTGATTTAAAATGTTTTACCGGCACAAACAGATCTATGACAGAATACAGCACATTATAAAAGGAATCAAGACATTTATTAATATCGCTCTGATCGAGTATGTTGTCCCAGGGGACACTAGCTAAGTAGTAGTTAATAGCAAGAAAATCACAATTTTTAAAGTCATAATAAAATATATCACATTGGAAACCATTTTCACAGCCTACAGGAATACTTATTTCATAAGCAGGATGACGCACCGTAACAGTTGAGAGTTTTTCAGAGGCATAAGATGTTTTGGCTGACAATAAACTTGAAAAAACTAAATCCAAAAAAGAGCCAAAACCGTTAAGCAAATAGTTTACTTGCTTCAGATCAAGAAAATTGCATAAGGCACATAAAATGATATTGAAGATTCAGCACACTCAACACAAAGCCCACCATCAGTATTAACCCAGATCGTACCGGGTAAGTTAAAGTCACCACAAATTAAAAATTCACATTTAGGGTAAGCTCCCACAAGATCCGAGGCTGCTGAAGAGAATTCTTCATATACTGTGATGGGCGATGCTGGGGGAATATATACAGCACCAATTATAAATGTTTTGTTCCATATGAAACATAAACTAAGACCTGTTCAAGGACTGAATCACTAGTCTGCACTAGTTGTGATTTAATGTGCCTACGAACAGCAATTAATGTGCCACCACCTCTCTTTTTATTAGGTTTTGACGTACTCCTATTTTGTCTAAAAATATTAAAATCAGTAAAACACAATTGTGTGTCGAAGTAGTCATCATTAAGCCATGATTCCACCAAGATTATAACAACATATGCACAGCTATTTACTGAATGCCGGATGTCTGTCAATTTAGTGCGCATCCCACCTATGTTATAGTAGTAAACTTTTATAGGTAAATTTTGTGGGAATAAGGACACTGTTGTTCTGGTAAATATACGTTTTAATCCATCGGTAACGTTTCGACAATGGTTTTTGTCTTCATCAGACCTTCAGACTAGATCGTACATTGGAACAACAAAAAACAAGAATTCAAGCACATCAAAATCGGCGGCAAAATTATCCGTATTGCCGCCGATAATATAACCTGTCTGATAAACAAAACAAAAGAAAATATAAATAATTAGCAGATTAATGTTGGGTTTCGTTTTTAATTTTGTGCCGTTTGTTTTCCTGATGTGCTTGAATTCTTGTTTTTTGTTGTTCCAATGTACGATCTAGTCTGAAGGTCTGATGAAGACAAAAACCATTGTCGAAACGTTACCGATGGATTAAAACGTATATTTACCAGAACAACAGTGTCCTTATTCCCACTAAATTTACCTATAGTTGCATTGCAAGGGCGTGATAAGTTTACCAAAGTAAACTTTTAGTTTTTTGGAGTAGTTTTTGACCTATTTCTATGTTGTTTTTGTTGGAGAACTTTGGCTATGCCATTTATATATTGTATAGACAGATTTTGTTAATTCACAGAGCTTAGGTCCAACTCTTGATGTGCTTTTATAAGTTGACTACGCTGAAGTGATGTAAAATCAGCCATTATTTGAATATTGCTATTAGTTAATAGTTTACGATTTTTTAAAACTTGGGAAGCAAGAGTACTGTTAAACAAAATAACTTTAAGTGATCTGAGACCATTTTTGATGTTACTATCAAGCCTGAAGACTTTGAAATTAGCACAATCAACATTAATTTGGGTAAAAACATCTAACACACATTTTCTATCGTGATCTATGCGAATTTAAGAATCGCCGGCGGTAGTCTCAGGAACATTATGAAATAATATATTTTTGGCTCTATTTGTACGATCTTGCATCGCGATTTAAGGAGCGACAGTTCACTCTTTAGTCCCTGAATCTCAGACCGAAATTCAGACATTTCCGATTTTTGAACAGTGGATCGTAGCACTTTTAGTTCTTCGAGCAAACATGTTAATTTTTTATTTGTTTTGGTCATTAATTGAGTTTAAAATATTCAGAATAATTAAAACTACATCCGAGATTTCGATATTTTGTTTGTTTACAAGACGATCCTGAATATTTTGACATAACCTCGAAAAATCTGCTGATTGAAAATCATCCGACTGAAGTTGGCTACACTTCGCTCCCGCTGGATTCTCATCTTCATTAGCTTTAGGCGATTTGCACATTGACCCTGATCGATTCGAGTTGCTCAACTCAGCGAGGTCGTCTGAGTCAGCTGGTGATATTGATGAACGACACCTAACCTTAACTGCTTGACATTTCTCACAATGCCAATTATGAGTGCCTGTTTTTCTAGTAGAGGCCGCAATTTTGTGAAAACTTGATACTGAAAGGCCTGTGCAACCCCTGTGATACCACATACTGCACAAACTACACTCAATTGTGTTGGAATTCGCTGCAAAAGACCGACGGCATTTACAACATTTATCACTATCCGCCATCTTGAATGGTAAAAAACGACAAATAAATTCTTTATTATTAGGTTTAAATAAAGTGAAGCAAATGCATTGGGATGAAAGTAGTGTGATTATTAACTAAATATAGATAGTTTTGCCGTATAGTGGGATTAATTTTGAGTAAAAATATCAACATTTTGCAGTTGCGTAATTGTTTTGCCGGGACAGCAATATTATATAGTGTCAAAAATAAATCTAAGTTATTCTACAAAAACAACCAGATTTATTAGCGATAAAAATCAGAAGGCATAATTGTCTTGTTTAATAACGCATTTTATTGGAGACCTTAACGCACCTTACCAGAGCGCGGTCGGAGGCAGATTAATCCAATTTCTGCCACGCTTACACGACCAAATACCGTGACTGTATGGAATAGAAAGAGAAATACCAAGAGTCCTGGTTGCTTTCGACCGGTGATAAATCTAATTTTTTGAAGCAACTAATTTATTTTAGTTTTGACACTAATAACATAATTCTCCATGAAGATTGTTCTACTGGTTATTAGTAAAAAAACAAACATTTTCCATTTAAAAATTGTCAATAGTACCTTAAAAGCGAAAGAAATTCCATCATAAACTAATCAGATTCGTATATTCAAGGAATATTTTTCGGTAATCTCTATTTTGAAAACTAACTACACAGACAAAGCATTTATTTGTGGAAGATATTTATATCTGAAGAATACACGGAATCATTACAACATATCATCAAAGAAACAATAACGTTGATGTTATTTGGAAATAAAATTTCACCTGTGTGCTGTGCGTGAATTCTCTAAATGGGTTTGAATGAGAATTCATATTTCCCTAAGTCAGGACCTCGGTCAGGACCAAGAGAGATTCGGAAATCGAGTGAGATGGCATGCCCTGTTTGACTTTCACCCATGGGCGTAGTCAGGGTGGGGCAGGGTGGGGCACTTGCTTCACCCTGGCTTGTCACCTGCCCCATCCTGGCTTTAGCTCATTTAGTAATACGAGAATTAAAGGGGAAATAAATATTTTATTGTACATTTTTTTACTTTTTGCCCACCGCACCGAACCGAACCGAACCGAACCGAACCGAACCGAACCGAACCGAACCGAACCGAACCGAACCGAACCGAACCGAACCGCCCATGCTTTCACCTGATTTTGAGAAATCACTCCTTCTCACCCAAAAATGTAATAATACCCTGCTTACGTTAAAAGCATGATACCAGTTGGTATAGGTAATACCTTTCTGGTTGTGTACCGATATCATCAAGATAAAACAAAGCTAGCGTATACGGTAGCGATGTGTCGAGGCGTTTCGGCTCAATAATTACTCATTTTATATAGTTTATTATACTTCGCCCTATTCGCTAATAGATATAATAGATTATATTATATCACGATTACATCTTAGCTAACCCAAGGGCTTATGTCCTAACATACTCTTTCATAGAGATGGATGATAAATATTTCCACACCAACAACAGATAAAAATTGACGTTAATTGCCAATTTTTGCTATATGTATCTTTTTTCTTCTTAACGCAGCGTGCTAATTAAGCATTGTTAAGGACGCCAGCGTGTGGGCTTATTTACCACATTATAATTCCAGTAGCGTCAACATACCAGAAGACTAAATTTTGAGTGTTTCCAAAATCAAACAATCAAAATTAAAAAAAAAATTAAAAACCTATCCCACTAAACACAAAAACATTTTAATAATGTCAAAATAATGTATAATTTAAAAACATAACGTTAGGTTAGATGTTAGTTCTAACGTCATATTCATAGTGAAAAAGAAGCTTATTAACCCGTATTCTGAGAAAAATAATCTTATGTTTTTATAACGTTTTTTTAAAGTGTTTTTCGAGCGTTAAAAAAATATTGATTTTTAAGAGTGGAAAAGAAATGTTTTTCTAACATTGAAAAATAAATGTTTTTTTAACAATGAAAAAATATATTTTTTCCAAATATCTCTAAGGTAACATAAATAACGTAAATAAAATTCTTCTATTTTGGAAACGCAGGGCAGCAACAGTCTGTTGAGGTTTTCGTGAACTCCACACTCAGTAAAGGAAATTCGGATCCGTAGCTTCTGAAACTAAAATATAAAATTCTATGTAAACAATAATTTTGTTGTAAGTGCCTCGCTACGAGACCAAACAATTCATGCTTAAGTGAATACAAGGCAAACAATTTCAAGGCACCTATTCAATTGAGCATGAATGCAAACGAAGCATTCGTTTGGTCCCACTGCGAGGCTTGCGAATTCTGCCTCAAATGAATACGCGGCTTAAGGTCCGGCGGCTAATCATTCGCGGTGACTTGTCGCATTCCCTGTCTGATTACCTATAACGTTAGGTATGCGATATTTCATACAAAACCATTTTTTTTATTTTGTTTACTTTCTCACCTTAGGTTGTGGTGCTTTATTTAGATCACTGCATGCACATTTGTGGCTCCTTAACTATACCATCTTTCCCGCACAACTGGAGTAATATTCCTATCCAAATATATATTCACTATCATTATTTATAATTGTGCTCTTAATTTGTCATGTTTGTTTCTACAAAAGGTAAATATTGTAACCAAAATTGCACAAAGCGTATCTGCTATCGACTCGTATGAACTCGCAGCGAAATGCAACTAAACATGGCGATGGCCCGTTCTGGTAGTGGAACTATGCGGCAGCGCCCTCTATAGTATCATTTTTTTTGAATGTTTAAAAAACAAAACATTTATTAGCTTCATATATCTTAAATTCAACGTTAGAAATGAGATCTAGGAAAAACATTATAAAAATAACCAAAAATTATGGTTTTTTTAATGCTGGTTTCTTAACGTTATTAAGGAATATATTTTTGGTAATGATTTTACAAGAAATTTTCGTTAGGATTTTCTACATGTTTTTTTAATGTCAAAAGTTGACTTAATTTTATCACAAATTTGTGTTAGAAAAAAACTTTTTTTTTCAACATTTATTTAACGTTTTTTAGGATTTTGTGCTTAGTGGGATCAAGTTTATACATTTTGTAATTGAAAGGAACACGTCAACTTTTTAATTATATGGCCAGTTGAGGAAAACATTTTAAACGGTATCCCTTAGAATAAGAATACGCGAATATGGTATAAAATGTATACCTTTTCTCTCTAGTTCTCCTTAGAGACCCTGTATGTTTGACATATTTTACAGAAAAAGAGACGCGACAAACTTTCCAAAGTCAAATTCATTTAAGTCAAAGGATGAAAATATCGGTCCTCTATACTCTAGCGATGTTTAGAGAGAGACGCACCTTTTGTCCACCATTTTTTACGTGCGGACAAACGTGTACACCGTTGACAATTTAAATTATTTTAGTGAAACGCCAATGAACTTGGCAAGAAAATAACATAACCAAAAAATGTTAATTTCAATGACTTTGATGGGTTTGTCGCGTCTCTCTTTTGTAAAAAAATGTCATACATACAGGGTCTCTTGTTCTACTGACGGAATATTGTTGTTATTGGGTGTTTATCAGTGGAATGTTGGTGTGTTTTTAGCATTTTGCTTGTTTCGCAAAAATCTATGGCATGAATACCTGGTGTCTCTTTTTTAGTTTAGATAGGTAACTTTGCATACTTAGAAACAAGAAATAATATAAAACGAAATATTCTTATTACAGAGATAAGCTGAAAACATATTTTAATCCATAAAATATATTTCAAGACTATAAAATAAGCAGTAAGCCCCTTTTCAACAAGGGTTGTATTATAAATGTTTAAATGCTGCTAAGATGCTTTTAGTAAACACATTACAGCCTCACATATCTCGCTACACATTGTCACTGAAATGCTAATGCTGGCTTTTGAAGCCATCCACCATAGCAGCATTTATTAAAAGAAGAGTTGGACTCCCCGGCGTCCTGTATGTAAATGCAGAAACACTCGGCCTTTATTTAAGGCCTCAGAAATTCACAAGAGATTATTCAAATTTCTTTGAGATCAATCACTGCAATGCAACGGACACATCGGCAGTCAGTTGCTGGCGCCAAAAGGTTATTCATAGGGCACTGCTTCTAACTAGTTCAGGATAACAACTTATAGAAAAAAAAATACCTTGCTAAAAATATAATTTTACACTTTATCGGCAAGTAAAAGAGCAAGGTTTTTGGTCACTGATGCTTAACTTGGCACGCACATTGGCCTTCACGTATTCTTTCACTGCTAAAAAAATATATATATTTTGCAAGGTGACAAAACGTATTTTAAAATTATCCCATATCTGCAACATAAAAAAAGCCCTTTGTGACACTCGCGAGTTAGACACACACACCTTTGTGTGAAGTATAAAAATCTTTTTGATTTTTATCGATACACACACATCTTTTATCTTTTTTCTTTGCATATGCTTTGGGCAGTCCTGCCTTTTAATTGCTACGTGATTACGTGGTTTTAAAACCACATTGAATGGACGAAACTTATCTATAGATGGCGCAGCTGCGTCTCAGATAAGACGATGCCAGTGTGCTTCAACTTTAGAGTGCTCGAGCCAGATCGCTAGATGGCGCCACACTTTTAAGTTTGCTCGTTTTTCTCGTGTAGGTTCAAATTAGTGATGGCATTTCGAAACATTTTACTGTTTCAAAACATTCGAATCGATTCATTTTAATGTTTCGAAACATCGAATCATTTGAATTCTCGCATTTTTAGCTCGGAAACATCTTCGTTTCGTTGTTTCGACTACCGCTACTGCAGTTCGCACGAACACCAAAAGCCTAAGGCCCGATGCGACGGCCCCGATACATGAATCACGAACGCCAACCGCACGTTCAGTCGGCTCGGCTCGGCTGTATCCGGATTCTTTCGAGTTTCGAATCTCAGTGATTCCGGATTTGGTTGTCGATCGCTCTCGGCAACGATACATGCAGCAGAATAGTTGCGCTTGGGCTCGTTGCCGGGCCCGGGACTAGGGTTATGGAGATCAATGTGTGGATATTGATGTGTCGAAACACAGGCAATGTGGTGTTTCGAAACAGTGAGACACGGCACTGTTCCGAAACAATGTATCGAATCATTGACTAAGGGGCCATCTCTAGTTCAAATTGGTTTACCTAGGTATGCTGTTCCTCACTGATGGCGCTGAAATAAATTCGTCTGGAACGCAATATTCAGGGACTGCTGGTACGATTTAGTTACATGTGCGAGTTTCGAGGCCCATGCCTATCATACAAATGCCATTAGATCATAGTAAATGTCTCTGAATATTGCGTACCAGACGAATTTATTTCAGCGCTATCTGCCCCTTAATATGGTGAAGTTCGCCGCTGGCTCCTCTATATTACGGTGGATAGAATAGACCGGTAATCGGCTCTTATATATATAGACCGGTGTTTATAAATATATATATATATATATATATATATATATATATATATATATATATATATATATATATATATATGTCGAATTTTTCACGTCACTGGTGGTCCAGCTGATTTTTGTAAACAAAAGTTAGATATGATATGAACAGCGGAACAACTAATATTTTTTGAAAACGAAAGCAATTTTAATAATTTTAATGCCGTTAGTTTTTTAGGCCGCTTTATTTTTTATTGCACAAAACTTAAACTACAGGTCAAACTGAATGTGATCGTTTAGTATCAAAGGTGAACCGAGGACTTGGGAAGTAAACAAAGATGTAGGTCAGTGGATTATTTTTGAAGCTGAAACGAACACATTCTTTTCTTCGAATTTTAATTTTTGTGTGAACAGAAATGACGCGGGCTAAAAGAAAATACCGACTGGTATGTCTAAAAATATTATTTTATAACAATATGCTAAAAAATAGTAGGAAAATTGCCTTAGTTTTCAAAAAATTCAAAAAATATTAGTTCTTCATATCATATCTAACTTTTGTTTACAAAAATCAGCTGGACCACCAGTGACTTGAAAATTCGACATATATATAAGATCCGAACACCGGTCTATTCTACCCACCGTGCCTCTATATGGGTTATTTACTCAATGCCTTGTGTAAGTTGGAAACTAACTAAAAGCAACTCTTCCTTCTCTTTCGGACACTCGCGAGTTAAGCACACACACCTTTGTGTGAAGTATAATTTTTTTTTTGATTTTTATCGATACACACACAGCACATCTTTCATCTTTTTTATTTGCATATGCTTTGGACAGTGCGGCTTTTTAGCTGCTACGTGTTTACGTGGTTTTAAAACCACATTCAATGGACGAAACTGGTCTATAGATGGCGCCGCTGCGTCTTAGGCAAGATGATGCTAGTGTACTTCAACTTTCGAGTGCTCGAGCCAGATCGCTAGATAGTGCTACACCTTTAAGTTTGCTCGTATCTCACGAAGTAATTCATTATGTAGGAGTTGGTTTTGGTTCAAATCGGCTGATGACGTGAAACATACAGAAACGTGCGTCTGGAGATGCCACCTTGTGTAAGTTGAAAACTAACTAAAACCAACTCTTCCTTCTCTTTCTGACACTCGCGAGTTAAGCACACACACCTTTGTGTGAAGTATAAAATTCTTTTTGATTTTTATCGATACATACACAGCACATCTTTCATCTTTTTTATTTAAATAATTTTTCCTAAATCATCTTCTGATGTCAAAAATGAAATATGTCATATACTTGTCAACCTTTTGACATATGTTTTTTTTTAAGTAAAACATTCTTTATTTAATTTTTTTAATTGATAGGGTTTCTTTATCTGATTTCAAAAATATGTAATGTGTTGACATTTAGTCCAGCCGTTGTTGAAATAATTGCATTTTAAAAACCTAATTTTATTCATTAACAAAATGACAACACCCATATTGTTTATTTAGGTTATTTAAATACAAATATTTCAAAAACGGCTGGTAAATTGTTAACATATTATATATTTTTGAAAACAGAAAAAGAAGCCCTATCATTTCAAAAATATATATACAGGGTATTTTATTTAAAAAATAAACCATATGTCAAACGTTTGACAAGTGTATGACATATGTCATTTTTGACATCCAATTCTGATGACTTAGGAAAACTTATTTAACTTTGCGGATTTAAACGTTACAGTTAGATCGATATTAACGGAGTCAAGTAAAATATGGTCAATTCAATCAAATAACTCGGTACGTGACATATGTCAACTTTTTTGACATTTTTAAAATATCTGTGTTTTGTTTAATGAGATGTCTTGTTACTACCAGTTCTTTTTATTAAATTTCGAAAAAAAAAATATAATAGTATTTTTTGGCCGCCATCAAATATAAATAAATTATATTTTTTTTTGTACATTTTAATTTAAAACTAATTAAGAGTAATATAAAACTACACATCTTGGCAAAAAAATTTACCAAATCAAAAAGATACTATTGTTTTTATATTTTGAACGCCGCCATCTATAGACATATCATTTATTATGAAATGTTTAAAATCGGAGACCCCTTTTAGTATAAATCGATATATTATACGACAATACTAGTTGTGTCAAACAAGAACAAAAAAATAACTTTTTTATCTGAACTTTGGCCACCATCTTAAAATGTTTAATATGAAATTGTAACTTTTTTAAAATATTTCTCAAATTTGGCTTACTTTGAATAAAATCCAAAAAAATTTAATTTGGTCTACATATTATAAAGGTCTCTTTTATTTTTGACAAACTAAGCGCCATCTTTGCGTCGGTTGAGAAACTTATTATATTTTTTAGTAGTATCGAAGAAAAAGGTTTTTTTTAATGTAGCTGCCATTTTTTTACATTTTTAAATTGAGTAGGTCCCACTTAAAGTAAATTTATCAAAATTAACCTAATTTCTCTTAAAACAAGGAATTATTTTTTTTAATTTGGCAGCCGCCATCTTGGATTGTAAGGCCTGAAAATCGCGGTTTCTCGAATATAAATTTAGCTTTTGGTGTTGGGTACTACTGCGCCAAATATAAAAAAATATACCCTTTTCGCAGCTTTATTTTACAACTTTACTGTACTATGATGTCGCATTGAATTTCTGATTACTTTCGCAATTACTAAAATCCAAACTACTCAGCAAAAATAATTCCTGTTTATGCATCTTATATTTTAATTTTTACCATCAAAGATTAGGCAATTACCATGTTACCCCCCTCAAATCCGCGCTTGGCAGCCGCAGATGAACTTTATTCATGATATGCGTCGAGGCGAAAGGAAATATTACAGAATAAGCAAATTCGAGAGCAAATCATTTGATAAATAATACAGTCGAACCTGTATAACTCGAACTCAAAGGGACAAGCAAAACAGTTCGAGTTCTGGAGAGTTCGAGTTATAGAAATTCAAACTAAAGAGGTTAAAATACATATAAAAAGTGCAGGGACCACTTAAAAGGTTCGAGTTAGAGAGGTTTGACTGTATTTAAAATGGGATTTATTTTTTGAATCTCCTGTGTGGGTAGGGGGGGGGGGGCACGCGGCCCTGCTAATAAAATTTTTATTTCTATTTTGTTGCTGCTTATTAGAATTCGAGTTCTTTAATTTCACTTTTATTTTCAATTGCGCTAATTTACTATACGCTTAAATCGGTACGCGATTTAAATGATTTTAAATTAAAATCAAATCATACTAACTTACGCACTTCTTTTTCTATTTTCTTTAATATCAAATCAAATCCATTTACACCAGTCACGGTAGCTGAATCATTGCAGAAAAGAACATCCAACTCTGTCTTTCGCTTTTATATAGGCATAAGCTTATTTGTAAGCACACAGATTTGATTATTTAATAAATATTAATAAACTAAGTTCTGTAGGTACAAAAAAATTTCTGTCTCTCTATTTTGGTGTTATGTTATTTTATAGATAAAATGAGAATAAAGATACTACTTCTTAAAATAGATACTCCAAAGAAACACAGGGCCATAAAGTAAGATATTATAAATTATGGTAATCCTTGGAAGATTTATAAAACTGTTTTTGATTAATAACAAAATTGTGGAAGTTCGATGAATCAATGCATTAATTAAAGTATGAATTAAATCTGGAACTGTGAGTCAAATGCACTTAGTACTAGCTGGTAGACCAGTAGCTGGAAAGAAATCAGCAACAAAAGTAGATAGATGGACTTTAATGCTTTCTCATCTGACATATCATTAATTATATCTTTAAATGGCGGCATTTTGTATATGGATAACGCGTAGTTTACTGATTTAACTAGCTAAGACATGCGTTTCCAATTACATGAAAAAAATATTTGAGATTTGAAACATGATCAAAGAACAGTGAGATCAGTTTATCCAGAACACACGACCGACAGATAAAAAGCAAAATCGACATTATTTAAATAAAAAAGTTTTTCAAGAGCAAATTTTAAAAATTAAGTAATTCTGAGGTGTTGCAAGCAAGAGTAACATTTGTATTAGATTGGCAAAGCTTGAAGAATTTTGTCTGATATTATGTATGACTTACTTTATTTCACAGTTTTTGGGAAGATTAGATTTGTCAGCTTCTAAGGCGACGCAGATGTGTCGTTTAGCAGTTTAGCTATAACTACTATTTTGGAAGACTGTGAAGCTTTGTCTAACATCAAAACCTGATTTAAGAATGGAATAAAATATTCTATTGTGCTCACATATTCAAGAAGAGAGAATAAGGCATAATTTAAGCACAGAAGTCAGTGTAAGCGTTTTAAAGCGTAACAAAGATGGGATAAATGTCAAAATCATTAGCTCCAGTTTGACCAGTTTGACGCTAAGGTTTATCTATGGGATTCTGTAAACGAAATAAAAGTTTATGAATAATATACATTTATGCTTAGTTATTAGTAACATGATTATGCTATAACTACAGGATGTCCCAGAACTTATATCTCGCAAATAAGAGAACCGAATATCCCTGGAAAAAAAATATTGAGATTTTGCTTAAAACATAAGTACGCAGTGCATAAAAGCTACATTTGTTTTATTACTTGGTGAACGTGACGCAAACTTCTTCCAAAAGATTGGATTAGAATCGCCATCCGCTTGCCAACCTCAACCCCACTCGCTATCACTTTGAGTGGTCTTCTTTTTAACTCATACTCCCGCCGAGAGTTTAAGAATTTGGGATCTGATATCTAGCGAATAAGGAGGATTTTGGCCAAGAATATGTTGGTATGTTTTTTAGATGCTAAGGAATAAGTGTACAAATATCAGACAGCACCTATTTCTTTAGGGTTTAGGTTTTTTTATTAAAATTAGATAAAATTTATAACAAAAAAGGTTTATTTTGTGATTTTTAATAACTTATTCAGTTGACGGACGCCTCTGAAGTTTTAGTAATAAAACTAATCTGACTTTGTAGCACAACGTTAACAAGGAAATTTTAATGTCTACAATAAAGTATGGGACAAGGCCATATTTTAAATATAAAGCTTATTTATATAATTATTAACGGACACCACCAGATAGAATATACTATTCTATTCTGTAGAGTTTGTAATCAGCCTAATTCCAAAGAATTATACATTAGGGATTTATTGCCAGGCACTAATTGTAACGGGCACTATTCTGACAGTTTCGCATTACAAGAACAGCTGTCTTCTTTAAAAATTAGGCCTTTGTGTATTATAAGAGCCGGAATTAATAGTGCCGCCATTATTAATGGAACATAAACGACTGAATTCATAAATTCGGCTTTGATTTGTTAATTTTAAAAGATCAACTGTCAGTTTACAATGGAAAACTGTCAGTATAGTGCCCAGCACAATTACTGCCTGGCTTTATTGCAATAAGTTCCTACTGTTAAAAAGATAATTTTATTATCAACAATAAAGCGTTTTATATGAGAAAATTTAAAAAAATCTATAAATTTAGGATATGGGTGTATGGGGGTGGGGGTTTAACAAGTTAATTAGAAAAAACTTTGAAGAAATGATATTATTTTTTAGTTATACAATTACACATTTTAAATATATACCTGTGCAATGTGACTTTACAGCTTCAATTTAAAATTTCGGCCGAACGTGCTCGGAAATATTGGGAATACAAAAAAATAAGCATTAAACTTACTTACTTCCTATAGAACAATTTTTTTTTCCGATACTATTGAAGATTTTAAGGAAGTAGATTGGCAGGACGATGTGATTGAATGTGATGCTGATGACAGCAATGAAGATATGCCTCTTGCTCGACTAGTGAATAGTGTAGTGTGACAAGAATGAGATTTCTGTTGTACAAATTTGACCTTATTTCTGTTTATTTGTTTAAATAATAATTCCAGATTTGTGTTCATGTATAAGCCTCCCCCATAGCACAAAGCAAAAAAAACGTAAAAAACAACCTCTTTTTTAAGTTTAAAAGGTTGCTTTTTCACGTTATTTTTAAATCCACAGTAAAATCACACCGAAATAACGTGGTTTTGAAAATAACGTTAAAAACGACCTATTAACTTGAAAAAGTGTTTGTTTTTAACGTCGTTTTGATTTGTGCTATGTGGGCTTCTGCCTTTTCCGGTGTTTTGTTATATAAATATTTCCGAAAATATATTTCTTGAAAATTTACAACACTTAACATAATGCGATGATTCGTCCAAGTTCGGTTTTGAAAACTTTAAACATTTAAAAGTCGCGGCTGAGCACAGAATTTGTTTATATTTTTTCCCTAATTTAACCCCCTTTCTAGTTAAAAATAAGCTAGTTGGATTTGGTCTTCTTTTTTTATTACGTTTAGCATATATCAATTTTAAGAAAAACTTACGATTTCAAACGATAAATATTTCGCAAAATCCATTTGGATAGTCTGAATTGTCGTTCCAAAATTCCTTATAAGGAATTTGCGAGTCTACCGATTTCAGATTAGCTACATTAAAATCTTTCCCTTTGCCATTAATTTTACACTTTATGAGGTCATTTGCTTATGCTAACTTGTTTCTTGAAGGGTTTTTGTAGGTTTGTGTGAAAATATTACCACCCAAAACTATATCGATGCTTTAATACACAATACTTATCTCCAAAACATGAATTTTACAGAACGACCAAAAAATTACGATGGCTGTCTATTATATTTTACCTATAGGAAAAAAGAGGGCACCAGTGATCAAATGTCATTACAAATAAATATTTACCTTACAAAAATTTAAAACATCAGTGCGATACATATAGTTTTGTATCTACAGTGAATTTTCTAAGCAAATCAGTCGAAAAATGGAATTAAATCGAGAACATTTTTGGGCTATAATTTTTTACAACTTTCGAAGTAAATTATGTCAACAAGAATGCTTTGCCGAGTTGGTTTTTGTTGTCGTGTACGAATTAGCCTTAGCGACGATCTAAGGCCAGGTCCACCAAAAACACCCAGGAAAATATCGATGCTGTGCGCATGATCATCACGGAAGATCGACATGTGACATATCGCGAGATTCAGGCTTTATTGGGGATTCCAAATACCTCAATTTAAACAAATTTTCGGTTCGGTTCATTTTTTTTCTTGTCCTGAAGAATTAGGGGTAAGAAAATTAGTCTCCCGATGGATACCACATCTGTGAACCGAAGAACAGAAAAAAGCTTTGGGGGCAATTGGTGTCAGAAAACTCTAGACCGCTTTGGGGCAGTTTGATGATCCATGATGAAGATAATCAACAAAAGTCATCCGTTCTCGAAGTGTATCCTAAAAGATGGTCGCGACATTTGTCTCAAAAGCAGGTCATGTAGCAACAATTCCTCTGAAAGATCAAAGGACTGTTACTGCCGATTGGTACATCACTATTTGTTTGCTGAAAGTCATCGCTGAGCTTCGAAAAATGAACAGTTGGCATCAAGCACAAACACAAACCCTTAAATTTTTACCCAGCTTTGGACCATACCCTCTATACATTCCCAACGATTTCTGTACTTTTCTGAAAATCATGAATGGTCTGCGTAGTCAAAGATTTCATTCATTCATTAATTTTGACATTACCACCAAACGAGTGGAATTACAGCTTTGACAAAAAATTTTCGTGGAGAATACTTCATGAAGCAATAAATGTTCTCCAAAAATCCATTAGGTTGATATTAAATTTGTACAATTTGTTGATTCTGCCCCGGAGAAAAAAATTCTCCAACATGGTTCTTGCTTATCCATATCTATTAGTATAGTAGTAGTAGTAGTAGTGTGGGTAGGCTCTAGGCCTGGCGACTAGGCACATGAAGCGCCCTTTTCGCCAACCCCCGGCATTCCCCCTACTGCGTCCTTCCTTTGCTAAGGAATCTGCCCGTCTTCTGTACAAAGGCCAGAATATCGGGCCATCTCAGGTTCAGAAGGTCGTCCGACTCAGAAGTTTTCTCTCTTGCCTACTTATATGCTTTACATGATGAGAGGAAATTGCACCGAGTCTCGTCCTCGGCCAGCAGTCGCTCGCTCTCGCTTCGGCCTTCACTCTGATTTTCGCCAGGTATCCTGTAGTTGGACTTAGACAAAATCGTTTTTGCAATCTTTGAGGCAAGCATTATCTTTATGACAAAATTCCCTTAATCCCAGCATCTTGAAAAAAACGTTTTCCATATCCATAGGCGCAAATCCCAGTTCCTAATTTCTTTTAAAATAAAATAAAAACATTATTTAACTTGAGATTTTAGATTCTTGGCGTGTCCTTGAGGTACCATTATCTATAAATAACTCCTTAAGTTGTGCGTTGTTAACTACCTCGCGAACTGGTTACCATTCTCACTCTAATCACTCGCCATGAGTTAAATGACAGCAACAACCCGACCATTTCATTCATTTATTATAATAGACTCTCGCCGAGTTAACAGAAAATCGAAACCGATTTTTGATTTATCGGTTTTGATTTTACAGCAAGAAAGACGGCCAAAACGGTAGATAGCACTATATTAAAGCAGTGCAAATTGTAAAAAAAGCATTAAGAAGGGTATATTTTTTTATATTTGGCATAGTAGTACCAATGACCAAAGCTAAATTTTCATTCGATTTTTCGACTTCAGACTTCAAGATGGCGGCTGCCAAGTTTAAGAAAAAAAGAGAAATGAAATTAATTTTGATAGATTTACTTTAGGCGTCACCTACTCAATTCAAAACTGTAAAAAACTTTGACACCTGTCCCTTCAAAACAAAATGACGGCTATATTTCAAAAAATTAGTTTTTCTTTGATATTTCCTATAGTTTTTGTACAATATTTCTTTTTAGCACCTTTTAAAGCTATTGACCAGCTCATTAAACCTAGTGAAAAGAAAAGTAAGTTCACCAGCCGACACAAAGATGGCGCTTAATATGTTAAAAATAAAAGAGACCTTTGTAAGATAGACTAAATTTAATTTTTATATCTTGGATTCTGAAGCCGAAAAATAAACAATCCTCGAAAAGAAATTTACCCATTGGTGATTAGGTGCCACTATGCCAAACAGTGGCGGCACGTGCCTATGCAAGATGGTAGTACCAGAATTTTGATAGCCACTTAAAAAGAAATTCGTTAAAAAACCGGCCTCAATCAGTTTTTGTAGTGGCTCAAAACCATAAGCGCATACTTCTGTTTTATATGTTTACTATTTTTAGGGTTTCTAACCCTAGTTTTTTAAAGAAACTAAACCAGACCTACCCAAATTACACCCATGAAATAAATCAAAATTTATCAAAAATTCTGCTGAATTATTTTAAATAATAGGGAAGGGTGGGGCAAGATGGGCACCCGAAGGTTTGAAGTAAATTAAAAAAAAAAACTATTGTGAAGAGAACAAAACAAAGAGTTATTCCTAAATTCCTTCTTTATTATAAGAAATTTAACAAAAACCTAAAAAACTAATACTTTATTAAAAATTAAAAAACACCTTGCTGTATACAAGGGCAGCTCTTAAAAACTCCTATTATTTACAAAAATCGCAAATGTAATAAACGTCATCGTCTTCCTCGTTTTCTCCCACACAGGAACAATGAGCTAATCTTTGACATTTGATGCATTTTACCCATCCTTCCATAGATTCTGGGTAGATATAATCACAGTAAATGTAGGTGGCATCATCATTATTGTTTGAACCAGATTCTTTGCTGGAGATTTCAATTTTTTTTCTTCCCGTTTAAAATATTTATTTACTTTTTTACTTTTTTTACAGCATACATGTAACCCTTATATGCATCTTTTCTTTAGGTTTTTGGTTGCATTTAGTGAGTCTTCAAGCTTCTCTTTGTTAGCGTGCTTGCCAAAACTGTAGCTGACCACTTTTTACGGTTCGTCTTTCCTTTATTTCTTTGGTCCGTATGAGGATAAGGCATAATATTTTTTGGTGAAAGAAGCTAAAAAGACTGACTTTACATAGTGGGCACCTGCCCATCTTGACCCCTACTTGACATGCCCATCTTGCCCCACCAACAAATTTTTTAATTTTTATTTTATATATTATTTACATAAAGCAAAAACAGAGTTTTAAACTAAAAAACTATTAATTTAGACCTACGTTGCGATTAAACGATCACCAGAAAATGTATTTGGTAAAACGTTCACATGCCAGAAGTTACAAATGAGCCAATTTTTTTTAGGTCCATCGCGAAACTTAAATTTTTCTATCCTAAACATTAACTACTGTGGAGCCGTTTTGGGGATCTTTATCAAACTATCAGAGGTACGGTCACTGATGCTAATTAACAGATATTTATGTAGTTATTGATTTTCTAGTGATCATAGATAAGGAGTAGTACACAGGTGCCCATTTTGCCCCATGTGCCCATCTTGCCCCACTCTCCCCGCTCTCCCCTAACTTAAATTACCCTTAGTTTGCCATAGATCCACGAAGAATCTTTAGGTATAGGTATTTACAAAAAAGTTACAAAAATAAACATTATTTTTGTTACAAATAGTTTCATTAAATTAACGACAACGCGATTTTTGTCCATTTTAATTATTGTTTTTCAATTTTTAAATCAGGTTAACCGGCCTAATTCTTTAGTTTTAGTTTTTCCTCTAGCAAAAAACGAATAAAAGAGTTTATTAAGACGCTAATTTTATTCAGTTTTACTTATACTGAGTTATATTTTCGTCGCTTAATTTAAAGGGTGTAAATTAAAGCATACATGCTTGACTTACAAAAACAAGCCGACTAACTGGCTGGCGTTACCGGTAAACATTTTCGTTGATTATTTTCATTTATACAACGTAAAAAGTGTCCAACTTTGTTGCTCATATAGTCCACTAGTAAAAATCTCGCTCTGTTAAAAAAGCCAAGCTACCTAAAAATGCTCCTGAAGCAGCTTATAAAATTCTTAAGTGGTTTGTTTTTGAATATAAAGAAAATTCACAAATACACAATGGGATTTCCACAGACGAAATTAAGGCATTTTAAAAAATTTGTGAAAACTTAAAATTAGAAAACGTAACTAATATGACACACAAATCCCAAGAAAACAACAATACCACATCAGACAAAAAAATGGCTAAACATTAATTTTTGTCGATAACAAAACCCGAGCCCGGTCTCATCACATACTTGTGGTCTTTAAAAAAAACACAAAAGCACTGACGCTATTAGTAACCATCAGTTCTTTACAATACTAAAAAGACTAAACGGACATTCCTTTACCACTAAAATGATTATACCCAAAGCCGCAGCAGTATTTGTATTCGCCGACCGTCATTTGTTAAGTTTTCATTTGTTTATCGGAAATAACAATGAAAAAAGCAATGCAAGAAGTGGTTGGTTAAAGAAACAAGAAAATAAAATACATATAAAGAAAAATATTATTATGTGAATATAAAAAATCATTTATGACGATTTTTTTTTAACATGGCCAAAACCATTTTTTAAACTTTTTTTTTTGCAACTTTAAATATTTAAAATTTTTTGTGTTCGTTTTATTTAAGGAAGGTGTCAAGATTAGCTTTTAAGAGAAATTTTAACAACTTTCTCTAAAACAAAATCGAAAAACGCTTTTTGTTAGATTATGTAGATAATTTTGTCCTGTCCGCACCTTGCAAAGAAATGAAATTTTTTATACCAAAAAGTGAAATAAGAGATATAAATCATAGTTTGTTAAATTATTAATTACCAAAATATTTAAAATCAACATTTGCTGGATGAAAATAATCTGGTTAAAAAAAGAGAAACCTAAATCGAATAGCTAAAAATAAAAAAATTATATCTCACGACATTTTTTTTCATCCTGCTAAATTTCTTGATAATGTTATACTTAACTAAATTAAAGGAACTAAAGAATATGATGCTAGTCTAATAAGAAAATACTAAAAATATTAATTAAGTACCTTTGCTTTTTTTATATACTTATTATTACAAAAGGTGCGGAAAGGGCATTTAGGGTGCGGATTGGACAATATATATGATTACGCATTAAAATATATTAACACTGAAATGTATTTTTATAAAAAAAAATCGTCAAATCCAAATAATTTTTAATTAGAGACAAGGTAAACGTACAATCCAAAGGTTCTGATAGATATTTTAATAAAAAACGTACAATCCAAATAACTCTTAATTATTAGAAACGTGGTTAAATGACAAGCTAAGTGTTTAATGCTGCCAGTTAATTTTGTTTTTGTTTTGTTTCGAATTTTTGGAAAACCTAACCTTAAATTTTGTTTTGATATTTTTGGGCTCTTTAGCCAAAACCTTCAAAAACGAAACTCCTTGTTTGGGAAAATTCCGATCAGGTGATAATTTTTCTCTTTGTGGAAAGTTATTTTCTTTTTGAACACCTGATCATTTTTGGCAAAAATCATCCGCGCTTTGCAGACGCTGGGAGTTTGAAGCGCCCCCATGTATTTGACAGGGGAATGAAGACCCACTTCCGACCAGACACTGAAAGAAGTCACACGTGTTTTAAGATTAAGACCAAAATTCCAACCACAAGAAAATCCGCGGCGCCGCGAGTGAAATGTGGAACTGCTGCTAAATCTCTAGTCTTCTCCCCTTCAGGCACAGCCATCTTCTAAGATACTGTGGTTATATTATATTAATTTTGGAATTGATTTTTAATCAAATAATCAATTTTTTCTTCTTCTGGAACAAAAAATAATTGCTCTCTTGACTTTGAGACACTTTCTGGATGATTGTTTAAAACACATAGTATTTCTGTGTAGTTAAATTCCTGCATGTCATCTTTAATTGGCCACTTGTAATTTTTTCGTGTTCGGTTCGGTAATTTTTTTCCAAACAAAGCAGGTATTTCAGAAAAACTAGCAAAAAAAAGTCAAATTCTTTTATAAGTGAGATTTGACACTGCCGCTTATTTCATAATATTCTTTCAACGTGATGTGCAACGTTTCGGCGATCTGAGACAATTTTGGTGAAAGGCTGGCTATGATACCGCGCGGCATTGCCGTAGTTTACTGTGAAGCATAAAATTTCATACTAATTTTTACGGAAACTATGGATTTTTGAACAAAATTTCATAAGAATTTTATGTTCCTAAATTTTCAAGTTATCATGAAACAAAACATGAAATACACCCTGTATATGGCTATAAACATATTTTTATTCTATTTTTTCTTATTCTTCGCTTAAGAAACGACTCCTTATGTCCAGTCCGCACCCCGCACTGTCCGGTCCGCACTCACACGAAATAGGTGCGGATTGGATGGTGCGTACCGGACATTTTATGACTATAATTTATTCACAAAAACTGGCAAAGTCGATTGAAGTGAGTTTTATGGTATGTTATACCGACATGAAAATTCACCAAAACAACAAATTCTTTTTCTAAAATAACACATAGCAAAAATGTAAACTGCGGTGCAGACAGGACCTGGGAAAAAGTGCGCAAAATTTGTTATATTTTTTAATTTCAATATGTTTTAATTAAACCTAAAAAACAGATACTCACCAATTTCTTTGTGAGGAGCACAACACAAATATCTCAGCGGAAATGACAAGAAATACACTGATGCCAAACTGGTGCTGTCGAAAGTGGTAAAATTCTTAGGTTCGGTTCCGGGACCGGACATTTTTCTTAGGGGACAAATTTGTAAATTTTATACCAATAATATTATTGCATGGTATCTTACTATATCGTTAGTATGAGTACTCCAAAGACCAACGAATAGTATGATGTATGTATTTCTTCTTAAAATTATACTGAAATCAAACAATTAAACCATTTTCAATTTGACGTTCACGGGGGACAGGTGCGGATGCGGACAAAAAGGGTCTTTTTTAAAGAAAATCAATGAGATGATTTCATTTTTCTGCAATTAAATTGTATTTTTTAAGTAAAATTAGGTGGGTAGATTATTTTAAATACTAGTTTGGGTTCCTAAATAGCTTCATTTTTTTTTAATCGAGAGGTGACACGTTTTTTTACGTTTTGGCCATGTTAAAAAAAATCGTGTTATATTAAAGCATTTTGAAGATATTTTAAAATAATGATTTACAGGTTTTTTAATCAGCTTTTATTATAGAAAAATTCAGAATATTTTTGGTCAGGTTTTTTGCAAGCCTATTACCCTTACCTTTATTTTGAGCGGGCGTAGTAGCCCTCTGTTTCACATTTATTAATAGGTCAAAAAGAAAACTAAATTAATATTTAGGATAAAAAATATTTTTGTTCTATTTTCTCGTGTTCGTGAGTACCCAGGAACAACAAATGGTATGATTATGTTTACCGCCAAACGTTATTGTGTACGTTTAACGATCTTTTTTAACCACTTAAAGTTAAATTCGATTACGGTAAAGGTAACCTTAAGAATAACGAAAGTCTACTATATTCAGAAAACCGCATCGCAATACGATGCTTGCTCCGTCATTAGCATTACTGGATTTTGCCCAAAATCAAACCAGCTCGTCACAGTGTTGGACACTATTTGACCTGAAAATTTTATTAAAATCGGTGCAGCGGTTAAGGAGCTATTGTGTTACGGACAGATATACACACACACAGACACACACATAGACAGACATCACGACCATATTGCTAAGATAGGTCAAAATACACTTAAATAACACATTTTCGGCGTTATCTCAAAAAAAATTTAGGAAGGTAAAAATTTGAGAGAAATAACAATTTTAATAATATGGAAATAAATTATGGCAAGATTATATGACGTAAAAAATAAAAGGCGGTGTTTTGCGTAATTTTGCACATTGTTAGTACTTATTAAGCAAAATATGTACCATCTTAATGGTCTCGTTATAAATCAGTGTGTGCGAGCTCCAGATACATAATTTTGCAACTGACTCAAAAATTGCCAGTTGCCGTTAAACAAAAGGCATGTGATGTAGCTCGGTTCTGCGCAGAATAATGCCTCAATAAATTATATTATTACCTTGTCTTGCCGTGTATAATATAAATTGATTGGAATTTCATACCGTGTTGCGGGGCAATTGCAGCTCTAAAAACCTGCTGTACTGCTCTTCTTACTTGTCTTCGATATAGAAAAGCTCACGCATGTGTATGTAAATAAAAATTTATGCAACTAAGAAATATTGCTGATCCATTATGATTTAAAGCAATAAATGCTTTGCGTACTATAATAGTACAGTTAAGAGACCTATAAAAGGTCCAGTAGTTCCTAATTTGGATATATTATTTAGGTCGGTAGAGTAGTTAAAGCTGTGTGTTTTCGTTACCTCTCCCCTGTGCTCCCTCCGCCATCTTGAAAAACCCACCGAAATTTCGCACATTTTTTAGTTTTTTGCTTTTAGTTCTATTACGGTGCCCTTAATCTCGAAGAAAGTTATTTATAGTTTATTTAAAGTTGTTCTACAGTCAATAGTAACCGAGCTAGGTAATACCCAATACTAACTAAAATCATTTTCTTTGCCAAATTTTCATTTTTACCTTCCTAGCCTGCGCAGCAATGGCTAGCTAGATTATTTTTAGCTCACACATATACTTTTTCTTAGAGTTTTTTGTCACGCGCCTGCCAAATAAGCTTAACAGCTCTCAGGTACTCCAAAACCTAACCCTGCTGTACAAACCAATCAATTAAACAATACCTCGGTTTCATGACATATGTGCGAAGGTCAGCGTTAGTTTCTATCTAGTGTATACTTGGTTTTAGCCAAGGGTCATATCTCAAAAGGCATTTATCTCTTTACAAAACTTATAAAACACGTGTGGACCAAATGTCAGCTTAAGTAGAACTTTGACAGCACTTCCAAGTTCCTAAGTCAAACTAAGTGAAACCTAGGACTTAAGTGCTAGTGGCCCTTAAACTCCTAAATTAGAAAAACGTACACCAAATAAGCTAAACAGCTGTCAGGGACTCCAAAACCTAATCCTGCTGTACAAACCAATCAATTAAACGATTCCTAGGTTTCATGAAATATGATAGGGCCAAAATGTGCGAAGGTCAGCGTTAGTTTCTATCTAGTGTATACTTGGTTTTAGCTAAGGGTCCTATCTCAAAATTCATTTATTTATTTATAAAACATACAAAACACGTGTGACCAAATGTCAGCTTCAGTAGAACTTTGACAGCACTTCCAAGTCCTTAAGAGGCACTATTACTTTTTCCAAAAATAACTCATTATAGTCAATATTTATACACAATATCATTAACTAATAGTTAAAAGACTCAGCGAATTTTTAGGTAAGTATTACTTTTTCTTAGAGTTTTTTGACACGCGCCTGTCAAATAAGCTTAACAGCTGTCAGGGACTCCAAAACCTAGCCCTGCTGTACAAACCAATCAATTAAACAATACCTCGGTTTCATGACATATGTGCGAAGGTCAGCGTTAGTTTCTATCTAGTGTATCCTTGGTTTTAGCCAATGGTCCTATCTCAAAATGCATTTATCTCTTTACAAAACTTATAAAACACGTGTGGACCAAATGTCAGCTTTAGTAGAACTTTGACAGCACTTCCAAGTCCCTAAGTCAAACTAAGTGAAACCTAGGACTTAAGTGCTAGTGGCCCTTAAACTCCTAAATTAGAAAAACGTGCACCAAATAAGCTAAACAGCTGTCAGGGACTCCAAAACCTAATCCTGCTGTACAAGCTAATCAATTAAACGATTCCTCGGTTTCATGAAATATGATAGGGCTAAAATGTGCGAAGATCAGCGTTAGTTTCTATCTAGTGTATACTTGGTTTTAGCTAAGGGTCCTATCTCAAAATTCACTTATTTCTTTATAAAACATACAAAACACGTGTAGACCAAATGTCAGCTTAAGTAGAACTTTGACAGCACTTCCAAGTCCTTAAGAGGCACTATTATTTTTTCCAAAAATAACCCATTATAGTCAATATTTATACACAATATCATTAACTAATAGTTAAAAAACTCAGCGAATTTTTAGGTAAGTATTACTTTTTCTTAGAGTTTTTTGACACGCGCCTGCCAAATAAGCTTAACAGCTGTCAGGGACTCCAAAACCTAACCCTGCTGTACAAACCAATCAATTAAACAATACCTCGGCTTCATGACATATGTGCGAAGGTCAGCGTTAGTTTCTATCTAGTGTATCCTTGGTTTTAGCCAAGGGTCCTATCTCAAAATGCATTTATCTCTTTACAAAACTTATAAAACACGTGTGGACCAAATGTCAGCTTAAGTAGAACTTTGACAGCCCTTCCAAGTCCCTAAGTCAAACTAAGTGAAACCTAGGACTTAAGTGCTAGTGGCCCTTAAACTCCTAAATTAGAGAAACGTACACCAAATAAGCTAAACAGCTGTCAGGGACTCCAAAACCTAATCCTGCTGTACAAACCAATCAATTAAACGATTCCTCGGTTTCATGACATACAATAGGGCCAAAATGTGCGAAGGTCAGCGTGGGTTTCTATCTAGTGTATACTTGGTTTTAGACAAGGGTCCTATCTCAAAATTCATTTATTTTTTTATTAAACTTACAAAACACGTGTGGACCAAATGTCAGCTTAAGTAGAAATTTGACAGCACTTACAAGTCCTTATGTCAAACTAAGTGGAACCTAGGACCTAAGTGCTAGTGGCCCTTAAACTCTTAAATTAGAAAATCGTACACCAAATAAGCTAAACAGCTGTCAGGGACTCCAAAACCTAATCCTGCTGTACAAACCAATCAATTAAACGATTCCTCGGTTTCATGACATATGATAGGGTCAAAATGTGCGAAGGTCAGCGTGGGTTTCTATCTAGTGTATACTTGGTTTTAGCCAAGGGTCCTATCTCAAAATTCATTTATTTTTTTAATAAAACTTACAAAACACGTGTGGACCAAATGTCAGCTTTAGTAGAAATTTGACAGCACTTGCAAGTCCTTATATCAAACTAAGTGGCCCTTAAACTCCTAAATTAGAAAATTGTACACCAAGTAAGCTAAACAGCTGTCAGGGACTCCAAAACCTAATCCTGCTGTACAAACCAATCAATTAAACGATTCCTCGATTTCATGACATTTGATAGGGCCAAAATGTGCGAAGGTCAGCGTGGGTTTCTATCTAGTGTATACTTGGTTTTAGTCCTATCTCAAAATTCATTTATTTTTTTATAAAACTTACAAAACACGTGTGGACCAAATGTCAGCTTAAGAAAAAATTTGACAGCACTTCCAAGTCCTTATATCAAACTAAGTGGAACCTAGGACCTAAGTGCTAGTGGCCCTTAAACTCCTAAATTAGAAAATCCTACACCAAATAAGCTAAACAGCTGTCAGGGACTCCAAAACCTAATCCTGCTGTACAAACGAATCAATTAAACGATTCCTCGGTTTCATGACATATGATAGGGCCAAAATGTGCGAAGGTCAGCGTGGGTTTCTATCTAGTGTATACTTGGTTTTAGTCCTATCTCAAAATTCATTTATTTTTTTATCAAACTTACAAAACACGTGTGGACCAAATGTCAGCTTAAGTAGAAATTTGACAGCACTTCCAAGTCCTTATATCAAATTAAGTGGAACCTAGGACCTAAGTGCTAGTGGCCCTTAAACTCCTAAATTAGAAAATCGTACACGAAATAAGCTAAACAGCTGTCAGGGACTCCAAAACCTAACACTGCTGTACAAACAAATCAATTAAACAATTCCTCGGTTTCGTGACATATGATAGGGCCAAAATGTGCGAAGGTCAGGTTTAGTTTCTATGTAGTGTATACTTGGTTTTTGCCAAGGGTCTCAAAATTTATTTATTACTTTATAAAACTTTCAAAACACACACACGCCCTATCTGAAATTTTGACGTATTATTACAACATAAAGGTCAATCTTAAGATAATATTGATTGTAAAAATCGAGATAGGACCTTATGTCATGAGACCGACGAATTGATGCCTGGGTAGGTATTTTGGGCCTTAAACGATGTGATACTTCCCATCACACGCTTTGACCGCAGCCTTCACGTGCTATGCGAAAAGACCTCCATTGCGCCAGCTTCTCCTACGATTCGACCGAGGATCTTTCAGGGTAGCTATTCTGGGTCTTGAACAATGTGACCATCCACATGACACGCTTTGACCAATAGCAAACTCTAAACGGTCGCGTGTTGTGCGAAATGATTTGTCTCGACCAATAGCATAGTCGCCCGCTCTTCAGAGTTAGTGAATTTTATGCGTTTGAAGTGAGATCTGTTCTCCTGTCCCGTACCGAGTGAACGTTCCGCGGTCGGATCGTTGGTGAAGCTTGGGCAATGGAGGTCTTTTCGCATAGCACGTGACGGTTTGGAGCTAATTTGAGACTTACCATTGGCTAAAACATGTGATTGGAACTATCACATCGTTTAAGACCCAGAATACCCACTCAGTCGGTACCGACACCTCCTGTGAACCGAACCGAACCGAACAGATTTCACTTCAAGCGCGTAAAATTCACTAACTTTGAAGAGCGGGCGACTATGCCATTAGTCTAGACAAGTCATTTCACACTGCAAAGACTTTGCTATTGGTCAAAGCGTGTGATCTGGATGGTCATATCGTTCAAGACCCAGAAGAGATACCCTGATGCATTAAAGCCGAAGGTTTCGTGTTCGTTAACCTACTTTGGAATTAATGTCTATGGGTTAGAGAACAAAACAAACAACAAACAAACAAAAGACAAAACTAAAAATTCAAGATGTCAGAACAAAGCGTGGATCAACATGCGGAAGTGATCACTATTATCTGGAGTCCAAAATTCTCTTTCCTTATCAAAGCCGAGCCTGCATCAACAACATCTTGATGATACAGTGATTGAAGAAATTGATCACTGTAAATATAATCTACTAAGCCTAGAACATGACAGCGTAAAAAACTTATACAAAAAGAGACTGAACATATAACCTAATACAAGTTTAGGTGAAACCTCAGATGAGGAATACGTACGTAATGTATTACATTAAGCATCCATCAAGCTGCAAAAGAAGCACTAGGATTAGTGGAAGAAACTTCTAAAAGAAGAAAACTATACTGGTGGGATGCTGAGATTGAAAGAGAAATAGAGGAAAAAAGGAAATTATATCACATTTACTTATCCCAAAAGACAAATAGAAGCAGAGAAGAATACAAAATCGCGCAAAGTTGAGAAGAATGATCTGTGATAAGAAAAATCTTTCGTGGACGCAAAAGTGCCAGAAAATAGATTCTTACTTAGGAGGTAGGACAAGTACCGAAAGCTGGAAAACTATAAGATAGAATAAAAAAGAAACATGCAGAGATATCATTTCACCAACACTAGACAAAGAATGGGATGAACATTTTAAAAAACTTTTAACTGAAGATAGAGCAGAATTCAAGGAAGAAGAAAGAGACAATATAATTAGAACGATCGGATCTCCAGTACCCCTCACAATCTCTGAGGTCAAAAACTGTGCACAACCTTAAAAAGCGGTTAATCTGCCGGACCCGGAAATATCCCAGCTGAACTTATTAAATATGGCACTGAAGAACTGTTTTGGAGAAGCCGGTTTCAGGGCGGGTAGGTCGACTTCTGATTATCTCTTTTGTATAACACAAGTTATTGAAAAGAAAATGGCATACGGACAAGAGCTGCATCATAAGTCGATTTGCAGAAGGCATATGATAGTATACCACTAAATCTACTTTGCTTACACCGCAATAGTAAGGCAAAAGTTAAAATAAAAGCAAAACTAACCAAAGGCTTTCAAGCAAATAAAGGTCTTAAACAAGGTTACTGTATCTCGCCTACGCTCTTCAAGATATACTTGGAACAAGTCCTTAAAGTATGGAAGAGAAAATGCCAAAACATGGAAATTCCGTTGGACGAAACCACCTTGTATACTTTATGTTTCGCCGATGATCAGATAGTAGTGGCTCAGGATTATGACGACCTCGAACATATGACGCGAAAACTAATAGAAGAGTACAATAAGTGGGGGACTAGAGGTTAATCTCAATAAGACAGAGTATATGTGTATCGGTGGAATGAAACAGGGTCTAATCTTAAATACCGGGCAGCGAATTCAGTCCTGTGATGAGTATAAATACTTAGGTCTAAAAATTACAGCTGACGGAACACTAGACAAAGCTACAAATGATCGAAACGTACAAGGAAGAAAAGCAATAACTTTATTAAATGAAATAATTTGGGACCAAAGTATATCAAAACATAACAAAAAGCTTATATATAACACCATTGTAAAAAGTATTATTACATACGGCTCAGAAGTATGGCCAATCAAGGATAGAACAAAAAAAATGCTTTCCGCTACGGAGATGGACTATTGGAGAAGAGCAGCAGGGAAATCAAAAAGAGAAAGAGTTACAAATCAAAGAATAAGAGAAATTATGACAGTTGGTGAACGTACTTTAGTGGATGATATGAAGAACAAAACAACTGGTATGGTACGGACATGTACAAAGAATGAATGATGAAAGACTACCTAAACAAATACTACAATGGAGAGGGAGAAGGAATATACAGTGAAATAAGAATAAGAGGCCTAAATGATGAACTATAGGCAAACAGAAACGAGTGCATATTGGGTGTCGGAAGACGTAGAACGTTGTGAAACTGATAAATATATATAGAAAATGTTATTTTTTGCAATAAATATTGATTAAATAACGAGTGGGCATCTAAGTGATTTGTGCATACACCGAGCAGACGCTAATTTAAGTAATTTCGTCCCGTAATTGCTCGGAGATAAAACGGAAGCAGCCGTTTACGATACGCTGCGATTACATACGAATAAATATTTCGCGAAAAAATATTTGCTAAAGGTTTATATAAAAGATAAATCTCAGGTAAAATTAGGGGTTTGTGTAATAATCGATGAAAATGCAAGATGCATAATGTAAAAAACTTATTTAATCTGAATTTTCTTGTAACTTTGTTCTAGTATCCTTTATAGAATTAATTTTTGTGTTTGTTTGTTTGGTTCTTAAACCGTGTCGTACAAAAGCCCTCATTTATTAAATCACAGTTTAATAGGTGCTATATTTCGAAAGCTCAGTAGGTGCTATGGTTAACAAGTTACGATTTTGAAATTATCTAACTCCCTCCTTTTCCTTAAGATATATAGCACAGCATTAAAAAAAAATCGAAAAAGTTACTTCTGAGTAAGTTCACTATATGTTTTCGGGACCGCTGAAACCAAATCCGGGGTTTGTTTTGCCATATCACGTTAGGATTTTTCAAAATCCCATGTCATGAAAACTCCTTAGTCGCATAACCCGAAACCCCAAACCTCAAATTCACCATAGCTCCGTATTTTACCCTGAAATATAATATGTCCGAGGGACCTATGCTTATGAAACTTAAATCCAAATTTTTCTGCAACTGCACAATATCCCGGGATAAAAGAGACTTTAGTTAAGAAAAAATAATACCCCTGTGGCCATAAAATTTCAGGGTCGCCAAATCCGAATCTGGAGCCAATCTGATACCATCGCATCAGGTTTTTTTAGCCTCAAAAAATAGAAACCCAATCAATTTTCAACCACCTCTTAATCCTTATCAACCCTTATTTCGCGATCGTCTTATTTCCGGGTATGCATTTTTGCAAGCTATATATGAGTCTTTACGGTAATGAAGAAGGAGCTTTGGTGTTGTAAAGTTAAGGTACGTATAAATACGTTATAGCATAAATACCTGTTCAAAGAATCGGAAAGTGAAGCCCTCATAGCTGGCTTTGAACACAATGGCAAATTTAAATTCGCGGACTTGAATTTTTAAGTACGCATGCGTGTGTCTTGTCGGTACATAGCTGCCGAATGGGTGGAGGTCATCTTTGTTGCTTATTTACATTTTGCGGTGATTTGCGTTTAGCGTGTAAAATTATGTTTTTTTTTCTGTGAAAAATGGGAAATAATTCACGTAAAACATGTGCGGTTTGTGGAAAAATGTCCGGAAGAAGTAAGGGAGTGCAATTAGATAACTACTTGTCTTTTTCTTCATAATCTGTTAATAAAGTTAAATCTGCCCAATAAGTTTTAGAAAAACTACAATTTTAATCCACAATGTTTCAAATTTTCACCCAATCAACTAGTTTTTAGAAAAAAATAATAGGCATAACCCTAAACTAATAACAATTGTCAAATAATGTAGTGACGTATCGGAGTATGTTCCAAAACTATCAAGAGTAACCCATGCGCAGTAACTGAAATCCTGTCTACCCGAGAAAGGGACAATAAGAATTAAATAGGGGTCCTGGCTTCGAGTATCGCGTGTGAGAATGCATGGGTGTGCCCCATATATATGCTCTAACGTATTTGGTTAAGTATTACGAAAATAAGAGGTTTAGGTATAGAATAAGATGAGCATGAAGCGATGGGTGGTTCGATCGTCAATTTTTGGATACTCCAAAAGGAAATACCTACGACATCGTATTTGCTCAAATATCCAAAGTATTTCCTAGTATTTCCCAAGTACTTCCACTAGCCTCTCTGTACACCATAAGGAAATACCGAGCCACCTCTCGAATTGAAGCAGTTAAAAGTATAATAAAATTTAAATTTTCTTTTCGATCTATATTACTATATAAGGGATCTGATACCTTCCTAGCTAGCCTATTAGCACAGTTTTTTTGTAAATATCTGAGAAACTGAAGCTCTTATGAAGTTTTTGGTTATAACACGAATAATTAAGCAAAATCTAGTCTACTATATTCCGAAAACTGTATATTGATACGATGCTGTGTTAAAAAGTTATTATTTTTTTAGATTTTTAATTGTCAAAAAACTGTCATTAGCAGTAATGGATTTTGACTAAAATCTAATCAGCTCGAGTGTCGAGCAGTATTTTACAAAAAAAATTTGAAAATCGGTTCAGCGGTTTAGGAGATATTGTGTTACACACAGACAGACATCACGACGATATTGCTAGGATAGGTCAAAATACACCCAAATAACACATTTTCGACGTAATCTCAAAAAAAAAAATCCTTCGAAAATAATAACTTCCCTAGCCATTGCTATGAGGGCTAGGAAGGTTAAAATTATAATAGCATGTTCTTTCGACACTTCAACACTAAGCGCCGGTACACACACGCGTTTTTCTGCAGCGCGGTGCCGCAGCGTTACCGGAATTGCGGTCCGAGCGCCGGTACACACACGCGTTTTACTGCCGCGCGGTATCGCTGCGACACCGCGCTGCAGAAAAACTCGTGTGTGTACCAGCGCTAATGCTTCGATTTCCTACAAAGCGGTACCGTAAAAACGCAGCCGTTTGACGACGAGCTTTTCCGCGAAAAAGGGTTTATATACACTTGCGGCTTCATAAAAGTGGTACACAATATTTTTGTTGTAATACCTTGGTCTATTTTTACAAACAAAGACTCCCATACTGTATTTTTAGCACTTCAGGGACCAAAGTTGTCACTCGTTTCAAGGACTAAAGTGCTACTCCTACTCCCTGAGGGACTATATAGTAAAAAGTGACATAAGCAAGTGTTTTTTTATTAATATTTTTAATTTAAAGCAATGTATTACTAAAATATAACACAATATTATTATTACTCCCACTTCAGCAGCAGCTTCAATGTAATCTTCAGGTCTAGCGACACGATTTAACGATTTATGAAAAAAAAATTAGTTGTCAACTAAGCTTTGTTACGCCTCGTATTTGGTACACAACAAATACCTTGGCAACCAAATATTTCGCACACTTTTCGAATATGGTCGAAATTGTAAACCACCCGACAGTATTTTCACATTTTATTTTTGATAAAGTGCCTTAATTCTCTTGATATTTTTCTGCAATATTTTTTTGTAAAAATAATATAGAAGTGCGAAAAATAACACAGAAACCTCTGGTCTTTGTATCCCTAAACGAACTGTATCCATCTTTTCGTCTAGCTACAAACGTTTTTCCTCGGGATAAAAAGTTCCACTTTAGTCCCTTAAATACTATTTTTGAAACTGTTAAGAATATGTCATTTTGTATTTCATCCTGACAAATAAATAAAAAATGCCAAAACATAATCCGGCAGTTAACTATGCAATTTCAAAAATACTTATGTTTATCCCGAATCACTTTTCCAGACCAGAGCGTTCGGCGTTTCCACCAGAGCGTTCGGCATACTATTTATTGGGAAAACAACAGGCAAATTACTACCGCTTTTTTGAGGTACCTTTGTAGGAAACCGAGGTTTAAGATAATAAAAAGGGTCAGTTTATTTCCGGGAGAAAAAATGACGGATTAGGGATAAACAGTAAATATTAGGGTTGAAAAGTGACAAAAAGTCAAAATTAAGGATAATAAGACCTATACAAATGGATTAAGAAATTTTTATATTACTGACTATTTGAAGTTAATGAAGAACATTAAAACAAACTTATCAACAAACACAGAGGGTCACAAACCAAAGCCTGCTTGTTTTCCCTCATTTAGACCGCCCAAAAGCGAGTAATATGCTTTCGTCTTAAGACTAACTTCCCTTTGATCTTCTTTGGCATTAATTAACAAACGGCGAAATTGTATTTAGACAATAGAGCAAGCGCTGCTACACTCTCTTTGAGACATTGGCATTTTCCGGGATGAGTGTATGCTTTGCGAAAAGCCTTAGGTTTCTCCGTTGTGAGTATGTGATTACAACTATTTATATTTTCAAAATTGCAGTGGCGCACCCAGGAATGTGTCTTGGGGGGGGGCCGAGGCCTCTTGGGGGGGGGGGCCCGAAGCCTCATGATGTCGAATATTAAGCAATTTTTTGTGTTTTTTTCTGAAATATGTCTAAAATATGTAAAAAAATCTAAGGTTTGGGGGGGGTGGGGGGCAGGCCCCGGGTGCGCCCATGAAAATTGTATCGAATAATATTTAAATTACTAAATAAAACTAGAACGTTTGAACCAATATATCTTATAGCTTGCAAATACACGCCAGTTTCGTTGTTCTCAGGGCGAGCTATGATTGCTTGACTTTTCTATTTTTTTGGCCAGTATGTAGGCTAATAGGTATAAGGTCAGATATAGCACTTGAAAAACAGGCTAAAAAAAATCTTCAAAATATCCCCCAGATATTGTTTGGAAAAAGACACAGAATTTTGTTTCGCGTTATGGCGTTATAGTAAATGCAAAAAAGCAACAAATTGTGTAAATATATTAGACAATAATAATTGTTACATAATTACTCGAGAAAAAAAAATTCATAAATATTATCGCGCTGTACCATATATGAAAATGATGAGTAAAACTTTCCCCGAAAAAGCCACAAATTTAGATATTTGGAACTGGCCAATAATAACATCTGCAGAGTCGCTGATGGGTAAGGAGTATTTGGGTCAAAATCATCGAGGTGGAAAATCCCATTTCGCAAATTATTAAAATTTTGACTTTGCTATACAAAAGATTTTTTTTGGGTTAAATATTGGGTCAACTCCTCATTTATTAATTTATAACCGTGCAGAGCATAGAACGGTACATTTTTCAAATTATCAGCAAAAATAATGAACTACGTTCAAAAAGACACCATTTGAGGAATGTTTTTTAAAACTTTAAAAATATTGTTGACAGTACTGTACTCCATTAATTTACTAAATCTTGATATGGATTGTGATAATTAGTGGGAGAAATTACCCAGTATGTTTAGATGTAATTTTTGTGGTAAATTTTTGTTTTAACTCTATTTTTGTCTCAAAAATTTAAGATAAATTCAAGTTTCAAAGTTTTAAAATATTTATTTATTCATTTATTTATTATTTCAATTTTTATATAATTTCCAACGGGTACGGGGTAGACCTCGTCAGATGTCTATCAGGGGAAATGAATCGACACTTGACCTCCGTAGATTCCAGGTACTCTCTGACCCGGAGAGTTAGCACCTGTCTAGGATCCCATTCCCAGGGTTACGGGAGAAGACAACATCGGTATGAAAGGCGGAGAGGATGGACCTCGGTACGGTGATCATAGCGTGGGTGGCAACCCTTTCTTTTAGGGATAGTATAAAAGACTACATGCTGTTGCCTTACAGTATAACGTTGGATCGTCAAAGGCTAGAGGAGAAAAACCTTCATAAAAAATCCTGGCCCTCCAAGTAGGGGGTTGAGGCATTAGACTGGTTCTCTAATACTTTTAAAACAAAGATATTACCAAAAAGCCTAAACAAAGCCTCGGAGTAATGGACGGAAATTCGAAAGACGAAAAAAGCAAAGACAAAGGACTTTGAATATAGCTACATGGAACGTACAGGGAGTGAACCAAAAGTTGGACATTATTGCAACCGAAGTGCAGAATAGTAAAATAGACATTATTGCACTCACAGAGACAAAAAAGAAAGGAACAGGTACAAGTAGTGTCGGTAACTTTGTTCACATATTTACTGGAGTCTCAAAAGAAAGAAGAGCAGCCAGAGGGGTATCTTTATTAATAAAGAAAAACCTCAAAAATAAGATTACAGACTATGAGTGCATTAATGAAAACTTACTTCGAGTTAACATGAAGATGCTTGGACACAATATAAGCATAATTACAGCCTACGCACCATCAAATGACGAAACTGTAGTTATAAAACAAATGTTCTTCGACCAACTTGATGAGACAATCACTAAAATCGGCAATACCAGGGAAATAATTATGCTTGGCGATTTTAATAGTCGAACAGGTAGACAAAGCCAAAGCAAAGTGGTAGGACCATTTGGAGAGGAACTAACAAATGATAATGGCTTAAGGCTGATACAATTGTGTGAAACCCATAATCTAAAAATAAATAATGGTTTTTTTAAACAAAAGAATTTTCATCGGTATACTTGGATTCAGCCAACAAGAAATCTAAGATCAATCATTGATTATGCTATAGGTGGACAACACTTGGAACTAAAGTGGTATGATGTGCGAACACTTCGTGGTGTTACCTGTGGATATGACCACCATCTGGTAAAAGCAAAAATATTATTCCCTTTAAGAAAAACAAATAGAGATGAAAGTATTGGAGAAAGTGAAAACCTAGAGTGTATCGAAGAAAATCAAAAATAAAACTTTAGAAGTCTAGCAATCGAAAGTACGCAAATATTGTATCAGAAACGATTGGATGAAAAATTATTAAACACACAGCATTCATTTGAAGAGATATATACAAATATAGTAAAAAGCTTGAAGGAAGCAAGCAAAGAAGCTGTTGGATACCAAGATAATAGAAATAACAATAGGATGTGGTGGACGGAGGAAATACAGGAAAAGGTCAAGGAGAAAAAACGCACATACTTGAAATGGCTAGCAAGAGCAAAGAGACCTAGAAATCTACAGGGATACCAGAAGACAGCTAAGAAATTTGATACGCACAGAAAAGAATGAAATGTTCGAGCGCAAATGCCACGATATAAATACACACGTAGGAGGTAGGCAGAGTTCTGAAGTATGGAAATTCATTTCTACAGTAAAAAACCCAACAAAAGAAAAAGTAAACATCCAGATCATCAAACCAGAACAATGGACAGAACACTATAAGGGACTGCTGCAGGAGACGAGACCCGAATATCTGGCAGCCTCTCCGAGGAGAGACATAGAAGTACATGGAGAGGAAGTAATCATCGAAAATAAATGATAAAGAATAGTATTAAAAAGCTTAAATCCGGAAAAGCTAGCGGACCTGGGGGAATATATGCTGAAATGCTCAAATATGGATCAAGGAAACTACTCGAAAATCTCACATATATTATCAATCAATGCATAAACGGACATCCAGTACCTGATGATTTGAAAATTGCATTCATATCCTCAATAAATAAAAAAGGAAACAAGCTGGATTGTAACAATTACAGAGGAATTTCAGTAACCAGTACCCTAAGTAGATTGTACGGTAGGATTCATAGAAATCTAATAGAGAATGATTTTCATGAACAAGAAGAAGAAGAGCAAAGTGGGTTTCGTGCAGGCAGATCTTGTAGTGATAATGTTTTTTGTCTTAAACAAGTAATTGAGAAACGGAGCGCCAGAAATATAGAGACTCATGTTACCTTTGTGGACCTACAAAAAGCATATGATACCGTTCCAGTAGAAAAATTATGGACAGTGTTAGAGCAGACTAATATCAATCATACATATATAAAAGCGATAAAAGAACTATACAAAGGGTCAAAATCTAAAATTAAAATTGAAAATCGACTTTCAAAAGAATTTCTGGTAACGAAAGGCTTAAGACAGGGATGTTGTATCTCTCCAACTCTTTTTAAAATATATATCGCAGTAGCTCTAAAAAACTGGAAACCGCAAAGTACACGGCATGGGAATACAACTTATCGACTGATTTACCATATACACACTACAGTTTGGTGACGACCAAGTAATTGTACAACTTGTCGACCGGTTTACCATATACACACTACAGTTTGCTGACGACCAAGTAATTGTAGCTAATGATAAAGAAGACATGGAGTATATGATGAGAAAGTTAACGGAAGAATACCAAAACTGGGGGTTAACAGTGAACGTGGACAAGACACAGTACTTATGTATTGGAAACGAATCAAGTGAATTACAACTAGAAAATGGACAAACAATATCTCCATGCAATGAGCATGTATACTTGGGTGTCACATTTGATAAGACATGAACAGACTGTAAAGAACTGGAAAAAAGAATAGTAAAAGCGAAAAAGGTTATTGGTTGTCTTTACAGTATTTTATGGAGCAGAGAAAAGAATGTAAAATTTAACATATATGAAACAATGGTGAAAAGCACGCTGTTGTATGGAATAGAGACTTGTCGCGTAACAGAAAAATACAAGGCAAAAATGGAAAGTGTCGAAATGGATGCAATAAGAAGATCAATGAGAATATCCAGAACTGATCATATAAGAAATGAGATCATAAAAGAAAGAATGGGAATCGAGGGAAGCATAACTGATGACATCACTAAAAGGCAACTGATATGGTACGGCCATGTACAACGGATGAGCGACGAAAGATTACCAAAGCAGGTCCTAGAATGGCAACCAATAGGGTGCAGAAAAAGAGGGCGTCCTAAACTGGAATGGCAACAGTCAATCCAAAGATCAATGAGTGAAAAAAACCTGACGGAAGATGACTGTCAGGATCGAAGGAGGTGGAGAATAGGCGTCGGACAACGTAGAAAAACGTTCTAAACCGACATAGTAGTAGTATAATTTCCAAAATATGCAAGGTTTTTTTAACCGTATATTTATTGGTGTTTATTATTTTGCACTTTTATTAAAGTAGGACATATTTCTAAATAAAATTACCCTTAAAAAAATTAATATTTTAAAAATTTCTAAAAAAAATTTTAATTTAAACAAAAAAAATAAATGAAATTTTCAAAAATTATATTTTTTTTTAAATATTATTAAAATTCGAAAAAACTTATGACATTTCAAATGAAAGAAAAATGAAATTTTATATTTTTAAAAATTAATTTTTAGTTGAAATGTTTATCAAAATTGGATTCCTATATTTATTACAAACTTACAAGTTAAGTTAAATAAACCCTTGGGATAAAGTAAGGATTATTTACGTTTGTTATATCCGAGAACGTTCCCAAAATGACAAAAAAAACAAAATATTTTTGAGGTTGTCTTATAGTTTTAACATGAACACACACATTCTACAACAGCATTCCCCAAATGATACTAACTTGATGTACGCTACTTATCTATCAAAATAAAATTTGCTGAATTTGAAAAGCTCTTCGCCGATGGAAAGACCTAGTTCAATAAAAAACAGTTTAATATTTTATGTATCTGTTCCCTAAATGATGACTTTCTGGTCGGACAACTTTCTTAATGAGTAAAATTAAGGTTTACCTTAAACTTAAACCATGTGGGAATTCATAAACATTACTGATTCTAATGAGAGTTTAAAAAATAGATTGTTAAATTTAATTGATTTTAATATGTTTCATGTCCATTTGAACTTTCTTTATTGAGGTATGGAAGCGTTTCCCAAATGATTTTCCAGGTATAAACAGAACAACATTAAATCAGGGACGTATTTAATTAAAATTATGGTGAAATATGGAGAGAAGTTTTAGGTATAACAATCTGAAAAAAATGACAAAACTGTAATTTCCTACAGCTTTAACTAAGAAAATCCGCTCTAACTCAAATTCTCCACCTACATGATTTTGACCCTTATAGCTTTATTTTTACTGGTCTCTCTGCGCTGCGCTGTACCGAAAGTGTTTTTTAATGATTCCTTGCTGGTTTACTAAGTTTTAATCAGACAAATCTACAGCTACTAAACTAATTGTGAACTGGAAACTTTTTTAATTAATGCTAACGATAGCGCTGAGTCGCAGGTGGATTGTCTATTTTCTGTTCTTCTAATTTAAAATTTACTTTTTTCAAACAATTATTTTTATTTTTAATAAACGATTTTTCCAGCCATTATAAAATTATTATTACTATATTTTAAACCTACTTATTATTCATAATTAATAGATATACACTAACAAATATTGTGTGCACTTTGCCGTCAAATGAATTATTTACAATAAAGCGGTCGCAACTCTATAGAACTCCACGTCAACTCTATAGAGTTTGGAGGAGATTTGTTAATTCAATGTCTCCATATCTTGGCTGTATACCCTCCTTGCAAGCCTGAAACGCCTTTGTAAAGTTAAAGGAAGTTTGTGTTTGGTTTACGAGACATTAAGGGCTTTTGCAATTCAGCAATTCCGCTGACTGTTTAATTTTCAATTTGCTCTAGCAGCAGTAGCAAAGAATAGTCTTAAGAAAACCAAGACTTAATAGAAAAGTTACGATTTAATACAGCAGACAGCACTAGTTTGACAAAATTTAATTTGAGTGTTTTGGCTTGACTCTTGCTTTGTTGATCGCATGGTCCTCAAACCACTCCATGTAGATGTTTGCTACTACTGGCGAATGATACGAACTTATTGGTACTCCATATAATGACGATCTGCAAATTTTTCTAAAGAAAAAGATAAGAAGTTTTGTAAAAAGAAGGATTATATTTAACACATCTCGTGTGAGTGTGGTAAATCATATGTAGGTGAAATGAAACGCCCTCCTCAGGTTAGAGTAAATGAACATCTAAAAAGTACCCAATTAGGGGATATTGAAAAATCCGGTTTAGCAGATCATGCATGGTCAAATGATCACAGGATTCAATGGTCCGAAATTCTGTTTCTTCAAAGACTACCTTTTGAAGTGAAGTGATGAGCTACAGCAAAATCATCTTAAATAAAAAATCAATTCAAATTTTAGGCTACACTATAAAAAACAAAACTATGAAACCAGACATTGTCATTTCGCTTTACATCTTACCAGCGCCTAAAACAAAGTTAAACTCGGGTTAAACTTAAAAGAGTTCTTGTATTCTTTTCTCATTATTCCAAATAGATACAGAATTGTTCAAATTTTAAAAGTCACGTTAATTGCTAAACATTTATCCTATTAACAAATTGTGTAAATGTATGATTTAATCTGGTGCCAACACAATTTTAAGAACAAAAATCGAAAGTAGGGGTGGGTAAGGGTTACAAAGGGGGTAAATTCAGTACTTATAATAAAAACAGATACAAACATGTGGTTTTCAGATTTCTGATATGATCTGGTTACAATATAGTTTTATGGAAAAAAAAACGGCAGTACAATTTTATATCGAAGTTAAAAATATAAAATTAACGCTATTGGTAAATTTAGACAGTAGTAATCAGAAATTTGCCAAATTATTTTTTATGGTTTGGCAATTGTCTAATAAAATCGTTTAACTTTTAACTTTTTTAATTTTTTTTTAAAACTTGGTTTTCCTATTAGATCGTATAGTTTGCTATATCAAGCAAATTTTTCCATACTACTTATAGTTATTGCAGATTGTTAATAAAGTTTTCCGTTAAGATCAAGTTGATATCACAACCCCACAAGAATTAATGATCTTCATATTGAAAATTCTCGATGACTAGAGACATTTTTGACCCCCCATTCGGATTCGGCGTCGAAAAATACATATAAATATCATGATCTGTCTAAGAGATTAAAATTTTTTTTTGTGGGTTTGTATATCCCATCTGGGATCAACGTTAAGAGAAACAAAAGTTATTTTTATTGTCACCTTTTTTAAAATCTCCTTAGACTAGCCGTTAAACAACAAAGGTTAAAAAAAAACATTGTTGTACCTTAATATTGTCACAGAGAAAAATGGACCTAGGGGTCTTTAGTTTGGGGGCGTAGAAAGTTATCGGAAACGGGGGAAGTTTAATACATATATTTAGTTTATAATTATACAGCGGATAAATCGACAGAAATTATAGCCTACGCTAACCTACCCAAAAAAAATATGGAGAACCATAAATACGGCCATTAGGGCCTTAATGTGAATTATGCCGGGTAGGACTTGGGGGACGCAGTACACAGGACCACAGGTTCAGGGTTAAAAAAGAGACGACGTCCAGAAACTGGTTACGAAGCTCAGCGGACGTCCAGAAACTGGTTACGAACGCTTAGTTAAGGGACAAATGAGACGACGTCCAGAAACTGGTTACGAAGCTCAGCAGGACGTCCAGAAACTGGTTACGAACGCTTAGTTAGGAGTGGACCCCGGGTACTGGTCATTTGTATGGTGTGTTACATCGCCTTTTATATTACATTATTGCAAATTCAGCAATAATTATTATTGCCAATAACTTGGGATTTTATAATAATAGATGCACGCCTTTAATTTATATGGATCCCAATAATTAAAGTAATACGAAGTGCATTTGTTTTATTTAGATAAATGTATGACTTTGGGATAGTTTAATTATGATCTGTGTGACAATATCTTTTGATTTTAACGGTGTTAATTGGTCCATTATGACGGTTGCATTTTCGTTGCCGTACAGGTTTAAGCTGGTCTGACTGTCAATTACGTCCACAAATATAAAGTGTATGGAAAAATTCCTCCTCGATTTTTATCGAATATCATCACAAAGAGAAACTCACCCTTGTGTATTGACCGAAGTTGACAAATAATGCTCGTTTCGCTTGACTAAACTAAGCTACCGATATCTACCTCAAAAATCCAAGCTGATTCCAGTGGCGGGTATTTAAAATTCTGGTTTTTAATTTATTACGGTAATTTAAATAGCGAACTTAGGCAAACGAACGTTTGCTTTCATCCGCTGACCAGACGATACAGCCTATTTGTTAGTTTGTAGCTTTTCTTAAAATCAAACCAAAACTTGCCAGTGGCGGCCGCTACAGGGAGGGCAACGGGGCAGTGCCCTGCCAAAACTAGACAACAAACAGTATTTTTAATTGATTTATTTAAAAAAAGTTAAATCTTCCCTTACGACATGATTGTCTAGTTCTTTTTATTTGTGGTTAACAACAAGCGATTAAGTGGGTGAACTTTTTAGCGTAAATAATTACAAGCCGGCAGCACCGCGCGGGACAAGATTTCAATTTCATATTCATCGTGCTAAAACTTTCGTTTCTCTTCCTACATGTTGCCGGTTCTTTCCTTAGTGAAGACACATGAGTTTGTTTTGATTTGGGGTAGGTCAGCCTTGCCGGTCGCGTGTCACTGTTTGTTTTTGTTATCGTTTGTTTATAAAATGGAAATAAATACCGTCGATTATATAATTAACTGTGCAAATTTAAATTCGTTGACATATGAACTTCGATTACAAATAAAATCTTTAGAGCCACATAGACCGGACCTAAAATTAACCGAAATTTTAGTGCGAGTAATAAAAAATTATACGATGCTGAAAACTGTGCGTTTGTGAAAAAAAAATGCTTTTTTTTGCTTTAATTGTCTTATTATGAACAATCCACGAAGTGATCCTGCGTGGGTGGCAAAAGGAATGTGTGATCTCTAGCAATTTAGTGAAAAGTTAAAGACACAAAGTAAGTGCTATTTAAACAACCACATCGAATTTTCTATGCTGGGCAAGACTGATATTAGGTGCCAATTAAATAGTGTCTATAGGCAAAACATTACCGAACATAATGAAAATGTGGCAAAAAATAGACATATACTTAATAGGTTAATAGACTGTTCAAATTCTGTCGGATTTTTGAGGTGCTCTACGGGGCCATGATAAGTCTGAAACTGATGCTAATTCGAGCACTTTGCACATATAAAAGAAGGGCGAATAAAATTTATCTATAAACAAATAAACCAAAAACTACCCCAAGTAGCTGCTTGTTTGTAAAATACTAAATTAAAATTGTTTATGTAAGTTTTTTTGTTGTTTTTTCTCCTAATAGTATCTGGATTTCGCTGAATCTCTTCAATTGCTTGGCACTCCTTGTAAAACTTTTTTGCAGATGGCGCTTGGGTTTATCCTTATAGTAAGAATTTTTCTTATAAAGGTTTATTAGGTTTGTTTTATTGATATTGATAGAATTACTTGGACCTTGGATACGGATACTGGCAAAGTTTGACGCAAAAAATTTCAATATTTACTATATCCAACAAATTTTGTTCACAGTTAAAAATTTGTAAAAATTGCCTCAAGTGAATACGCGGCTTTAGTAGCACCAAAGTTTACACAATTAAATTATAAGTTGCTGCACTTCTCAAAAATCAATGGAAGTATAGAGAAAAAATGCGTGCCACCGTAGGCTGTCGCTGGTCGCAACTGCAAAACAGGTGTGCGATTCGGCGTTTGCTGACGGCCGTCGGCTCAAAGATCCACCAGCCAATAACCCGCTGCAAAACAAATGTGCGATTCCGCGTTTGATGTCGGCCGCCGGCTCAAGTGCAGCAACTTATATTTTAACTTTGGTAGCGCACAGGACAGCGCGGCACAGTATAATAGAACTAACGGAATTATCTAAAGATATAAAATCCATAAAAGGCGACGTGTTATTAACCTTGTTGGATTGTTAGGATTGACACCATGAATTTTTTTAAAAGATTATAGTTTTGTTCCATCAACGCGCGCGACGGTCATAAAACGGTACGAAAAATCCTTTATCCGTTCCAGTACGACGTTGTACTGTTATCGGACAGTCAGTTTTCCGTTCCATCAAGCAACCTAAACTGGTTTCGGACTCCTCTGAAATACAAGAATTGCATACAGGCGCATTAGAAGGCGCGGAAAAATTTTATGTACAACACACACATTCGTAATTTACATCACCTGAGATAAAAAAATACCATAAAATTACATAAAATTTACGTTTGTCTGAGAAAATTCAAAAAAACAATGAATAAACCAAAAAATTAAAATATTTGTCAAAATAAATTGAGTTTTACAACCAATTTTATCTGTTAATTTTTTTGCAAGAGCCTCTTAATTTTAATTACCAGGGTACTGCGGAATGTTGTAGGTATACCACATGGAAAAAAGCTATACTGACCGAAGGGTAGCCTGCTTGGAAAAAGAAAAACTAGTTTAGCAGGTGATAGAGGTGTTGATTTTAGTTTCTTTTGAATACTCGTTACTAATCGTTACTCGACTAATAAGTAATTTTAAATATTTGTTACTATCGTTAATTTGATTACTGTAACCGTATTCGATTCAATCAGACAATTAGTGCAAAATTCTCGGACTGTCATTCGAAGATCATTTACTTGTAGGTATATTTTTGTTGTTGATATTATGGAAATATTCAATTGAAATTTTCAAAATGCGGGCTAAAACTAAAAAAAATAAAGGTAGGAATTACGTAGAAACTATCCAGTGTACACCTTTGTTTTAAAAATCTAATGCCTTACATACAAAGAAATACATATAATCTAAAAATAAATAAAAATAGAGACAAATACTAAAATAATCGAAGGAATCAAAGTAATCAAACTAACGAAAGTAATCATTTAATTTTCGGATCGGTATTCGTTACTCCGTTATTTGTCGAGTAACGAGTACTCGAGTAACGAATAGTTTACCTTGATCGCAGCAAATCCCGGTGACCTGTGAACTAAAAGTTAAAAGACGAGGAGGAACACCGGATGTGAAATTTTAGACCAGATTTGGCGGAAGAACAAACGACTTCGCTTTAAGGCATTGACATTAAGGTCATTAACTATTAACTACCAAAGTATAAGCTACAAAATGTGATTATCCTAACTTCTTAGAAGTATCACGATCTCTATTTCCTAAAAATGAATAAAATCACAAAAATCTTGTGAATATTCAGGCTTTCTATAATATGTAGGTAATTTCACAAATATTTTGTAAAAATGAAATTACAAAATACAAATAAACAAATATATAAATTTTACATAAAACCTGTGATGTAAGAAAAAATAAATATTTTTTCACAAGTTTCGCCCAAAAATATGTGCTAATGCAACTTGTGAATATAAATTAAATTAATGTAATTTTATCTGCATTTTAAAGAACTAAAATTAAAAATATAATATGATAATCCTATGTAATTGTGTAATCCTTTCTGTGTGCAACTTTAATTTCGTGCTCTCGAATTCATACGTTGCGTTCCATTTATCTACGCGAGACGGCCAAACCTATACGATTATACACTAGAACTATAGTCCTTGGGCCAAACCTACCCTTTCTTTTAGTCACGTGACTTTGAATTTAACTGTCTCGCATATGATCACATGCCTGAAGTAAATCGAACAGCAATCGGTTTTTGGACAGTTATTTGATCGTTCCATCAAACCAAAACCGTTTTAAAACAGTCCTCGTACTCCTCATACTGCATTGCGCGCGCGTTGGGATTTTTTGGACGGTTTTATGACCGTCGAACTGTTTGATGAAACAGACTCTATATAAAGGAGTGTATTTTTATATGTAAGCACGTAAAAAAGTATTGGTCAAATAAAAATGTTGAGATATTTTGCTTTAAAATTTGGAGAAAGTGCAAAACAATGCTTTCTTTTTTATTCGGTGCGGTTTTATCCATTACAAATGGGTTTTCTATTTTACTCTCGACGTCTGTATGCTGAGTTTCGTACTTTTCTGGTTTTTTTGTTGCCAAAAACTGTGTTAGAAAAGCTACGTGTGGATGTTTAAGTACCTACTTTCGCTGCTAAAGAAGCAATCAAAAACCGTTTGGCAGAAAAATCACGGAATATTAATGGAAACCAGTTGAGACATTTTAAGAAATATGCCACTTTTTTGCCTCAAAGGAGGAACTAAACTAACCACTTTAGTCCATGAAGTCAACCAAAATCTTTTTTTTTTTCATAATGAATTTAATAGGAGCACCAAGAAACTAAATGTGCTGTTTCCAAACATTCTAATACATATGTTGCCATTAGACTAAAATATGCCGTTTTAATTAATATTTTAATAGCATTTTAGGAAACGTGAAATCTGAAATAAACTTCCTACATCTTCAGGACAAACCTCGAGAATTCGAGGTATGCAGATGGACCAGTGCCCTTCCAAAACTAGACAACAACCAGTATTTTTAATTGATTTATTTAAAAAAAGTTATATCTTCCCTTACGACATATTTGTCTAGTTCTTTTTATTATCTGTGGTTAACAACAAGCGATTAATTGGGTGAATTTTTTAGCGTAAATAATTACAAGCCGGCAGCGCCGCGCCAGTCGGCTTTCGCCCGAACATCTCTGGTAAATAGCAGACGATATGGTAAATCGCTTGGGTAACTAACACCCGTGATCGCAAAAATGTTCGTTAAAAATCAGTCTGGATTTCAGAACCACAATCTTTCTTAAGAAAGAATTCGTAAATTTCTAACATACATATATTTTTTTAAAACGTACTCTCCTGACCTCTTTCCCGGGATCCTAGTGAATCTGAAACCTAACCGTTGTCAATCGATCGCCAACGTAACCGAACCGTGTTAATGTAGAATAGGGCTTCATTGACACGGTTACGGCAGCGTTCGGGCTACAACCGAATCGCAATCATGGATGTCGTTTACAAATATGCGCACCGCGCGGGGTAAGGTTTCAATTTAACCCGTTTATCAGCGGGGTATGGGTAGATGTTCTCGATCGGGGGCAGGAGGAATGTGTGTTTTAGTTGAAGTCGGCCATCATCATTGTGTGGAAACGTCCGTTGCCCTTCTACAAGATGCCGGTTCTATCCTTAGTGAAGAGTTTATTTTGATTTGGGTTATGTTAGTAGCAAAAAGCATTGCCGGTCGCGTGTCATTGTTTTTGTTATCGTTTGTTTATAAAATGGTAATACATACCGTCGATTACATAATTAACTGTGCAAATTTAAATACGTTGACATATGAACTTCGATTACAAATAAAAACTTTAAGGCCACATAGACCGGACCTAAAAATCCTAAAAATTTACCAAAATTTTAGTGCAAGTAATAAAAAATGACGATGCTGAAAACTGGTTGTGCGGTTGTGAAAAACGAAATGCTTTTTTTTGCTCTATTTTTCTTACTATGAACAATCCACGAAGTGATCCTGCGTGGGTGGCAAAAGGAATGTGTGATACCTATCAAGCACTTTAGTGAAAAGTTAAAGACACAAAATAAGTGCTACTTATTTAAATAACCACATAGAATTTTCTATGCAAGGCAAGACTGATATTAGGTGCTAATTGAATAGTGCCTATAGGCAAAACATTACCGAACATAAAAAAAATAGATATAATAATACTTAGTAGGTTAATAGACTGTTTAAAATTCTGTGGGATTTTTGTGGTTGCTCTACGGGGCCATGATGAGTCTGAAACTGGTGCACTTTGCGCATGTAAAAGAAGGGCGAATGGACTTTATATATAAACAAATAAACTAAAAACTACACCAAGTAGCTGCTTGTTTGTAAAATGCTAAAATAAAAATGTTTAGGTAAGTTTCATTATCTCCTTTTCCATGCAATATAAATTTCTGCCCCCCCCCTTCAAGTTATAACGTCACCAGTCGCCACTCAGATGGAGGATCGACCCTATAAACAAAGGATTGGCCAGGATAGGTATTTCTTAACCTGGAATAACTTGAGTTTGCACACACATAACCTCAAGGGCAGGTGCAAGTGAGGTGATCTCGCATTGGACCAAAAAAAAAAAGGAAATCCAAATGAACCCTGAACTAAATATTTATTTCAGTGCAATCGGAATCAATAAAAAACGTAATAAATTAAACAAATACGTATTTATCTTAAATATATTTTTTTAAACGAGCTAATAATAATAAATAATAATTTGTTCATTTACCATGTATTTATTTGGATAAATTTTATATATCCCGTTAGTAATTTTTTTTTCGTGTACTGGGAAATCTGTGTATTGAATTTTCTACGCCTATGATTTTGCCTTTTTTAAGGAAAAGTCTTTTTTTCTGTGAAAATAAAGAAAAGCCAGAGCCCAGAGAGCCTTTCCGCCTTCGCGCTCGCCGTTCCTTTTGCCAGAGTGCATTCAATCGTTAATCATGGAAACAAGAACCGTATCTTACGCTTTTGAGTGTTCAACACTCGAAGAATAATAGTTTCCTTTTTGAGATTTTCGAGGGCTTCCTCGCGTTTTTACAATTGACTCCGCTGAAAATACACTTACTGGTCTGGAAAGGAAATACTTGTTTATTTTTAGTATATAGGTCTTGAACACAACAAAATAAAAAGATTCTTCTAAAAGACATCTCCTTATTTCATTTCAACTACTGGAGAGGACAAAAAAAAGTATTTTATGGCCTTCTTTTGTGCAGCTTATTAAAATGTAATGAGTTATAGAAAACTATGAAGTATAATAATTTTTATGTAAATCTCTCAACCAAAAACCGACTACACAGAACGAAAAAGGTATGTAATATCAATCAATACATTTGTTCATTGATTCTATTGATTTTCAGCTGATGAAAAAAATACATCGATTTAATGTAAAAATCATTGAAATAATAAACTTGTTCGTTGTATTAATATTTGTGTACAAGTTTGTTTAAATGATAAAAATGTTGCGCTATTCTAAGCCCAATTAGGTGCTGTATCAATATTAAAGATATCTATAGGGGTTACTAAAATATCGAACAAAAACTAAAAATTGTGTTTTTTGAAAAATTTAAATATAGCCGACGTCTTGCAAACAAATTTAATAAAATTTGGTAAGCAACTACGGACAATCGAATGACGTTAACAAATTTTTTCTATGCCTTCTTATGACCCCCATATTGAATTTATACGGCAATAAGTAAAGCATTAACAGAGCTTTTCAACCATGTATAATATCTTTGAATGACGTAAAATTTAAAAAACTTTGTCAATTATTTGATTAATCTGTTGGAGTTTTAAAGTTTCTAAATTACTTGAAAAAATTTTTCACTCACATTATCAATTAAATTTAACTTTTCCAAATTGAGAGAAAGTAGATAGGTATGATTGTTATATTTTGTGTAATAAGAATGCTGGAAGAGCTCGAGATATGTACTTTCAGAGATATACAGAAATACGACAGCCAGGTTTTGTCAATCTTCGGAAACTTAGAAATAATTTAATTGAATATGGTTCCTTTATAAAACAAAATCGTAATCGACACCTGATAAAAGTATTGAAGCTCTGGTTTTACAAAGTGTCGTTGACAATCCTCCCTTCGTGAACTGGAAAATAATATTAAAGTACCCAAATCAACTGCACAAAGAATTCTTAAAAATTTTAAGTATCATCCATATGCAACACATATTAATCAAGCACTCCCAGATTGTGACTTGAAATAAGAAACTTATTGGGCCGATGAAAATCCGTTCTTAAATCGTGAGGTGCAACATCAAGTTAGGTAGAGTTTGAATGTATGGCTAGGAGTCATAAACGGACACATACTATTTGACAACAGTTTGATAATTTGACGGCACCTCGATATCTAGAAATTTTACAAAATTACGTTGAGTAAATTTTAGAAGTTTTGCCTCTTGTAGCAAATATGTGGTTCTAGCAAGATGGAGCACTTCCAAATAATGCAAGAATCATAACCGACTATTTGAATCAGCAACATGGAAATAAGTGGATCGGAAATCAAGGTCCAGTTGCATGGCCTGCCCGTTTGCCGGACCTTACGCCTCTTGATTTTTGTATTTGGGGATGCTTAAAAGATAAAGTTTATTCTACTACTCATAATACGATAGAACAATTTGAGGCAGCCATTGTTCAAGCCATAGAAGAAATTCCTGAACAAATGGTTAAAGATGCGTGCATGTCTCTAGTTCACCGATGCAGGATTTGCATGAATAACAACGTTGGAATTTTCGAACATTCACCTATTTAAATCAATGTTTTGTTATCGGTTTTTAGTTTTATTTTAAGTTAAATAATAAATGCAAACTTTTGTCTCAGAAATAGAAGATAAATTGTAAGAAATTGTATTATTTCTTAGCCAGAGAAAAATTAAAAAATAAGGAATTTAATGATTTGCATATAAATCAAATAAATGGAAAAGTTTTGAAAGATAGTTACGTTGGTATGACAACAAACACAACTACGGAATTTGTTTCACAGCCAACTCAAAAACTATTTTTTTTATAAATTCACATTTTCCGTCATCCAAAGATAGGCTTACCCAACTAACATTTATAGTAGCGGCTACATGTTCTAAAGGCTTTGCTACTTTCTTATAGTAGAAATGTGGTGATCCCAACCAAAAATTGTTACTTTTTAGTTCTAACAACTATTTAGTATCAGAAAATAGTAGATGTTTCGTAAAAACGACCCTCTAAACTACTTCATATGATTGTTTCTTGATAGTCGATTCTGATAGTCTTCTCTACCACAATAGGACGTTGCTAAAGTTTTACTTTCTTTTTAGTCGTTATTTCGTAGTCGCCCTGACTTTTATATCCTACTTAATTACCACTAGAAAGTTAAGCTTCATTGGAGTCCCAAACAAGTGTATCCGACAACTACATTATAACTTTAATTTTTACCACAAAAGTTTGTGTCATCATAGTAACATCTGATGTAACAATGTAGACAAAATAACTTTTTGGATCAACTTTAAAGCCGCAACTACTTTCAAGTAACCTTTTCGACTATCAGGGAATATAGTTTGGGACGCCATGTTTTTATGTAAGAAAGAAAATTTAATATTTTTGTTGTCGTTTTATGAGCTCATATTAAAGAGCCATACTATTTTATAAACAAATTAGTTGAAGCTTACCAAAAATGCTCTTCTTAAGCACCATTTGTTGGAGTTAACTGTCGATTATGAAAACATAACCTCCAAAATCACAACACAAAAATTCCATCAGCTACCAGAAAACGGCTCAATTTTACGGGCGTACCGGTTTTTTGCAATATATATAATGCATGTTATACAAAAAACTTTGCGTCGCACTCGAATTTTGATCCTCTGCTCGTAAATTCTCACACTTTTGGATAACATAGTTCATATTATAACCATAACCAAACAAAAAAACTAAGCGAGTCTGTTTACTGTTGTGTCCACCATATTGTGTTACAATTCTACCAAAAAGAAACGATTATATTATTTGCAACTACATCGCAACTTTGATGCCATTACGGAAAAAAACAGCCTCTTCGACGTAGTAGATACCTGGCTACGACGTAGTAGTGTAGTTGTTACTACAGTGACTTTAAACACTTGGCCTAGTAGTTACAACCAGAAATTGGTTCCCCACTTAGGGAATTATAACGTCGCTGTTGCGGTTACTTTTAAGAAATTCTTTCTAGTTGGCGTTTCGTCGTTACAACTTTAAATGTTTGTTGGGTATTATACAAGGTTAAAAAGCTCCTTTTATGCTCTATTTATTGAAGTTTAAATCCAATATGGCGGTCATAAGAAATAACAAAGTTGGTCATTCAAATGGCCGTAGTTGCTTATACAAAACTACCAAATTTCATTAAATATGTTTGCAAGATTTCAATTTTTGAAAAAACACAATTTTTAGGTTTTGCTCGATATTTTAAAAACCCCTGTAGATATTTTTCATTTTGATACAGCATGCCTTTGGTACTCTATAATTTTCTATTTCTGTAATAAAACGCAAAATAAAATTCTTACTTTACATGTATTCTTGTCTAATCCATCATAATATCGCTTCATCGAAGTTGGCCGTGCTTGTTCTGCCCTTCGATGTACACAATGGATTAAATATTTACGAATAGCAGGCTCCCTCTAATTACCCCAAGAGACAAGGATTGATCGGCCCCATCACAGTGTACGTCGATTTATTTGTCAAAGAGTGTGGAAGTATAAACGAACAATATGAGATACGTCCCAACAGCTTCGTTCCATCAACCCGTTCGACAGTCATAAAACCGTACGAATAATCCAATTTGCTTTCCAGTTCGACGTTGTATTGTTATCGGACAGTAAGTTTTCCGTTCGAATATACAATTTAAACCGGTTTCGGACTCCTCCGAAATAGAAGATCGAAGACAAGTGCATTAGAAATTTTTGCGTTTCACTCTTTTCTTTGTGTTTATCATATGTTGCACTAAAAAATTGTATGAAAATTCTCATCCGCTTTGTGACAATACAATTCTAGTTAAAAAATATGCCGTAAATTTACATTAAATTTAGAAAATAGTACATTTAATACCCAAACAATTTAAAATGTAGGCATTTAAAGAAAAACGAATTGAGTTTTACAACACGTGACCATATGCCGGGAAAGCCACGTAAATATACAAATATTCTTTAAATTTCCAAAAATAAAGTGTTTACCTCGCCTCTTAATTTTATTTCTATGGGACTGTGTCATGTTGTATACAATGCGGTCTGAGGTACTGCGAACATAGGGACGGAAGTGTCGAACTGACAAGGCAAATAATAAAAGATAGCAAGCGCGTGCAGTGAGAAGCAGCATCTATTTACACCGCTCCAGTGGCGGATCCAGGGGGGGCAGAGGGGCCCGGTCACCCCTCCCCTTCCTGACATGAAATTTTTTTAGTTTGAGGGAAAAAATTTCACTGGATTAACCGCAGTTTTTAACAATACTTACCCGCAACAACTTTTTTAATTTTTTTTCATAAAAATATAATTAGTATTCTAAAAATTTTCGCCTGCGGCGCTTTTTCTATGCCTATCAATTTTATTTCAGACTTAATAAAAATAACAAGGAAAAGATATATTCTGGTTTTTGCTTCTTTCTTGGCCCCTCCCCCCTCGAAATCCTGGATCCGCCACTGCACCGGTCACGCTGGACGGTCGATAGTAAATACGAACTTAATTTTTTTTGACTTATTCCTCCCTATGTTCGCAGAAACTCGGACATCATGGTATATCAAAGGCACGCATAGTATCTTTGATTATACAACTCTCATACAGATTTGCAGCTAAATTAAGGACACCCGAGCCCTCCCTATAACCGTCCCTATATCGATTATTTTAGTTATAGCGGTCTCCACAGATGTCGCTCAAATTACGAAACGAAATAATTTTAATTTTGGGTTGATTAAATCGACCATAACAGAAGAAATCTACTACTATTGTAGGAAAGTAGACCATAGATAAACGATTAGCGGCGCGGTTCAGTGAGTTTTTATTAGATAGGCAACTCCGGCTGTCTGACAGGTCGTTAGCTCTGTGGCGCCCACTGCAGAGCTTAGTGACGAACTAAAAGGCGAGGCGGGAAATTTGAATCGCCTTTTATAATAAATTTTCTTTAATTTTAAAGTTTTTTTTGAAATTTTTAATCTGTCAATATTTTATAAAGACATACAATATCTTTATAAGATATAAACAGATTGAAAATGATATATAAAATGCAATAAATAAAACATTTTTTAAATTAGTTTTTATTATTATAAAAAAGCTACAAATTAACGACTAACTATCGACGAAATAATACATAGTCTAATTGATTGGTAAAATAAAATATAATGCAAAACCAAACACTGTCTAGTATATTTAAATTTGCTTTTAACATTTCTGGTGAGTGATGAGTGAATAAATAATGAAACAGTTGTTCGTGAAGAGAATCATTCTTAAGTGTCTACTTTTTAACAGCTCGACGAAAATCTGACATGATTTAAAAGTACCTCCTCGCCTTGGTTGTAAGTTGTGTAGGGAATGTTTCAAAGCAGTATATATATATATATATATATATAGCTTATCAGTGGTCACACATATCATCGAAAAGCTGAAAACAATAAAAAAAATCAACTTAAAACCACATTAATCATAGGTACTAGATTATGGTAACATTTAAAATTAAGGAATAAATTTATTCAAAGTACATTACGCTGCTGGGTAATCCCTCCTTTACCCATCAATTAAGCCCCCCCCCTTTTACTATAGGGATAGACATAAAATTAACACTAAATTTGTGCTTAGTTCATGGGCAAATAAGGCACCTACCAGGCATTGGAAACCTGTATTCAGAGTTCCGTAAAGTAAGCGATAAGAAGTTAAAAAGACACCAATACAAAATTTATCAAATGCCAATCTAACCTCAAATGAGAAAATAAGAAAACTTACCTTAAAATTTCTCGAAAAACTATGCATTTTATACTCGTCTGAACTTTAGACACTTCACCCAGAGAAGCAACTAGAAATTCTTATTTTTTTATATTTAAATTGCAAAAGTTAAAAACTTTTTAAAATTTAATTTTAATGCGTCACAGCAGCAAAGATTACCTACATAAGCCAAAAAGATAGATTTTAAATGGACCCGAAATAAAATGCGGTGGAAGAGGTTTTTCTACCTGAAAAAAAGGGGGACGGAAAATCCAAACCACAGATAATTCTCAAAAAAAATAGAATAAGGAACAAACGCGCGACCGCAGTGCCTCTTGTGAGCTTATTGAGAACTTTAACTTAACGACCTGTCAAATTGCACTGAGTTTCCTAGGCATGAAGTAGACTACTGCGGGTACCGAACTAGTGGTATCGACTGGCGAAGGCGCTTTAGATTTAGCCGGCGGGCGTAACGTGGGTTTTTGGGAATTCATTTTACCGGCGCGGCGGTCAGCTTAATAATTCGCATCTCACTTATGTTCTAGTAAAGAAGATAAGGATGTATATATACTGGTCTTCTAGGTGAAACAATAGTCGAACAGAAAACGAGGTTTTTAAGTAAATCGTTTCACCCGCGCTCAGCTTAAAAGTTTTGTCTCACTTTTTTTCAAGTATAAATTAAGGAGGCATGCATTTATATATAACTGGTATTGTGGGTGATACAATAGACGAACAGCAAGATGAATATAAAGCTGGAATAATTAACAGCCAGAGAATTTTTATTGGATGAAAATAAATAAATGTAGGTATAGGTATTAATACCTGTATGTATTAATTTTCTTCATTTAAATAGGTATGTACAATACTGTTGATAAAATAATTTTAAATACTTACTACCTCTCTACATATACTTAAAGTATTAAATTTCGTTAATTTAGTATTCATAACTACTAAAATAGGTATTAGGTAAATTCACCTAAAACTTTTATAGTTTGTCTGTACAGGGTGTTTCAAATTCGATGTTTTGGGGGGTTTGAGGTGTTTATAGGGGATTTTAAAAAAATGAATCCCCACTTGCGAGGCTTGATTATCAAGACATGATCAAAATCAAAATATGCTTTATTGTAAAAAAAGTAGAGTTTTACAGACAAAAAAATGGTCCTTAATTATAAATATAAGATAAACAGTTGCTTGCAAATCCATAATTTTAAATCTTTTTCCTTTGCAAATATGCTATATCTCCACCTATCAGTCTCTTTTACGTGCTACGTCAAATTTAGTTACATAAAAACCTAAACTATTCTGGTGCTGTCACTTACTGTACACGAAATACAACAAAATTCTCTTGAGCATTAAATTAAAATATGTTAAAAAATGTTAAAACGTCAAAATATGTTAAAATAAAAAATGTTAAAGTTAGATATAAAACACAAGAAACAACAAACAGAACAATCTGATACATACACAAGTAAAACAAAAAATTTTAAATGTTTAAATATATTTGTCAATTATGCTATAACTGGTCCTCGAAAAATTCATTAAGACTATAATATGCCTTCCCTAATAGCAAATCTTTTACCTTAACCCTAAATATTTTTTCAGACTAAATGCTTTTGATTCTATTTGGAAGCTTACTAAAAATTTTAACACTGCGGTAGATTATCGAGTTTTGGGTCATGAGAATTAGGAAAAGGCAGTGGTATGCTGTTATATTCTTGACTTCTTGTTGGGTAGGTTTGTTGAAATGTGTGATTTTAAATATTTAATCATCATCAAAGGTAAAAACTGCATCCTCATATAGCAAGCCGGTTTTAAATTACAGGAGGTTTTTGAAAAGTCTGCATTTTAAGAGGGTGGTTTTAGTTGCCATCTTGCTGTGTGTTTTTTTTGTTTAGGTTTGATTATACAACTGTCTTATAAACATTGCACAGAGTCATGAAAACATAAAAAAATTAAATAGTAATAAAAAAACCAAAACACATCCAAACCAGTTGCTTGATGTAACTTGTATAGTGCGGCAAAGTACAATTTTCTGCACTTAAAGGAGTGTGAAAAATCACATTATCCACAACTTATTTTGAAGTAAAAATAACGCTGTCAAATTTGGTGTAGTTTTTGATATACAAGATTTTTTTTTAAATTATGAGATTGTAGTTTTCAATATCCTTTATTATCTTTATAATTTTGCAGGATATTTTTAATTTATAAAAATATTTCCAAGACGAAGAAAATGATGACGTTGTTAAAATGCGAAAATATATATTTTATTTAAATGTCAAAAAACAAAATTTTTTAAAATGTCGTTTGGTGCAAATTCGCTGACTGCGCAGATTATAAGTCAATTAAGCTTTTTTATTGTAAATTACAAAAATTTTTCGTGGCCTCGTAACAGCTTCGAAATTTTTCATACATAGTAGACCTGTGGTAATTGTATGAGCTACTAATTTATTAAATTATAGTTCTGAAGGTGCAATAGTATAGAAGATATATATATAAATATTTTTGACAGCCAAAAAGTAAATACCTGAATTTTGATGTGACTGCCAAATCGTTCAGAATTAAAAAAAATTACACCTAACCTTACTTTTTGATTAAGATAATTTTGGGTCTGTTAACAGGTCAGGCGGTGTTGGCGGGATCATTAGTAATCAACTCAAACAAGTGTTGTAAAATCTTCATCAAAAAGCCCACGAAATACGCTATGGCCCCGGACTATCGATTTTATAATGATTTACAATGATAGAAGTCGCTGTTACTTTTCAAAACCAAATATTACCACGGCAAAATAAAATTTCATACGGCACATTTTGATTAGGAAAGTGGCTATGAGTGAGTTAATATTATTGGTATTTTTATAAACATAATTTTTTATTAAAAGTAAAAAAATAAATCTTATCATAAATTCATAATTTTTAATCCGTAAATCAATAAACATCAATTTTTCACAAACTTAAGTATTACCCTTCTCCATATCCCTTGAAGAGGAGAAGCTGTCATCTTGTATTAAAAAGAAATATAAACAAATGTATTGAGTCCAGCCCTGCTAAGCAGACATATTGGTACGATTCTAAGCCACGCCTAGAGGTCCCACTTTCTGTTGCATTAAACAAATGCTTGGAGCGGCTCCCCTTGATTCTACCTTGATGAACAAAACCTAATTTTGACAAACAAAAAAAATATTTACTAAAGGATTATCTTAGCATTCTAAATTTTATTATGAAGAATACGAATCACTTTAGGTCTGAAGCTACTTAACGTTACCAATTAATTAGTAGAAAATAACAAGTTTTTTTTTGAAATATTAAAATGTCCCGTGGTAACGTGTTACTAGTGGTTTTTCAAGTTTATAAATACAATTGCCTTCAAATTGATGTAGCTAATAACTGAAAGTTACCTTTTAGAAAAATGTGTAGTTTGTAAACATATAGGTCTTTAGCTAATTATATTGGCAATCGCCCATTGCAATCAGAAATTTTAACACACGAAAAGGTGATCTCATGTTTTCAGACGTTGATAGTTTACGTCTAACTTTTGAGTTTTCATACCTTTGACAGTGGGAAGGAAGAATTATAGAAATCAGTTTGATGACTTGGTCGAGTTAATACCCTGAGAGTCTCTCGTTCTTGTATTGAGACACCGCAGACCTGCATACATGAAAGTTTTCCGAAAATGTATGTATGGCTTCGGTAGTTCAATGTTTAGAATGTTTGTATACAGAGCAAGAGATCCCGGGTTCGAGTACCGGCCGAAGCAGAAATGATAGAACGGCAGAGACCGTGGACTTGAATAAAGTAAGAATTAAACAAGTATTTGTAAAAGAACTTTGTATTTTTATAAAAACAATAACTATCAATCGACTTGACAATACAATGTCTATCAATATATCAGAAGGCTCATGTTTTTACTTCAACAAGAAAAAACTTTTTTCTGATTTTTCTTTCTTTAATTTCACTTGCTGTTTATAGTTTTATGTCCTTGCATTATTTGCAATTTGGTATTTAATAAAATAACTTGTCACAAGAAATCATCTCCGATGGTAACACCCAATTTTTCCGCAAAGAATATTCATTTCACGTGGCACCTTAGAGTTTTAGTGAACATGAGTAGTGGGTTTATATAGGGACGCGACAAACAATAACGGAGAATTTCTGAATTATTGATAATAATTAATCCTAGTGTGTTTGAAAAATAAAAATATATACAGTTGATGTTGTCCTTTCTGTAACGTGGATTATCTTACTCCTAACTTGAGGAAAGTAATAATATCAAAATTTTCCCAAAGAACACCATTAAAATCTTAAACAAACCTTGAAACTTTAAGCCGTAAATTTGGTTTGACCGGAAAATTTTAAAATGTAAAGAAATTGTCTGGTCCAGTAACACTATTTTTCGGTGTTACAGATATTGTCTGTGTGACAGATCGCGACAACAATTTTTTTTTGCGTCCGGTAGGGTCATAAACCGGCGCTGGCCCTCCCCACCCAACCCCAAAGCTCAAACACTGGTCAAAACTTTTTTGTGGCAAACTAATATGCTTAAAAAATTTCTCTCAACCCTCATTTTATAATCGTTTTTTGTTTGCTTCGCTTGTCTTTACTTACATCACAATCAATGTTGTTTTATATACTATGGTCCCGGGACCAAAAGAAAGGTTGTCGAAATGTCGCTAAAGCCCTGCCCTACAATTATATGATTATCCTTCGTGCTTTCCACACAATGCCCCGGTGATTTCCACAGTTTTCATTACCCTTATTGTCTGTGAAATCTTATCGAGAACGTTCCGTCTTTATTATTAACTAAAATAAGTTCGGGAGTTTCTCAACAATCGGTAATATTTTTAATATAACTTACTAAATTTTTTAACCAGCTCCCTTTAAAGACAATGTATAAGATCTTTAAATATTTTCAAATTCCAAATAATGCAAGGACCTAAAGCAATAAACGACAAGTGAAATTAAAGAAAGAAAAATCAGAAAAAATTTGTCCTCGGCCGGAACTCGAACAACGAATCTCTTGCTCTGTACGCAAGCACTCTCCCACTAAGCCACCAAAATACGATACATACATTTTCGGAAAACTTCTATCTATGCATGTGTGTAGTGCCTCAATACAAGAACGAGAAACCCTCAGGGTATTAACTCGACCCAGCCATCCAACTGATTCTATAATTCTTCTTTCCCACTGTCAAATGAGTCAAAATTCAAAATAGACGTAAAGTATCAACGTCTAAAAACATGAGATCACCTTTTCCGTGTGTTAAAATTTCTGATCGCAATGGGCGATTCCAAATATAATTTTCAAATACCAAATTGCAAATAATGCAAGGACATAAAACCTCGCCTAAAACCATAAACAACAAGTGAAATTAAAGAAAGAAAAATCACAAAATATTTGTCCTCGGCGGAAACTCACACCCGGAATCTCTTGCTCTGTACGCAAGCGCTCTCCCACTAAGCCACCAACGACGATATGCATGTGTGTGGTGTCTCAATACAACAACGAGAAACTCTCAAGGTATTAGCTCGACCAAGTCATCCAACTGATTTCTATATTTCTTCTTTCCCACTGTCAAAGGTATGAAAAGAATCCCGGCCGACGACAACTTTTTTCTGATTTTTCTTTTTTTAATTTCACTTGTTGATCTTCAAATATTGTTAGAAATACTAAACTAGAAAAATTAGTTATATGTCCTCTGACTAAACGCAGTATGCCAACATTATGGACTAAATAAGGTTACCAATCTAAGAAGAAACGACAATTTTGGTACATTTTCTTTAGTTTATAAATTCAAGCTTTTCACAGAAAATTTATAAGAATTATTCAAATTTGTATTAATATTTAAAGAAGCTTTGTAGAAAATTACCAATTAGATTATATATATTTTTAAAAACAGTTGTATTATTTTTTGTTTTTACTGGCTTGCAACGCCACACATTACTGTGCAGAATCACCGAGGATGGTAAATATTAATAAAGTATATACCTTACAAAAGCAACAGCATCTCTTTTTGTGTCGATTATCTTTTTCATTGACTTGATGTTCTAATAAGTATCAATTTAAGTTTTGAAAACTTTTAAACGCATTTCTCAACCCATGTAACTAATAAACGAAATAGTCCCATATAACTAATAAACGAAATAATCCTAACATAAACACTTTTGAAATCAGGAAGAAAAGATCTATACAAATCTAGAATAATATATAGGGTCTTCAATTTAAAAAAATCATCGCCTTGTCAAAGTTTGACAATTAGAAAAAAAAATTGACATTTTGACTCAAAGTTCTTAAATTTCGTAAAAAATTATGAATATATGTGTTCAATTTTTTCATCCAAATTACCGTCGTCGTCATTTATTTTGTTATTTGGATCTCGTACCCTGAGTTTAAAGGATTAAATACAGCTTGAAATCAAAACGAGATCAAGCTACAATTAATTGGATGTGTAATTTTAAAATGGCAACATTTGTGGTCGGGAAACATCCATCACACACAAATATAAATACGTCAGTTATATCCTATAAGCTATATATGTGACATGTCTCTTACACTCGGCCGCCGGGACAGCGGGACTAATTGCCTTGATGTTTTTGCATCGGTTACATAACGTGACAAAAAAAATGACCATTGATGAAAGCTTCCACTGATAAAAATCGGTCAAATAGATGAGTTTTGTGTGCCTGAACATAATATAAAATTCAACTGTTTTTCAAAGTTTTTTTTGTCCACCTAGACTACATTTTTCCTTAAAAATTTAAAAGAAATTATTTGACCACCTAGTTTAACTAAAAACTTTATCAATTTTATTTGAAGATATATTTTTTAGTGGATAAAAAAGGCCGGCCATATATTGAAACCAGAAAACATCGAAAACACAACCAAGTAGAGGATAGTTGATCCTAACTTAACCTGGTTAGGTTGGTATATAAAAAAAACTACTTGACCAGATCAGGATAGTTTTTTTTTGATAATACGGACCTAACCAGGTCAGGTTAGGATACTAACCTAACCGGGTCAACAATCAACTATCCTCGGCCCCTGGTCGCCTGGTCCATCTCTGCTGGAGCGGAAAAGTTCGATATATTTACTATGCTCACCTAACCAGATCAGGTCAGTATTATCAACAAACATATATTTGAATGTTCGATGGTATTATTAAGTAACAGGAAATTGTTTCTGATAAAAATTTAATTCGAAAAAAGTGTTTTCGAGAAAATTGTCTTTGATCAAAATATTCAACAAAAATGTCATTCGATAAAAATGTAATTCGTGAAAAATGTTATTTGATGAAAAAGTTTTTGTTCAAAATATAATTCGACACAACGGTTTTCGATAAAAATGTTTTTGATAAAAACGTTATTCGATAAAAATTTCTTCGACAAATTTGATCTTATAAAATTGTTTTTGATAAAAAAACCGCGACACCTAGCCAAAGCTGTTTATTTTAAAAACCTTCGTATAGAAAATAAAGTACTCTGCCAATCTATGGGCACCTAAGCTCACACTAGGTACTATAGTTATAGTGTGAGCTAATATAATCTAAAACTGAAATATATTTTATTCAACTCCAGACTCAATTACCATTCGTTTGATACCACACAAGCCATGTTTTGACTTAAACTCAAATTTTTTAAATCTACCCCCACCCTTTAAAAAAAACTAAAATGTATTTTGTTTAACTCCAGACTCAATTACCTTTCGTTTGATATCACACACGCCATATTTTCACTTAAACTCTAATTTTTGACATCTACCCCCACCCCTTTTTTTAAAATAAACTAAAATTCATTTTGTTTAACTCCAGACTTAATTACCTTTCGTTTGATATCACACACGCCATATTTTCACATAAACTCTAATTTTTGGAATCTACCCCCACCATTTTATTTGGCTTGCGTTCGGTGGATTTTGTTCATTTTTAAATGGGACCATCACGGCCCAAGACCCAACTTAGGTACCAAATTTTATTAAAATCGGACAAGCGGTTTTTGAGTTATGCGGGTTGGTCGTTACAGACAGACATACAGACAGACAGACAGACATACAGACAGACAGACAGACAGACAGCAAAACAAAAAAGTTTCAAAATCATCTGAAACGCAAAGATATATACAAATTTTATAAATCGGAGCAACTTTTTTTTTCTCGAAAAAATTAGGATCACCATAGCTCACACTACTTATATAGTAGTAGTGTGAGCTAAAAAAAGTACACAGAAAGAAAAATCTACTTGGGAATAATAAAAAGTAAATGAATCTATGACGAATCTGATACCTTCCTAGCTAGCAATTGGCACACTTTAAGTGAAGCCATGATATATAAGCCTTGAAAACAGTTTTTTTGTAAATATCTCAAAAACCAAAGCTCCAACAACGTAGTGTTCGGTTATAACACAAATTATTGAAAAAAATGTAATCTACTATACTCCAAAAATTGAAAAAATGCTAGCTTTTTAACGGGGCATCGCATTGCATCAATATGCGGATTTAGGAATATAAAACACATTTTTCTCATTAACTTGTGTTATAACCTTCATAATATCTATCGTTTTTGAAAAGAACTGTTTTCTAAGCTGATGTAGTGTAGAGTTTACTTGGAGTGTGCGAATACCAGAAAAAAGATGGATAAGATATTTAAAATCAAGAAATGTGGAATTAAGTGCATCTTAAAAAAGGCATAAAACTACAGCAAAAACCACGGTGGATAGAATAGACCAGTGTTCGGATCTTATAAGTATATGTCGAATTCTCACGACACTGGTGGTCCAGCTGATTTCTGTAACCAAAACTTAGATATGATAAGAACAACTAATATTTTTCGAATTTTTAAAAACTTTTCCTACTATTTTTTAGTATATTCTTATAAAATAATATTTTTCAGACATATCAGTCGTTATTTTTTTTAGCCCGCTTTATTACTCTTTACACAAAAATTAAAATTTAAAGAAAATAATGTGTTCGTTTCAGCTTCAAAAATAATCCGCTGACCTACATCTTTGTTTACTTCCCAAGTCCTCGGTTTACCTTTGATACTAAACGATCACATTCAGTTTGACTCGTAGTTTAAATTTTGTGAAATAAAAAATAAAGCGGGCTAAAAAAAAATAACGACAATACGTCTAGAACATTATATTTTACAAGGATGTACTAGAAAACAGTTTGAAAATTGCCTTAGTTTTCAAAAAATATTAGTAGTTCCGTTGTTCATATCATATCTAACTTTTGTTTACAAAAATCAGCTGGACCACCAGTGACGTGAAAAATTCGACATATATATATATATATATATATATATATATATATATATATATAAGATCCGAACACCCTATTCTATCCACCGTGAGCAAAAACAGTGATGTACAAAAAATATGTAAGGTATAATAGAAGACATAAAATTAAAAGTTAATATCTTTAAACTGATTAATTGACCAAGGTTAGGTTAACACCAACATGCACAGAGGGATAGCCGCTACTATGCAATACTATCGTTTAATTATTTCATTTTGTAGACATTCTGTTTTGCTGATGATTAATAATTTGATCTGCCTCAAAATTCTACTACAACATTTTAAGTTCATTTTAAACGACAATAAGAATATTTCTGGTAAACTCAATCTTAAAGTTTCTACAATTTGTAAAGTCATGGTTTCACAATTATACATTTGCAAATTACTTTTCTTGAAACTTTTGTTGAGTTCTTGTAAGAGTAAGTAGATATAGCTTTAACAATATACTAAAACAGCAAAATGCATGTGCGGATCTAAGAATGTCATTTGGGGGGATGGGAAATTTTTTGCCTTTTGCATAGTGACCAGTAGGGATCGCACAATTCACCGCCCGCCGCATACTCACCGAGGCTAATTTGCCCACGGGCCAACTTATACCATCGTGGGGACGACTTAGTTTAAGTTTGCAATTTTAATTTTATCACAAAAAAATCCAAAATGACGGACTTTCTTATTTTATGAACCGATGTGCATGAGATCGCTTATGTTGATTTTTGAATTAAACTTGAAAAAAACTAAAATTGAGAGTTCGAAAATGCGGGTTTTTCCATTTATTAGCTGGCATATATCAGTTTTGAAATTTTTGATAATTTTAATTTTTCTAAGGTTTAATTCAAAAATCATAATTAGCGACCTTTAATACTTTAAAATCCCAAATTTAAAACATACCGGGCAATAAAAGAAAAAGTCCGCCATTTTGGGTCGCCATTTTGCGAGTTTAATTCAAAACTCATAATCTGTAACCTTAGACATCCTAAAGTTCCCAATATAATACATATCGGTTGATACAGAAAAATATTCGCCATTTTGTTTTATTTAATTCAATTTAAAAATCATAATTAGCACAAACTTTAAAAATAATACATATTGGTTCATAAATGGAAAAGTCCGCCATCTTGGCTGCATCATTTTGATTTTTCCAAACTTTAATTCAAATAAAATAATTAGCGATACTGAGCAAATGTAGTAGGTACCTATTCGATGGGTCAACAATTTGGATATGCTATTTGATGTTTTTTAGCTTTAATTCAAAAATCACAGTTAGAAACCTTTAAGACCCAAAATTTATTAAATGTCGATTTTTAAATGAAAAGGTCCGCCATTTTAGATCCGCTATTTTGACTTTCTCTTTAAGTTTAATTCATAAATCATAATTAGCGACACTAACCTTTACATTACGTGTTATATTATAAATAAATAAACACCCCAAGTTCTAAGTTTGACATATACCGGTTTATAAGTGGATCATTTCACCATTTTGGAGGCGCCATTTTATTTTTTTAGGTTCAAGTCAAAAATTGTATAACGTAACCTTTTTAAAATTTGAGACAAATCGGTTTGTAAATAAAAAATCAATATGGATTTTTCATTTTTATTTTTTTTGTGTTAAAACTCTATACAACTCTCAAATATAAAATCATCGGAAAGTAGTTGAAAAAGCTCTTTCGAATAATTTTAAACAAAAGTATAAAAAAAACCGGTAAATAAAGAAAACTGCAAACAAAAACTACCTACATCTTTAGAAGCAATATACAGAACTCAATCTAAATTTGTAAGACTCGAACCCTTTTTACCCATGTTGGTTGTCTTATATACCTACATTATTTATTTACCCCTTTTCTTTCCACTTTGAGCTTTGTTACTTGTTATACTTTAAAATACTAAGTAATTAATCATATTACCTCGTTGTTTACCCAAGTAATTCTTTTCGTTTAGTTACGTTTGAAGCGTTGCTAATGGATAAAACAACGAACATAAAGAATGGTGATTAGTATTTGTTAGTCTCGCTTGCTTGAAATGGATGGGAGGGTTTTTAGCCAGCATTATATTAATTTTAGATTTAGACTACCTGGTATTTCAGTATTAGAGTAAATAAATACACAGCCGGCTTATCCGATAGGCACTCTAGACACTTGCCTAGGGCCCACAGGGGCCCTAGTCCAAAAACTCAATTTAACTTTAAATTTATTGTGATATGACTGGAAAAAAAACTGTTCTTTTTTTTAGAAAACGGCTATTCACATCTAGGTATTTAATAGAATTGACTAAATTATTACTAAAAAACTGTTAATGTTGGAAAATAAATTTAATTAAAAAAATACCCCGACATGAATGTGTACTTCTCGAAATTTGAATTACGCATGCCATCTTAATTTCCACATCTTTATTGGTGTTGACGCGACGTGGGGAGATGTTGAATCTCACTCTCACATATTTTAAGAATTCATACACTGATGGTTTTGTAATCGATCGAAAAATTTGTTACCGACGTAACACATCCTGAAATTATCTTTTAATTGTACGCTGGACGGAACTTCAGCAATGCTCGCAGCACGCAGCGGTGTACAGTCCTTTCCTACAAAGTACTACTTGATTAAAACTCCTTATTTCAGTTTCAGGAGTCAGACTTACTGCAACGAGTCTAATAATATCATTCTGACTGATGTGCAAGTTGAGATAATTCCCTTTAGTTAGAACTATGTCAGTTCTTGTCCGCTTGTGCAGTGGTCCTGCTTCGGATGTATCGCTGCTATGGTGGCAGCTTATATTCGACTGGACTGCATCGATCACGGCGTTTCGCGAGCTTGTGGGTTCGAGTCCCACTTAAAGCATGGTCGTGTTGTTATGTCTAAAAAGCTATTTTCGACGCAAAAACTTTGGCAAAAACTGGGCGATTGATACCTAGTATGAATTGAAAACTCCCAGTATAAAAAAATAGTAAGAATTCTGGAATTGCGCTTAAATTTAAAACTGTTGTTTTGAAAGGGACAAAAAATCGATATGGTTTTTGAGTTTTGAGGAGAGATTGATCAACTAGAAGTCCAACATTTTAAATTATTTGTAGTTACTCCCATTTCGCTTTCGACGGTAGAGTTGGTTGCCGGTCTTCGATCTGTAACGTTTATACCATTGCTTTTTAACTTTTTTTTTACCTAACAATGTATTGGAATATATTACGTATAATGATAATGATGAGTGCGCTAAAGCGTAGTGTTGCTTTTTTACCCTAATAAGTAAAAACGGACTACGAAATATGCTGCTCTTGACGCATCCCCGTACAAGGCTTCGCGTCATATATGTAGTGCGGGGGGTAGTACAAATTGACGCACATTCTAGGTTATTAAATATTTTGATTTTTTATGCTTAAAACCGCAAATTCCTCATTACTTTTTAAGATAATAAGATGCATTTAACCCAAAAGGCCTTAGCGCTCTCTAATAAATAACTAAAGATTTATTTTTAGTGTCACACCGAGAGCCACGGTTATGAAACACTGCGGCAGCAGGCTTTCCTGAGATTTTTTCCTTAAATTTATTAGTGTCCGTCTGGTTGACCAAATGAATTAGTGATTTATAAGTTAGGCCACCACCAAAGCGCGCACTCCGCGCTAAGACTATCGCTTTTCACAAACTTAGCATACCTTAAATTTTTTTGTCTTTTACGACTGGTTGTAGTCTTAAGTTACTTGTTCTTGAATTTATTGCACATACAAACAAAACGGTAAAGTTTTGTGTTGTTTGCCAGTATAAAATACAATAAAGTCAAATAAAACTTCTAGATGAAGATGGTTGTTTCACCAAAAATACAAAGTCATAATGACAATCCCTAAAGAAAATAGAAAGCGAGATTGTTATTTATACATGATTAAACTAAACGTATAAGAAAGCTGTCCCATTAGAGGATCAGCTTAATGGAAGATATTTGCCATGATCTTGGTAGACAAGCAATCTGTAAATCACAAAGAAAAAACTCAACGTCTTGTCCACTAAAGTCTTTATTGTTTCGGGTTTTATTTAGGACATGTTTCGAGTCCAAAAAGACCCATCATCAGCTGAAACAAGGTAAACAAAGAAGTGTAACTACATCCGAAGCAATTTTCAGTGCCTATTAACTAGAAAAAAACTAAGATAATAAAATTATATTGAAATGTATCAAATAATCACTTTCAGGTTCACTAATGTACCCCGAAAATGACCATTCCACCTCCATCATTTTTTATATTTTATAAACCAATACCCCAACTGCATTACTCAGAAAACACCCCTAAAATGTAACATACCTTTCAAAAACCTTCAGCAAGCTAATGCGAGGGTTCAAACAGTTGCTAATACTAGTTGAAAATCCAGCGAAAAAGAGGTTTCCTGAGCAGGAGTAGGAAGTGGAGAATTCTGTAATTCAAAAGATATAGAATTGCGTTAAAGATAAAATAATTTTCATTATTTTTTTTTTAATATTTTCAGAGTAATCAAATATATCTTACCACATTTCTTGTTGGTTGAAGCACTAATTAACCATTAAGTTATTTATTTTTATAAATAAAGGCTTTAGCTGTAAATCGTTAAAATCGTTAAAAAAATTATTTGCTTACACACGAAGAGCAACAAGAAGGTAAATAAATAGATCCTTGACGGATCTGATACCTTCCTAGCTAGCCTATTAGCACATTTCAAGTGAAGCCATGATATATCAGCCTTGAAAACAGTTTTTTTTTAAATCTCAGAAACTAAAGCTCTTACAAAGTTTTTAGTTACGACAGAAACTAAGCAAAATGTAGTCTACTATATTCCGAAACCGCATATTGATACGATGCTTCGTTAAAAATTTTGCATTTTGTAATTGTCACAAAACTGTCATTAGCATTAATGGATTTTGGCTAAAATCTAATCAGCTCGTTAGAGTGTCCAACACTATTTTACCTAAAAATTTTATGAAAATCGGTTCAGCGGTTTAGGAGCTATCGTGTTACGGACAGAAATTATATACACACACACACACACACAGACAGACATCACCACGATATTGCTAAGATAGGTCAAAATAGACCCAAATAACACATTTTCGACGTAATATCAAAAAAAAAGTTTCGTCGAAACTAGTACCTTCTCTAGCCATTGCTGCGCGGGCTAGGAAAGTAGAAATTGGAGTACCGTAGAACGGCGGTCCTAAGAGTAACACAATTTCTGACAAGGAGTTGGGCTTCCTTAAAGAGATAGGACCACAGAGAGTGGTTTAAAGATATAGAGGAATTTAAGGGCTATAGTCAACAGTAGCTATGAAATTGCCTACTTGTGCGGCTATGTTCGATTTAAAATATAGTTCAATTAAGTTCTTACCATTAAAGAAATTATGGCACCATAAATTAAAATATTCCCACATTTATTATATTGTGACGGTGAAAGAACATATAAAATATGCACAGTTTTGAAAAACACTCGCTTGCATTTTCAATCTGCAGAAGAAATAAAATACAATAAATTATTATTTGAAATCAAGACAGGGAATAATGAGGAAAACGGACTCTGTGGCGTCATTTTTTTGTAATACCAGAAATTCCACAAACCACAAATCTGTTGATATTGTGCTTTGTTCTGGCCGGAGTATTGTAGTCTTTTGAACAAATTCTATTTATGTTCCTAAATCCATGTTAAAATCTTGCTAAAATTACATATCTGGCTGCATAATACAAATTGAGTAAATTCTTTTTTCTGTCTTAAACGTAAGTTTGGAAACATATAACATCTGCGCAACTTGTGTTGTATTTTGCAACTTGTTTATTTTGCAACTTGGTGTAGTTTGCAAGTTGCAGAGAGCGAGATTTATTCGACGGGTCAAAACTAATCTAAACATTAAGCTTTAACTTAATATTATCAATTAAAAAATTAAGCCAACTAACAGGATGGTTGGAAAGACAACGGGGTAACAAATTAAATTACCATATCTACCTAGAGTCGGCATTAGACATCTCATATTTCTGTTGTTTTCTATAATTCTCTCAACTTTATTTTTCTTGGCTCTTTCTTTTATTTTCTTTTATCATTTTTCTTATGGTTTTATTTATTTCTGTGTATTCTATAGATGTTCTTTTTCCTTCTCTCTCGAGGGTCCGCCTTTTTTCCATGAGTCCCTTTATTTCTTCTGATATACAATTTTCCCTCTTTTTATCTTTTTGTGCGATATATTTTCCTACTTTGGTCATAGTTCTTGTCAGCGTATCATTTATTTCGTCTATATTTTTATTTTTGCGTCCTAAGTTTTAGAGCTGTTCCTTTAGCCTTTCTTTGTATGTAGCTTTATTTTGTTTAAGTTTATTCATGTCAAGTTGTTCATTGTTATTATTAATTTTTCTTTTCATTTCGAAATTGCTATCAATGCAGATTTTGGTTGTGACCATCCTGTGATCACTGCCTGTTGTAAAGCTGTTTAGGACTGTTACATCTTTGACGATATTTTTATCAGTAGTCAGTATGTAATCAATTTCGTTTTTCGTTATTCCATTCCATTCCAAAGCTGTTTTTCCTCTAGATAATAAGGCGCTGACTGAGAGGTAGCACGGCACCCCGACACAAAATAGGATTCTGGAACGTACTACCATCCCATACCATCTAATGTAATCGTGTCATAGACACAATTTACACATTATTATCCGATTAATTACCATCTCTTTTTAAACTAATGTAATAGTAAGTAAGAAAGCTTAATTATCTTAAACACTCATGATTTTATTAACTAAACAGTGGTCCCCTCGTTTTATTTATCTAACTCACACATTGTCATCCAGTTAGTTACTCTCTCTTTTTAACTCAAAGTAGTGGGACGGGCGCACCCAATCTAAAACAGTCTTGGGGTTATTTTGCAAATAGAAGTGTTTATAAGATGTCATTTTGACAATCAATGTCAATCGTTTTTATTTCATCAGTACACAGTGGGCTGGCGAACCTGATTTTTCGCCAAAAGGGGTTAAATTAAAAATATACTGAAACTTCTGAACACCTTTACTAAAAAAGAGTAGATAGTCCAGTAGGCCTTGAAAAAACTATGATTTGATTGACGCAACTTTCAGTTATTTTTTAGAAGTGTCATTTTTCCCTTCAAAGGGACGCGTTAAAGTACAATATTTGTATGGCGATTCAGATTTAAAGCCATTTTGGGACAATATTTTATGTTGGTATAAAATTCGCATAAAATAAATCTTGTAGAGGGAGGTATATAATAATATTTTTAATTTTAAGTTTGGTTTTTAGATTATATTATTATGCAAACTCCTCATCCTTTCAACGCAGCTTTCTTGCGCATTACACGGTGAGCTCAGTTCAACCTTAAACAACCCCAAGTACCAAGTTTGACATAAATGTAAAAGTTCTCCATTTTAGGATCCGTCATGATATTTTTTTTAGGGTTAAGTCAGAAATCTTAATTATCGGCATTATAAACCCCAAAGTTCCAATTTTGATACATATCGGTTCATAAATAAAAAACTCTGCCTTTTTGGATCTTCCATGTAATTGTTTTAAAGTTTGAGTTCATAATTATAATCAGCGACTTTAGACTTGGCCAAAGTTCCAAATTTAATACCCAATGGTAAATAAGTGTTTTTAAATTTAATTCAAAAATCATATTTAGCGACTATTAACACTTCAAAGTTCTAAATTTCATCCTTATCGGGTTATAAATAGAAATAACTTCGTCATTTTGATTGATAATTACTTTTTTCTTATTTTAAAACAAAATATTGTTACAAAACCTATTTTTTTAATTTTGGTCAAAAATTAGGTTCGGGAGCCCATTGTGCAGCGCTTTGAGTTGTATAGTAGGTACGTGGATCGTAATGATTAAGGCACTAATTATTTATTTAACATACTGTATTAAGTGAAAAACCGTAAAAACAATTACAGGACGCCAACAATACTTATTTTATTTTCTTCCGACATCTAGAGTGAATCTACCAAAGTTACTATTTAAAGATTATTTACTACATTACAGAATTTTATGCTACTGAATCAATAATACAGAATTGGAGAACTTCAACAAGTTGAACAGCAATAAAAAATTTGCTGTGCTTTAAAAAGAGATGCAAATAAGTATGTTCCAAAATTACAATTTATGTCGGGGCGCAAATTTAAAGCTACGTCACGAGTCAGCACCTAATTCATTAAGGTTGTGTCTCCTATTTTAGTCTCTTCGGTGTTCCTCCTCTTACCTAATTTGGCATTGAAATCTCCTGTTACTTGTGTCAGATGGGTTTTGTGTTCTTCCATGGCTTTTGAGATGTCTTCATAGAATGCTTCGATAAGCTCGTCATCCTAGATCGAGGTGAGGGCAAATATCTGAACTACTTTAAGTGATGTTTTTTTCATTTTGAGTGTAAGATAGGCAACGAGATCCGAGATTCCTTTAATAGTATGGATGTGCTTACTAATTGCTTTATTGATTATGAATCCTACTCCGAAGTTTTTATTATCTTCATTACATTTATGATATAGTAGATTATTGAGTTCAGTTTTATCCGATTTTTTAATATTCGTCGGGTTTCTGATAGGCGAACAATTTCCCATTTTATCCTTGTCAGTTCTTCCTCCAGTTCATCTATCTTTTCGTCGGTGTTCATTGATCTAATGTTTTATGTTCCTATTGTTAGTTTTACTAGTTTTTCGTTTGTTTTTGTGCGTTGGTTGCTCTTTCTCCTAAGCCAATTTTTGCCTCCCCCAGATTCCGTGAGGCAGACGATAGAGGTGTCGAATTCGGAGAGTTACCTTCCCATTTGGGGACCAATACCTTTTGTTTCAAATTCGCCATGATTTTTCCCATTGGGGGTATTGGCATTGATACACCACGCTTGCCAGTCGTGTTGATAAGTTTCAGCCGACCAATCTGTGACCGACGCTGCTTGCTGCCGCTTATTATCAATCAGACGCTGCTCTGTTTTTTATTTTCTATTTTTCCCAAAAAAAAAGGGTTGCCACCTACGCTATGTTCGCCGTACCGAGGTCCTTCCTCTTCGCCTTTCATACCGGTGTGGTCTTCTCCCGTATCCCTGGGAAGGTGCTAACCCTCCGCGTCAGAGATAGCTGAAATCTACGGAAGGCAGAGGTCGATTCATTTCCCCTGATAGACATATTATGAGGTCTACCTGTATCTTTTAATTACTACAGATATTATTTTGGGAGGTCATTGACCAAATGAACTTATGGAGCCGCTATTGAGATTTAATGTCTATGTGTTCCGCAAAGTTCAAATCAACCAACGCGATCTTAGTTGGACCGGGCCGTACTAAAACAAACCTCAAGCTTGATGAAGAGACTTATAGCTCAAGTCATTATTATTATCATCACATACTAACCAAAAATAAAACGGTGTCCTGAATTCCGGACTGTAATACCTGGATTTAAGAAACTGTCTCGTATCACTGGAATTTATCATACTCATGCAAGTCGTGCGTAATTCTTGATTCTTTCTTCTTCCATATCAAATAAAAACTTATAAAGATACTAATATTAAACAAACATGGAGTCTACAAATAATGCCGCACCAAGCGATATGAAAGAATGTTAGACGTCTACAGGTATTTCCCTGGGCTTTTCTTTAAATGGAAACGGTTAAAGAGAAAATAGTTTTAACATTAGAGTTACTGGTCTTATCTAGAGACCCAGTATGTATGACATATTTTTACATAAGAGCGACCAACCTATTAAAATCACGGTAATTAATATTTATTGGCTATGTTATTTTCTTGCGAGTTCATTGGCATTTCACTAAAATAATTTAAATTATCAGCGGTGAGTGAAATCAACCATCCTGCAACATATAAACAAACACATTTCTTTGCACCCCCTGTATACAGTGTGTCCCCGGATGGAGTTGATAAGAGAAAAAAATCCTTTATTTTTGATTTTACGAAAAAAACTCCCTCTTTATAAAAAATTCTGCTTGTTGAAAAACTAAGATTACCATAAGAAAATATTTCATTAGATGTACAGGGTGTTATCAAATTAAGAAACATGTAATTAATAAGAGGAGAAAAAATTTTATTTTTAATTTTACGAAGAACACCCTTTATAAAAAAAACTGAGATAACGATATTAATATCTTTGATTAGAAGTACAGAGTGTCATCGAATTAAGAAACATAAATCTTAATTTTTCAACAAGCAGAATTTTTTATAAAAAGGGAGTTTTTTTTGTAAAATCAAAAATAAAGGATTTTTTCTTCTTGTCAACTCCATCCGGGGACACACTGTAGGTTTTATTAAAAATCGTTTATTTTGATTTTCCGACGCTTATGAATTAACAAGGATAGAAGGTAGAGTATAATAGCGGACAGATATTTTCATATTTTGATTTTGACTTAAATAAATTTGACTTTGAAGAGTTTGTCGCGTCTCTATTTCTTTAAAATATGTCATACATACATGGTCTGTAGTCCTATCACAAATGATACTACGTGCGCAGGAATATTCTGTCATTTTGCTTTCCTTTTCGTACCTCGGATTTATACATATAGGTACAGAGATCCATCTTGAATAAGTCTCACAATAGCAAATTTTATCAGGCTGTTGAAAATTAAATTTGAAAAACACTGACTTAGACCTAATTAAAGCTCTTTGTATCCTGTTTTTTTTCTTTGTTGAATAGTAGGTATATTCTTTTGCTAATTTGCCACAAAGAACAATTTGCACGCACTAAACACGCATCCTATATCTTCGGGGAGCTATGTTTAGTTATACATTTTTGTCATTGATCTCAATTTAAAATAATATTACCGTTAAAATTGTAAAATATTTTAGATCCCAGGAATCGGTCAATAAAAATTTATATTTTTTGTTTGTGAAATTATATATATAATTTTTTTTAGACAAAACAATGATTTATGATAAAAATGTAACAAGTACATAGTTAAAAAAAACAAAATTTCTGTAAAAACTGTAATATAAAATAGCGAAGCGAAAATTTTAGGCAATTATTTTCTATTAAGATCCTATACACTTCATATTTATTCGGTTTTACTCATCGACATATTTTCTCTCTATATCTTACAAATCTTATCTCTATATATATTTATCGCAATATAGGCATATTATACATTCTTAAAATCAGAAAGAAAAGTCAAATTTAAAAATGTAATAATATACCTGGTGTTTTATTTAATATAAGAAAGTTTATGTCAATTTTTGACATATAGAATAATATTTGACAACATTTGTCATATGGTTTAAAAGGCTTTTGACAAAATATAAAACTCTTACATTTAAGCCTTTTTTACTATAGAGACTTTAAGCTCGATCCACATATAAAGTAGGAATGTTTAGGAAGCCGTAATAGTTTTAAATGGTACCTAGTTCTAATCATATACTTTATTTAAATTTAATCTCCCATATCGTATCATGCACGTCTAGAGTACGTATAGTTTAGGTACTATATACGTCCCATGTACATACGCCTGTCTGGATTATTTACTTCTACGGGTTTTTTACGTATATAGTACGTTTAGTAGTCCAAAATATGTCGATTGTACGTACCTAGTACCTACGTACTACAGTACGTCGATAATACGCACAAATTGAAGAAAAATAATTGCTAATGTTACGTCCCTACGACGACGTACATATATCATGTATACGTAAGTTCAAAAATGTACGTGCGCTATGTCGCAGATTTATGTACTATATAAGTACATAGTACGTAGTTATGCTCTCTGGGTTTTATGTTAATAGATGTCGGGTTATTTCTGTATTGATATTATTTGTTTGTGATTTATATTCTTAGCTGTTCTTCTTTTAGCAAATTATGACCTAAAACTTTTTTATTGTGTTTTTTCTCGATGTTCTTCATATTTATGTTTTCATTCTGGCGCAGCATAAGTGATTTTTACCCAACTGCAGCACGGCGAAGGAAGGTTAATGTTTTTCGATTGTTGTATGTAAGTAAATATGTTTGTGTCACGCTAGAGGCTTAAGGGCTGAACCGATTTTGACAAAAAAGGTGTCTTTGAATTGCTACTGATCCCGAAGGTGCTATAGGCTATATTTTTTTAAACAGGAGTCAACATGGCGGTCTTCAGATGCCATTTTGTCACATGTTGTAGGCTTTAAGATATACAAATTATCAAAATTTCATGTGATTTTATTGAAATTCCTTTGATTACATATTGCAAATGTCCTTTAATTTGCTGTTGTTACTTTGTAGTCCTCCCTGCTCCCACCCATCTCTCCTCCTGTCATTCGCCCCACCCTATTCATAAAGCATATTCGCATAATTTTATCAAATATAGAGCGATTTCAAAAATTCTTTCTGCATACGCTTTCAGATTTTTTTCCAACACCATGTTACTAGTCCCCCCCGCCTCTCCCTCTGTCCTCCTCCTCCTTAGTAATAGTTATAGCTATAACTTTCACAATTATAAAGCGATTTTAAACGTTTTTTCTGCGCACCTTTGAAGACCTTTTTCCAACATTATTTTACTAGTTTCTCCCTCTTTCTCTTCTCCGCTCTCTCCTTATTAGTAATAGTTGTAGCTATACCTTTCACAAATATAGAGCGATTTCAAAAATTCTTTCTGCACATGATTAAGGACTTTTTTCCAATATCATTTTACTGGATTTCCCCTTCCTCTCCCTCTCTTCTCCCCACTCTCCTCATTAGTAATAGCTGTAGCTATACCTTTCACAAATTTAGAGCGATTTCAAAAATTCTTTCGGCACAGGCTTTAAGATTTTTTTCGACACCATTTTACTAGTTCCCTCCTCCCTCTCTTCTCCCCCAACTTCAGTCAAGGGAACGTAACACTGTTCGCGTCCGTAGCTGCGTAGTGCTTTTTATAAGGCTGAAAAAGAATTAAACCTAAAAGTTTGAAATATAAAAAAAATCATAAAAACAACACACAACTGCTAAATTTACTTGTAACTACTAGTCGCAGTTGGGTACAAAATTACCCAATAACCTGATTTATGAAAATACAAAACTGTATCATTTCGTAAGTGCGCTTTGGGCATCAAAACTAAAAGTTGAAGCATATCGTATATTATTATAGGTATACCTATCTATTTTGTACTCAACTGCGACTAGTAGATACAAGTAAATTGAGCAGTTTTTGAGGAGTTTTTTTTATTTATTTTTTTAAATTAAATAGATATGTCCGCTTTTTTGGCTAGGCAGTGGCTTTTAGTTCAGTGATTTTTAGTGATATGTGGCGTTGTAAGTGGACAGGCGCAGCTCGCAGCAACACGGCCTAGGTGACAATTGACAAAGTCGAGCGTGTTCGCGCGTCCTGCTGAGCTATGCGTTACTTACCGCAAAACACCATACCATACCCTTGCTGCTTGTTAGATATTTGTCTCTCTCGAAGAACCATGCGGATTTTTGCCTGTATTTGCAAGGACCTCTCGTGTACAGGAATTCCCTTGATAATGGAAAAGGCGTGTGTGTGAAAGAAACAATACATTCGAAGGTAATTAAAAGCATACACGAGAGCCCGTATTCTTGACGGTCCGTGAGTCGAGTGCAGATTAGTGCATTTCACCTGTAGGTGAGAGGATAGGCTCTGGAACGAAATAGCGATTTACAAAATAGCGACGTACGAAATAGCGAGTAATGAAATAGCGATGTAATGAAAGAGCCACTATCAAAATAGCGATGTATCAAAATAGCGTTTTTAACAAAACAGCGACATATCAAAATAGCGATGTATCAAAATAGCGACAATCAAAATAGCGATATATCAAAATAGCGACAACCAAAATAGCGACAATGAAAATAGTGATGTATCAAAATAGCGACGTTTCAAAATACCGAATCAAACCAAACCGAATGGAATCAAACCAAACCGAAACGAACCGAAATACGCTATTATATCCTTTGGTATTTTGACTATACCAGCTTATTTGAAAAAAAAAATTCTTTTCCGGGATCCTAGAGGGTGTGAATCCGAACCGAACCGAACCGATCTGAACCGAATTCTGTTCGGTTCGAATTCAGACTCTCTAGGATTCCGGAAAAGAAGTCTGGTGAGTTTTTTTTTAAACATGCTGGTTCGGTGCGGTTCGGTTCGGATTTACACCTTCTAGGAACCCGGGAAAGAAGTCAGGAATTTTTTTTTTTTTATTTCTTACAATGAAACCATTTAGTCGAACTATATGCCAAAACGGTACCGAAATATCGCTATTTTGATAGTCGCTATTGTGCTACATCGCTATTTTGATAGTCGCTATTTTGTTACATCGCTATTTTGATAGTCGCTATTTTGTTACATCGCTATTTTGATAGTCGCTATTTTGTTACATCGCTATTTTGTTACAATCGCTATTTTGTTACATCGCTGTTTTGTTACATCGCTATTTTGATAGTCGCTTTTTCATTACATCGCTATTTTGATTGTCGCTATTTCGATACCGGTATTTTAATACTCGCTATTTTGTACATCGCTATTTCGTTCCAGAGCCGAGAGTATACTAGGGACTTATTATAATAAAGCTATGCAGTAATAGTGTCAGGCAGTATTTCGATAGATTTACATTGCAGGTTGACAGTTGATCTTTCAAAAATGACATACTGTCATTAAAAACTAAGTCGTATATCTATAATTCAAATCGACATTTATTTCGGTTCGTATAGTAAACAAAATCCTTATGTTAAAAGATTAGCCGTTATAATCCAATGAAAAACTGTCAAAATACGGCCTGACACTATTATTGCATGGCTTTATTCCAATAAATCCCTAGTACTTACTCACGGGCACAGGATTTAGGAATAATCTATTCTTATATACCGTAACGCAAAAATTCCGAAAATTAGACTCACCCCTCCCCATTATAACGCAACTGTAACCAAACCTTTGATCCCCTTTAAAAATTATGTAGCGTTAACTACCACCCCCGTCCCCCTACTTATTTTTCTTTAAAGACATAAAATAACTTATTCTAATATCACTCAAAATAAATTATTTGGGTCAAAAAAGGCCTAAGTAAATGCCAAATTTTGTAATGATGTCTGTCAGTCTGTGACAACTCAAAAATCGCTAACCGATTTTAACCAAATTATTCATAAAAAATTTGCGATAGCCGTGGATAAGGCCAACAAATTGGGGGTATAAAACTCATACATCAGGCCTGGGGGGGTTGCAGGGAACTTTAAATATTTAAAAAAATCAAAATGCGAAACTCTGTTTTTAAATTTAGATTTTAACAAAATTTGTCATAGTGTAAAACCTTGCCAGTTACAATTTTTAAAATAACAAAATTGTATAGGTATATTTGAAAAACGACAGCAGCTAGAGTTACGTAGTTATTACAAATTAACAAACGTGAATATAAGCACCCGTGCATTTAAAGGGTGTCACATTGACCAAGCAGTGTTGTGAGGAGTCCCATGAAACAGTTAACAGTCAACACTTATTAGGTGTCCATTAGATTTTGGACCCCCGTGAGGTTAGCTTTCGAGCTATCCACGGAAAAATATGAGAGAAACAAAATCTTCTTTTTACCCGATTAGCTACGAAATATTTTTTACTTTTAAATTTACGGATACTAAAATTCACGTTTGTTAGCATTATTTGCATGGGCGCACCCAGGGGGGGGCCCCGGGGCCCGGGCCCCCCCCAAGCGTTAGATTTTTTAATATATTTTCTACATATTTGATGATAAAACATGAAAAATACCTTAAAAGTTGACATCAGGAGGCTTCGGGCCCCCCCAAGCCCAAGCAGTGGCGTAGTTGCGAAAAGATATAATGATCATAATTTTTTTTTTTTTTGTTTTTTTTTTTTTTTTTGGTCGCAAGTTTTTTGAGGGCGCGCTTCGTAGGTATCGGGCCCCCCCCAAGACACATTCCTGGGTGCGCCACTGTTATTTGGCTTAAAAATTCTGCTGATTTGACGCTCGCGTCTGATGGTTGGTAAAAACGTTGCTCTGGCCTGAAAGACAGAAGAGCTGTCGTAGGTCACGGATGTGTTTTCTTTTTCTTTGCAATCGATCTTTTCATCGATCGATATATAGCAGTTTATTTCGCCTGCTCTTGTTCTAGTTTCTCTCGTATCTCGGTAGATGGCGCTTCTTACGAGAGTTTTCTCACTATAGACATAGGATTAGAGACAAAACCGTCTAATTAACTTCGCAAGGGTGTCACATTGACCATGCAGTGTTCTTAGGGGTCCCATAAGGACGAAACTGTCAGGTTAAGCTTTCGAGCTACCCACGGAAAAATATGAGAGAAACCAAAATTTATTTTTACCCGATTATCCACGAAAACTTGTTTGATTAAAAACTAAATTAAAACTTCATTGTCAACAAAAATAAAGTTAACCCAACACCCAAAACGACTGTATGTTCCTGCCTATTGGCGCCAATAATTTTTTTATAGTTTATTTAATAAATGTTTATTATTTTTTACGTAAATTATGTACATTGGCAGCGGAGTCATTTTTTATTTGCGTTCTTTTTTTCGCGTAATATGAATATTAGTGATGGGGTTTAGTCTTATGGTCTAATACTTTGGTTGTCCAATAGGCTCTGTAACAAAATAGCGCATATCAAAATAGGGCTATTTTGATACGCGTTTGAACACGTCCTATTTTATTTAACGCCATTTTAAACAAGCGCTATTTAGAATAGGCACGCGCTATTTCAAAAAGCGCTATTTTAATACACGCTGTTTTTATAGAGAGAAATTAAAAATATATAAATTATAAAAGCCAGCTTGCATTTAAAAAAAAATATTTTTACGAAAGAAATTTATTAATTGCGGTTGTAGGTAAAGGTTGTCGCGTAACGCAACCCGGTACACCCCCACTCCTCTGTAACCCTGCATAACGCGACATCTAAAAAAGAGAAGTCATTTCAAACAACATGAATACAAATTTTTGTTAACACCCACACACATTTTCCCTTTCAACTGATGTACATGATTTACCCGTATATTTTTACACCATATCTAAAACGTTTATTTGTATAGATATCAAAACAAGATCAATACAAAAGTTTCATAATTTTTTACGAAGTTTATGTATATTTGTGTCACAAGGTCAAAAGGAAATTCTAAATATAAAAAACACCCTGTATATTATTTTAGAATTTTATAGATCTTTTCTTTATGATTTCACAAATATATATTATTATTATTATTATTTCGTTAATTAGTTTTGGAGATATATGCACTTAAAAGTTTTAAAAATTTAAATTGGTATTCTCTAAAACATCAAGGCCGTCATGAAAAAGACAATCGCATTGAAACAAAAAGTGATGCCATTATTTTGCCAAATTGTCAAATTTAGTTTTAAGAGTAGTTAAAGATTTTTTCCGAAGAAGAAAATCTGGATATGATTAAATTGTTTTACTCAAATAATAAATACGCATCTATAGCTTGCAACCATTATTATATTAAGTTTTCCGACAGAAGACAACCAACCCGCACAAACCATTTTAAATACAGTAAACATATTATTAAGGCTAGCAAATGGCCTCACTTTGTCTCCTCTTAATTTTTTGTGTGATTACCTAAAAAATACAGTGTATTACAACAGGCTGGAAAGACTTCAAATTCTGCAAGAGAAAATAGAACAAAATGGAAATTCTGCCCATTCTATCTATCAAGCTATTCACAGAACATATATAAGAATTATTCAAAATTTTATTTTACTGGCTTGCGGGGCCACACATTACTGCGCAGTCACCGCGGATTGAATATATTAATAAATTATACACCGGTATGAAAGGGGGAGAGGAACGACCTCGGTACACCGAACATAGCGTAAGTGGCAACCCTTCTTTTTGGGGAAAATATTAAAGAAGAAACACAGCAGCGTCTGGCTTATAATGAGTGGCTACAAACAGCGTCTGTCCCAGATTGGGCGGCTGAATATAAACTCACCATCACGACTGGCAAGCGTAGTTTTTTAGTGCCACTGCCCCCCAATAGGATAAATCATAGCGAATTTATTTGAAAATGAAGAATCGGTCTCCAGGTGGGAAGGAAACTCTCCGAATCCCACACCTCTATGGTCTGCCTCACGAAATCTAGGAGAGGCAAAAACTCGCTTAAGAAAAAAAAAACATCCAACAATCAAAAAACAAAACGAAAACTAGTAAAACTAACGATAGGAACATATAATATTATATATTGCTGAACTCATTACCAAGTATAAAGTTACACAAAATGTACAAGTACTTAAGTTCAGGTACATAGTAATGGTTATAAAAAGTCACTAAAGACATCACCACACTAGTTCAGGGACATAGTTATAGGTTTTTACATTTAACACTGTTATCTGTGGATTTTTCGATGACTGTAAAGACCTATTCTTGAGGTTATCACTCTGCCACATTCAGGACACTCGAAATTACCCTGCGCCGATGGGTTTCGACGGCGTATGTTTGACTCTGTGTTGTAGTTGTTCACGACACGTCTCCATTCTGGTCTATCTTCTGCCAGAGCCTCCCAACCATTCTGTACGTGCAAGTGTTTAAGTTTCTCATGGAGAGAGACCTTGTATCTCTTTATCTGCCCGCCTTGTCTTCTCTGACCGTGCGCTAGTTCCCCGTACAAGATGCATTTAGGGAGTCTATTTTCGGACATGCGCTGAACGTGTCCAACCCACCTGAGCTGTGCCCGACTGACAAATAGTTCGATGCTTTGGCAATTAGTTCTTTCGAGAATGGTTTTGTTGGAGACCCTATGAAACCATTTGGTTTGCGTGATCCATCTCAAGTGCCTATGCTGCAGTTAGTTTAAAGTTTTCAAATGCCGCCTATAAGTTCTCTAAAATTCTAAAATAATATACAGGGTGTTTTTTATATTTAGAATTTCCTTTTGACCTTGTGACACAAATATACTTAAACTTCGTAAAAAATTATGAAACTTTTGTATTGATCTTGTTTTGATATCTATACAAATAAACGTTTTAGATATGGTGTAAAAATATACGGGTAAATCATGTACATCAGTTGAAAGGGAAAATGTGTGTGGGTGTTAACAAAAATTTGTATTCATGTTGTTTGAAATGACTTCTCTTTTTTTGATGTCGCGTTATGCAGGGTTACAGAGGAGTGGGGGTGTACCGGGTTGCGTTACGCGACATCATTTACCTACAACCGCAATTAATAAATTTCTTTCGTAAAAATATTTTTTTTAAAATGCAAGCTGGCTTTTATAATTTATATATTTTTAATTGCTCTCTATAAAAACAGCGTGTATTAAAATAGCGCTTTTTCAAATAGCGCGTGCCTATTCTAAATAGCGCTTGTTTAAAATGGCGTTAATTAAAATAGGACGTGTTCAAATGCGTATCAAAATAGCCCTACTTTGATATGCGCTATTTTGTTACAGAGCCTATTGGACAACCAAAGTATTAGACCATAAGACTAAACGACCCCATCACTAATATTCACATTACGCGAAAAAAAGATCGCAAATAAAAAATGACTCCGCTGCCAATGTACATAATTTACGTAAAAAATAATAAACATTTATTAAATATACTATAAAAAAATTATTGGCGCCAATAGGCAGGAACATACAGTCGTTTTGGGTGTTGGGTTAACTTTATTTTTGTTGACAATGAAGTTTTAATTTAATTTTTAATCAAACAGGTTTTCGTGGATAATCGGGTAAAAATAAATTTTTGTTTCTCTCATATTTTCCCGTGGGTAGCTCGAAAGCTTAACCTGACAGTTTCGTCCTTATGGGACCCCTAAGAACACTGCATGGTCAATGTGACGCCCTTGCGAAGTTAATTAGACGGTTTTGTCTCTAATCCTATGTCTATAGTGAGAAAACCCTCGTAAGAAGCGCCATCTACCGAGATACGAGAGAAACTAGAACAAGAGCAGGCGAGATAAACTGCTATATATCGATCGATGAAAAGATCGATTGCAAAGAAAAAGAAAACACATCCGTGATCTACGACAGCTTTTCTGTCTTTCAGGCCAGGGCAACGTTTTTACCCACCATCAGACGCGAGCGTCAAATCAGCGGAATTTTTAAGCCAAATAATGCTAACAAACGTGAATTTTAGTATCCGTAAATTTAAAAGTAAAAAAGTTTTCGTAGCTAATCGGGTAAAAAAAGTTTTTGTTTCTCTAATATTTTTCCGTGGATAGCTCGAAAGCTAACCTCACGATGGTCCAAAATCTAATGGACACCTAATAAGTGTTGACAGTTAACTGTTTCATGAGACTCCTCTCAACACTGCTTGGTCAATGTGACACCTTTTAAATGCACGGGTGCTAATATTCACGTTTGTTCATTTGTAATAACTGCGTAACTCTAGCTGCTGTCGTTTTTCAAATATACCTATACAATTTTGTTATTTTAACAATTTAACTGGCAAGGTTTGACACTATGACAAATTTTGTTAAAATCTAAATTTAAAAACAGAGTTTCGCATTTTGATTTTTTAAAAGATTTAAAGTTCCCTGTAACCCCCCCAGGCCTGATGTATGAGTTTTATACCCCCAATTTGTTGGCCTTATCCACGGCTACCGCAAATTTTTTATGAATAATTTGGTAAAATCGGTTAGCGATTGTTGAGTTACCGTGTCTTGTAATAACTTGGAGAAAGTAATTAACACGCCAATTTTGTCGAGGTGGTTGAAGGGATCTCTCTGATTCTTGTTGTGCATGTCCCGTGCGCGAAAAATGCAGTCTGTCTCTCATCCAATTGTGTGGTTTTAAAAAGAACCGCGAAATTTAGCGCGAGCTAACAGTAAGAAACATACGTACCTGCTTCCCTAATGAGCCCCATGCCCTTTTATAGCAATTTTTTTAACGGTTTCCTTCTAAGACGCTTCTTGTCATGACTATCTGTTGCTAATGCAACCTGTTATAAATGATTGTCATTTACTTGAACCCAAGGGGTTAAAATAGCTTGAAAATATTCCGACGATGCGTAAGCCTGTTCGCCTTTTTTAAGATATAAAGAGAGAATGCCCACCAATAACAGATCTGTGCATCTAAGGCTTATAAAACCAACTTTGTCGACTGTAATTTTACATACTTTTGTAATTTTTATTTTGGAATTTTCTAGTAGAGTTTTTAAAGCTAGGATTCCCTCTAAAATCGCATGGGCTTATGACTAGGTCGCGGCTAATCGTTCGTTTACTATTGGTTGGAAAGAGATACCAGTTTTACGAATTTCTTTCCTAGCACTGATAGATGAATGGTTGGACGCGACATAGTTGTAAGCAACCGTGACGAAAATTTAAATACCTTTCAAACCACTATTCGCTCAGTGATTTGAAATAAAAAGAGATAATTTTTGCTTCAGAACCCTAAATTTACTGAGCCTAATTTTAACAGGTATTTGCAAGCATTGAGGAGGTAAAGGGGGGTAATCACCCCTTTAGAGCCCGAACAAATATGTAAAGTATAATGGCGGCTAGCTACTACAAGTTGGCGAAAATGGCTCTTCATTTTCCTAGTTGCCTGGCCTAGAGCCTACCCCACACTACTACTAAGACAGATAAGTTAGAGGCTAAAAAAAAATATTTTTTGGACTTGCTTTATGGGAATCCAGGAATAAGCGCACAGAAAAAAATAAACGCAAGAAAGAAGTCGCCTGTAAAAAAATGTACACGGAAAAAAGCGCACAGAGTGAAAACCTAACAATAATTACTCCGACAAATAAAACAAAAAGAAATGGTCTCTACACCTAAAGCAAAGCATTTTTTTGCGATTTTCAGCGGTTTTCGCATTTTATTGTGTTTGCGCGAAAAATTGCAACGTGTTTATATTATAAGGACCCCGGAGAAGTACGTTTGAGCAAGTATTAAGATCACTTTTTTATTTTATGTGCCGGTGTAAATATTGGGTGGCGGAACAAAGATCGAAAGACAAAAGATCGAAAGACAGAAGATCGAATACAAAAGATCGAAAACCAAAAGATCGAAAAGACAAAAGATCGAAATACAAAAGGTCGAAAAGACAAAAGATCGAAACCACAATTGATCGAAAAACAAAGATCGAAAGTACAAAAGATCGAAAAACAAAATATCGAAAAACACAAGATCGAAAATGCAAAAGATCGAAAATACAAAAGATCAAAAAACAAAAGATCGAAAGACAAATGGTCGAAAGTACTCAAGATCGAAAGTACAAAAGATTGAAATTAGCGCGTTTCAAAATATCGCTATTACACTGTTTTTTCAAAAAAAAAACTTTTCTGATTTCTTTTCCGGGGTCCTAGAGGGTGTGTAACTAAACCGAAACGAACCGAACCGGTTTGACTAAGGGGTCTCTTTCTAACATATTTCGCCTGTGTGGAAGAGCGCACTTTTTAATAATCTTTTTTATTAAAAAGAGCGAACTCTGACCATTGTCACATTTACATTTATTACTAAGTACTTCACTGTAATTTTTCTGTATTGAATGTGACAATAAAACCATTAATTATTAATATTAATATTATATATTTTCAAAAAAAAAAAACTTTCCTGCAATGTTTCTCGGGATCCTACAGGGTGTAAAACCAAACCGGTTCGGTTTGGTTTGTTTTGGTTCGGTTCAGTTCATTTTGGTTCGGTTCGGTTTAGTTACACACCCTCTAGGATTCCGGGAAAGAAATCAGGAAAGTTTTTTTTGAAAAAATATGATTCAAGAGACCCCTTTATCGAACTATATGATTTGTGTTACGTATGACAAGCCATTAGTTTATTTAACGGTTAGGTAATTTTACCTTACCTGACCTTGCTTAAACTGTTTATGTGAATATACCTAAGCAACAATGACACGCGTCATTTTGTATATTTCGGTCTTATTTACTTGCAATTTTTTTTCGATCTTTTGTCTTCTGATATTTTGTTTTTCTATCTTTTGCCTTTCGATCTTTTGTCTTTTGATCTTTTGTACTTTCGATCTTCTGTATTTTCGATCTTTTGCCTTTTCGATCTTTTGTTTTTCATTCTTCTGTATTTTCAATCTTTTGTCTTTCGATCTTTTGTATTTTCGATCTTTTGCCTTTTCTATCTTTTGTTTTTCGATCTTTTGTATATCATGTCTTTCCATCTTGCTTCCGCCACCCGTAAATATTACCTACGACCCTAAGGTAAGAAAAAATATCTTTTTCTGGGCTAGTACTGGCCTATTGGCCCATTTCTGCTCCAGTAATAATTATGGACCTAGACGTGAATAATAAGAGGTTTTAAACAAAATTTATTAAAGTTTTTTTTCAAAAATTTTAAAAAATATTAAAATAGTTCATAAATAATAAAAATTCTTCAAGTTCATTATTAGTATTTTAATAATTCTGAAAGATTTTATGAGTTCAATAAAAAAACTTCAAATTTTTTCAAATTCAAAAAAAAATTCGTGACGTCGCTATTTGTGACCAGCCGTTTTGGCGATACTTTTTGTGTAAATACTTATATTTTCATTCTTTTATGACGTTTTCTTATATCTTTTTATATTCCTTACAGTTAAGCGCTGTAGATGATTGTGTAATAAATCGAAACGTGTAAACTTACACCAATAAAATAGAAGGTAGGACATTTGTTTAATAACAAGTAGATAATGCCCCTTCTGGAGAATCTACATTTCAATGAAAGAGAGTTGCTATGTACTGAAGGTTGTAAAGGTCGTAGATTGGGAGAGGAAGATTCTGCGTCTTTAGCACGTGTTTACAACTACTAAACTCTGTCACTTTCAAAGAAAATAAATATACAAAGCATTTTAGAGCACAATGTGAACCACCCAATTAATCAAGCAGTGACGTTGGCATTGTCTGGTCTCTTTTCTCTTCTCTTGTGCATATCTTCAATCTGGACTCCTTACAAACCTGATGCCGCAGCTATTGTTATTTTCTTTTAAGCGCAAATCTAGCTCCCCTTTGCAAAAATATTTTTTGCATTTTACTTCCAAGTATAGAGTAGTAATCGCAGTAATCGCGCAATAAAGTTGTTGGTTGTTTTTTCTTCCAATTAGGCACTGTAGCATGTGTCCTTTGACAGTATACCTGTCAAATCGAGTTGACAAGGCTTTAACGTTGCAAGCTACCAATGAGATGAATAATAAAAGTATTAAGCGTTATTAAATTTATTATTTATTACATTCTCGAAAGGGAATTTACTACTAAAAAAGTTTTTCTCAATTATGTAAACAATGTAGGAAAATCATAAATACATAAAAACATTTCAAATTTGGAAACTTTGAGGTTAACGCAGGGCTAAATACGCTAACTTGACGTGAGAGCGCTAGTTAAGTTTTTTCTGGGATAACTCTCATGTTAGCCATTAACCCTGGATGGATAACACTTGTCACAACCTTGACCCAAGGTTATCTCTAACTCATGGGGTATTGATAAATCGGCCCTCAGATATTACATGGTAATATGGTAAATTTAACAGATCTGTAATGAAAGCGCGAGTGACGAAATTGCGAGTAACAAAAGAACAAGTGACAAATTAGCGATCTAATAAAAGCGCGATGTAACAAAACCTCGAGTAACGAATGCGTGAGTATCAAAAGCGCGAGTGGCAAAACCGCGACTAACAAATGCGGTTTTGTCCCTCGCGCTTTTATTAGAGAGCCAAATTTAACACATTTACTTGGCGCGCCGATCTCTTATTGTCCTTGTAGGGATGGGCTCTCGGAGCAGTACCTGTTCTTTTCGGATCAGGTTTTTACTCGGAACAGGTCGGAACAGGCTTGTCAAGTTGTTCCGTTTCGTCGGAACAGTTTTTTCGAGGGGGCGGTAAATCGGCTTTCGAAGAACAAAAAAGAGAGAAGTTAAAACCTGATGAACTTTTTTTTTCTTTTTTGGGTCGCAAAATTTTTACACCCTTTGCAGCATTGGACCCCACGCGCCGTAGGGCACGCCACGCTATTTTGACCAGTCCAGTTCGGAACAGGAGCAGAATTTTCGGAACAGATTTTTCCGAAACCGGAACAATTTGTACCTGTTCCTAAAAATACGCTGTTCCGCCCATCCCTATGTCCTTGTGTCGACGTTTTAAACTAGGTTTGTCATTGTTCTCCCAGACCGTACGCCGAGAAGAGCAAACACATGCTCTTGTCGGCCGTACGTCACTACGGGTTAAAATTCATCTTAAGATCCTTTACTTGTGATTTTTCTGGACGTGATAGCGAATACCCAGAATGCTTAATGATGCATTGTCCAACGCTTGACACTGAAGCGTCTATTTTGCATAGGGTCATTGTTTACCAGCCGAACTACAAGATAAGCGTTGGCTTTTTTCCAAAACAAAGAAAAGTAAAATATGTAATATCGTTTTTATATCTTGCACCTGGTGAAACTTTTCCTAATCCTTAAGTTTTAACTTTAATTTTAGTTATATGGAAAGTTTTACTTCTGGGTTCGGTTCGGTACGTACCGAGGGGCAGGGAGGGGCATTTGCCCCCACTAAATGTCGATTTAAAAAAAAATATTTTCCTAACTTTCAAACAAAACAATCAATCAAATTAAAACTTTAAATTTATTCCTATCTACATAATATTATACAATAGATACACTTATTCCTAACGATATATACTTTGAAGGATATAATTCGTTTTTCCGTGAATTAGTTTTACAAAGAAATTATGGTCCAAAAATACTCCTCTTTGCTGTGGTTGGTCTCAAAAAATACAATAGTAGTGCCGTGTTTAAGAATAACTTTTTAGACCTTAAAAACTATCAGAAAACGGGAATTCTACAACTAGACAGGTGGTATTTCAGCTTTAAAGTGCTTCAACAAGGCCGGTTTTCTGATTTCCCTATGCCTAATAGCAAAGTATTATGCGCTTTTGGAACCTGGAAAAATTAACATGTAGATGAAGAGGTTTTAAACAGATTTGCTGAAGATCCCAGACGTTTCAGGTTAAGATTTAGAAAACTGATGTGTATGTATGTTGGTTTTTTCGCTTTCGTTTTTTACCTTCTTCACACAGCAATGGCTAAAGAAGGTATTGTTTTCGATTTTTTTTTTAAATAACGTCGAAAGGTGTTTGGATTGTATTTTGACATACCCTAGCAGTATCGTCGTGATGTCTTTGTGTGTATGCTTGTGTGTAACTCTGTCCGTAACACGATAGCTCCTAAACCGTCCAACCGATTTTCATGAAATTTTTAGGTAAAATAGTATTCGACACTGTAACGAGCTGATTAGATTTTGGTCAAAATTATATAAATCAAAGCTGTTTCTTGACAGGTGAAAAGTTTAAAAAATGCTAACTTTTTAACGGAGCATCGCATCAAGTTTTTCGGAATATAGTAGCGCACATTTTTTTTCAAAAATTTGAGTTATAACCAAAAACTTGGTAGGAGCTTTCGTTGTTTCGGAGATATTTAGAAAAAACTATTTTTAAGGTTGATATAGCATGAAGTTTACTTGGAGTGGGCTAATGGGTTAGGATCCATTTTTTTTGTGAATTTCAATAAATACCTATTTTATTTTTATTGCAATTGCCCCTCACTAAGTTTCATGCTGGGTACGAAGGGATCATTTTTGGGTAAACATTTGATGACACCACTGCTCTACTGGGGTCTCAAATAGGAGAACTTGGGATTAATATCACGGATCACCTATTTGTTAAGGTGATCCGTGTTAATATTTCACAAACACTTACAAACAATGTCATGACTATCAAATTTTTTTTAGATGCCTGAGGTCGACCAATGGCAACCGTGGATTGAGGTGAATTTTTCTCCCGGATCTAAGGTTCATTTTATTAGTATCGGTTAAATGTTATCATGGTATTATGAAAAAAAACTTAAATTTGTCCAGCTCTGTACCCATCAGTGTAAAAATACAATGCATCGTCGTAAAAACACAATAAAAAACACACAATAGAGCGGAGAGCCTGTAAACCACCCTTCGAAAATGAAGCATTATTTATTTAGACTGCTCTATTATTCCATCAAGAAAACTGGCCACGTATTGTGCGCCCATCTGTGCGATGACAAAAGTGCTCAATTTTTATCGTAAGTTTAACATGCCAAGGGTTTTTTAAGGACCTAACCCAAATTTAACGTTAATATACATGTCTCAGGTTAAAGATTTTAATCAAAAAATTTAAATTTCTACTTAGTATGTTTATCAGAATATTATGTGTTATTATCACAAAACAAACCAACGGTGAACAACAAGTGAAATTAAAGAAAGAAAAATAAGAAGCACCTTTTTTCTTATTTTTCTTTCTTTAATTTCACGTTGTTTATAGTTTTAGGTCCTTGCATTATTTGCAATTTGGTATTTGAGAAATATATTGCGATCAGAAATTTTAACACACGAAAAGGTGATCTCATGTATTCAGACATTGACAGTTTACGTCTAACTTTTGAGTTTTCATACCTTTGAGAGACTTTGATGACTTGGTCGAGTTAATACCCTGAGAGTCTCTCGTTCTTGTATTGAGACATCGCAGCCCGCATAGATATGGAAGTTTTCCGAAAAATTTATGTATGGCTTCGGTAGTTCAATGCTTAGAATGTTTGCATAGAGAGCAAGAGATCCCGGGTTCGAGTCCCGGCCGAAGCAGAAAACTTTTTTCTTATTTGCTTTCTTTAATTTCACTTGTTGTTTATAGTTTTAGGTCCTTGCATTATTTGCAATTTCGTATTTGAAAACCAACGGTGGTTCTGGAACAAAATTGGGGGGGGGGGTAATGGTGAAAGGGTGACCGTAAATAAACGCACAGGAAAAAATCGAAGGAAATATTCGCACAGGGAAAAACGCTACACAGAAAAATGTAGTAGTAAAACAGCGTAGAGGGAAATCAAACAAAGAAAAGTTTTGACCCATGGAAAAATTTCAATGAAATGAATGTTAGTCTTTAGATTTAGAATGGTACCAATAAGTGGAGAAAAACATTATACCGTCAATTTTTTAGGAAAAACTATTTTTTTGAAACAATTTTTAAAATGCCATATTAAACGTAATGATTTGATATTTCTTCTTAATAAAAATTAGTCTCTACGGCCTACGGAGACATATTAATAAAATATTATTGATATTTTTTTAAAAATAGGTAAGCTAAAATTATTTTTTTTTAAATTTATGTTTTATACATATGTGGAGGTTATTTTGACGGCCTATATCTCATTAACTTTTAATGTAATTTTATCAAAAAAAGAAATCATACATTTTTGGATTAAAATTATAGCTAAATATTCATTACACTGTGACAAATTTTCTTCTTTTTGGTAAAACCTTTTTCCTAAACTCCTCAAACTTTAAAAATCCTATATCTAAAAACAGATAAGTGTTGATCGACCCCAATGTTAATATAATCTTTTTTTTTTCAGAAAAAACCTCTTTTATCACCTGCCGCGCTTTGGCTCCTAAGTTCCTGTATATATGTCAATTTTAAACACTTTTTAGAATTTTGAAAGTAATATTTGAAATTCTTCTAGAATTTTGAAAATTCATAAAAACTTTAAAAATTATCAAAATATTTAAAACTAAGATCTTTTATTATTTGTAAAAATTTTTGGAAATTTTCGTAACTATAATTAAATTTTGTTAAAGACTTCTTATGATTCACGTCTAGATTCATAATTATACTGTATATTTGATCAAACCTACTGATCCGTGGTCCTTATAAAAAAAAAATTGCAATTTTTCACACAAAAAATGCGGAAACCGCTGAGAAAATATTTAAAAAAATTTGAATGATATCAACGTTGCTTTATAAAGTAGCTCTCCTAATATAAGTAAATTAATTTTTTGGTTTTGAAAATGTAGCTTTTTCGCAACTTCACCGTGTATTGCAATACTTTGATCACGTTTTTTGCACTTTATTCTAAATTTTGGGGGTGTGTCAGCAAAAAAAATAGGTTTTCAAAGAAAACATGCGTTTTTAATAAATAGTTTTTCAAAAAACTAATTTATAATAAAAACCTAAAAATTTGTTGCTTAACAAAAATTACGTTTAAAAATAATACGTTTTTATAGAGTGGGTTTTTCAAAAACTATTTTATAAAAAAAACTAAAATATTGATTTAGATAAAATTATTTTTTTAAAATATTGTGGCGGCGTTAAATCGTCCCATTCCCGGTAGCGAGTATCTTTAATTTAAATAAAAAAATGTATTCTTGCAAAGGCAGGCATTTACAAAATTAAGCAAGACCTAGAGCCCGAATCACCCAAAAAATAAATAAAAGATACCTGAGCTCTCCTCTCTTCTTATAGTCAGTCACTCCAATCAGCGAGAAATACTTTTAACTTTGGTATGCAAACAAACCGAGAGATTCAAAGATAAAAGAAGAATATGGTCCAAGCAGCAGAAGCCAATAGTAGTAACTTTAGCTAATGAAATGCTGACGGTTTCGAATATCGAAAGTAATTTTAGAGGCGTCTCGATATTCAGCCTAGCCTGCAAAGTAATCAACAAATGTTATACTAGGTATTTAATTAATTAATATTATAAACAAAATATTCAGCAGGTTAATGATGATGGTGATAATTCATACGTGCGACCATCAGTGAGTCTATTGTGACTCAGTTTTAAGTGGTTTCTCACCACTGTATGCCTAATCCTCCAAAAAGGCCGGCTACCAGTTTCGGTGAGACACTGTCAGTCTGAGGTATACCGAAAGTGTTCTGACGTAAACGTGCAATAGCCGGACATTCGCACAGTACATGTCTGACTGTTTCGTCATCCATCATACAGAGTCTTTATTCGGTCTCTTCTGTTAGTCCCATTCTGTATATTGGTACTCTCAGTCGACAGTGACCCGTAAAAATACCAGTCACGATACGTATCTCCTGTCTGGTAAGTCCAATGATGTTCCAGGCTCTGTTTCTACAAGGTCCTTTAATAACCTCTTTAGAGTAAGCCACTTTTGGTATATGTATCCAATATTGTTGGAAGCTATTCTCAATCCATTTTAATATGATATCCCCAAGGCTGGTTTAGGGCCGAAAAATTCGGCAGATGTCGCTTTCCTCGCTGCTTGGTCTGCGGCCTCATACCCCTCTTGCCCAGAAAGCTCTGGTATCCATATGAATGACACATTGTTAGCGCTACCAAGCGCATTCAGCGAATCCCTGCAGGTCTACGATTCTCGATGAGATTGTATAGAAACTAAGCGCTCTTAAAGCTACTTGACTGTCAGAGAAGATTTTTATTGTCCTGTTGGTTCATTCCTGATCAGTAATTTACCGGGCACACAGTTCAATGGCTACGAGTTCTGCCTGAAATATAGTAACAATTGGCCGAGACTATGTTTAATCTCGACTTTTCTTGGATACTCACAACTCGAGATCCAACGCCTGATGGCATTTTGGATCCGTCGGTGTTTGGTCCTGTTCTTTAACTAGTCCTTACTCTCCGGGACAATAACGTTGTATAGCTTTCTGCTGTAAACTATGTTGGGCGTGACGTCTGATATCATTCCTAGAGTTGCGTCCAACTCCAACTCTTCCATATTTATAGCTATTAATTACTTTATTTGCCCTGCCATCCTGGTGGTTGGCCCTTATTCTGTTTGTTTCTCTTTGTGCCTCAGCCTCTAAGAAAATGTAAAGCGGAGGTAAGTTTAGTAAGCATTCAACGCAGTCGATGGACTAGAGCTCATTGCGCCACATAATTTGGCAAGACTGGCCTGTTGTTGGCAGCTGGTTAGTTTGGCCCTTGAGTTTCTTTGATGTCCCTTCTCGAACCAGAGTATTGCGCCGCACGCAATCATTATATTTGTTTGGAGCATAAGGACAGTGTAGCTTTGCAGGTTACCTTTCCCAAATGGGCATTACAGGTAAGAGTTTTATCTAGGATAATCCCCAGGTATTTCCCCTCTGCTGCAAATGGAATTCTTTCACCATTAAGCTCCGGAGGAATCAGGAAATCTAGCTTACTTTTACGGGTGAACGGTATAATAACTGTTTTGCTGGGATTTATAAACACCTGTTCCCTGTCACACTAGTTTTTTATCGTTTTTATTACTTCTTGTATCTTTCCGGAGAATTCCTCTCTGGAATTTCTCTAATGATTACTCCTACGTCATCCGCGTATCGCAATACCTCTACATCCAGTGATTCCAAGATGGCACGATCATCGGTTAGTAGAGACCACCGGAAAGGAGACAGAACTTCTCCTTGTAGACAACCTCTAGCAGCTCTGAAACTTACCATCTCATCGTTAGGAGTTGTTTCAGTAACTTTATTTTTGAGTGTGCACCTAATGAAATCCGTGATGGTGGAATCTATTCCTCGAACGCTCGCTGATTTAAATAGGGAATTGGGTAGTGCATTGTTAAATGCTCCTTCTATATCAAGAAAAATGCCCCCTGCGATACTTTTTGCTTCGAGGGTTTCCTTAATTTTTCCAGTTTGGTTATTTTAAGCTAGTTCTGTTTACTTTCCTGCTTGGTATGTATATTGGTTTGCATTTAGCGGGTGGGCAATTAAGGTGCCGGCGCCGCTTCTGATATGTGCTTCTATTATCTTATCTGGCCTTTCAACAGAAAAAAGGTGATGCTTATGATCGGAAGCAATTTTGGAGTATTATCTGTCCGACCCGCCTTAGGTATATAAAGTTAAAGTAGCAGGTTACTACACAAACAGAATAAGACAGTATAGGTAACCTCGGTAGGCAGGAACAGAGCAAAATGGAACAGAAATGACTAAATGTTTAGATCATGATAATTGAGACAAAAAATCAATAAAAACGAGTTGTTTAATTTAAAGTTAAAATATTTATTTAATTTAAAGGAAACAACATTGAGAGGAAGTTGTCAATCAATCTGGTCTCCAAATCACATTAAATGGAAAAAAAATATTAAATAGAACGTCTGAAAACTTAAAATTCCATTATGATGGACTGATTGTAATATATTTGAACAAAGGGATGTACCGAATCCTTAAAAATCAGTATTAAATACTTATAAGACAGATTATTATTAGTATAAGTCTATAGAAAAAAACTATAGTTACTTAAAAAAAAACACCTAAATATAAAAATAAAGATTTAAAACATTTACTAATAGATAATGGAAACGAATAAGGGGTACTGGCTATGTGGCAACGTCAAATTCGGCATAGTACGTTTAATCGTACTAAAAAGGTAAAACTCGCAGTTTTTGACGAAGAAACCGTTTTTCAGTATGGAAAACTCTACAAAGAAGTATACAGCCATATGAACCGACGGGCTTACATATATTGTCGCAAAGATTCGAAATTCAAAGAAGTATTTATAGCACGATCTGATTCACTCTAGACAAGGAAAGATTGTGTGCCCATGCCCATTAAAATATGTGTTGTCAAATAAAAAAAATTAAATAAAAATTGAAAAATAAAAGTTGGAATTGTACATTAGAGATGTGTCATATTGACCAGCAGTGGGAAACCTAGAATTTTCATGATTTTGTGTTAAGATTTAACCGTTATAACATTCAAAAAATGAAAAATACAATTTAAAAAGCTTCAATTATTGTAAAGAAAAATATTTGGATGTAAGTTTTTTTATTATATAAAGGATACAAAAACTTTTAAAATGGCATGATAACTTAAATAGAGACGGTTTTAGTTCCTTAAAAACACAGACTCCGATACATAAACCTCCCAGTGCAAAATCAAAGGAGCTATACAGGAGATCGTCCTTCTTTGTAAGTTAATAGAAACAAACACTAAGTTTCTAAATAAAAAGTTTTAAGTTTTTTTAACTGAAAACTAGAAAAAAGAAATTCAATTAATTTTTTCTTATAAACTACCTCTGAAAATAAAGTTTTTTACACAAGACAACCTCTGAGAATGACGTTTTGCACACGGCGTTTTTTGTGGGTCGCGGAAATTTGTTGGAAAACATTTTCTTCGAACTATAATTTGTTCTTCTTCAAATAAAAATTTCTTTGCTCGAAAAAATAATTTCTAGACCTGGCTTGGTAAACGTCACACAACTCACATTGTTCGACTAAGCGATATTTTTCTAACATATTTAAAAAAAAAAAACTTGACTTGTAACCAAACCGAACGAAACCGGACCAAAGTGAAACCGGTGTTATTCTAACCTTTCTAAATTGAGCGCAAATGTATCCTAACCTATGATTTGGATTTTTTTTTTTTTGGTGGAAAAAGGTCGTGGGTATCTGGATAGGTTAAGATACGTTTGCGATCAATTGACAAAGGTTAATAAAACAGCAATTTTGACCTCCCGAAAGGACAAAGGAGCTAGTTTAAAAACATAATGTTTTAGTTTCAAACAAGTTTCATGGCTAATCGGGCAAAAAAGGAGTTTTTTGTTTCCCTTATATTTTTCCATGGGTAGCTTGAAAGCTTAACCTCACGGGGGTCCAAGATCTAATGGACTCCTAATAAATGTTGACAGTTAACCGTTTCGTCCTTATGGGACTCCTCAGAACACTGCTGGTCAAGTGACAAATCTTGCGAAGTTAATCGGACGGTTTTGTCTCTAATTAAATGTAATTAGTGAGCGAACTATAGCAAGAGGCGCCATCTACCGAGATACGAGAGAAATAAAAAACCAAAAGCAGGGAAAAAGATTGACTTGACCAGGAGTGTTCTGAGGAGTCCCATAAGGACGAAACGGTTAACTGTCAACACTTACTAGGTGTCCATTAGATCTTGGACCCCCGTGAGGTTAAGCTTTCAAGCTACCCACGGAAAAATATAAGGGAAACAAAAAACTCCTTTTTTGCCCGATTAGCCATGAAACTTGTTTGATTTTTAAATTCACGGGTATGAAATTTCACGTTTGTTAGTAATATTTAGTTTCAGTTCGGTTTGGTTTTACACCCCCTAAGATCCCCGCAAAAAAAGTCAGAGAAGTTTTTTTTTGAATATGTTAGAAAGAGACCGCTTAGCCGAACTATATGAGTTGTGTTAAGTTTGGAAGCCAGGTCTAGAAAAACATTTTCGAAAAAATTGTTTTTGAAAAATATGTTTTCGAACAACAAATTTCCGTTCGAAGAAAATGTTTTCAAACATATTTTCGTTCGACGAAAATTTTTTCGGAGAAATTTCCGTTCTAAAAAAATGGCTTTCAAATAAATTTCCGCGACCCGTTTTTTACACCACGCAAATATTATCATAAGTTATTTATATTTTGGTCCTGTTATCCAGAAAATGCAGAAATGAAAATATGTTAATTGTTCGGAAAAGTTAATATTAAATAATACAAGTATATAAAAATTAAGTTAATAATAGTAATAATAACTATATAAATAAATGAATCCAAGATACGTCATACCTTCCTAGCTAACCAATTAGCACACTTTAAATGAAGATATGATATATCAGCCTTGAAAACAGGTTTTTGTAAATATCTCAGAAACTAAAGGAAAGGTACTATATACGAAGTTTTTAGTTATAACATGAATTATTGGGCAAAATTTAGTCTACTATATTCAGAAAACCGCATATTGATGCGATGCTCCGTTTTGCTTCCCTTACAAAATCACACATAATAAAAATAAATTTTTATTAGTTCACTATTAAAACTTGACGTAATTAACGCCAGTCCCGTAGGAGTGGTAAGGCTGTATCAGAAGCAATATATTTTGCGCGTATAGTTTTTGCAAAGTCACTTGAATAACTCCTAATACGGGGTTCTATAGATTTCACGAAATTTTGCTTCATTCTGCCCTTTAAAAGTTATCCAAATTCATATAAAATCTTTCTGGTATAATTTCAACCCTACCGACATAGAAGAGGCGCGGCTCTTTGCGGTCCGAGCACAAAGTATTTGTTTTCCGGCCGACCGACCCAGGTGGATGAACGGCACCTGATGGGCAGATTTTTTTGGGATGCGCTTTTAATTGCTTTCGGGTGTGCTTTTCGAGACCCCTTTAGTCGGCAGTATGCAGAGTTAGAAAATAAATCAGTGTCGTTCCTGTAGGTGTAGGAATATAAAGTTTTATTATCTATTTTTATTTCTTTAGTTTACGCCATATATCTACCGCCGCCCATTAAGGTCACTATATGACGAAGTTCCTTAGAAGGAACTTCGTGATATAGTGACCTTACCGCCCATGTCACTTTCTATAAAGGATATGCCGATGGTCGGCTTTTATCTTTGTTCAACTGACTTTGCAAAAACTATACCTCTATACTGTGAAGCTGAGCGTCCACTAGGTCGGTGGGGCAGAGCGGCGCGGAGCGGCGCGACGCGGCTTTAAACAAAAATGCATCAGAATAAATGGTGACGCGTCCATTAGGGGAGCGGGGCGGGTCGCAGCAAAGGGAAGCGGCTTGCGGCAACTCCCGGGACATGTCTAGAACTGCGGCGCACTACGCCGCGCTACTTCACCGACCTTGTGGACGCCAGAGCGGGGCGGAATTTCTGGAATTCGTCGATTTCCGATTGTTCTCGAAAATATTTCGTACAAGAAGTGTGAAGTGTGCAGTACTGTTTACTACATTGTATTGGTAAGTTGCACCATCTTTCATTGGAATTTTACCAGTTTGCTATAAAACTCTTTTAATATTAACCTGTAAAATCATTTAGATATGTGTCCTATAAATTTTATCCATCAGGTTACCACGAAAATGGAACAATTTTCTGAGGAAAACCTTATTTTGCTTGTGCAGGAATACCTCCTCTACCACTGTGGTCAGAAACAATATTTCTTCGTCAGAATCACTCGAATCATACATAGTCACTGCTCACTGCTCAGCTAATCGTGTACACAACTGAACTACAAAAAACGAGCCACAATGCTCGAATATAGGAGGGAACACGAAACTCGGTGCAAGTACGCGGTGCGCCGCGTTTGCAATGGACGGACCTCCTTCGCTCTGCTCCACCGACCTAGTGGACGCTCAGCTTAAAAGCGGCATTTTAAGACAATCATATAAGCAGTTGTCTTTGTCGTATGTGTAGAAAACGAATAGGAATTCATTGACTGCCGGTCTTGATTTAACCCGAGAGCAGCGTCGCTTTGCACTCTACGCGACAGATGCAATTGCTTCTCTCGTTATGTAAAACACAGTAGGTGGTCAATGCATGCAAACCCAATGCGAGAATATAGTTCGCGCCCGTTATTCTTGAAATAAGCAGTCTGTTCGATTTCCTACACAATGACGTCCCAGCAATAGGTTTTAGTAAAGGATATTGCAATGGGCGTTAAAACTATACAGTTATGTGATTGTATAGTTTGTTTTTTGATTAACAAAGTTTTCTTCCCAAAGTTTTATTGAAAAGACAAATATTATTATCATAAATAGGAAAGCCCAAATTGAGAGAGATTACAACGAATATTAAAACTTGCATACGACATTTTAGTATCGATAAGTATGAGCAGGACGAGTGGCTAACCGGTTGTGAGAAAAAAATAACTTACATTTTGCTAATGAAATTGGTGTCTGGAATCATAGTGAATTTAGTGATTTAAATAATTTATAAGGTAAGTAAATCCTAACAAAATAATATGTGAACATTATCTCCTTAGGGCGGTCACAATACCCCACTCTCTCCTATTCTACTTTTATTTCGACAATGGTGGGTACGACTGTCGATTTTTCGGTAACCGATAATTTACACAACTCAAACATAAATTGTGTTTTTGTGTATTTTTGTTTAAAAAAATATAATAAGCTTTAATAAAAAGATAAATAGGTATCATAAATAATGGTAAGCTAAAGCAAGAAATTAAATTTTAACGAAAACTAAAAAGAATAGAACAATACAATTAAGCAAGTTTTAAAGAAAAATTGCTTCCCTTTTCATTTATTCCAAAAACAAGTGGCTATTAAAAATAAAATGAATTGACTTGCTAGCAACCATTTCATATGAAGTTAGTTTAGCAGTTTTAGCTCACACATATACTATAGTAGTGTGAGCTATGGTGGGATTTTTTCGAAAAAAAAACGTTGCTCCGATTTCAAAATTTTTTATATATATCTTTGCGTTTCAGATGATTTTGTCTGTCTGTATATCTGTCTGTCTGTCTGTCTGTCTGTCTGTATGTCTGTCTGTAACGACCAACGCGCATAACTCAAAAACCGCTTGGCCGATTTTAATGAAATTTGGTACCTAGGCTGGGTCTTGGGTCGAGATGGCCCCATTTAAAAATGAACAAAATCCACCGAACACAAACCAAATAAAAGGGTGGGGGTAGATTTAAAAAATTAGAGTTTATGTGAAAATATGGCATGTGTGATATCAAACGAAAGGTAATTGAGTCTGCAGTTAAACAAAATACATTTTAATTTATTTAAAAAAAAGGGTGGGGGAATATTTTGAAAATTAGAGATTAAGTGAAAATATGGCGTGTGTGATATCAAACGAAAGGTAGTTGAGTCCGGAGTTTAACAAAATACATTTTAGTTTTTGTTTTTGTTAAGGGTGGGGGTATATTTCAAAAATTAGAGTTTAAGTGAAAATATGGCGTGTGTGATATCAAACGAAAGGTAATTGAGTCCGGAGTTTAACAAAATACATTATAGTTTTTGTTTTTTTTAAGGGTGGGGGTAGATTTCAAAAATTTGAGTTTAAGTCAAAACATGGCTTGTGTGGTATCAAACAAAAGGTAATTTAGTCTGTTGAGTTGAATAAAATATATTTCAGTTTTTAGTTATATTAGCTCACACGTACACTATAACTATAGTACCCAGTGTGAGCTTAGGGGCCCATATATTGGCAGAGTATTTTTTTAATGCTTCATACTAAATATTCTTTCTGCCTCCGAATCTCCGGCCGACATCTTCAGGGCGAAAATGTCAATATATCAAGAAATTCAAAAGATGCTGTCGTTCATTATCTCTGCGTTTTAAGGTATAAATTAGATAAAGAGAAAATGTATCTAGTATAATTCTCAGTTGAAAACGAAGAAGAGATAAAGCTGACAATAATAGATGCAAACCTATCATTACACGTTGAGATGAAAATCATACAGAAGTGAAGCTGTTATATGATAAAATTGCTAAGGTAATTTGTAATGCAACTGAATCTAGTTTGAGGGAGTTCAATTACAGGTTACGTCCGGTAATACACAAATTTGCATAGAAAAGAACGGTGTTTCGAATATTAAGTAGAAACAAAAGCTAATTTTAATTAATTAGATTTCAAAGGTGCTTAAAGACAAAAGTTCAATCAAATAATCGGTATGTTAAAGCTGAACAGTTTTTCGTCCAGTCCAGTAACCTCTGCCAGCGCTGGAATCGAATGGAAAGCCTGTTTATTTTTTTTGAATACCCGGATATTATATAAAAACGTCATTCATCAAAACAAGACAAGAGCAAAATCGGAGTTTAATATAAAGTCTTTTATCAAAACCGGACAAAATCAAAAAGGACAAAATCATAAAAAGGGGCCGGGCCTAGCATGAGCTCTCTCCTTTCTTTTCATGAATACTTATTTCGTCTCTCTTCCTCTCATACAAATGGGTCTCATGGAAGTTTGGCGGCAAATATAAACCGGGAACAAATAATATTGATGTTTTTAGACCCAAAAATACAAAAAAAATATATATTTTTTCTTTTTATTAGCACCTCTGTCCTTCTTTTAAGAGGTCGAAATCGGTGTTAACCGAACCTTTTGGTCAATTAATTGCAGATGAATCCTAACCTAGGTTCCAAGACCTGACGTTTTTTAAGGATGGGCCTTGCTTAATGAAAATGCCGTATATGTCATAGCAATCCCTATGTAGATAGGTACTGCGTTTTCTTTAGGCATGCACAGCAATATTAGAACCGCTCTTCTTTAGATAAACTTCACAAGCTAGGCCCGACCCCTTTTTATGATTTTGTCGTTTTTGATTTTGTCCGGTTTTGACAAAAGACGTTAAACATAACTTCGATTTTGCTCTTGTCTTGATTTAAAAAATCACGTTTTTGATAATGTCTAGTTATTAATAATTCCGTTTTTAACATAGAACTGTTATGCGATTTCCCTTTATGATCTTAGACGATTTTTTATTTGTCCTTTGTGAGGGGGGCCCCGCAGGCTGCGAATCGGTTGCGCTTTGCCCTGGCGCATTTTCTTTGGTTGTTGTGCGTGCAAGGGCTGAAAAATAACGGAATTTCCTTCGATAGGTCGCCGGTATTGGCTTCACAAGCACATTTAAAAATAAATGTCGGTATTGACGATTGAAAATGGAAAGTTACGATACATATGGAATTTTATATGAAAAGGCACCTACCTCGGACTCTCTTGCAGCTCCAGTCGACGTTTAAACGTCCAGTTTTTTCACCTCAAATTCACTTTTTTCGGGAACGTGATTTTGCTAGTGTCTTGTTGTGACGGTGGCTCTTTGCGCACTCATTGCGGCGCTGCTTCTCTTCCACGTGTCCGGTGCCGTGAAACCCCATATGCATATTTTAGAGCGCGAAAATTTAAATTATTTTAAACGCGCAGAAAAGGAAAAGAAAATGAAAATTAGGAAATTTCTTGCTTGCACCAACATTTTCCGGCCGCCAAAACACGTGTGTTTTTACTTAGTTAAGAAAAGGAAAGGAAAGAAAAATTAAATAGTATTCGCCTATTAGCAATTAAACGATACAATTTAACATTAACCCAAATATGCATTAGATAATGCATGTAAATTAAAATTGAAAGAAAAGAAAAAATACTAAGAAAAAATTAAGAAAGAAAAGGAAAATTTTGCCTTATGCGTCGGGCATAGGCAAAGGACATAGTTTCACTACTGGTCGACGATATGTTCCTGTAGCTGTTTTAACGGTCACAACACGAATATGACCGTCTGAGCCAGGGTGTACGTCGACAATTCGCCCAACAGCCCATTGCAATGGCGGTTTTTGTTCATTCTTTACCACGACTAAAGTATTTAGTTTAATATTGTAAGAAGCCTCTGTCCATTTAGAACGCTGTTGCAAGGTGTTTAGGTACTCCAAGTTCCAGCGTTTCCAAAAATCGGACTGGAGCCTTTGCACCAGCTGCCAGCGGGACAGGGTGTTCAACTTGGAATCAGAAAATTCGGGTTCTGGTACGGAATTCAACGGTTCCAGGGTAAGAAAATGTCCAGGGGTCAGTGGAAGAAAGTCATTCGGATCCATACTTTGGGCATACAGAGGCCGGCTGTTTAGTATGGATTCGACCTGACACAAAAAAGTAAAAAACTCTTCATAGGTTAACCGTTGCTCACCTATTACACGTTTTAAATTTGCCTTGGTGGATTTAACTCCTGCCTCAGCTAGTCCGTTTAGGTGCGGACTACCAGGACTTGAAAAATGCCAGGTAATTTTTAGACTGTGACATGCTTCCTGGGAGTACTGTTTGAGTAAACGATCAGCTCCCAAGAACGCGCTACCACAATCTGAGTAAATGTCAGAGATTCTTCCTCTTCTTGCCACAAATCTCTTAAAAGCCGCAAGAAAGGTAGGGGTGGAAATATCGGAGGTAAGTTCTAGGTGAACTGCCTTTGTTGCGGAGCAGACTAAGACAAGAATATAACCTTTGGATACCTTTGCACCTCGGTACTTTCCCATTGTAATTGGAAAGGGACCACAATAATCTATGGCAACATGTGAAAATGCCTTTACTTGAGAGATGCGTTGAGCAGGCAAGTTGCCCATGATTTGTACGGAAGGTTTAGGATTTAATCGATAGCATAAAATGCAATGAGAAGTTATACTCTCGATTGCATAGCGAGGGGAAAGGATCCAAAATTGTTGTCTCAAGAGGTAATGCAACGTTTTTTGACCGGGATGACAGTACCTTTTGTGAGTGTACTCAATGACAAGTTGAGTAAGACGGTGAGAACGTGGTAAAAGTAAAGGGTGTTTTGCTGAATAAGAGAGTTCGGAAGAATGTGGTAATCGACCCCCCACTCTTAAGCAGCCTTGTGTATCTAGAAAAAGTGAAAGTTTACGAAATTGTTTAGGAAGTAGCTTTGCGTCATTCAAACGTGAAATGAGATCAGCAAAGATGGAACGTTGAACATGCCGAACGAGAACAATAAGAGAATGTTGAAGTTCTACTTCGGTAATATTTTCGTTAGGATATTTAGATTTCTTTTCGGTAAGGCGAAAAATATAGGAAATTATGCGTTGAATTTTCTCTAGGGAAGAGTAACGAGAAAGAAAAGTATCAAGCATGTGTGGTTCAACTGTGCATGTTTGAAATACTGATTTTCGTTCTTCCAGAATAACCTCGCTTTCCGGAGGGTCTGGACAGCGAAAATCATCAGGCCAGCTCTCTTTTGGTAGCCTAAGAAAACAAGGACCTTCCCAATACAAGTCATGTTTGACAAGTTGATTAGGCATAAGACCGCGCGAAGCACAGTCGGCTGGATTTAGCGCTGATGGAATGTATTTCCAGGCCGTAGGAGAAATGGTTTCTTGAATGTGACAGATACGGTTTGCCACAAACGTTTTAAACCTGTGAGGTGAAGCCGCCAACCAGCATAGAACCACTTGGGAATCACACCATGCACAGATTTGGTTGAAGTTAAGAATATCTGAATAAGTGTTTCGAATAAAGGAAATTAGGTCGCAAAGTAAAGTGGCACCAAGAAGCTCCAGTCGCGGAAGACTGACTGTTTTCACTGGTGCGACCTTAGATTTGGCCATTACAAGAAAGGTATGGATTTCTCCGGATACTGACTCCATTCTGAAATAGACCGTAGCCGCGTAACCTATCATAGAGGCGTCTGAAAAGCCGTGAAGTTCAATGCTACGTGGTTGATCAATGGAAAGGCGTCTAGGTAAATGAATATTTGAAAGATTTGGAAGTTCGGTTCGAAATTGATTCCAAACATTTACGATATGCGGAGGAGGCTGAGAATCCCAGTCCAGCTTCTCCTTCCACAGATCTTGCATGAGATGCTTAGCAAGTAAAGAAACGGGAGAACAGAAACCTAAGGGATCAAAAATTTTCATGATTTGAGATAAGATACCTCGCTTGGTGCATGGTTTATCTTCTGGTACGACCAAGTAGGTAAACGAATCTGAGATAGGATTCCATTGGAGACCTAATATTTTTACAAAATTAGGTTCGGATTTGTCGAAACGAATGGACATTTGTGTTTCTGATTCTGAGAATGAGGAGAGAAGTTCCGGACTGTTGCTCGCCCATTTTTTAAGTTCAAACCCTCCTAGGCGCAACAGGGAGATTAACTCCGACTGAAGTTCTTTGGCAGAGGCCACAGAATCCTGCCCAGTGAGCACGTCGTCGACGTAAATGTCTTTAAGAAGCACCTTGGAAGCATTAGGATACCTTTCAGACTCAAGTTTAGCTAGTTCTTGTATAGTACGAATAGCTAAGTAAGGTGATGACTTAAGTCCATAAACAACTGTTCTTAAGGAGTAGGTTTGGACAGGATCATCCTCAGAAAATCTCCATAGAATATTTTGATAACGCGTGTGCTCAGGAATAATTAAAATCTGTCGGAACATTTTTACTATGTCAGTAACAAAGGCTACAGCATGAATTCGAAAATTAAGTAAAATTTCACGGACATCATTTTGCAGTTTAGGACCTGCGCACAACGTCTCGTTGAGTGAGACACCTCTGGGACTACGTTGAGACCCATCAAAGACCACTCTTATCTTCCCAGTGTTCCAGACACTGTGATGAGGGATAAAGTAGGAATTATCCAAGACATCTTTAGATATAGGCGTAGGAATAGGTATCATGTGACCAGTGTCTAAATAATCTTGCATAAAATCTTTGTAAGCTTGATAATTAGCTGAGTCTTTGAGAAGTCTAGCTTCCTGAAGCTTGAAACGTTTTAAAGCGATTGGATAGGTGTCACCCAACTGGGGTTCTAAGTTTATGAAAGGTAATGGAACGACGAATCTACCTGATTCGTTGCGTGAAACTGATTGTGAAAATAATTTTTCGCACATAAGATCCTCAGGACTGTGATGAACCTTATGTGGAACCTGCTCTATCTCCCAGAAGCGCTCTAGGCAGATATCCAGAGATGGTTCGATGGAAGTGTAACAGCTTATCAGTGATTGTGGATTTTGTTGCTTTGAAGTTTCAACTTTACCAATCAGCACATAGCCAAAGATGCTATTAAAAGCACTAGGTTGTCCACGCTCTCCGTGGATAACTCCCTCTTGTAAGAGATGCGGAAAAAGTTCACAACCTACTAGGACATCAATGGAACTTGGTATATGGAAGTTTTGATCAGAAAGTTTGATATTGCGAATGTGATTCCACTTGCTCGAGTCGACAGCGCAAGAAGGAATCTCTGTACAAAGTTTTGGAAGTACTAAAGCCTCAAAATCAAAGGTAGGTCCCGCTTGACCTTGAGGTTTGATAAGACATTTCGTCTTACCTTTGGTATTGGAAGATGTCATTTGATTTAAGCCTTGAATAGAAGTAGAAAAGAAGCTTTTCGAAAGACCTAAACGATTTAGACATTTTTCTGAAATAAAGTTTGCCTCTGAGGCAGAATCGAGTAAGATACGAACTGGTTGGTAATGTCCCCTTGAGTCTAACATGTCAGCTACAACGGTAGAAAGTAGAAAAGTGGAATTTTTGGAAATCATTGTCGCATGACAGTTTGTGGAATGGCTTCCTGACATAGGGGTGCTATTGGAATTGGAAAGTGGAATATTAACGTTCTCTGGAGGATAAGAATCAACACTCACAGAGGGCGCTACTGGTTGTGGAACGTGAAGAAGACTGTGGTGCCTAGCTCCACACGTAAAGCAGTTGTAGGAAGAGGGGCAATTCACGGTCTGGTGAGCAAAATGTAAGCAATTTTGACATAGATTCACCTGCCGAACATAACCCATCCTTTCCTGTGGACTTTTGTTTTGAAATTCGATACATTTCGATAATGCGTGATTCGAAGAACATAGGTAGCATTTTATTTTTGAATTAAAAGTTCTGTTCTGATTATTTTGTATTTGAGGGTTGCTGCGTTGATTGCTATTTTGTAAAGTATTTTGTTGATTTCTTGAATTTGAACTTTGATTTGAAATAGTTGTATTGAAAGCAGAAGGTGAATTAGAATTATTAAAACTGTTTCTCTGAAAACTGTTCTGTTGAGAATTACGCGTAGTTTGAGGTTGTCTAGGGGTTTGATTTTGCCGACTAAAACTGGGCATTTGCACTACAGATTCGAGCGCAACGCAATGATTTTCTATAAACGTGTAAAGATCAGTGTAGGACGGAATTTCTGAATTGTTTTTCTCTCTACTATAGTAAAGTTCGAAATCAGTCCTCATCTTGACTTCAAGTTTTGAGAGCATCATGTTAAAAGTAAGAAAGTCCCATTCTTTTGTAGGAAAACCAAGCTCATTTAAGATGGCTAGATTCTCAGAAAATGTATCCAACATGGAACGTAATTCTTTCCCAGAACTGGATTTAGTTGAAAGAAAGTTAATAGCATTCAAAGCGGTAGTAGCAATAATTCGTTTATTTTGATACCTCTTTACTAAGGTTTCATACGCGATGTGATAATTGCTATCTGCGAGGGGAATGGTTTTTACTAGAGAAAGGGCTTCATTCAGAACAGAACTCCGCAAGTGTTGAAATTTCTCTATATCACTTAACTCAGAATTTTGATGTACCATGACTTTAAATAAGTCAAACCAGTGTTGCCAGTCTTTATAATTACCATTGAAAATTGGCAACCGTGGTTGTGGAAATGATCTTGTATTTGACCTCTGAACAATATTTTGTTGGTTAGGGTTGCTTACGTAATTGGCAGGGTTGGCCCTAAAAAGGTCGTAGTAAATACCCTTACATTCATAATAAAGGTTGTCAAAGTCTTTTCTAGTTTTATCCTGCTCGTCAAATGAAAGTTTAAACTCTTCGAGAGAGCCAATAATTTGGTTATGAAAATTATAGAATTGAGCATGACATTCTTCGACGTCTTCATATCTGGATTTAAACAAAAAGTGAAACGCTGTATCCGACTTCGCTTTCAAAGCTACCTCGTGAGCTTCCGCCATTTGGTTGAAGCTCAAAAGCCTTTTGTCGCAAAGTTTTTTCTGTTTTTGCGTAGACATTTTTGTTTTTGAAAGTTAATTTGTTTTTAAAATTACCCAAAAAAATGCTTAAAATATAGCTTAAAATATAACCCGAATTTTAGCAAAATTTAAACAATTTTATTATTTTAATTTTATTAACTTTTTTCGAAAATTTTGAAATGAAATGTTTGTAAGTTTGTCTGTATGTTATTATTTGAATATATCCCTTAAAAAAAAACTTTTATGTCTCACCAAGGATTGAACCCCGCACCTTTCGATTCCAAGTCGCACACTCTGTGCATACGACTAGCGGTCTCGTCTGAAAGTTTTTAACAAACGACGGTATTTGAAGAAACAACGCGCGCAACGTGAGACCTTGGTGACGACGAAACACTTGCACCTGCGCGTTAACGCCGCGACACCTGTAAAATCGATAATTAGAAAAATAGGTGGAAGAACCGCCTTAAAATTTTCACTTTCGGCGTATTGACGCCACTTTTACTGAAAATGTAATGAACAAAGCGATCAACTTTCTTTGATGAACTAGTAAACTATACGAAATATGTGCATTGGCTCTTAGCTATTTTTAAACGGTAATAAACACTTCGATCAACTTTGAAGGAACATATCACCAACGGGCACCGTCAAACAATATGGTCTGTTTCAAATTGAAATTGAAATAAATTTTGAAATTTGAAATAGAAAATAGAAATTTGGAATTTTTGTAGGAAATTGCTGAACCACAGGAGTCTAGGTAGTTTGGAAAACTATTAATTTGGGTCGAAGGGCCATTAAATGTGCGTGCAAGGGCTGAAAAATAACGGAATTTCCTTCGATAGGTCGCCGGTATTGGCTTCACAAGCACATTTAAAAATAAATGTCGGTATTGACGATTGAAAATGGAAAGTTACGATACATATGGAATTTTATATGAAAAGGCACCTACCTCGGACTCTCTTGCAGCTCCAGTCGACGTTTAAACGTCCAGTTTTTTCACCTCAAATTCACTTTTTTCGGGAACGTGATTTTGCTAGTGTCTTGTTGTGACGGTGGTTCTTTGCGCACTCATTGCGGCGCTGCTTCTCTTCCACGTGTCCGGTGCCGTGAAACCCCATATGCATATTTTAGAGCGCGAAAATTTAAATTATTTTAAACGCGCAGAAAAGGAAAAGAAAATGAAAATTAGGAAATTTCTTGCTTGCACCAACAGTTGTCACAACTAGACTTGTTCCGAATTAATCTTATTAAGTGACACGAGCCCCAGACTTGATACCTAGATAATAGGGAAAATACTATTACAAGGTAGGGATGTAAGATGGCTTAACACATCTCAAGATGAATAAAAATAATGCAAATTAAAAAAACTACTAGAAATTAAAAAAAAACTGCGCTCAAGCTGTGGTAAATATTTTATAAAAGTTTAAAGGCCACCAAAAAAAAATCGCACCTAGTCTCTCGTCTCATCTCACCCTCTAACGACGAGACAAGAGAGTTTGAGACAAGACGAGACAAGAGAGACGACCCTCTCTCGTCGAAAGATTCTCATTTCTTTCGTTCTCTCCGAGCAAAAAAGGTTGGTTTTATAAATTTTTATAATTTACCATCCTGTTCATATTGACCTATTATAGATTTAAACTGATATTTATGTACTGTTTTTTTTTAAATAAAGGGTATGCAAAAATTGTCATATACCCCTTTCTTGACAACATGTACTGTGGCATACCTTTCGTGTATTTGAAATCAGATAGAGAAAATCCAAAAATGTAATTTAATTATACTGTTACTGTTGATGCTTATTAACGTAATAAACATTGTTTTTTTCGGAAATTATTCCTAAGCGGGAAATTTTAATTTTCTTTTCTAGCTTTTGGCGTGAATTTTTGTTATTAAGAAATCTGTTGATTTAAAAAAAATGCTTTTGGACGATCCTTTAGAGAGCTAAAATTCTAAAAATCAAATAATTTTCTTGCGGAAATTAGTTTTTTTTTTATTTTGAAAAATTCAGATAAAAAATCTGTTAAAAGTTATTTAAAAAAAAAAACGTTTTGGTTAGTTTCGAGATAAACACATTTCTGCAAGGAAAATCTTAGGTTTACAGAATCTAGGAATTACATAGAGATCCCAATTATTTTAAATAATAGATTTATTCCTTTATTTTTAAGGAATTATATTATTGGCAAAACATAAAATAATTTGTATCATCGAACACTTGGGTTTTAGGTACAGTTTTAAATAAATAAAGCGATGCAGAACTTTTCCACAGCTTTTGTTTTATCGGCAACAACGAGATATTTTAGTACATGTATTGTCTTTACTTCTTTATTTATTTTGTATATATTATTGTATGTATGTATGTACAGAGTATTTCACAGAAAAGACTTAACACTTTATTTTGGAAAAAAGTATATAAAATAAATAATAAGATTCACCTTGACAAAATACTACTAAAAAACTTTTTGTAGCTGATATGAATCACGATAAACGAGACGAGACGAGAGAAAGGCTCTCTTGAGCGATAGAAGAGTCCTATCGTCGAGGCAGGAGATCCAGTTTCTCCCGCATAGCGAGACGAGACGAGAGAAGGCCTTCCTTCGTCTCGTCTCGTCTCGCGGCAACACTAATTGCACCGCAGACAAAACACAAAAAACTACATCGCAGGCAAAAATTTGAGAAACATTAAATTCTTTTCGAAAAAAATGGTGCCACAGGAAAAAAGGTACTATATAAAAAAACTAATATAAAAGTTTTACAAAAATTAGGTATAATATAAACCAATTTGTAAATATAATTTAAAAAAAAATTTGGTCAAAAAAATTAATAATTTAATTTAAGGAAAGAACAGCCAAACATTTTCACCGACTTGATCAGTTCGTCCCTGATAAATATATAATGCTCATATCGGTTGGGGGGGGGGCTAATATTGAGGTTGGTTAGACTAGTTGCTTTATTTCGCATTTTTAGAAAAACCATTGTAAAAAAGTTATTTATAAATTGTTTTTCACAACTGGCTCGACTTTTGAACCTCGCCTACAACTCGGTCTAGCAAACAGTCTCGCCCGTGTGAAAGAAGGCGTCTTCAAAACTTGTTGTTTAAACAACTATTGATTAACTTACGCATTCTTTAGAACGAAAAACAAGCAGTCAGCGATCCTCACACAGCACGTCAATTTAAAAGCTATAAAGTGGCCTTTTTATTTTCAAAACTATCTTAAAAGTTATTTCGGACTTTGTTAAATCAGGTAAAGCGAAATTGAACAACTCAAATAAACAACAGACTTTATAACCGTTACAGCGCTTATTTTTCCTAAGGTATTTACAATAAAACTTCCGATTGTGTATAGTAGAACACTATTATCGTAAAAGTTAATTTTTATAAACCGAGAAAAGATCTTAAAAATCTTTAAAATAGGCGGCACTAAATTTTTGATCCGCAAGACATTATGGCGCATAAAATTAAAGTGGTCTGGTCTTTGTAAAGTCGATTTCGCAAAAGACAGAGCCGAGAAGTTATTAATGCTTTTAGCAGAATAATAAACTTTAAGAAATGGTTATTGTAAGAAATGTAAGTAGGAGCTAAGGCTAAGCTATTAATGTAATTTAAAACTAACCCAGTATTTGCACAATAAACAATCTAAAATTTGACCAGCGCCGGTTCATCCTATAGGCAATATGGGCACTTGCCTAGGGCCTAAAGGGGATCTGCAGAGCCCTGGTCGAAAAACTCAATTTGACTTTAAATTTATTGTAATGGAAAAAACTGCAAGAATAAAATGGAAAAAAAATAGGTTTTTTTTAATTTTGGGATTTCTTTTGGAAAACTACTATTTAAATCTAGCTATTTAATAGAATAGTTGACTAAATTATTTATTTATTTTTATTTATTTATTTATTGTTTACTTTACAAACACCAAGACGGTAATTACACGTAAAGTCTTAAGACTACCTACAAATAGGAAAAAAAATAATTACAAATTACCTACTATCTAAATTAGCTTTTAGTTTTTTTAAAGATATGTTGAAAATATCAATCGGTGTCTCATTTAGTACCTGATTGGTCACAATCATTAGGCGACTGAAGGATGATAAACTACTATAGTTAGTGCTAAAAAGTTTTTGGTTGGCCTGTGGCCTTAAATTAATCTTTGGCACATTTATGTGAATATAGTTAATTAAATAGCTATCCTTATATTTTATGTTATTTAATATATAATACAGAAATATCACAGCTTGGTTTTTCCTTCTTTCTACTAGAGATTTCATATTAAAGCTTGAGAGCATACTGTTGTATGAGACTTTATAGAGGTATCGCAAAAACTTCTTTTGCACTTTTTCAATTTCATCAATATGTACAAACTCTAAAGGCAGCCAAATTTGTGAGGCATACTCTAGGTGTGGTCTCACTAGAGAATTATATGTTAATAATTGTACTTATTTTGAAACCTTTACTATTCCTAATTACAAATCCAAGTGATTTAATAGATTTATTAACAATATAAGTAAAATGTTTGTTAAATTTCATGTTGGGCTGAAAGTGAATTCCCAAATCCTTAACTTGCGTTTGTCGATTCAGCTCAGAATTGCCAATTTTATATAAATTTATTATTGGGTTGGTTTTTCGAGTAAAACTAACAATTGAACATTTATTGACATTTAGTGACATTCTATTTTTTTAAAACAAATTGTTTATGTTGCCCAAATCGCGTTGAAGTTTCTCACAATCTTCCTGCTCCCTGACAATCCTGCAGAGCTTGAAATCATCCGCAAAATGTTGCTAAAGTTTTTTTAGATGCATTTTTGCATAGGTAATTATGCAAAAAGTGGCAGATTTAGGGGTGCACATAGCAAGTGCATCTGAATTTATCTTAGTACATGTACAACTTAAAGCATTATAATTTCAATTTTTTGCCTATTTTAGCGTACATTTTTTTTGTGTGTCTGCACGAAAAATTGCAATTTTTTTACAATTCACTCGAAATTTTGAAGGTTCATATGATCAAAACTTACCAGGGATAAGTAAGGTTGTGATAAAATATACAGATCAATTTTTTATTTTATGTGCTGCTGGTGTAATTTTTTTTCTATGGCCAACGAACAATGCTAGTCCAAAGGCCGGTTTATGCTACTGGGATAATAATGAACCTTAGACGTAAATCATTAGGGTTTCCGAACAAAATTTATTTCTAAATACTTTGGATATAATGAAAATTTAAATATTTTGATAATTTTTAAAATTTTTATGAAATTTATTAATTCAAAAAATTATTAAAAATATGAAATATTTTTTAAATTTAAATTTTTTTTCAAAATTCTTAAAGAAAAAATCAACTTTTCTCAAAACTTACATATAAATTTTAAAATTTTATGAAATTTTCAATACTCTCTTCTTTTGAAGGAATTTTTAGTAGATCAAGTAACCAAACCAGTTAATTTTTTACATGGAACATTTTAGTTCTAAAGACTTAAATTTATCTCATTATGATTTTTTCAAGAGACAATTTTTTTTCTGTATAATTTGCCTATGCGCTGTTTTACTTTGTTCCCTTTTTTTTTGCGCGCTTTTTTCCGCGTGCGCTTTTTTCCTGTGCAAATATTTATTTTTCGCTTTTTTCATGGGCGCTTATTTACGGTCACCGTTTCACCACTTCCCCCCACAGACTTTTGCTTCAGAACTGCCCTTGGCATTCACAAGGACGGAAGGTGCGTCTCTCTCTAAACAGCTACCGATATTTCTCTTCTTTGATTTTGACTTAAATAAAATTGACTTTGATTTAAATTTGTCGCGTCTCTATTTCTTTAAAATAGTCACATATATAGGGTCTCTATAGTTGAGGACTTATATAAGAGGCACCGCGTCATAGCTATGGTAAACCAAATTTTGCGGCAAAATCTAAGTAAAGAATCCCCAAAAAATTGTTGTTTCACTTTGTACCTGCAGTGTGCCGCTTTATATGTCTATAATAAAACACCGAGACCTTTTAAGGGGAGATAAAATACGTACTTACATAATAAATATCCGAAACATAAAAGAGAATCTAAAATTATATTAAAAAGTGCGCGAATATTGATTTAGTTGCTAAAACGGTAATTTGTTTTGTAAAAAGTCGGTCCCAATTTGTTTGACAATAAAACAGTCAAAACAACAACGAATAGGAAACGTCAAACCCCGGCTAAATCAATATGTTCGTAACAACCAGACAAGAGTATATATGTTCCTTTCTAATAAAATCGTTTAGAAAAAGAGATATATAAAAAGCAAGTAAAATACAGTCGAACCTCTCTAACTCGAACCTGTATAACTCGAACCTCTCTATAACTCGAACCTTTTAAGCTGTCCCTGCACTTTTTACATGTATTTTAGCTCGAACTCTCCATAACTCGAACTGTTTTGGTTGTCCCTTCAGGTTCGAGTTATAGAGGTTCGACTGTAGTAAGCTAATGACTAATTAGTGCAGTGCCTCGCTTTGGGAATCAATACCAATAAAAAAATTACAGTAAGTGCGGGCCACTGTATGTACCCCTTTACTCCCTTCCCGCCCATCACGGTTTTGATGACGCTGTGCCACTTTACGACATCAATTATAGGTAAATCAACTGCCATCGATTATGCGGAAAGGCAACCGAGATAACTCAGCATATGTTATGCGGATGTCATGTTCAACTCCTTAAAAGGCTTTAAAAGGAGCTTAAAGGAGCAGGGCTCTCGCCTCAAGGGGTATGCCAGTTAGCCAAAGGACGCCGCTAGAGACCCACCCCATGGTTGAAAAATGAATCACACAAATCAGTCTATTTATCTATTTAGCCTTCTTCGATCCATCTTTGGACATAGGACTCCCCCAATATTTTGCACTCTTCTCTGTCTGTCGTCGTGTTCATCCATCTAGTTCAAAATCGATTGGAGGTTCTGGAGTTCCTCTCTTCTCATGCCTTGTCGGATAGCAGATGGAAGTTATCCAACTTTTACTTTTTTTAAAATGTTAATAAATAGTTTGTCGAAATTTATAACCAAAAAGTACTTGTACTGTTTATGTACTTCCTTCTCCTCTATTGAAAAATAAATTGTTCCATATGTAGATACGTAATTTCGTTCCAACTAAAATTGCTTACGAATGTATAACAATCAAAATTTGATAATTAAACACGTTGTATTAAAAAATCAAAGTTTACCGCTTAATTAATATTTTCAAAAAAAAATCGTATTTCCTTTTAATCTTTATTTGACTGGCAGCACTGTGATAAGCGAAGAAGCAAATCCCAACCAAAGAAGCGATAAAAACGTCCCACTACAAACAATCTACTTATTATGTCTTATTATTGTATCACGCATCATTGCCTTAACGATAGCTTTGTCCACTACAAAGCCGGTAGCCGCCGCTGTTCTTAAAACAAAAGAAGTTACCTATGCCTAAAAAACTTCAGATGCAGAAAGATTCTCATACAACTAATTTAAAAAAGCTATACGGCAAGTACAAAGTAGCTCTTTCATATTGGCTAGAGAAATTTTAATAAATAATTTAAATTATGTTAGTTAGGTACCTTGTCTTAATTTAATGTGTTACTTGATTCTGCAGTTACACATTAGTCTTCTAAACTTACTTCAATTTGCGTATAACGTTATTTGTCGTTTTCTAATTTTCAGTCGTTAACACACCGGATTTGTTAACTCAGTTGATATTAGCAGATCGCAGTTTATGTTCTCAATATCATATAAAAGGTAAGTTAAACCTACTTAAAAAAAGACATAGGTACAAAGGTAGAACTCGATTCTGGTCTTTACCATCGATCAAATTTATTTTGACAGCTATGTGAAAATAAAAAAAAATTGAACGCTCTCCTGTAAAATAGCAAAAAATCAGTTACGCCACTTCGTGGTATTGACGATGTATTTTGTTGCATTTTCACCGATTCAATATAGCCTTCACTGCTGATGTCAAAATGATGTATCGGCAAATACTTGTTTATTATTATAAACGCATTTTATGACGATTTTTCCCTAGCGAACCTGTACAAGATTTCAGACTCAAAACTATCACTAGTAGGCTTTTGCGCCATTCCTTGCTGCCTACAAATATCTCATCTGTATTTTTAATACTAGAATAGTTGTTTTTATTTTCTTTGGTCTTAATTCAGTATTTTTACCAATTTCTTATTATTTATTTTTATTTACATAAACGCGCGTTATTATTTATTAAAATTCGCGGTTATGAGCCCTTCGGTTTTGTGTAGGCCAAGTCCGCGCGCTATGATTTCGCGCGTGTTTACACGGCGCACTTTAGTCTGAAACCCCAATATTTTGGCCAAAAATACCATAAACTAACTTAAGAATAAAACTGTTTATTTATATATTTTTAAAGCTAAATAATGACATCTTAAAATTCCAGCATGATTGGCTTCATTGCCAAAGCAGGCTTCGAAATATCGTTGTTTGAATTTGACATTTCCTGACAATTTGTTTTTTTATTGTTCATTATTTTTCACTAACTTTAATTTGCTATTTCTAAGAAGCGCGAAGTGTTATAAAAAATTTTAAGAGTGGCTTTTCCAACCAAAGGTAAGTAGATTATTTTTGGATAATTTCAGTTACAGGAATTTTAAACTTCTTCTTTAAATACCACTGATACAAAAATTGTGCAAGAAATGAATGATTTTTTTTTTTTGATATTTCATTGAGCTTTCAGGAACTTTCAAATCAATTTTTGCAAAAATATTTTCGTTCTAATTTGTACTTTTCGGAGTACATACACTTTTGGTGCGAAAAGGTGCGACAGTCTCCAAATTCGTTATTAAACATGACCGGATGGCCGTACATATTCTGACAAACAAAATGTAGCTATCGATACCCTAATTCTGATACCTCGTAACCCACAAAAAAAAATTCATATTCTTGCGTCCAAGTTTAATAATTATGCATTGCTATATGCTGTCAAATCCTCGCAACCAAAAAAAAAATCTATAAAACGGTCATTCCCGCTTACCCTATGTAATTTGCTTCTAACTTTTCTTATTTCGGTAAAATTTTGTTGAGTTGGGTTACGACGTGTCAGAATTAGGGTGACGCTATTCTAGTGCATTTTAATTTGTGTTTCTTGTATGTTTTATATAGATATTAATGAGCAAAGTACCTTAAAAGAGATAGAATGAATCATAGATATCAAAACTCTTGTCTTCGCAATGAACTTTAAAAAACAAGTGAAAAATTGAAGATGGCCGCTAAAATAGATAAGAAATTAATAGAATCTGCAAACATTTAAAGCAGACACATCGGATTTTTGGTATTTGGAGCATCTAAATTCAAACACAGAATATTTTTTGTTGGGGGAGGAAAATAATAGTTTTAGAATGGTGGTTAACTGGGTTAAAAAAATCAAATTTGATGGTAAAGTGCTAAATCAAATAAAATCAATCAATTTATAAAAAATAAGTCTTTTTGACTTCACATTAGGTGTTATATGCGCATTCATTTTCTCAAGCAAAGTGTTGTATCCCTTGTTGCGATTGAATAAGAACTAGAAATGATACGAAATTTAGTTTTTCTTTAGTTGGTTGCTCCATATTTTGCAAATATTTAATAAAAGGCACCAATGTAGCACTAGAAAAAATAATTACCTTTCTAGCTCATAGGGGAGGGTAACGATACGCAGTGGGCAATGCAGTGCTAACTTTGGTTCCTGATCGTGTCAAAACTCTATTAAACAGTGCTTATAAATTCTGGTTAAGTTGCATTTGTTCATTCAATCATGGAAGATAAATTTCATTTTTAACTAGTTTTGATATAAAATTGGCGTCTGATTTAAATGAAGATAGGCCCTTTATTTATCTCTGCTGTTAGACCCCATAGGTAATATTCGATACAAAATTCCATGCTAAACTCACTAAGTGTTGCTTTTAATTAAATGTGTTTGAAATGACGTTAAATCGGATAAACATAAGCACAATAGATGTATAATTTTTTTCATAATTTTTCTGAGAATAGCGGTAAAACAAAAAGCCCTGTCCTTTATACAGGGTGTCTTATGACTTAGGGGCCATAGTGCAGCAGGTGATAGAGGAGGTTATTTCTGATAAAAAATTTATATAACATGGCGTCAACACTCATCTGTTTTTAAGATATAGGAGTTTTAAAGTTAGAGGAGTGGGGGGAAAAGGGATTCACAAAAATAGCTAATTTTTCATATTTTTAAAAAAATGTCAATAATATTTTGATATTATGTCTCCCTAAGATTTATGTTAAAAAACAAAAACATCAAGAAAAAGATTGCGTTTATTATGGTATTCATAAAAGTTTATACTAAAAAAATAGTTTTTCCTGCAAAAATTTGACAACATATTTTTTTTTTAAATATTTTGAATGATTGCAATTGTTTTAATAAACGACGCTACTAAATTTCATATTTTAACTGCGTTTTTTAAAAAAGTTATTATCAAAACAGTACAAAAATCGCCAACTTTGATACTCTATAACTCGAGAAAGAAAGAGTTTTGACTCCTGCATTATATGAACTTTTCCATCAGAAATTAGCTATTCTATCAGCTGTTGGCGTATAGCCCCTAAGTTATGGGACACCCTGTATATATATATATATATATATATATATATATATATACAGGGTGTCCCAGACCACCTGTCCACCCCTTTTGAAACGTAGAAAATGGATTTTGTCAATGCTCTAAAAAATGATTTTAGCCATATCGAGTACTTTCTTTCAATTGGTGATATTTCAAATTCCGGCGCCGACCGGAAGTGGCCTATTCAGGCCTAAAGTCCTTTTTTTGAATAGGGATGGGCATAATTTTACAACGGATTCGGATTCTACGCAAGAAAATACGTACCTTTTATATTTAAACCTTTTTTTCTTATTAAACGTCATTATTTTTTTAATATATGCCCATCCCTATTTGAAAAAAAGACTCCAGGCCTAAAAAGGCCACTTCCGGTCAACTCCGAAAGTTGAAAACATCTACCAATAATCGAACGAGCGTACTCAAGTAATTTTTTAGATCATTGTTACCCCCATTACCATGTAGGTATACCTTAAGCTGTGTGCCTGGCAAGAGTAACATTATGCGCCGGTACACACACGCGTTTTTCTGCAGCGCGGTGCCGCCGCGTTACCGCAATTGCGGTCCGTGGCGCCGGTACACACATGCGTTTTTCTGCAGCGCGGTATCCCTGCGACACCGCCCTGCAGAAAAACCCGTGTGTGTATGGGCGCCACAGACCGCAATTGCGGTAACGCGGCAGCACCGCGCTGCAGGAAAACGCGTGTGTGTACCGGCGCTATAAAAAATGTTTTTGTACAACTACCTACCTCTGAAAATAAGGATTTTCACACGCTAGACAACCTCTGAAAATGACGTCATGACAACATGTGTGTTTATATTTCTTATAAATTAAAAGTAAGTACTTAGTGGATAAGATACATGTAGAGAAATGGCACTGTGCGACGTTTCGGTTAATAAGAAACACTCACCGTTTTACGGTTTACACTTGAAAATGGTTAGAAATACTTACTAACCCAAACGTCGTCAACGTCTAACCCAAACGTCGTCAACGGAAACTAAAATGTGTGACGTTACACAAAATTAATATGCACACCAGGTGATGCATGTCATTTCCAACGTTAAGACAACTAACTGTAAATTTAAGTTAATTAAATACGAATTATTTTTATTTTTAGTTAGAGGAAGTAGAATACGTTACTGCTCCTTTAATGTAGGCTTTTTCGTAAAGTTTGAAAAAAAAATATGGTTAAAAAGGAACTAGACTTCACATGAGAATCGAGGATAAGTTGCCTGAATTCAGTTTACTTTATTTGTGATCTGTAGAAGTTCAATACGTTACTGTCCCATTAATAGGTTTTTTTGGTAAAGTAGCTGAAGAACGCACACACGAAAACTGATCAGCCGAAGATATGAATGTTATATACTCAATACAAGAGAAGAAAGGCAACACGCACACAGGCCAACAGCAGGGTGATTGACTTGACAATAGGTCTCAGTGTTTCAGCCTTAAAATGGTAAACAATGACGTGTCGGTCTTTGTTGATTGTTACTTGCTGATTTCTTCTGCTTTACTTGGAGCTAGCAGAAGAGAAATATGACCGTGCGTGGACATTGGACGCGTTATTAACCCATGGAGTCGTCCAACTGAACACGCACAAAGACCGCAAAAAAACTCAATTTAAAAGATATCCATAAATCTGGTGTAGATATTAATATAGGTAAACTTTACTAAAATGTATCTTTTCCGCACTAACTCTAAAATAGTCTTAATCATTAACATTTAAAAAATTTTCATCATCAGTAAAAGCATGATCATCATCGTCCCTCTGGTTTGTGCATGGGGAGTATGCTGGGACAAGTGCGGTTTAGGATAAAAATGTAGGAGAGGGGGGATATTATAATTAGATATTTATGCGTGCTGCATTAGATGCTTTATCAAAATCATTAAAAGGAATTTCTTATCGCACGTCTATAACATTTTTTTTCAGGCAGCTATGGCTAGTGTCCTAGCTTAACATAATAACCATTTAATTTAATTGTCATAAAAAAATCCCGGAGAGTTTTAACTAATAATAATTCCAGACGACCAACTAAAAAATTGTGTATGTTTTTTATGTTGGCGAGAAAAAAGATCTCCCAAATTTCTTAACAAAGACCTAAACTGTTAAAATTTAAGTCTTCTTCCCCCGCAAAAAAGTTAAGGTCAAAAACCTACTTACTGGTCTTTAAGTTGAGGACTACTCGAATTGAATAAATTTTAGGACCACAAATGGAATTTTTGGTACAAATTTGTAGAAAACAATTAAATTGTGCCAGAAATACGGTTTATAAGATTAAGATTAAAATATTGTGTTAAGAGTGCGTAGTCAAGGTGCAAGTAATTTTGAAAACAATAATACAGTTCTGGATTACAGTGAACATTTAACACAATATCCATGTTGAGTTTGGAGTCCATGGGGTCCAGAGCAGTTTCAGTAATTGTCTATAAAGCGGTACTGTGTTTTGAATGGTTAAATTAAAATTTTTTCCAACTAGCTAGTAAATTTTTCTATATTTTAATTTTATAACAGTAACAATAATAACATGCGCTTTCCGGCTAAATTTGGCATTCATTATAATTAGATATTTTGCTGGATTTAAATATGATAATGGTAGAGAAATGTTGTAGCTCACATTTTTGCTTGCAACGTATAATATTAATTGATTTGGTTTTATTAAATTTTATTCGTCATTTTTCGTTCAACTTTTGAAGTTAGTGGCATCTTGAATTTTTTCTCCTGATAGTTTCTTATTTTTTTCTACTGTTAATAAGCCAGTATCATCGTCAAATTTCTGCTTGTGTGATATTGCGATATGAGCTAAAAAAATATAAGTTAGGGCCTAACGCATAGGTAGATCTTTTTCTTTTTTCTCAAATGTCTATTGGAGATTTATGACATACCTTATTTTACTAACTTCATTTTGTTCTTAACATTTTTCGAAGTTTGTCAATAGATGCTGGAGATTGAGTTTTATCTTAAAACTTTCCCTCGAATTTACCTCTGATTACTACTAATAAAATGGAGTCACTGATTGTTGTAACTATTGGTAATTACGGTCATCAACTTTAACAAAATGTTGTCCCGCTATAAACCAGGCTTTAATCATGGGCTTAATGCCTAATCGACAAGTTTTCGCACCAAAAATGACTTGCACAATGCTAAGCTTCCTGCTATCTTCCTAATATGTTACCAGCTTACACGTTTTATCGCACTCGGTTTTTTCTCGTGCGGCTCATCAATGAAATTTTACGCAAGCTGGCATGACTCGTCATTTAAACCTCGTGTGAGAAATGCTAAAATAATGAGGTGATCGTTTTAAGTCAGCGTATCTCTAAGTGCAGTTTCGGCACTATATACATCTTTATCTTTTTCAATCGAGTAAAGAAAGAAAATAAATATAATATCAGCACAAGGAGGCTGCCTCTATATTCCGTTTTAGCTATTTTGATAACCAGGGGTACTTTGTAAAACATCAGAAACTTTTGGTGTATTGTGTGGTGTTGTATTGATGACATTAGATTTTTGTCTGCCGCAAATTGGGGTTGCTCTTTTTCTTTTAATGGATTATTTTCAAACAAGGGCTGATTTATGGATGTTGATATAAAACATTATTAATACAGGAACTTGCACCGCATTTTAAGCAGTACTTAAAGTTTAATGGTTCTTAAGGCTTGCACCGACGGACATTAAGAGAAACTTATGCGCACTGACTCTCTGACTGACTTATTTAGTATGTATATTTAGATTGTTTTCCATTCATTTTCCTATAATTTTTTTACATAAATCCGCGCGCAGAAAAAAAATTGACCTTCAGCAGTCAAGCAAATAATATACTTGCCGCATAGTTTGTTGAATCAAGTAAGATTCACTTAAGACAAGTATATTTATGCTATGAAAACTGAACTAGTCTGCTTAATTTAAATCTGTAATCTACTTGTCTTATTTTTATTAAGCTGACAAAAAATTTAAAATTAAAAAGGGGCCTACAGACACGCGAGCATTTCTTGAGATTAGTACGCGAACTAATCTCTGCATACATGTACGTTTGGTGGAATTGCCTACACACACGAAGACAAAATTAAACGTTCTAAACATAAACACGATATTATCAATGCGTTTTGCCTAGACACCGAGAGATTTGCTCGCGTACATTGTGCGCGCGAACTAATCTTCGAGAGATATTTTAGGCGGATATTATCTACACACGAAGAGATAAGTATGCGCAAACTTGTACGCGCGTACTAATCTCTGGAAATGTTCGCGTGTCTGTAGGCCCCTTAAGGGGTTTCTACTAGAATATTCAGAACTGAACAGTGCAAAGACTATCCTGACATAGTACCACAGATTAGGACAATTGGACAAAAGAACAGTAAGTGATTTTTCCAGAATATTCACAGAAGTTCGATAGTGTTCTATTCAAAAATTAAAAAAGATATCTGAGAACCGACTTCGGCATTAACTGATAATTAAAGAGATTTTCTGAAACATTCCATCACTTTCTGCGACGTTCTATTCGAGAACCAGAAGAGATATCCAAAAGGCGACTTCGACATTAGCTTAGTTATTTCAAAAGTAAGAATTAGAAAGAATTTCTAGAATATCCCATAACATTCTACGACGTTCTATTCGAGAACCAAAAGAGACATACAAAAAACGACTTCGACATTAGCTTAGTAATTTCAAAAAGAATTAAAAGGAATCTCTGGAAGGATCCATAACATTCTAAGACGTTCTATTCGAAAACCAGAAGAGATATACAAAAACCGACTTCGACAGTAACTTAGTTATTTTAAAAGTAAGAATTGGAAAGAATTTCTAGAATATTCCATAACGTTCTATTCAAGAACTAGAAGAGATATATAAAAACCGATTTCGTCATTAAATTAGTTATTTAAAAAGCAAGAATTAGAAATTATTTCTAGAATAGTCCATAATATTCTACGACGGTCTATTCGAGAACCAAAAGAGATAATCAAAAAGCGACTTTTACATTTGTCTAGTACCAGAAAGAGTGACATTTGCCAGTATGTTACAGAACATTCCATTAGGTTCTATTTAAGAATTGCAAGAGATATTGAAAAACCGACGGCGACATTAGCTTTATAGCTCAAAAACAAACGTTTATAGAGAAAGAGATTTGTCAGAAAGCTGATGCTTACCAGACAAGAATCGGCAAAGATGGAAGAACTAGCTGAAGGCTCTATCAGCTCAAATGGCTCAAAATCAGAACGATATGAGACAGACTTTTAAGAAAAATTAGATGGCATGCAAGATAACTTCGATCAAATAAAGAGCAGTTCCTAACAGCTAAGAGAAGAGATCAAGACAGCAACAGAAGATCTTAAGGAAGAAACAACTCAAAGGATGCAGAATGTTGAACAGAACCAGAACGATATTAGACAGACGTTTAAAAAAAATTAGATGGCATGCAAGAAAACTTCAATTAAATAAAAAGCAACCCCGAACAGCTGAAAGAAGAGTTCAAGACAGCAACCGAAGATCTTAAGGAAGAAGTAACTCAAAGAATGCAGAATGTTGAAGAAAAAGTGGAGACCAAACTACACAATGTAAGGGAAGAAGTTTTTTAAACAGTGGAAGAAAAATTTCAGGACGTGTCAAAACAGCTTATACAGCTTCAAAAAGAACACAACAAAATAAAATCTCATGGGTGTGTTGTGAATTCCAACCAAAACATTAAGCCTCCAAATTACGATGGTACGTCTTCCTTGTCCACCTACAAACAACAGTTTGAAGCTGCCGCTTCTGCAAATGGCTGAGACGATGACGAGAAAGCTAGAACTTTGTTAGTAACTGTACGAGAACCTGCTCTGGGACTTTTACGGTCTATTCCAGCCGAACAAAAACAAAATTACAATGATTTAGTGGCAGCATTAGAAAGAAGGTATGGAGATGAACATTTACGAAATTTACATTGGTCAGAATGCCAGAAAATTTTAGAGATCCCTGCACGGTAGACCGCTTTATTAATGGCTTGCAAAACGTGGACTTAGCAAAGTTTTCGCCAAGAACGCTTCCATAAGAGCAGCGAATGTTGATTCGAGCCCTTGAAATTGAGTCATCAAATAATATGTCCAGGCCAAAAGTAAGGGCTCTCTCAATTCAGGAGGCTGAAGGAATGAGCAATGAACAAGAGGTTCCCTCAAAGACGCTAAGACAAATTCTTCAATCACTGATAGAGAAGATTGACTCTTTGAAAGAAAACAGACGTCCCTCCCAAATGGAAAGTGTTTTAGATGCGAACGTACACGGCATATTCAACTCGATTGTCATGTCCAAATGACGTCTCGCTCACCATCTAGCGGGACATAGTACCGAAGAAGAAATCAGGAAAACTAAAACTAATCAGCGCAGAGGGGCAGGTGTTGGCTAAAGGGAATGTAGCCCCCAAAATTTACTCAATTAAGAGCTTAAAACATACTGCTGAAAGTCTTAACATCGACGGACTTATAAATAGAAGACAAGTTCACATAACAGTAGACACTGGTGTTGCCATATCGTTGCTTAAGTTCAAAATTGCAACGAGATATAAAATTCGACCAACAGAAAAGAAAATAACACTTAAGACTGTGACTGGAGAATCCGCCGACGTGTTGGGGCAGACAGACATAGACCTACAGCTGGGAAAGTTGAAGATTCGCCACACTGTATTAGTTGCCGAAATAGAAGATGAATTTATTTTGGGAATGGACTTGATAAGTAAACATTGATTTTCGTTTGATAATAAACTTAATTCCCTAAGATTTGGGAACCAAGAGTTCATTTTATCAAATAGTCACATCAATAAAGAACCAATTAAGGTGGTGGCAGTATGCACAACAAGACTGGTCGGTAAAAGTGAGGCCATAATTTTTGGGAGGCTAGAAAGTAAAACATCTAGCTGCGTCGGACTCATAAGCCAACAGAACACGCCCAACACCTACCTCGTTGCAAAGTCACTAGTTTAAACCGATAAAGACATTCCGATTTGAGTCGCCAATATGGGTAGCATTATTTGAACCAGTCCAGAAAGTAACAAGATGTGAAGAGCCAACTTCCAAGGATTAAAGCAAGTTACCAACGGAGGTACTTCAGCAATTTCAGTCAACTTGGTAACATCTCACTCCAGAAGAATTTAGAAAAGCGAGAGAGTTTATAAAAGAACAAAGTCATATCTTCGAAACTAAGAGTAGTTCGGGACGCACAAACCTTATTCACCATTCCATTAACACTGGCGATGCCCAACCGATAAGACAGCCCCGAAGAAGACTACCAATGGCCAAACAAGAAGAAGTTCACAATCTAATTAATAAAATGCTCAGTGACGGGGTTATTAAAGAGTCATCAAGTCCTTGGTCATCTCCTGTGGTGTTGGTCACTAAAAAGGATAGAAATAATAGATTTTGCGTCGACTACAGGAAACTTAACCATGTGACCAAGAAAGATAGTTACCCACTGCCAAGAATAGACGACACATTAACAACATTGGCAGGATCGTATTGGTTTTCTACTCTTGACCTAAAAAGTGGGTATTGGCAAGTAGGAATCTTTGAAAGACATAAAGAGAAGACAGCATTCTCTGCTGGCAGTGGACTTTACCAGTTTAATGTTATGCCATTTGGCCTATGCAATGCCCGATCAACATTTGAAAGACTAATGGAAGTTGTTCTACGAGGCCTTACTTGGAAAACCTGCTTCAAGATCATCTAGACAGTTTACGAGAAGTATTTTCAAGAATCAGACATGCAAATCTTAAATTAAACCCAAAGAAATGTTTTCTATTCCAAGAAAAAGTTAAGTTCCTGGGTTACGTCGTTTCCCGAGAAGGCATCCAAACTGACGGAAAGAAGTTACAAGCAATAAAAGAATGGCCTCAACCTCGTGACAAACATGAATTGAGAAGCTTTTTGGGTCTGTGTACATACTACAGATGATTTGTAGAAGAATTAGCCAACATAGCGTCTCCATTACATAGACTTACAGAAGATAAAGCTTCTTACAGATGGAATACCGAATGTGACCAAGCATGTAGAAGACTAAAAGCAGCATTATGTTCTAGTCCGATTCTCGCATATCCTATTCCAAAAGGTAAATTTATATCAGATACTGATGCGACCAACGATGGCATAGGAGCAGTACTATCCCAAGTACAAGATGGAGAAGAACGGGTTATCGAATTTTTCAGCAAAAAGCTATCCAAACCAGAAAGAAATTATTGTGTTACCGGAAAGGAGCTCCTAGTCATTATTAAATTTTTAGATATTAAATTTGTAGAAACTAAGAGTAGTTCGGGACGCACAAACCTTATTCACCATTCCATTAACACTGGCGATGCCCAACCGATAAGACAGCCCCCAAGAAGACTACCAATGGCCAAACAAGAAGAAGTTCACAATCTCATTAATAAAATGCTCAGTGACGGGGTTATTGAAGTCATCAAGTCTTTGGTCATCTCCTGTGGTGTTGGTCACTAAAAAGGATGGAAGTACTAGATTTTGCGTCGACTACAGGAAACTCAACCATGTGACCAAGAAAGATAGTTACCCACTGCCAAGAATAGACGACACATTAACAACATTGGCAGGATCGTATTGGTTTTCTACTCTTGACCTAAAAAGTGGGTATTGGCAAGTAGGAATCTTTAAAAGACATAAACAGAAGACAGCTTTCTCTGCTGGCAGTGGACTTTACCAGTTTAATGTTATGCCATTTGGCCTATGCAATGCCCGAGCAACATTTGAAAGACTAATGGAAGTTGTTCTACGAGGCCTTACTTGGAAAACCTGCCTAGTCTACTTGGATAATGTCATAGTAATGGGGAAATCATTTCAAGATCATCTAGACAATTTACGAGAAGTATTTTCAAGAATCAGACATCCAAGTCTTAAATTAAACCCAAAGAAATGTTTTCTATTCCAAGAAAAAGTTAAGTTCCTGGGTTACGTCGCGAGAAGGCATCCAAACTGACGGAAAGAAGTTACAAGCAATAAAGGAATGGCCTCAACCTCGTGACAAACATGAATTAAGAAGCTTTTTGGGTCTGTGTACATACTACAGATGATTTGTAGAAGGATTCGCCAACATAGCGTCTCCATTACATAGACTTACAGAAGATAAAGCTTCTTACAGATGGAATACCGAATGTGACCAAGCATGTAGAAGACTAAAAGCAGCATTATATTCTAGTCCGATTCTCGCATATCCTATTCCAAAAGGTAAATTTATATCAGATACTGATACGACCAACGATGGCATAGGAGCAGTACTATCCCAAGTACAAGATGGAGAAAGAAATTATTGTGTTACCGGAAAGGAGCTCCTAGCAATTATTAAATTTGTAGATCACTTTAACAAATATCTCTACGGATAAGAGTTTCTGATTAGAATGGATCATGCTGCGTTACAGTGGCTCATGAAAGTGAAACAACCTGAGTGTGAATGTGAAACAATGCATTGTCCAGAAGACCTTACCCTGAAGATTGTACACATTGCAGGAGAATTGACCAGAAAGAGGGAATTACCTACGTGCGCCAGATAAAGTTAGAACCAGATGAAGAATGGATGTCGACTTCGATTAGAACCACACAACTTGACGACAAAGATGTAGGATCTATCTTGCGATTGAAAGAAGAGAACAAGCCACGACCATCATGGCAATATATCGCAAACCAAGGGATGATATTCAAATCACTGTGGGCACAATAGGCTTCACTGATAGTAGAAGAAAACATACTTAAACGTGCCTGGGAAAGAGCTGATGGCGTGATTAATCAAGTAGTAGTTCCTAGGAACATGGTGGACCATATAATGGCCGAATTCCAAGGGGGAAAATCAAGCGCGCACCTGGGCATAAATAAAACCATAGACAAAATTCGAAACCGATTTTAATGGGTCAATTACTTTCAAGATGTGAAAAACTGGTGCCGCCGATGTTCAATTGTGCAGCCAGCCAAGGTCCGAAAACAAGGTCCAGAGGTCAAATGAAACAATATAACGTAGGTGTGCCATGTGAAGGCATTGCTATTGATGTGGCCGGACCATTTCCAGAAACTAAAAAGGGCAACAAATACATCCTTGTTGTTATGCTTACTTTAGCAAATGGCCAGAAGTTTTTGCTTTGCCTAACCAAGAGGCCGCTAGTTGTAAAAGTTACCTACATTCAGATCAAGGGACAAACTTTGACTCAAAGCTTTTCCAAAATCTCTGTGACCTTTTAGGAATACATAAAACAAGGACTAGTGGTTTACATTCGCAGTCAGATGGCATGGTCGAAAGATTTAACAAAACAATAGAAGAGCATCTTTGCAAAGTAGTTGATGAGCATCAAACATATTGGAACCATTGTTTTTGATGGCCTACAGAACCGCCATTCACAACACGATAGGAGCTACTCCATCTAGTATCATGTTTGGTAGAGAGCTGCGGTTACCATGTGATATCATGTTTGGTTCACCTGAAGAAGAACACTTAGAAGTTAATGACTATGTCGCACGTTTAAGACAGAAGCTGCAAGATATCCAAGAGGTAGTTAGAGAACGAATAGATATAGCCAGTGACCGCATGAAGGCGAGATATGACCTGAAAGCAAACTCTTGAGGGTTCAAAGAGAATGATCAAGTCTGGCTATACAATCCTTAACGCAAGAAAGGAAGATCACCTAAGTTGACACCACCATGGGAAGGACCTTATAAAGTTGTTAAGAGAATTAATAATGTAGTCTACCGAATCCAGAGAAGCCCGAAATCCAAGGATGAAATTTGTTCATCTGGGCAGACTAAAACCTTACCTGGGAAATGTTGATCGAGACGTTCAAACCTGAAGAAGAGGATAGTGTTACAAATTTAATTTATTTAAATTTTATAGTTAGAATTTATTTAGGTTTAGTATAGTATTAGGTTGACTTATCTTATGGTTGTATTCTTAGTCTAGGTTTTAATTGCGTTATCTATGACTCACACTCGTACTCGGACGCAGACCTTCTAGCAAAAACTGATATATTATTGAATCGAACAAGGATCGGGAAAGTTCGACGACCCTATTTATAGGGCCGGACATCGCGCATCGAGTCAGTCAGAGATAACGAACGGTAGTGATCGCGATATATTAACACGGAGTTAATAGGCCGATGAAAGTAGTGAATTATTAGCAAGTTATTAGTAAGTTTAAGTGCGTGTATTTGTACAGAATTGTCGAAATAAATTGACATATCGTTTTTTGACATTTGCGAGTTTTAGTAGTTGTTGAGAACCCGTAACAATATCATACAGAAAGACGATCGATGGAACAAATGTATTGTAGACTGGAGACCTTGGGAAAATAAAAGAAGTAGGGGAAGTCCCCAAATGAGATGAACGGACGATTTGAAGAAACACTCGGGAATTAGATTGAGGGAGGCATTTGTCCAAAGATGGATTGAAAAAGGCTAAATAGATAGATAGAAATGTTTAAAGATAGATCTTATAGAGAATTTATCCGCCTATAAAATCCAGTGTTTATTAGCTCACACTACTACTATACTATATTAGCTCACACTACTACTATACCATAGTAGTGTGAGCTATGGTGATCCTAATTTTTTCGAGAAAAAAAAAGTTGCTCCGATTTCAAATTTTTTTATTTATCTTTGCGTTTCAGATGATTTTGAAACTTTTTTTGTTGCGCCGTCTGTCTGTCTGTCTATTTGTATGTCTGTCTGTCTGTATGTCTGTAACGACCAACCCGCATAACTCAAAAACCCCTTGTCCCATGTAAATGAAATTTGGTACCTAGGCTGGATCTTAGGCCGTGATGGTCCTATTTGAAAATTAACAAAATCCACCGAACGCAAGCCAAATAAAAGGGTGGGGGTAGATTTGAAAAATTAGAGCTTATGTGAAAATATGGCTTGTGTGGTATCAAACGAAAGGTAATTGGGTCTGGAGTTAAGCAAAATACAGTTTAGTTTTTTAAAAAGGGGTGAGGGTGGATTTTAAAAATTAGAGTTTGTCAAAACATGGCTTGTGTGGTGTCAAACGAAAGGTAATTGAGTCTGGAGTTGAATAAAATATATTTCAGTTTTTAGTTATATTAGCTCACACGTACCCTATAACTATAGTTCCTAGTGTGAGGTTAGGTGCCCATAGATTGGCATAGTATTTTTTATATTTATTGTAGAGAGTTGTTGCTCGTATATCACGTAATTTTTTTTATTTTTAATATTTGTAGTATTTGATTCCCTTAACTCAAAAATGGGGGATCAAAAAATTTGATTTCAGCTTTTTTATCAAACAAATAATTACTATTTTCTTTATAGTTATCAAATTACAATTTTAAAGTTTTATTCTTTTCTTGTCAAGTTTCAAAGGGTTAGAACTAAGGTTTTGTAAAATATTTTAGGTGTCTGAGTCTTTATTAGATATGACATATATATTTTAGTATTAGCAAAATTTTCAGTAATATCTGTTTTTTTATTTTTTTTTCTAATGGAATGAAATGCTTATTATTTTCTTTCTTTACAATAATCGGTTCCTCAGCTTATCTGGTACTGAACATAGTTCGAAAAATATCTTCAGTTTCTTTTAATTTTTGTATAGGGTCGCTCAAATACATTAGGCCTTTTCCAAACAGCGCATGCGCCGGAGGGCGTATTTTTTTTATTTTAATAAATGGATTTGCTAAACTTCGTTTATTTGTCATAAAAAAATGTTTTTGAGACTTTGCTTACATCACAGATATGCAGGTTTATATCCATATACGATTTTAAAGCCTTACCAGAGGAATCAAATAATTAAATAGCGAATTTTTTGGGTTAAGCAATCTCTATTAGTCAATTAAAAGGATAGCTTAGTTAATATGCTATGGCTATGTTCATATTATATGCAAAATGTCCAAAACATCTGAAATCGCCAGTTTGTGGACAAAACTGTAAGTTTGGCATTAAAGGCCTATAAATCAAACAGCATAGGCGCCCGCAACAGGGCCAAAAGTTTTTTGAAAAAAATATAACTATAGTTAGATGCGCAAAAGTTTCTTTATTTGTCACATAAAAAGTATTTTAGAGATTTTGCTCATAACACAGTACAGCGTGTCCCATTTTCGATGGGATTAAATGGGAAACTCGGTTATTATTAAAGATATTGATTTTCTGATTACACCTTACCGTGCTCTTTTTTCAATACCTTAAAAATGATGTATTCAGATTTTTGCTATACCCCGTAGTTTCGCTAATACAGGGAGTTTTTGAAAAAATTGCATTTTTAATAATTCCTTGTGTCTCGTTTATTTTGCAAGATATTTTTATTCTGTAAAAACTTTTATGTGGCAATTTTTTTGGAAGAAAATAATGACGTCAATTTTTTAAAATATTATTTAGTTTTTGAGATATGGTATTTATCATAAAAAAATTAAATACGGATCTGGATTTTTTTTATTATTATTTTGATTGGTTTTATGCTATTATTATCACAATATAATAAAAATTATTATTTTTTTATATTAAGGTAAAAAAAAATATTTAATATTTAAAAAAATAATTTTAGTCCGAACCTGGAAATTTTCAAAAATTGCTAGTTGAACGATTATTAATTTAAATGTTTTGAAACTTATTAAATTAAAATGGTTTTACTTTAATTTAAAGATTTATATGAAACAAAGTCTACGACAAAAACAAAAAAAATAATGAATTACAAAAGTTAAGAACTAATTTTATTTAGTGATATAAATGTTTAAACTGATTGCGATTATGTGTAAGACATTATTGGCATTTTTGAGTAATTTTTCTTATCGCATAAAAATATTTATGCCGTTTTTTATTGGGATTTTGTTGCTTGAAAAAAGCAGTCAAACATATCACATTTTTCAAAATCTGGATGTGGTCGATTTCTAGCCATTTTAGAATAATTTTGAGTGACTTATATATAAAAATGACAAGTAAAATGACAATCTCAATTCCACGCTTTTGTTTCTCTATGTTGAAGTAATTTTCATGAGTTGCTGTGCTATCAAATAATTACTATGATATTTTTGTAACTTCATAACATTTTTAACTTTATTTATTAATCTTTCAATTAACGTGTCAAAATAGATAAACCAAAAATCGTCCAACTAGTGTGTCTTGCAATTTTAAATTTATATTTACGTTGGAAATTTCCAGGTTCGGACTAAAATTTTTTTAGAAATATTAAATATTTTTTTTAACCTTAAATTAAAAAAATATTAAAGTTTAAGATAATAATAAACTGAAATCAATCAAAATTATAATAAAAAAATTCCAGGTCCGTATTTAATTTTTTTATGATAAATACCAATCTCAAAAACTAAACAATATTTAAAAAAGTTGACAACGTCATTATTTTGCTCTGAAAAAGTTGCCATGTAAAGGTTTTTACAGAATAAAAATATTTTGGTAAATAAGCGAAATACAAGGAATTATTAAAAATGCAATTTTTTCAAAAACTCCCTGTATTAGCGAAACCACGGGGTATAGCAAAAATCTGATTACACCATTTTTACCGGCTCAAAAAAACAGCCTGGTAAGGTGCAATCAGAAAATCGATATCTTTAATAATAACCGAGTTTCTCATTTAATCCCATCGAAAATGGGACACGCTGTACCTAATTATTAAAATTCAAGCAACTTAAGTACTTGCTGTCCAGATTAAAACGATGTTGTCCTCGAGTGCGCAGAAGCCTAAATTTTGTCATACCCAAGCATAAAACTAATAAATTTCAGTGTTCCTTTTCATACAAAGCAGCCAAACTTTATAATCAGCTACCTACTAAAATTAAGGAACTACAATCTGTCCATACATTTAGAAAACAAATTAAATCCCATTTCGCATCATTTCGTTTACAGAATTAACAGCTACTACTTACTAACCTAGGTTCGATTTTGCTAGTTTTTTATATATAGGCTTTACTTGCTTAATACTTTAAGTATAGGTCATAGTTATAGTGTTTTTTAAGTATTCGACATTGATTATAAGTATATAATACACTGAAGTGGTTACGTGGAAGAGCAACCTGGTTGAACGTCGCCACTTCTTCTTTTAACTGTAACTTTTTTCTGTAAATAAAAGCACTATTTATTTATTTATTATATATATTATATATATATATATATATATATATATATATATATATATATATATGTATATATATATATATATATATATATATTTATTTATTTATTTAATTATGCAAGTTTTTACCGATACAGGATTTTACCGATTATACTAGTATAGTAGTATTAAAATGCCATTAAATTTATTGCGTTTGACCATCTCTTAGAACTAAGGATTTATAGAATATTTTTAAATGTCCAAGTTTTCCTTATATTTTAAATTTTGAGTAAAATGGATTTTTTTTTCTGAGAGAAGGAAATACTTCTTACTTACTTTTTCTACAACAATATTGGTTCCTCAGCTTATCTGCTGTTGAACATAGTTCGAGAAATATCTTTAATTGCTTTTGATATTTGTACAGGGTCGCTGAAATACAGGACGTTCTGCATAAAAGGCTTCTTTCAAAAAGCGTATGCGCCGTAGGGCCTAAATATTAAAAAAAAATGTTATCAGGTAGATTTGCAAAACTTCCTTTATTTGCCTCATAAAAATTATTTTTCAGACTTTGCTCATAACACGATTATGCAGGTTTTTACCCATAGAAGTAGGTTTTTTGATAAATATTTTTTTTAATTTGGGCCCTTTGACGCATGCGCATAAACCAGTTAATACCGAGGGGTCATCGGCACCCTAAAATTTTGTACAGCGTCCAACAGGACTTGGGTCCTGACGTGTACTGTTGGGTCCTGTTGAGTACTGTTGGGTACTGTCGTGTACTGTCGTGTACTGTCGAGTACTGTTGGGTACTGTCGTGTATTGTCGAGTACTGTTGGGTCCTGTCGGTGTACTGTTGGGTACTGTCGTGTACTGTCGAGTACTGTTGGGTCCTGTTGAGTACTGTTGTCGTGCCTTGGGGGGGTCCGACAGGGACAAAGCACGCCCTCAAAAAACATGCGAGCAAAAAAAAAAAAAAGGTCTTCATCTTTGGGGAACCGCGCCGCGCTCACAAATCTTGCGACCAAAAAAAAAAAGGTCATCCTGGGGAAGGCCGACAGGGCCTTAGCGCGTCCTCAAAACACTGGCGACCAAACAAAAAAAAAAAGGTCATCATCTTTGGGGAACCGCGCCGCGCTCACAAATCTTGCGACAAAAAAAAAGGTCATCCTGGGGAAGGCCGATAGGGCTTTAGCGCGACCAAAAAAAAAAAAAAAAAAAAAAACAAAAAAAAAAAAGGTCATCCCTTTATCACTTTTGGGGACCCGCGCCGCGCTCACAAATCGTGCGCCCACAAAAACAAGAACGGTCATCCTGTTTGGGGAACGCCGACAAGGCCTTAGCGCACACTCAAAAAACTTGCGACCAAAAAAAAAAAAAAAAAAAAAAAAAAAAGGTCATCCTGTCTTTTTGCATCTACGCCACTGTTTCGGGTAAGAGGGTTGTGTCGAGTACTGTCGAGTACTGTTGGATTCTATCGTGTACTGTTGAGTACTGTTACGTACTGTCGTGTACTGTTGGGTACTGTCGTGTACTGTCGTGTACTGTCGAGTACTGTTGGGTCCTGTCGTGTACTGTCGAGTACTGTTGGGTACTGTCGTGTACTGTCGAGTACTGTTGGGTCCTGTCGTGTACTGTCGAGTACCGTCGTGTACTGTCGGGTACTGTTGAGTCCTGTCGTGTACTGTTGGGTACTGTCGTGTACTGTTGGGTCCTGTCGTGTACTGTCGAGTACTGTTGGGTACTGTCGTGTACTGTCGAGTACTGTTGGGTCCTGTCGTGGTACTGTCGAGTACTGTTGGGTACTGTCGTGTACTGTCGAGTACTGTTGGATCCTGTCGTGGTACTGTCGGGTACTGTTGTGAAATTTGTACAGTACTGTTGAAAGCTGATGACCCCTCGGTTAATACACAATATTGCAAAATTGGCGAATTATTCTAGAGCCAGAAAGTGTTATCTGTGTGTCAAAACTAAATATAATTTGAGATTTTAGGCGAGGGAAGGGGGAAATTTCCCCTCTGGAGTAGATCCGCGCCTGGTTATCGACAATCGAATAAGGTTAACGATTTTTTTCTAGGTTTTTTAGTTTTTGGTAATCATACGCAACTTTTTAATTTCTTATGGTGCCATATTGTATTTATACGTCATTAAATAAAACAAAATCAAATACAAAAAACTTTTCAACCATGTGTAACAAGCCTAACTTTGGCTGACGAGAAATCGAATTTGTTAAAAAAACCGTTTTTCACTTAGTTGGCTATGAAACAAATGCTGCAAATGCTACAGCCAACTAAGCAAAAAACTATTTTTTCATATAAATTCATACGCTTCAAAAATTTTGCTATTATCTTATGGTAGAAATGTAATGATGTCAACGTTAATTCGGCACTTTTTAGTTCTGTAGTCCCTCTAAACTACTTCGTAGGATTGTTACTTGATAATCTACTTTGATAGTCTTCTCTACCACGATAGGACGTTGCCAAAGTTTTACTTTCTTTTTAATAGTTATTTCGTAGTCGCCGTCGTTTTATATGTTACTTAATTGCCACTAAAAAATTAAGCATCATTAAAGTCGCAAACAAGTGTATCAGACAACAAATTTTTACCATAAAATTTTGTGTCATCATGGTAACATCTGATGTAATAATGTAGAGAAAATAACTTTTTGCAACAACTTGAAAGCCGTAAATACTTAGACTTTTTTTTAGTGTCGATCTTTTAAAGTAGACACCACATCCTTTTTCCACTTTGGAAACGTACACTTTTTGCAGTCGCATCTTGGTCGCGCTCATGGTTAACCCTACTTTTGTGGCTCCTTTTATAAATAAGAAGTAGTTTTTAATGGATTTCCAACCGATCTAGAAATGTTCAACCTCTACTTTTTTAAGTTATAGTAACAAATATTAAAATCAGGATAAAAAAAAAGAAAACATAATAAAAATTGTTCAAATCGGTCTTTTTGTCCCCACAGCATTTATTTTCAGGTCTTTTCAAACCAACTTCACAATATTTCTTAATAATATATAGTATGGAAAATAGCACAAACAATAACAAAATGCAACTTAACAAAGTGTAAGAATGCAAGTTTTACTCAAAACCGTAAACAACAATTCCAAACCAGGGATGAAGTGTGAAATAAAAGAACGAAAAATCATAAAAACAAAAGTTTCCTGAGCCTCCGCCGTGACTAGAAGTAGGAACCTTTATATATGTACACAGTCAACGGTTCCGGGTTCAAGTCCCGGCCGGGGTATGTAATTTTGTTAAATATTTTTTTGTTCTTTAGTTTCACCCCTGGTTTGGAACAGAATAATATTTACTTAAATTTATAAAAAAATAAGTTCATTTTATGTATACTGGTATGACTACGTTCTTGTAGCTCTTTAATAACACTTTCTAGAATATGCACCTTGCATGATAAGTTTCTAGTAAAATAAATTACAATATTTATTTTGGTTCTTAATAGAAACTTGTATAAGCTTTCGTAATACAATAATTGCATTGGTTTTTGTAAAGTATTCTCCCCGTAAGTGGCGCCCCCGAAACTACAAAATGTAAACTAAAGTGTAAACAAACCTATAATAAGAGGAAATAATATCAATGGCTACACAATGGTTACAAGACACCTCGTATAATCACAAATAATGCAGAATCATAATTTAAGAATACGAGACGCATTTTCATCATTCACATTTAAAAAAACTGACAAAATCAAAAACCACTATCCTCCAGAACACCGAACACCGCATCAAAAAATTGTTGATGACAAAAATTACAAATGACCGTGGTCCCTACTACTGTAACGGTGCTTTTATAGTGGCGGAAGCTAGAGACTAATACGTTGCCGCGACGGAAGAGTAGAAATTCAAGTGTGCTATTTAAAACTAAAAGGGAACAATGCCATAAAAGTGGTTCGTAGTACGTTGCCGCAACTTAGGCTTACTTTCAAGTTACCCTTTCGACTATTAGGGAATATTGTTTGGAACGCCATGTTTTTGTTTGTAAGTAGAAAATTTGATATTTTTATTTTCGTTTTTTGAGGTCATATTAAGGAGATACTATTTTATAAACAAATTAATTGAAGGTTACCAAATGCCCATATTAAACACCATTTGTTGGAGTTAACTGCCGATTATGAAAACATAACCTCAAAAACCACAACAAAAAGTTCCATCAGCTATTAGAAAGCGATTCAATTTAAAAGGCGCGCCTGTTTTTTGCAATAAATATAATGCATGTTTTGATAATAAAAATTTGCTTCGCAGTTGAATATTGATCCTCAGCTAGTAAATTCTCTCACTTTTAGATAACATAGACAGTTTTTTTACTGTAGTGTTCACCATATTGTGTAATAATTGTACCAAAAAGAAACAATAATATTATTTGCAACTACATCGCTACTTTTACGCCACTACGAAAAAAAAAGAGCCTCTACGACGTAGTAGATACTTGGCTGTGATTTAGTAGTGTAGTCGTTACTACAGTGATTTTAAACACGTAGCTAAGTAGTTATAAGCGGAAATTGGTTCCCCACTTAGGTAATTACCACGTCGCTAAATGGTATACTGAGACGTAGCGGGAGTACGCTGCGGTTACTTCTAAGAAATTCTTACTGGTGAGGGTGTCGTCGCGAAAATTTTAAATGTTAGTTGGGAATGGTATTGTTATACATGGTTGAAAAGATCCTTTTATAATCTATTTAATGGCGCATAAACCCAATATGACGGCCAAAAAAAATAACAAATTTGGCTGTGGTTACAATAAAAACTAGAAGGCATTGAAAACTTTAATAAAATTTCGTAAAATACCACTTTTAATTTTGGTTCTATATTTCAAAAACCTCTATGGATATGTTAGATGTCTACACATCATTTGCTTGGGCTTGGAATAGCACAATTTTTTTCGTATTTTATCAAAGTTTATTTCTTACCGTTTCCGAAATCGCCATGTAAGTAACTTATCTAGGACACCCTGTTTATTTTCTTTAATCAATATTTCTTTTTCTCTGTGCGCGGCCTATTTTCAACATGATGTTTTTCTCATTGAAGTATAGGAGACAGTGTATAATTTTTGAATATAAAATAATAATGAACCTAATAAAGACCCTCTGCCTTGGGGCGACACGATTACTTAAGGGAGGGCCACCTCGCTGTGCTTTCATCCATTAGTGTCTTGCACTTTCCGAGTGACCGCACTCCTAATTTGATACAGTGTCCTTTCATTAGCCTATATTGATTGAGGCCATTGTCTTTTGATACGTCACTTATGCTGTAGTAATTGAGTTACTTCCGCGATAATAAGAAGAGGCAGGAATCATAGCCGGCGGCCGGCGTGAACAAGATTTAAAGGGGAAGTTTGAATTTTATCAAAATTCTAGAAGGTTTATTTGTTTATGGTCGAATTGAGCCCGAACTAAGGTTGCATTTGGTTTTCAAAACTGTTAAAATACGTGGACGGAACTGAATTTTATAACGACATTGTTGATGCGGTAGAAAACATTTTCTTACATTTAATTAAATTACGTGTTACAAGGGGGTGGTTAGGTTAGGTTAGATAAGGTGACAAATATGCGGTTATGATACGTGGAGTGTTAATGGTTTAAAGGCTATATATTCAGATATACATTTAATTTTTATGGGGGCGAGGGGATGATATTTTAGTTCTATTTGTTTTTACAAAAAAAACTTCTCTCTTCTCCACTAGTGCTCCATTCTTGCTTTATGCTTCGAACCTTAGGAGGATAAAACACAATTTGATTTTTTCTTAATTACTTTTAACTTTGCGTATTTTTTCCAAAATGGAGTGGCGTATATAGAAAAAAGTTTCGGGGTGGGCCCGAGGCAGTTTTGGGGGGGGCCGAGACCCCATGAGGGCGTATTTGATGCTATTTTATGTTTGTCTTTATGAAATATGTCGAAAATATCTAAAAAAATCTTAGCTTCGGGGGGGGGGGGGCCCCAGGCCCCCCCATATATACGCCAGTGCCAAAATGTATATTTAGATTTCTACTTATCTTTTGGCTATGAAAAAATTAAGAATAAAAATAAATTTCTTATTTTACGAGAAATAAAATTATTTTTGATGGATTCACTTTAAGAGGGATCTACTCAATCTAAAACTGTTAAAAAATTGACACCTGTCACTTTAAAACAAAATGGCGGCTAGCTTAAAGTAATACAAAATAAAATTTTTTGGTAAAAAATTTTATCAAACCAAAAAAATACTGTTGTATTTATATTTTGAACGACGCCATGGATTATATTAGAAATATGTAATTTATTTTGGATTTTTTAAAATCAGCGACTCTTATTTAGTATGAATTAATATACTAAATGGCCACACTAGTTCTGGCAAACAAGAATAAAAAAATACTCTGCCAATCTATGGGCACCTAAGCTCACACTAGGTACTATAGTTATAGTGTACGTGTGAGCTAATATAACTAAAAACTGAAATATATTTTATTCAACTCCAGACTCAATTACCTTTCGTTTGATACCACACAAGCCATGTTTTCACTTAAACTCTAATTTTTAAAATCTACCCCCACCCGTTTTCAAAAAACTAAAATGTATTTTATTTAACTCCAGACTCATTTACCTTTCGTTTGATATCACACACGCCATATTTTCACATAAACTCTCATTTTTTACATCTACCCCCACCCTTTTATTTGGCTTGCGTTCGGTGGATTTCGTTCATTTTTAAATGGTACCACCACGGCCCAAGACCCAGCTTAGGTACCAAATTTCATTTAAATCGGACAAGCGGTTTTTGAGTTATGCGGGTTGGTCGTTACAGACAGACATACAGACAGACAGACAGACAGACAGACAGACAGACATACAGACAGACAGACAGACAGACAGACAGACAGACAGACAGACAGACAGACAGACAGACAGCGAGACAAAAAAGTTTCAAAATCATCTGAAACGCAAAGATATATAAAAATTTTTGAAATCGGAGCAACTTTTTTTTTCTCGAAAAAATTACGATCACCATAGCTCACACTACTTATAGTAGTAGTGTGAGCTAATAACGTGTTTATCTAAACCTTGGCCGCCATCTTGAATCTAAAATATCAAATTGTAATTTTTATAAACACTTACAAAAGTTAGGTCACTCCTGAAAACATCCAGGATTTGTAAAAATTAATGTTGGAGTACAGGTCATGAAGGTCTCGTTTATTTTTGATATTTTGAATAAGTTTAGTGACCTGCTCAGTAGCTTTAATAGGAGATGCTAAAAATAAATCTTGCACAAAAACTAAAAGAAATATCGAAGAAAAACTAATTTTTCGAAATATAGCCGCCATTTTGTTTTGAAGTGGCAGGCGTCATATTTTTTTACAGCTTTAATTAAATAAAAGCTGATATAGCATGGAGTTTACATGAAGTATACCAATGGGCTAGGATGGTATGATCTTGGGGTTGTCTCAAGTAGAGAGTTTATGTAAATAAACCCTCGACCAACTCAAAGAAAACATTCGTCAAGAAATACGGCCTTTAAATCCACAAATTCTAACAGCAGTCCTGGAAAACGCATCGAAAAATCCTTAATTATGGGTAAGGCGGAAAATGGAAGACATTTAATTTTTATGAATTAGCAAAAAAAACTCCAAAAATTGGATCTCATTTTCATTAAAAAGTTTTCGAAAATAAAAAATATCTTCAAAATGATATTAGCATTTTGAGACACCCTGTATATATTTACTTAAAGAAGTTTATTAACAATGTAAATTTTAATCCAAAATTACTAACAAAACGAAATTATTTACAACTCATAATTCTATGGTAATTTTAACAAGGGCAACAATCTTTAAATTTCGATTCCTCATTAAATCAAAATTATGTAAATCCAATCAAACTGTATCAATCTGACCTCAAGGTAGAATCTTCTCATTGTTGAAGAAATGGACCTGCTTGACCGCAAGGAGTATGTTATGTATATCTCCCCTCTTCTGGTCCATTCTTATAGTCTTTGCGTACACATGGGTTTAGTCCGAGAAGAAATCTCCGAGATATAACATATGAGAGAGAGAAAATCACCCATTGCCGGCCGTTGATCACTGATTTCAATTTAAATATGAATGGCAGGTGGATTTGTTTGAATTGATCTCATTTTTTTTCAATGACTTAAGATATTGAGTGACTTTTTTCCTGTTTGTTAGTGACCTTTTATTTTATCATGATCTCTCTTAGTGACTGATGATTTGAGTGCGTGAGTGATTGAGTGGATTTTAATGTTTTATCTTTTACAGTTATTGGCTTTAATTGACAATAAATATTTTTAATTTGGAAGATAGTATTAAGGTAAGTTATTAGTAAATAATAATACTGTTTATAAACAAACGCTTTTAGAATGGCGCTCGTCAATTATCAGAGTGATTTTTTTTGAAATTTTATCAAGATCTCTATTAGTTTCTTAATAACATAGTGCTTGAGTGATTGACTTTAATTTCAAGCATTGTATTATTTATACAGGGTGTCTTAAATGCCATAGGTCACTATTGCTATCTCGTTCACTATAAGAACTACAAGGTTGTTCAAATTAGATAAAATGAGCAGTTTTTTGGGGGACATTAAAAATCTGGTTTCATATTTTTTTAAAAATATAATAACGCGAGCTACGGGGGTTTTTCGAAAAATTGCTCAAATCTATTTTATTAAATACACTCGAACCTCTCTAACTCGAACCTCTATAACTCGATCCTCTCTATAACTCGAACCCTTTAAGTGGTCCCTGCACTTTTTATATGTATTTTAAGCTATTTAACGCGAATTTCTATAACTTGAACTCTCCATAACTCGAACTGTTTTGGTTGTCCTTTTAAGTTCGAGTTATGGAGGTTCGACTATATCTCAAAAAGTATAGTTTTTACAAAAAAATCGTAATAAAAAAAAAATGGCATTTAAGTTTTTTGGCATTTTTACCGTTTTATCATAGGTGACTTGGACAGCAAAAAAAAAACAAATGCTTATAAAAACCTATGATGCGTAATACATCTGTTAAATTTAGTTTGGTTACTAAGACGCCTGAGGCGTGATATTGATATTTGCAAAAAAAATATGGTCCGATGAAAGCAGTTTTTCCAATAATGGATCGTACAATAGGAATTTGCATTATCGGTGGACACAAGAAAATGAGCATTTTCAAAGAGAAACGGCATTTCAAGAAAGATTTGGGATAAATGTTTTTTCTTCCAAGAAACTCTAACCGGATTAACCTTTTACAATTTTCTGACAGATACATTACAAGATTTTTCGGATGATCTGCCTTTAGATGTTCGAGTGAATTTTGAGTACTACTAACACGATGGTGCACCCGGCCACAGAGATCGTCTATGTACCAGGTTTTTGAATAATTTCAAACCAAATCAGTGAATCGGAAATAATGGACCAATACGATGGCCTCCAAGGTCACCGGACATTACTCCTCTGGATTTTTCCATATGGGGTCTTATCAAAGATATAGTTTATAAAACTGGTCTTCGAGATTTGGAGGACCTACTTCATAATAAACAAGGCAAGCCTGTAACAAAATCAACCCTAGGATTCTTAGCAAAATCCAAAATAAAATAACGAAAACGGCACACCTGTGCTTGCAACAAAATGGTGGATATTTTCAGCAATTGGATAAGTAAACTGTTTTATTTTGAAAAAACGTGTTAAGATAAAAGAAATATTTTTAAATAAGTTTAATTTAATTAAACAGTAAAACGTTTAAATGTATTAAAAGTTAGTAAACAGTTTTTTTTTATTAAATGCATCAGCCTGTTTGTTTATAAAACAGTCAATTGTTTTGTTGGTCTTAAATCTTATTTTGCGTTATTGAAATACGCTGCCATGTTGGTTTAAACTAAATTTAACAGATGTATTATGCATCATAGGTTTTTATAAGCAATTGTATTTTTTGCTGTCCAAGCCACCTATGATAAAACGGTAAAAGTGCCAAAAAAAAACTATATTTTTGAGATATTTAATAAAATAGATTTGAGCAATTTTTCGAAAAACCCCCGTAGCTCGTGAAATAATAGTTTTTTTTTTTAATGTAAAACCAGATTTTTAATGTCCCCCAAAAACTGCTCATTTTATCTAATTGAAACAACCTTGTAGTTCTTATAGTCACCGAGACAGCAAAAGTGACCCATGGCAATTAAGCCACTCTGTATATTGACTTTAATAGAAAATAAATATTGTTAATTTGGAACATAGAAAAATGGTGCAAGGTAATTTTAAAGTGTTTTTCTTGAACCGTTGTTTATTTTATTTTAAAAAGCAATTCGGAGATTTTTTTTTGTTGACAATTTTTTTTAATAATGCGTCAGTGTCGTCTTGATCTTAAGTTTTTTAAGAAGTATTAATGTAATCCCTGTTAGTGAATGATGAACTTTGGAGTGCTTGGTGTTTTACCTAAAATTTAAGTGCACTTAAATTTTAGAAAATATGTTCAACGAAAAGTATGTAGTAGTTATTTTAATAAGCTGGTTCTTAAGTTCATATTATTTTTGAGACAAATTTTTACAACTTTTTTTCGTTGGCCTATGCTATTTGTTATGGCAAACAGCTGATAACTCTCAAAAAGTTATCTCAAAAATTATGATTTGGAGTATATTTACCAACTCCTTGCTTAAATGCACTTAAATATTATCCGCTTTATATTATATGTGAATTTTGTAATAGAACCCCTACTATTGATATTTTCAAAAGCAACTTAATTACGCACTTATGAATGACTATTTAAGTTTTTTTTTCCGTGTTTTGCTAGTGCTTAAGACTACCTTAATTTAGAATAAACTTTTGTTTATATTGTAAAAGTGTATAGTATCCTGTTTTCCTATCATTGTAATTGTGTTCACCCATTATGGTATGGTAAAATAAAATAAAATATTGTAATTTGAAATTAATAACACTGATTTTTATTGACTTGAGAGATATACTATTCTAAAAAATCCAAATCTGAGGGCACGGCAGTGCCTCGCCAAATAGGCGCGGCGTACCATCTTTTCTTGAAACATTTCAGCCGATATTTGACCTATCTAAAACTCTACTTCGAAATGAGCTACGAATCTCAAACTTTGCACAGTCGTAGATCTTCATGAAGTTAACAACCCCTCCAAGTTTCATGGAATTAGTAAAGTAGTTACGAAATTTCAAAAAATGTCGAAATTGGCACTCACTCACTCATGTATAGATTATCAAAATTCTACTGTACTTCCAGACATGCTATAAAGCTGAAATTTGGCAGACTGATAGAAATTATGACCAAACCCCTGGAAAAAATCAAAAAACCCCAAAATTCTAATTTACTCCTCTCCCCTATACAGGTAATGTAAAAGAAATGCTAGAGACCTGAGCTTTGGCAGAATAATAGGAACTATGATAAAACTGTAGGAAAACATTTAAAAACACCAAAATTATAATTTACTTTCCTCCCCTTTAAATGTAAAGTTATGTAAAATTAACATTGCCCACTTCCAAGAACACTAGAGAGCTGAGCTTTAGAAGGCTGATAAAAACTATGATAAAACCATAGGAAAATATAAAAAAAACAAACATTTTTAATAAGGCATTGCAAAAGTTTAGCACAATATTCCGCATATTTTACTACTTTAAAGTTAAATATTATCCAAATCCTTTAAAAAAGGAGTGAAACCATAACAAAAACATTTCATGTAAAAAAAAGCCAAGTACGCGAAAGTGGTATTCCGTAAAAAGAATTGAGATAAAAGTAAAGCCAGTTTTTTTCAAAACGAATGGTTCTTACTAGTTTGGAAATGTTTTTCTAAACTTGGCTATTACGGCTGCAAATGGCACAGTGCTAAATTGAACGTAAAGAAGTTTGGCTGGAATAGCAAAGTTTAAAAAAACATTTCCAAACTAGTAAGAACCATTCGTTTTGAAATTTGTATTGGAGAACTTGGCTTTACTTTTATCTCAATTCTTTTTACGGAACACCACTTTCGCGTACTTGGCTTTTTTTTACATGAAATGTTTTTGTTATGATATAGTTTTACATAAACAAATAAAAATCCTTATAACTCAACGAAAAAATAAATTCATTTTCGGGCATGCCTTCAAAAAGGAGAAATAGTATAGTACGACACAACCAAAATGAATGGAAAAGTGATGAAATTAAGGTAATGAAAACTGAAATGTGGATACCCACCTTAGAAAACTTAGTCTTTCTCCAAAAATTCATTTGATATTTAATATTAAACCTTAACTAAGGATACTTACTGAGGGTGACGTTAGCTGTCTTCGTAGTGATATTAGATTTTTGCCCCTGACCGGAGGCTACCCTAGCTGATGCCGCAAATTGGCAGTTGGTTTTCTACTGTGAATATCTACAATTCATTATTAATTTTCAGTTTTCATCACCTTTCCATTTATTTTGGTTGTGCTGTACAGGGTGTCACAAATTGGACACTTTTACAGGGTTTAAGGTACTTCTAGGGGAGACAGAGAAAAACTGACCACGCATTGCGAGGCTCAAATTTCAAGAGAAGACTTATAGTGAAAACCGCATTTTAAAATATCGTCTCGTCTTTGAGCTACGGGGGCTTTTTGAAAAGTCTGCATTTTGGAGGGGGGTCTATAACTTCGTTATTATTGGAAATATTGATTTAGAGTAAATTGTAATTTTATAGACTTTGTCACGGGGAATTCACCCGCTAAACTAAATTTTAACTGTCACTTTTAGTTTTTGAGATATGACATAAAGTTGCATTTTTTCTTATGGAAGGGCCTATATTTTAATTAATTTTCGAATTCGTCATTCAATTCTTTTCAAAATGATGTATCATATGTCATAGTTTGATTGAGCGGTTTCGGAGATAATTAAAGTTTTTTATTTTTGTCTAGTGTGCGTTGAATGACGTCATGCGCCATTGGCGTGAAAGCCTTGCGGTCAAATGCTACTTCAATGCTCCTATAGTTTTGTTGTCTTATACTATGCAAATCAAGTTGGCTTTGCGTGTTGGCGTTTTGTTATTGTTTTCAATTGACATTTGACATTACGCTTTGATATGAAATTATTTTGCACAAAAGCGTTTTAATTTTATTTTGAAATATGTATTTATTTTTGTTACTTTTTATAACTAGGCTTTGAGGGCCGTTGCTGGCTGAATTATAATTTTTCCAAACCATTCTTACTATATTTTTGACTGTGTAAAATAGTAAAAATACTGGAGTGCCTTGACCTGCCTCAGCAGGAAATCATAGCGCACTAGAAATAAGTGAAAAAGCTGAATATCTCCTAAACCGCTCAATGAAACTATTACATATGATACATCATTTTGAAAAGAATTCAATGACAAATTCGAAAATTAATTAAAATATAGGCCATTCCATAAGAAAAAATGCAACTTTATGCCATATCTCAAAAACTAAAAGCGACAGTTAAAATATAATTTAGCGGGTGAATTCCTCGTAACAAAGTCTATAAAACTGCAATTTACTCTAAATCAAAATTTCCACTAATAACGAAGTTATAGACCCCATTCAAAAATGCAGACTTTTCAAAAAGCCCCCGTAGCTCAAAGACGAGACGATATTTCAAAATGCGGTTTTCACTATAAGTCTTCCCTTGAAATTTGAGCCTCGCAATGCGTGGTCGGTTTTTCTCTGTCTCCCCTAGAAGTACCTTAAACCCCCTAAAAGTGCCCAATTTGGGACACCCTGTACTTATCATGTGTAAAAAAGGCATTAAAATCGATGTATACAGCTTTTACTATCCCGTTCTGTGGATGAGCCGAAAATTAATTTATTTAGTCTTTCACCACATCTCAAAAAATTCGTTTGATATTTAATTATAATTCGATTTAACAAATTCAAACTAACGAAGTACATGGCGGAATATTTATTACATCTAAGAAATGCAACAACAATGAAATTTTACAAAAGTTTCGAGGAATTTTGGGACGATTGGAAAATTTTCACTAAAATTTAAAGAAAATTTATAGTGCCGTTTTTCAAATATCGCAAAAAACCTCAATCTTCCCATAAGACCCCATGTAAAAATCGCCTCGATGACAATGTATCAGCTGATATTTTTAGGATCGTGGCTTGTATTTTTTTGCTAGCTTTGTGCACAATTATAAAATTCAAAATTTGATTTAACCTTAAGGTATTACAGATCAAAATTGCCTGTCAGAAATAAGAATCTCAAAATTGATTATACACTAAATACAAGTAGGAAATATTAGGGAGAAAATGGGATAGAAATAATAGACATTTAAAGTGGACACGCACTTCGTTTCGCGTTATCGTGATGTGGTGAGTCCCGCAATTTGATTGATCAGGCGGACGGTCGATATTGAGTCTACGGCGCCGGCGTCAACTGAAATAGACCTTAAATCGAGCTGTCAAAACGTAATTCTGACCAATAAGATTTCAGCATTTCCCAGTTACGCAAACGACAACGCTTTACGGAGTGCATATCAACTTTAAGTGTATAATAGATAGTTTAAGTTGTGCTACGTATTTTTACGTAAGCAGGAGATTTGACAGTTACGCAAGCGCACTTCGTCACACCGTCGTCAAGGTCACGTTAGGAGCTTACGTATTTACGTTAGCTTACGGCAGTCTGCAAGCACCTTAACGTTACCAAAGAATAGAATTGGTTGATTGACCGATCGAAAAATGAGGCCTAGACGATAATTTCCGCTTCCAGTACAAACGATTCTTTGCAAATATATTCCTACTGTAATTGAAAAGACAAAAAACAAAATTGTAACATCAAAAAAACACAGTGCCGAATTCCATATTCTCTGCATCATATTAGTAGACTTGTTATGGTAACGTAAAAACATTCAGCTTAAACTCAAATTTGGAACAAAACGTAGAGCGCTTAACGTGCAGTTTACGTAAAAATACGTAGCACAACATAAACTATCTAATATCTACGAGCGAAAACGCCCATCTTTTTGATACCCAGCCCGTGCGTATCTCTTTCAGCGAAGCGCAGGGACGTACTGAGCTGTCAAAACACAAAATTCTAATCAATAAGATTACAGCATTTCCCAGTTACGCCAACGACAACGCTTTAGGTGTCTAATGAGAAATAACAAACTTTAAACATATATTTGCTTTGAACGTAGCAAGAAAAAATATCACTAAATATATGACAAACTTAAAATTACTTGGTCAAAATTTTTAATTTATGAAAAAACTTAAAATATATGAATAGATTAAGAAGAAAAAAATCAAGTACTGGATGAAGAGATAGAAACCAGTAATTAAAAGATGTAAAATGACCCAACAATAAATTTAATTCTAAATTTATAATTGATTTTTGCTAGGTTCATTTTAACATAATTTTACACATCGATATTGTAATAGATTGCCCGTGTTTATAGCAAATTAACACTAGCATATTTTCAGACAGGTAAACAGCATATAGCCTTATGTAAATAAACTGGTAAACCAAGCGTGTGATTTTATTAATATATTAATTTATTGTTAAGAAAATACACAAAGGTATTATATTAATTTACATAATTTTTTTCCGACGTTTTTTATGTTTTTTATTAATTTATAACAATACCTCAGCAAAATTTTTATGTACTACATTAAAGACTCCAATGAATTGCATTTTTTCCTATTGTTTTACTAGAAAGCATAAAAACGAGCTATAAATATATGTTTCTAACAGATCATGTAATTTAAATAAATCATAGCGTGTTTTTATATTTATAATTGTATTAAACAGAAATTCTGCAATGTCACTTTTAATAGTATGATCCTTAATAGCTTTATTATTATTTTAAAGAAATTAATTAATAAGTTTGATGTGGGTATCAGTGGCGGCTGCTACAGGGAGGGCAATGGGGCGGTGCCTCCCTAAATTAGACAACAAACAGTATTTTTAATTAATTTATTTAAAAAAAATTAAATCTTCCTTTACGACATGTCTAGTTCTTTTGTTAGTCTGTGGTTAACAAAAGGCGATTAATTGGGTAAACCTTTTAAGCGTAAATAATTAGAAGCCGGCAGTACCACGCGGGACAAGGTTTTAATTTCACCAGTTTTTCTGCGCCGTATGGGTGGGTGTTCTCGCGCAGTGGCGGCAGGAATGTTTGTTTTTAGTTAACATAGGCCATCTTCATCGTGCGAAAACGTTCGTTGCCTTTCCTGCCTGTTCCCGGTTCTATCCCTGTTAAAGACGTATGAGTTTATTTTGATTTGGGGTAGGTTGGTAGTTAAAAGCCTAGCCGATCGCGTGTCCATTGTTTGTTATTTTTGTTTGTTTTCAAAATGGAAACAAATATCGTGAATTTTCTTAATTTACTGTGCAAATTTAAATACGTCGACATATGAACTTCGATTAGAAATAAAATCTTTAGGTTTGGTTCGGACCTAAAAATTAACCAAAATTTTACTGCAAGTAAGTCTGTATCTCCTCAACTTGTAATTTTATCAAAAAAACGAATACCACATTTTTTATCCACAATTAGCTGAGTATTTATCTGGCTGTGAAATATTTTCTTCTTTTTGTAAAACCATTTTCCCCCCCACTCCTTTAACTTTAAAAGCCCTATATCTTAAAAACAGATGTGTGTTGACCCCCATGTTATATAAACGTTTTTCTCGGAAATAACCTCCTCTATCCCCTGCTGCGCTATGGCCCCTAAGTTATGGGACACCCTATATATTGGCTATTAAGTCTGTATATCTGTAATCTATTCTGTTATTAATTAAAGATGGTTTTACTGAAACCTTTTTTAAAGCCTGCTTGTTCCTTTGATTGATATCCGTCAAATTTTGTTGTTAGTCTGCCTGTTAATATTTTCGTGAAAAGCTTATAAATTACATTGAGGAGTGTTATAGGTTGATAGTTTTTAGGTCTGCTCTATCGCCTTTCTTGTGTAGAATAATGGTTATGGATTCTTTTCAGTTGTTTGGGATTATTTTTTCTTTTAGTATTTTATTCAGAAGAATATGGAGGGTATTAACTACAGCATTACCACCGTACTTAAGCATTTCTGCCGTTACTCCGTCTTTTCCAGGTGATTTGTTATTTTTAATTTTCTTTAATGCTCCTTTTATTTCCGCTTTGCTTAGTTCAGGTTCTAGCTCTGAGTTTATGTTCTTTGTTTTCGTTTGGAGTTTCTTCATGGTCTCTCGTGATGGTTCCCTTTTTCTTTGGTAAATTTCGGTATAGAATAGTTGTGTAATATTTATGATATCCTCTTTAACGTTAATTTCTATGCCGTTAATATCCTTTATTTTAATTATTTCATACCTACCTAGAGTCGGCCTTGGACATTTCATATTTCTGATATTTTCTATAACTCTCTCAACTTTAATTTCTTGGCTCTTTCTTTTATTTTCTTTTATCATTTTTCTTATAGTTTTATTTATGTCTGTGTATTCTATAGATGTTCTTTTTTCTTCTCTCTCGAGGGTCCGCCTATTTTCCATCAGTCTCTTTATTTCTTCTGAATTTTCTATCTTTTTATCTTTTTGTGTGATGCTTTATCCCACATTGGTAATAGCTCTTGTCAGCGTATCATTTATTTCATCTATATTTTCATTTTCGCATCCTAAGTTTTGGGTTAGCTGTTCCTTTAGCCTTTCTTTGTATATAGCTTTATTTTGTGGAAGTTTATTCATGTCAAGTTGTTCATTGTTATTATTAATTTTTCTTTTTATTCCGAAAATGCTATCAATGCAGATTTTTGTTCTGACCATCCTGTGATCACTGCCTGCTGTAAAGCTGTTTAGGACTGTTACATCTCTAACGATATTTTTATCAGTTGTCAGTATGTAATCAATTGCGTTCATTGCATAAAGCTGTTTTTCCTCTAGATAATTCATTAAGGTTGTGCACCTGTCATTCCTTTCTCTATATCCAAAATCTCTTATTTTAGTCTCTTCGATGTTCATCCTCCTACCTAATTTGGCATTGAAATCTCCCATGACTAGTGTCAGATGGGTTTTGTTTTCTTCAATGACTTTTGAGATGTCTTTGTAGAATGCTTCGATGTGTTTGTCATCGGAGGTAGAGGTGGGGGCATATACCTGAATTACTTTAAGTGATGTTCTTTTCATTTTGAGTGTAAGATAGGTAACGCGATCTGAGATTTTTTTAATAGTATGGATGTGCTTACTTATTGCTTTATTGATTATGAATCCTACTCCGAAATTGCTATTATCTTCATTACTTTTATGATGTAGTAGATTACCGGAGTTCAGTTTTATCCGATTTTCTAATTTTCGTCGGGTTTCTGTCAAGCCCATTTTATCCTTCTCAGTTCTTCCTCCAGTTCTTCTATTTTTTCGTCGGTGTTCATTGACCTAATGTTATATGTTCATATTGTTAGTTTTAATAGGTTTTGTTTTTGTGTGTTGGATGCTTTTTTTCATAAGCAAATTTTTGCCTTCCCCAGATTCCGTGAGGCAGACCATAGAGGTGTGGGATTCGGAAAGTTTCCTTCCCACCTGGAGACCAATGATTTTTCCCATTGGGAGGTATTGGCATTAAAACACCACGCTTGCCAGGCGTGTTGCTGAGTTTATATTCAGCCGCCCAATCTGGGACAGACGCTGTTTGCGGCCGCTCATTGTGAGTCAGGCGCTGCTGTATTTTTTCTTTTTTATTCTCCCCAAAAAGAAGGGTTGCCACCTACGCTATGTTCGCCGTACCGAGGTCCTTCCTCTCCGCCTTTCATACCGGTGTGGTCTTCTCCCGTATCCCTGGCAAAGTGACCCTAGACAAGTGCCAACCCTCTGGGTCAGAGAGTACCTGAATTCTATCTCTATATCTATCATCTTATGATGTCTACCCGTATACGGATTCAAATAACTTGCATAAAAGGATTTTAATTTGTTTGTTTGGTTATTACACACTTTCATATCTTATGCTATTGCGTTAAAATGTTTAAATCTATAACGCTGCAAATTATACAAATTATTATTGACTTGACTTGATAAGATTGCTCCGTTTTTATTATCTTTTTTTGACATACTTAAAACTCATTCATGCAAAAACTTTCACTTGTTCAGTTATGTCAGTTTCCGTAAAACGCATGTTTTTCTTGGTAGGATTATTATGGTCGTAAATTTAAAGCTTACTCATGGGATTTTACGCAGGTGCCTATTTAAAAAATATATTAACTAAATACAAGTCAATAAAATTAATAAATTTTGTGTTTAGTTTGCTATAGCTTATTGCCGGTGGTGTCAGCGGTGCAAGTAATAAACATGACTTCGGATCAAAAGAAAACAAAGTGCTTCTTTTCTGACTTTCGCTTAAAGAATTTCGACAATTTTGGTTTGAAAAATTATACCAAAAACCTTTATAAGACCTAGTTTTAATAGTGAGATTTTTTTTTCGTTTTCTTGTGTTTAATAATTTAGAGTTTTATTAGGAAACAAATGTTATTCCTAATTTTTGCATCAACCATATATCAGAATTTACTGCTCTTAATGCTACTGCAGATCTTAAAGCCGGTTTTCCAATGAAAAGGAAAATCACACAAATCACTGTTGTCCTATTAATCGTAAATAAGGTTTGAGTCTTTACTATTCTTTGTAAAGTAAGAAAACAAAACCTCTGAAGTGGTTTCTCGAGTTTGGTAAATCTAAATATTAAATATTGACTTACTCACACGCAAAGACAATTTTACAGAACAAACAATTACAGTAGTTGTTAACATATATATTTTGTTATTGGTAGATAACTAAGAACTTGGTAGAACATTAAAAGCTAAAAAAATATTAAGGCTTTCCTTTTAAAGACACATCAAGTACAGTTTTAGGTTTTTTGAATGTTGCTTTGGCATCAAAAACTTTTGTTTTTACTTCTTTATCACAGTCGTGATTAATTAAGAATAAATATTGAGGCAGGCACCTGTAGAATGGAAGCAGTATCTCACGTTAAATATGCTACATAACATAGATAAATCTATATACATTACTAAAACACACTATACACTTCAATTGTATAGTGTGTTTTTGTTGAAAACTGCCCTATATGAAATTTTACTGCACGCCAGTGATTTATCATAATTATTCATATCATATTTATCATAATTATTCATATCATATTCTGCCATATAAAATATTTTAAAGGCCGTCTTTCAACTTTTTATATAGTCCACAGAGATTTTTTTATTGATTAAAGTAAATACATACTAGGTACTTGTGCTAAGTCAATATAATTTTGCTCTACTTGAATTAAATTAAATGTATTCTAGAGCTAATTACCGCCAAATAATTGCTTCAGAGTTTTTGTCGTATCCTTAAATTTACAAAGAAATAGTCCAATTTATTTAGTTATATTACATCGTTCTACACAAACATGACTATTTCTTTCTTAGAGTATTTAGATAGTTAAAAAAACACCTACTTTTCATTAAAGTTATAAGTAATTTATTCCTAAAACTTTGTTAGAGCATGGAAGTTGTAATAGTGTGGTGTGCTCTGGCAATCTTTTAAGGTATTTATGTTAATACTATTTCCGCAAGATTGATCTCTTTGTGAGATGTTATCGTTTTATGTTGGTAAAAAATGATATATTTCCATACCACAACAAAAAAACCTATTTTTATATAATCAAAGAAGGCGTGCTGTACTCTTCAAATACCTGACTGCTCATTAACTTCAATAAGAACCTCATAGTGTTAATACAACCAGTTACCACTTTCACAATATTTAGCAAATATAAGAAAATTATTAATAAATCTAACTGAATATGAGGCATTTTCACGATTTTTTTGAATTTCCTGAATTATTTTATATATATATTCCTAAAGCAAGTTTACATTTTAAAGTTCTGTATAAAATAAAGAAGCTGTAAATCCCAGTGTCAGAAAAACCACATCCTCCAAGTGGCCAGCATTCTTCTTTATTTCTTCAAGTGAAGATCAAGTTTTGCGTGCAATGAAAAAACAATAGAAAATATTCCTTATTCCAAAGACGACTTGTGGTGGCGTCATACATAATGTATTTGGTATAACGTTGTTTCATGTAAGAAAACTAGAATTTCATCCTGGGATGCCATAAGGCTGGTTTATAGAAAAGGCATTTGCAGAGGAAGTGTAACGGCATCACAAGACAAATAAGATGATAATAATGCCAACGAAATATGTTGTATTATATTTATGGTCAGAAACAAACATACTTATCAGAGAATTCATTTTATTACAAACCGGGTCATCTGACAAAATTTTAACTTACCTAATATTTCTCTTCCAGTCAATTGTAGGGGATGAGAAAGGAGTCCAAAATGGGGTACAGGGCAAGGGCGGTTGCATGGCCGCGCGTCTCTCCTCAGAAAATATGAAATAATAAAATCTTAACTAAAATATAATTTATTAGATGTTTTGCTTATTTAATAATTTTTCCTTTTGCCTCGATGCATTCCATAAAGTTTATATTTAACTGTCTACACGATTAAGTACGAATCAATAATTGCTTACCGCTCGGGTTTCTTGGGCCGCAGGCCAGATTGCGGCCCGCGTTACTACGGAAATAGGGTGGGAAGGTAGGGGAGGCAGACCTTTATTTTTAGCAAACGTGGAATTTCGTACCGGTGAATTTAAAAATCAAACAAGTTTCGTGGCTAATCGGGGCAAAAAGGAGTTTTTGTTTCTCTCATATTTTTCCGTGGGTAGCCTGAAAGCTTAACCTCACGGGGGCCCAAGATCTAATGGACACCTAATAAGTGTTGACAGTTAACTGTTTCGTCCTTATGGGACTCCTCAGAACACTGCTGGTTAATGTGACAAATCTTGCGAAGTTAATCAGGCGGTTTTGTCTCTAATCAAATGTAAATATAAATAAATATGAACAAAAACTTCTTTTTGCCGGATTAGCCACGAAACTTGTTTGAACCTTATTTTTAGATTTAGGGTAACTGATGATGCATGCTGCGCTCCTCATGAGGAACACTCATTATCAGTTACCTTAGTGTAATTCACCGAATCTCACGACTCGGTCCACTTTGCAGCTATATGTTATGGTCTAAATAATATAATAAAAAAAGACGATTTTTTTTAACGTTACGAAAGTAAAATTATAAATAATTTAAGCAGATAAATTCTATGTTGATTTTCATTTCTGTTTTTTTTTCAGAGTAATTTTTTTACGGTAAGAAATATATGGTACAGGGGGAAAACGTGGTACTGCAGTTAAAGCTAAACAGACCGCTTGAGAAGTTGGTTTTTGTTGGACTTGTACTGTTGCGCGCAAGCAGTTTTTTTTAAACTTGTTAATATTTTGTGTATCTTGGAAAAATTTGCCAAATACTGTATTTAATTTTTCTAATTTTAATAGGTGATTCGGTGCAAGACGGGGGTAAGTGACGAGAAAGCGCCCTAGCTAGGGCCAAAATTAGTGTAGGCGCATGTTCTTTTAAATAAAAAACACATTCGGGCAATGGCAAATCCAAAAGGAGAGGTCAAAAATGCAGAAAAAAAAATGGCAATAAATAATTATTGTAAAATAAAGTAATTTTTCTGAAAAATATCTCAAAAATTGATATTTTGTAAACAATCGCTTTTTATATATACTCGTATTTGCAGTTTTTCTTTCTGGAACTAGGGTTTGATTTGGTTGGCTTCTAAATTCATCCCGAAGATCTCAATTTTAAACACATAGGTAGCAGATAAAAAGATTTGCATTTTATAAGTATGTATGAGATCAGGGACGCAGCAACTAGCCGGGCCATTTCGGGGGCTTAAGCCCCAGGTTTGATACCTGATGTAATCCAAAACACTACTACAGGAGGGAGAGGGGGGAGGTGTAATATGGCTTATCACACCTCAAGATTGCAACCGACTGGAAAATTTGAAAAAATTGTTTTTAGACGAATGTTCTAGAAAAATTAAATACTTTCCAGAAAAATCGCGCTGCCACCGGAAGCAAAACTTTTTGAAAATCTACTATTCGAAAATAGTACATTTCGAAAAAATGGTACCATAGAAGAAAGTTTTTGCTGCACAAAAAAAACTACAGGAAAATGAGAAAAACATTGCGCTGCAGACAAAGAATTTAGAAAATTTAGTACTTTTCAAAAAAAATGGCACCGCAGAAGAAAATTTTTGCAATATAAGAACACTCTGGAAGACTCAAAAAAATTGAGCGACAATAATTGTTGGTATTAGCGAAAAAGATGGCGCAGATGAATATTTTGGAAATTTAGATAAAATCAATAATTGAGTTATAAGTTATAGCCCAGTCATATTAGGTGAAAAAACACTAAAACTTCCCCACATATTCTCCGCCAAAATCCCCCTTGAGGTTCGCTAGATATAAGGCCCCAAAGGTCTTAAAAATCTGTTTTTTGCGATTTACTCGAAAACTAATACCTTTTTAAAAAAAGTGAAGAGGGAAAACATACACAAAATCATTCGGTCTATAATAGAAAGATCAAGAAAAAACCTGGATGGACAAACAATATCTCCATGCAATGAGTATGTACACTTGGGTGTCACCTTTGATAAGACAGGAACAGACTGTAAAGAATTGGGAAAAAGAATAGTAAAAGCAAAAAAGGTTAATGGATGTCTTAACAGTATTTTATGGAGCAGAGAAATAAAAAAGAATGTAAAATTTAACATATTATATGAAACAATGGTAAAAAGCATGTGTATGGAATAGAGACTTGTCGCGTAACAGAAAAATACAAAACAAAAATGGAAAGTGTCGAAATGGATGCAATAAAAAGATCAATGAGAATATCTAGAATAGATCACATAAGAAATGAGATCATAAAAGAAAGAATGGGAATCGAGGGAAGCATAACCGATGACATCACTAAAAGGCAACTGATATGGTACGGCCATGTACAACGGATGAACGACGAAAGATTACCAAAGCAGGTCCTAGAATGGCAACCAATAGGGCGCAGAAAAAGAGGGCGTCCTAAACTAGAATGGCAACAGTCAGTCCAAAGATCAATAAGTCAAAAAAATCTGACAGGAAATGACTGTCAGGATCGAAGGAGGTGGAGACAGCGGCCTAGCTGCCCGAAAGGGCGGGGCGGGGGAGACAGCGAAAAAGGGCGCCTCTGAAAACTGATGAAAAAAAACAAAAAGCTCAAAAGGGCGCCTCTCACAAATCTTGCGACAAAAAAAAAACAAAAAGGTCATCATGTGTGAGGGGGCGAAAGATAAGTCACAAGGGCGCCTCTCACGAATCTTGCGACCAAAAAAAAAGGTCTTCATGTCGTTAGTTTCCTTCGCCACCCACTCAATTGGCCGTTACCGGCCCGACTTAATAAAGCTGAGAGCGCTTCGGCCACCTATGGGGCGCCACTACCCTCGGGGCGGAAGGGGCGACGAACCCCCCGCCCCCCCACGCTACGCCGCTGGGTGGAGAATATGCGTCGGACAACGTAGAAAAACGTTCTAAACCGACATAGTAGTAGTAGTAGAAAAAACCTAACTTAACTTTTTAAAACTATATTTAAAAAAAAAGTATTTATATTTATTTAGTTTTTCCCCGCTCTATAGGTAACTTGTTATAAAATGTTAATACTTTTTAATGTTAAGCTTGATCCCCACTCGTACCGAACACCATTCACTAAAATTAGGTTTTTGTTTTTTTAAAGTTAAGCAACTCAATAAAATTGGGAACTCTACGAGAAAACAAGCGGAATATTAAAAATGTTGAACTTCGGGTTAGAACAGTGTTAAAATAAGCGCGAATGATTTTGCGTATTTTTCCTCTTAACTTTTTTTGAAAAAGTTATTAGTTTTCGAGAAAATCGCAAAAAACTGATTTTTAAAACATTTTGGGGCCTTATATCTAGCGAAGCTCAAGGGGGATTTTGGCGGAGAATATGTGGGGATGTGCCCCATATGCTAAGGAATAATTACACGAAAATCCAGCTTGCACCTATTTTTTTCCAGGTGAATTCTTAATATGACTGGGCTATTAATACTAACCAGAAACCATTTTTTACTCACCTAATTTATTATTTACTGAGTTACAAAAATGCATATTCAATTTTGAATTGATTTAAATATTTCTAGAAAAACATTTTTTTTTTTTTAGATGTTTTAGAAATATATATCTAACCTATGTAATATGTAACTGTACACAGTGCCAATTTGCTATCGAGCCAATTCGCCGCCGGACCAAGCAGCCGCTGACCCAACTCGTCTACGGGCCATCCTGCCGCCGGCCGACTCAACTCGCCGCCAACCCATATACATAATATTCCAATAGGGAGTATTGTTACCTATTTACACAATGGTTGGCGTTTGATGCAAACATTCAGAAATAAAGGTACGAAAAATGCACAGACACCAAATTTACATAGATAGAGTTTCTGTCAACTGTACGCCGATGATTTGACGTAACGAATACAATAATAAAATAATATTCATACGTAAAAGTATAACCAATCAGGACATTTTATTTTAAGGACCGCAAAGAGGATAGACTTATTGCTATTTAAAATATGTTTGAATTCTGCATCGTAAGGTACCGTAGGTATCGCAATAATACGTACTATCTGGAAATAATATGCATATGTCTTTGAAAGCAACCAATCAGGTCTTTGTTGCTTAAAGTTACCGTGGGTATTGGAGTATTATGTATATGCGCTAACCCAACTCGCCTCCTCCATGGTTTTAATCATTTATTTAGTGGTGGTAACCTAACGTTGATCAATTGATTGCAAACATATCCTAACCTGTCCAGTGACCATAACTGTTTTTAACAAAAAAATGTTTCTGGAAAAAAATGACTTTTCTTAAAGAAGCTTTTTCAAAAAAACTACTTTATAACAATAAAATCTAAATGATTTTTGGATTTTTGTTTAATGCTTACTATAACGAAATAAACAAAATGTCAAACTAAAGCTTGTGCGATGGGCGGTATTTGTTACTACAAGTCGAATTGGCTCGACAGCCGGTAGGATCGCCGGCTAATCGTCAACTGCGAATCGACGGTGGTAAATTGCCATGTTTCCACGAAGAAGATGTAGAATTGGAATCTGTTATAAATGGAATAATCAGAAGATTTAAGAGAATGGACTATTTCGACAATACTTTCAACAAAGATAACTTTTACAAATGTTTCCGTCCATAATTATATTTTTTACCAATGTAAAAAATTTTTAGCTCTTTAAAATGATTTTCCTTTGGTTACATTCTTTCTGGTGGTGACCCACCCTATGTGTGAACTTTTTTGTCATCAGCCACGTGCTTTCAAAATTTTTTTAAAAAGATTTGACAGTGAAACTTTGGTCCGAAACACTCGGTCCATTGTTTAGAAATTAAAACATTTTTTGCAATATTTTCCCACGTGGAATCATATCCCCGTCAACCTATAGCATCGGGTTTTTGTTTGGCACAATATGTTATTTTTTTGCAACTATGTTTAAAAGCAAGCATTTTTCGGAAAACGACTAATATTATTTCGATACAACTTTTATTTTGATTTTTGTGCCTAACGCCAAAAATTTACAAAAAAGTAAATTATGCCATACTGTTACCTGCCTGTAACAGCTGACTCAATACTACTGACAGATGAAACAGAAAAACATCAAAATTAACTAGAGGATTGCCATGTTGCCGATAATTTCCTTGTTTTTTCTAAGGGGCATTAAATTTTTAAGCCATGATGTTCTACTTCTTTCTTGACTTCACGGGCCTTCATTGTTGTCCCTGAAATGTATTCTGTAGTCTGTAGTAAAGATAAAGGCCCAGCTGAGGGTACGAAACGTCTCAAAATCCCATAACACACGAAAACAAAAGAAACAAGTACAGTCGAACCTCTATAACTCGAACCTCAAGGGACAACCAAATCAGTTCGAGTTATGGAGAGTTCGACTTATAGAAATTCGAGTTAAAGAGGTTAAAAATCAATCAAAAAGTGCAGGGATCACTTAAAAGTTTCGAGTTATAGAGGTTCGAGATAGAGATGTTCGACTGTAGTTTGTATGGCTTATTATTTTTATTGAATTTTCTCGCCCTAAGACCCTGAAACGTTTAGCTTGCTTCAGTGGCGTATATAGAAAAAAGTGTCGGGGTGGGTCCGAGACAGTTTTGGGGGGGGCCGAGACCTCATGAGGCTGTATTGAATGCTATTTTATGTTTGTATTCATGAAATATGTGGAAAATATCCAAAAAAATCTTAGCTTCGGGGGGGGGGCCGGGCCCCCCAGGCCCCCCCATATATACGCCACTGGCTTGCTTACAAGTGCGGATTTGAGGATATGCACTTTTTTTTTTAATAATTAAAGGGAAAATAGAAGAAAAACCCCTTCTAGAAAAAAAAATTATTACAAATAATTTTTTCGTCGACTATTACCCCCCCCCCCCCCCCCTACGTTTTGACCCGGATCCGAGATTGCTTGCTTATAATTCTAAAATTATACCTGTCCATAAAAAACAAGAAAAAGATAGTATTGTAAATTATCGGCCAATTACCATAATAAACAATTTTTCAAAATGTTTTGAACGCGTTCTCCATACATCGCTTTACTTTCCCCTGAGCAGTCAAATAGATTCCTGTCAACACGGCTTCATGAAACGCAAATTTACCACAACCAATTTAATTACTGTTACACACCTAATAGCTGAATCCTTGGATGCGGGTGCTCAGATTGATGTTATTTACACCGACTTTTCTAAGGCCTTTGACAGACTAGACCATAGTATTCTTCTCCGTACACTTGTAACCTTTGGCATCTCTGATGTTTTATCTAAGTTTCTTTATTCATACTTAACTGAAAGGATTCAGTATGTAGAATGCTATGGACAAACCTCCTCTACTATCAAGGCTACTTCCGGAGTTCCTCAAGGCTCTATACTAGGTCCTTTATAGCTGTTATAAATAGCATAGTTCAGGACATAGAAGTTATTTTCCTATTGTACGCTGATGACTTAAAGCTTATCTGTAGAATAAATAACATTGCTGATTGTGAAAAACTTCAAGCTGCTTTAAATAAGCTATATACTTGGTGTCTTGATAACTCTCTCCCTCTCAATCCATCTAAATGCAATGTAGTTTATTTCACCCTTAGAAAACAGGTAATTCAATTCAATTACTCCATTGATACAACCGAAATACCCAGGAGTCTGGAATTTATAGATCTCGGAGTAACATTCGATAGTGCTCTATCATTTGTTCCCCACATCCAGGATGTTGTAAAGAAAAGCTACCGAATGCTTGGGTTCATAATACGGAATTCTCAGTACCTAGAAAATATTTCTAGTATAAAATTACTCTATTTTGCTTATGTCAGATCTAAATTGGAATACTCGTGCAAAGTATGGTCTCCGTATTATGATACTCACGTTAATACTATTGAAAAAATTCAACGTAAGTTTCTGAAGTACCTTGTTTTTAAGCTTGATGGTGTGTATCCCGAAATTGGTATTCTGAACCAGGTCCTTTGTGAAAGGTTCAGTATATCTTCATTGGAGGACCGGCGTAAGTTGGCAGAGTTGCAATTCATGTTCAAATTAATACATAATCAAATCGACTCCCAGGAATTATTGCATAGGATTAATTTTTTAGTACCCAGAACATCAGCACGCACTACTGTTCCGTTTTATCTTCCTTACCAGCGCACGAATATTTGCAAAAATTCTCCAATAATTCGGGCTTGTAACACCTGCAATCAGACTTGCAACAGATGTGACATATTTAATTGCAGTATCTCTACCTTAAAAAATATACGATTTTCATAATTTTTATTTCTGCTCACTCAGTGTAGATGTAGTAAATTTCTTTTATTTTGTACTTCATTTTATCCTTAGATTCTGTGATTGTTAATCACTGTATTCTTCCCCACTTTGTAATTGGGTTAACTCCTGTTAAGTGGTGTAAATAAAATAAAATAAATAAAATAATAATTGCACAGATACAAGTCTCTAGAAAGATTTTATCTACGAATCGATCAAATCGCAAATCTTACGCAGGAAGACCCGTCAAGGTCCTTGAGCACCATCCATTACGTCACAAAGGTCACGTCAGATCAGGTATTTTAGCAACTCGACGAGCACTTGATTAACGGTATCATCAAAATTTGTTGATGGGTTGTATCCCGAGTTGTTTGTATGAAAAACGTGTATTATTTGAAAATGGTTAAAAAGAGAGGCGAAAAGAAGATACAATAATTGGCTAACACATTTTTTATTTCAAAGTTTAGGTACTACTGTAGGTCTCGGTAACTTTCGCTTTGTGTTACAAACAAAGCTTCTTAATAAAACTGTCTAAGTATTTTTATACTTTTAAATTCCTTAGGGGACCCTTCTTAAATAACGTTACGCTCAAGGTGGGGGGGGGGAGGGAAGGGTTTTAGCTTTGCGTTACACTTAATATATTTTTTTCTTGAAAATGCTGAAGATTGTTCTTCCAATGATACCACATTTTACAGCTTTTAAAATAGTGATTTTTGTACCAAAGGCAGGAAGCATCACATTTTTCAGTCTTCTTAATGCACTCGAAAGCTCGTGCATCAATAGTAACTACAAAATTTTAATAAATACTTTATTATATTGAAAATTGAATCAGAAATATTTGAAGCGTAAATTTTAGTACCCTTTATTTTAATCTACAAATTTTATTAAAAGGTGGCGTTAGAGTAATTTTGCCCAACCTTTTGGTGCCTTTTTTGAGCGTTTAATATGATCATATTACTTAAGCACGGGGCTCACCTAGGACTTTCTCGTGTGTGCCCGCGCACGCGTCACATGACCGTCGTAACATTTCATATTGATATCATGTGACGCGTGAGCGGGCACCCACGAGAAAGTCGTAGGTGGAAATCAGGGATTACGTCGGTCGCTCAGCATGAACCGGTTACCCGGCAGTCTGCCAGAAATGTTGATATTTAATTGACATATTATTACTGTTTTCGTTATAAACAATTGATTTGAAATAAAAAGCACTAAAAACTTTATGCTTTAAAATTTCAAATCAAAAATATATATATATATTTTTTTTAATTTTAGTGTTTATTCAAATGAAAAATTATTCGTTTTTTTAATTGTTATTTCGGCTGACAACATCCACCGGTTGATACGCGTTGCAATGCTAATAATATAACCTGATAAAACATACTAAAAACAAATTCCAAGGCCCGCTTATTTCTTTGTTGTGTAAAAAAGCAGTATACACAACTCGTGGCAAAACCGAACCTGTTGCCTTTCCTTCATTGCAATGTTGAGCAAGTTAAAAGTCAGCAGATAGAGATAAATATTTTATTATTAAGCGTTTAACTATGCATTCAATCTACTCATATGATCGCAAGAACCTATCGGTGACGATGGGTTCCTAATTTAATAAAAATCCAAAAACTAATTATTTTCTGGCAAAATAACCAATTATTAATTTTAAAAATTAATAATAATAATATAAGAAAACATTAGCTAGATGAAACGCTTCCATTAGAGCCTGGGAACTGCGCCGTACCCGCATATAATAACAACGCGCTAAAGAATACAACGAACGGCGGAACGACTAGTAGAGATTAAACATTGTGTGTATTCACTAACGAATAAAAAAAATGACGAATACTCGCATATGCGTGACGAGACCTACCTCCCGTTAGCCTCTCTTTTGGTTAAAGAATATTTCCGTAATTTATTTTACTAAGCATTTACCAATTGAGAACACAATACACGGTATGCCTAGAGACCCTGTATGTATAACATATTTTTACTAAAGAGAGACGCGACAAACCCATCAAAGTCACTGAAATTAACATTTTTTGGTTATGTTATTTTCTTGCCAAATTCATTGGCGTTTCACTTAATAAAGGGCGAGTTTGTAAAGTAATCTAATTTTGCTCACCGATTACATCGGTTTTTTGACATATGACGCTTGACGTTCATTTGACATTTTCATTCGGTGAGTCCGATGAACACCAGATAATAAAAAAGAACGCGATGAATCAGATATCTAAACCGCGCTTTTTTCGATTTTGATTTATTTTCTAATAGATTAATACATGGAAACAAAATTTTCAACGTAACCCTCAATCCTGGCATGCCGCGGTCTGATGATATCCAAATTTTAAAAACAAAATAAAAAATAGGATGTTTTTTCATATTTCATAAGTATTTTAATGTTATTTATAGTTTTTTTTTAGGCTTTTGTTAAGGTAGGCCTTTGTGCCTTTGTATAGATTAGGTTAGGATTAGGATGAGGAATTTTACTTGAAAAATTTACTCTAATTTAAAACAACTAAAACTCATTTATTTTAAAAATTCATATTAGCATATAAACTTAGCATAAAATAATAATGGTAAAGGGCTCTCGAGATTAAGTTCTTCTGCTCTCTAGAATAAATTAATAATAAGTTTGTAAAATGTAAATGATTTTATAAAAATTTATAGAAATAAAGAAATTGAAATTAACGCCAGATCTTCATCATCCGAGTTTTGAGTCACTATTTATATCTTTTAAGATGACCATCGAAACTTTGTTTACCACACCGTGGAGCATTTAACAAAAAAAACAACAAAAAAGATATAAAATTACACAGCCGAAAAAAAACACAAACAATTTTTGACGTAATTGACATTCATCGAAGATTGCTCACCGACTCTCAGGGTCGGTGAGCATTGATGCCATCAATTGGTGCCTTGGTGAAATCCATCAAATAATTTACGAACCCGATGGATTTCAACGAATTGCACTGATTAATTTAAAAACTTGATTGTTGTCATCGATGAGCTCATCGATGCCTTTACGAACTCGCCCAATTTAAATGGTCAGCAGTGAGTGACATCAATCATCATGCAAATATAAACAAACATGTTTGTCGGTCACCCCCTGTATAGTTTTTGTTAAAAATCGTTTTTTTTTTATTTTCCGACACTTATGAATTGACAAGGACAGAAGGTGCGTCTCTCTCTAAACATGGCTAGAGTATAGAGGAACGATATTTTCATCCTTTGATTTTGATTTAAATAAATTTGACTTTGAAGAGTTTGTCGCGTCTCTTTATCATTAAAATATGTCATACATACAGGGTCTCTAGGTATGTCACGAGTATGTTTTTTTTTTAGTTTTTAATTTTGAGGTTATTTGGAATTTTACAGGTTTAGATATTATGTCATTTTATAGGTTTTTAAAATATCTTTAACATAATTTAGTTTTGCATAAAAAAAAATGTGTTTTATAAAAATTAAGCTAGGGCATATGGCAACCTATACAAGGGGCACTATCAACAAGTGGTTAAATTAAAATTAAACAAATAGATATTTTAGATGATAATAACCTTTATGAATTATTCAGAGGAAAAGCAGTCTTAAACAGCTTTACAAACGGCAGTCATCACAGGATAGTCGGAACAAAAATCTGTGTTGATAGCAATTTCGAAATGAAAAGAAAAATTAATAATAACATTGAACAACTTGACCTTAATAAACTTATACAAAATAAAGTCCAATACAAAAAGTGGCAAAACGAACAGCTATCCCAAAACTTAAGATGCGAAAATGAAAATATAGATAAAACAAATGATACGCTATGACCAAAGTAGGCAAAAACATTGCACAAAGAGCTAAAAAGAGGAAAAATCATATATCAGAAGATATAAAGAAACTGATAGAAAAAAGGCGGAACCTGGAGAAAGAAGGAAGCATTACATTGACACAATACAAATAATTAAATAAAGCTATAAAAAAATAATAAAAGAATGAGCCAAGAAATAAAAGTTGAGAAAGTTATAGAAAATAACAAAAAAATTAAGTGACTCTAGGCAGATTTGAAATAATTAAACTGAATTTAAAGAGAATATTATAAATATCACATAACTATTCTATACAGAATTATACCAAACAAAAAGGAAAACTATCGTGAGCAAATATGAAGAAACTCCCAACAACAATAAAGAACATAAAAAAAGAACATAAACTCTACAACATAAAGTAAGCAAAGCAGAAATAAAGAGAGCATTAGAGAAAATGAAAAATAACAAATCATCTGGAAAGGACGGAGTAACGGCAGAAATGCTCAAGTACGGTAGTAAAATTGTAGGTAATACTCTCAATATTCTCATGAATAAAATACTAAATGAAAAAATAGTCCCCAACAACTGGAAAGAATCCATAAGCATTTACCTACACAAGAAAGGCGATAGAAAAGACCTTAAAATCTATTGACCTATAACACTTCTTAATGATACTTATAAGCTTTTCACGAAAATATTAATAGATAGACTAACAACAAAATTTGACGGATATCAATCAAAAGAACAAACAGGCTTCAGTAAAGTTCTCAATACAGTTGACATCCTATTAACCATGAAAATCCTACTAAAACGAGCCAACGAATACATTTCACTATATATTGCGTTTCTAGACTTTTAAAAAGCTTTCAATAGCATTGAGCACCAAACCGTAAAAGCATTTTTTGTCTTCTTTCAAATTAATAACTTCAAAAGTTTCTAATTTTATGAGTGATTTAACCAGTTGATGTAGTGTTTCATGTCATCACAAAAAAAATAAAGTAATAATTTCTTAAGTTGGTTAGTCTGTGGATGATTTTGCAACTTTTCTGTGTAATGTCTAATCAAAGTTGTTTTCTAGTAAAATAGTTCATTCTGCATTATTTTGTCCGATAAAAATAATCGTTTTTTTTTAAATTTTATTTTATTGATAAATTCTTGTTGAGTATATCTTCTAAATGATCTTATTTCTAGACTATAAAACATTGAGGAATAATTGAGACATTTTGCTTGCACCATTTTGACATTTTTTCTTACGAAACAGTTTTAATCCAGTTGCAACAAAAATGTACAATTGGCCCGGTTAATCCAATTTTCTGTTCGGTTGCGTCATCTAGTAGGCAGTGTGTATAAAAAATTCATATAGACCCTTAGCTGTTACTTTTAGCAATTGTTAAAATTGGCTTTAACACGGTTGTTAATTTCTCGATTTTTAATCCCATTTTTGATGGGTAATACATCCGTTTATTTGTCAACCCATTTTTCATCTTTGTGTGATATCTGGATTTTGGAGAACAGAACATTTTTCTGCAAATTTGACATGTACTCTTGGGTATTATATCTTGATTTTGATTATTGTTTAATTTTTAAACTTATTCCTTCAAATATCTTTAAATTTTTTAAAAGTAATGGCGCCCTTTAAACACGTTCTGTGAGTAAATTTCAAAATTTGGTTAGTCGACAAGTTGCGAAATCTCAGTGTCTACGACAGGCTACGTTCCTCACAGTATTAGTAAAATCGCTGTATGCCTATGAATCTTCTACTTTAAAGAATTGTTTTCTTTTAAAAAAAGTTCTGCCAGTATTAGTTTGGACGCCCATATCTTTGCAATTATCAGAAGTATTTTAACTTATTTCTATACTCTACTATTTAGCATAGGCATACACAGTGAGAGGCAGGTAGGGGCATTTCCCCCTTAAATTTCTGAAAATAATTTAATAATTTCTTTATTTCCAACTTTAAACTTATACCTACCTACCTTAACTGCCTACATAATAGTATACAAAAGATACGCTTATTCCTAAATATGTATACAGTGCTCGACATCGAACGTTTAGCCTGTATGAAAAGCGTATAAAAAAGGATGAACTTATGGAAAACAAGAAGTCAGTGAGGGACCAAAGACGCGCATAGTTAGGAGCATTTGCCGCTGTGACTGAAAATTCATTAATAGTTTTTTATTACTAAACAGGAGCAAGCACAGTAAGATTTCCACTTTTAAAAGACGAAGAAATAGTCATTATTTATTTCGTTATTTTAGCTTTAATCAAGAAACATTAAATCGAGAAAAATTCGATTTTTTAATAATTTTTTCTTAGACAATAACCTTGCTCTTTTATTAAAGTCACGCTTCGCGCCGTTCGATCTCCTCACGAAGTCAAGTTGCTAAAATATTTTAGGACCTACGGGGTCCGATACTGCGTTTAATGATAGAAGCAACACACTTGGTATGGATAAGATGTAGATGGGAAGACTCGCCCGAACATTTTACAAAAGGAAACCACCCCCCACTCCTGGAAAGGAGGTGGTTCCCCCCCTTAAACGTGCTTTTTGACAGCTTTTTGCTAATAACTCGAAAACAATCAATTTTTTCAAAAATTTTCTGGGAATCATTTTTCAAGCGGATACAATTTCCTTTCCAACCATGTACCTTAGTGCCCTCTGACGACAGTGGTGCACATTCCATTAGCGTACGAAAAAAGGGGAAAATTTTTAAAATATTTTTTTTATCTATTTTTTGTGGTATTTTTTATCTTTAACACGATTTTTTTTTCAAAAAAATATTTTTGTTTAAAAGCCCATTGTATCCAGTTAAACACTTATTAAGGTAGGAATGTTTTTTTAACTAGCCGCCTTGAAATAAAAATAAATGGGTTTATAGTATTCATTTTTGTCAATGAGTAAATAAAAATGAGAGTGAGTAAAAAATTATTTTTGGTTAGTAATAACTTAAAACTGACTTTTTCAAGTTAACCTTTTTCAAAGTGGGTATCCCCCCTCTCACTCCCCTCAAAAGTGCTCTCTTACAGTATTTTCCCAATTATTTGCAAACTTTTAACTTGGAAAAAAACAACTAAGTAATAGCTATTAAGGCCGATGAAAAGTCCTTTCTAACAATGTACAACACGCCCCCCTTACATCAGTGGCGCACCTTTTATAGGCATTTATATAAATTAGAGGTGTGGAAGAACTTGTTTTTGTTAATTTTCTTAAATTTTACTGTCTCACATATCTGGTTTTAATACCCATTTTTAAAGCTGAAGAAATTTCCTTTCCGACGATGTATATCACTTTCCCCTCAAGGCAGCGGTAGATCTAGCATGCACGCACGAGAAATGGTCAAATTTGGTATACACTTGAATCTTCATTTAAGACAACCTTTTTGAAACAGTATTAATACACACACCACGTTCAATGAGAGAAGCAACACAATTGGTGTGGATATAGAGTATACTCCGCCCAATAACATAACGAAGGGGATCCACCAGCCAACTCTTGGCGGGAGGTGGTCCCCCCCTTAAATATTTTTTTCACATTTTTTCTAATAAACCGAAAAATGTCAAAATTATATTTAGGGTGGGTTTATTATTATATTGGTATCCAACAGCTTCGATGCTTGCTTGCTTCAAGCTTTTTATTATGTTGGTATATATCTCTTCAAATGAGTGTTCTGTGTTTATTAATTTTTTATCTTATCGGTTCTGATACAATCTTTGAGTACTTTCAATTTCTAGATCTAAAGTTCTATTTTTGATTGTCTTTGATGTATTCTGGGTTTTCATTTTCTCCAATACTTTCGTCCCTATTTGTTTTTCTTAAAGGGAATAATCTTTTTGCTTTTACCAGATGGTGGTCAGATCCGCAGGTAACACCACGAAGTGCTCGCACATCATACCATTTTAATTGCGAGTGTTGTCCACCTGTAGCACAATCAATGATTGATTTAAGATTTCTTGTTGGCTGAATCCGGGTATATCCTTCTGCCTAAAAAAACCATTATTTATTTTTAGGTCCTGGGTTTCACACAATTGCATCAGTCTCAAGCCATTATCATTTGTTACTGCTTCTCCAAATGGTCCTATCACTTTGCTCTGGGTTTGTCTACCAGTTCGGCTATTAAAATCGCCAAGCATAATTATTTCTCTGGTATTACCGATTTTGGTGATAGTCTAATCAAGTTGGTCAAAGAACAAATGTTTTGTAGCTACTTTTTCGTCATCTGATGGTGCGTAGACTGCTATTATGCTTATATTATGACCAAGCAGCTTCATGTTCACTCGAAGTATGTTTAGTTTAGTTTCTCATTTCAATTATTTTCAACAAAAATGTATTTTTTTCAGATAATGTGTTATTTGGGTGTATTTTGACTTTACTTGTAGCAATATCGTCGTGACGTATATTCATGTGTGTGTGTAAGTATGTCTATCTGAACACGATAGTCTTTATAAAGCTAAACCAATTTTTGATGAAGTTTTTAGCTAAAATAGTGTACAATACTGTAAACAGCCGATTGTATTTTGGTCAAAATCTATTATTGCTAATGAATGAGTTTTTTAACAGTTTAAAAGCTGAAAATAGTCTTACTTCTTAATGAAGCATTGTAAAAATATTCGGTTTTCGGAATATAACACGGTTTTCTTAATAAATTATGTTATTACTTAACTATACTTAGGATTAGGAACTTCAGTTTCTGAGGTATTTACAAACACTGTTTTCAAGGCTGATATAGCGTGGAGTTCACTTGGACTGTGTTAATCGGCTAGGAAGATATCAGATACATCATGGATTTATTTATTCTTCAATAATGTTATTATTCGGAATATTTTCGGTCCATTCTTCTGTTTTTCTTTGAGTTTCAGGTTGTTAGAAAAAAACTAGATTTTGTTGTACTGCTTACTGCTTCTTCAAATTCGCCTTTTTCACATTAGTCGCATGTGACCACATTGTGAGTAATCTAGACATTGGGATAAATAATTTAGAGTTTCCTTGTTTGTTCTAACATAACTGAACTAATGTTCCTTCTTTTTTTATTAATGGCTTCCAATTTACGATATTATCCGATATTTTCCTCAAGACCAACTGCTTCGACTAACAAGTTTTTTTTGCGAGTTCTTCAAAAAGGAAATTTTTGTTTTAAGAATTTACACATATACCTGATCTAATTGAAGCTTGTTCAGATTCTTTTATAGCTTTATTAGATTGACTTTAATGTGGATTTTTAACGACAACTTTAATAATTGAAGTGACTTTTATCTTCTTGTGAATAAAGTTCGGATTGAAATCCGGAAGAAACTAGTGAACAATATTTTGTTATTCTACTTAATTTGATTGTTCCGTACAGAATCAAATTTTTTTACCTTTTCTGCAATGTCTTTACATTATGTATTTTTTTTTTAAATTTTTTATATTGTGGATTCTACTTTTTGCTGTATGCAGCGGGTTAAAAGACCATTTGTCGATACAGACAACGAAATTTATTTTTGATTTTGGTAGAAAATAAGAAGACAAGCTATTGTTACAGATGCCTGGTAGAATCGTTAGTGTATTGTGGCTATTGTGAGAAATTTAGAACTATATTCAACTTCATTTTAATAATAATGTCCACATATCAAAATCATAAATTAAAAAAATATACAAAGTTAACGATAATTTGTTTATAGAATTATTTGACAGAATGTATTGTAATGTATTAAATAGAATGATTTGACAGATGATGGCATGACAGCATGTACGTATGGCTATACGTGCCTGCTTACGTCATTTTGTTATTACGGTTGCAGTAAACATAAATGCCAGTGGTGTTTGTAGCTGCAGCACCAGTTGCCTCGAAAGTATTTAAAGTAAAATATCGCTGTTACAATAATGTATAGGTACTCCTTATTTTGGCTCTAGGGGATTCTGTGTGTTGGGCAACACAAGCGTAAGTTGGTAGCATAAAATCCTGAATGTATATAAGGTATATACTGCCCCAAGACAGAAATCTGATTCAATTTTATAAATTATTGATAGTTGTATGCGACTTATAGGCATGTAAGAATACAAATTTGTTACTTTATCTACGTAACATGGTTAATAGCAATAATAGTTTTAAATGCAAATAAAAATGTTGTGACATATAAACTGAAAAATAAACAATTTCAGGCGGTATATAAGTATAATTCATTCAAGAAATAACAAGTTGATAATTTCTTAAAATAAGCATTTATGTTTGAAATGTTCGAAATTTATAAGTTTTTGTTCTATATTTTTAACGTTTCTATATTTATATTTTTATTATCCATGGGGGTGATATATCTCCTCGTGCGTAATTTTCTAAATTAAAAACGCAGCGTAATTAGAGTAATTTGAAATTTTATTAACAATAAGCACGTGTTGATGTATGCATTTATTATTTAAAAATATGCAGTTGTGCCTTGGAACCCACTTGCTCCATCCTCCCCTACTTTTGATTGTTTTTTATTCTGTCTGAGTTTGTTCCTTATTTTGGTATCCCATAGATCTGCTATCTAGAGAAGATCATACATAAACCTACTACTTTATAAAAACCCCATACGTAGTGTTGCCGCCGAGACCGCATACTATGTGGTAAAGTAACTTTACCGCACAGTGTGCGGTAAAGTAAAATTATGAATAACTGATATAGTTTACCTTATATCATCATAGATATTTTTATAGTTTTAATTTGTCTTTTTCAAGTTTTTTATGCTTATTTTTGCAATAAAAATAAAGGGGACAATCTGCTGCGATACAAAATTGCAATTAGTTAAATGCGATCCGGTGAGTATACAAAACTGCTATATAGTTAAATATAGCACTGTGCGGTAAAGTAAAATTATGCATAACTGATATAGTTTACCTCAACTTTTAGTGTTTGTTGTTAAAGTTGTTTATGCTCAGTTTCGCTATAAAAATCAAGGGGACAATCTGTAGCTATACGAAATTGCAATTAGATAAATCTGATCCGGTGAATATTCAAAATTGCTATACACTTAAATATTTTAGACTTCTTATTCATTAAAAATATACCTAATGTTACATAATTTTACTTTACCGCACGATGATCCCAACCAAAATTTGTTACTTTTTAGTTCTGACTACTATTTAGTATCAGGAAATAGTAGATGTTTCGTAAAAACGACGCTCTAAACTACTTCTTAGGATTGTTTCTTAATAGTTGATTCTGATAGTCTTCTCTACCACAATAGAACGTCACTAAAGTTTTACTTTCTTTTTAGTCGTTATTTCGTAGTCGCCCTGACTTTTATATCCTACTTAATTACCACTAGAAAGTTAAGCTTCATTGGAGTCCCAAACAAGTGTATCCGACAACTACATTATAACTTTAATTTTTACCACAAAAGTTTATGTCATCATAGTAACATCTGATGTAACAATGTAGACAAAATAACTTTTTGCATCAACATTAAAGCCGCAACTACTTTGACTTTTTTTTATGTCGATCTTTTAAAGTAAACTCTACTTCCTGTTTCTACTTTGAAAACGTAGACTTTTTGAAATCGCATCTGGGTCGTCAAACCCTACTTTTTGTGGCTCCTTCTATAATATGGAAATATTAGGAATAAATTTGCAAATATTTTTTTTAACTAACGAGCAGTCCATGTTTTCGACCTCATTGTTGGTCTGCTTGACCATTTTGCAAAACAATCAAAATGCAAAATATTGATCCAAACAATACCGAGTACGCACATGGATTTTAAGAAATCCCTGGTCCATGCTTAATCTTCATCCTTAATCTTTTACGCTACTTGTTGTTGGTATTCTATTCTTGTACTGTCTTTACGGTCGTTCGTGGCTTGTGCTGTGGCACCACCCTTTTGTGCTGACGTGTCGTGTTTCACTGTGATTCGTTTTATGTGTTGAGCTAGACTTTAACTTTATATATCTCTCTTCCAAAACAAAATATTTTATTTTTAGTTTATTGATGTAATGATAAAAATTAAAAAGAAACCTTAAAACCAACGCAACATTACCTTCCCCACTATATGTAACGCTTTGGCTATCATCTACCCCCTTATGAAGGGCATCTAATTTATGCACGGCCCCTAAAATAAACCTCTTTGGGCTTCATCTAGGAACTTTTGCAATTTGCGGTAACCTCGCGGCTAATAAAAAAACAAGTTACATGCGGATTTCTAGGCGATCTAACAAGTCTCAAAGATTGTTTTTTTACTTATAGGGCTTATAGTAATAAAAATTACTGAATATTGAGAATGCGAAAATATTTAAAAACTGCTGTTGTTGGCAGAATCGGCAAATGACAAGTGGCGACACCCCAATAACTTGAAGGTAGTAGTTTTACTTATCGCGTGGTTCCTATCACTCTGTAGACGTTTTCTAGTGGCGAAAGCTAGTTAATAATACGTTCCCGCAACGAAGGAGTAGAAATTCGAGTGTGTTATCTAGAACTAAAAGGGAATGCCGACATAAAAGTCGTACGTGACTCGATGCCGTAACTTAGGCTCACTTTCAAGTAACCCTTTCGACTATCAGGGAATATAGTTTGGGACGCCATGTTTTTTTGTGAGAAAGAAAATTTAATATTTTTATTGTCGTTTTATGAGCTCATATTAAAGAGTTATACTATTTTATAAACAAATTAGTTGAAGCTTACCAAAAATGCTCTTCTTAAGCACCATTTGTTGGATTGGTCGATTATGAAAACATAACCTCCAAAATCAGAACACAAAAATTCCATCAGCTACCAGAAAACGGCTCAATTTTACGGGCGCACCGGTTTTTTGCAATATATATAATGCATGTTATACAAAAAACTTTGCGTCGCACTCAAATTTTGATCCTTTGCTCGTAAATTCTCATACTTTTGGATAACATAGTACATGTTATAGCCATAACCAAACAAAAAAACTTAGCGAGTCTGTTTACTGTTGTGTCCACCATATTGTGTAACAATTCTACCAAAAAGAAACGATTATATTATTTGCAACTACATCGCTACTTTTATGCCATTACGGAAAAAAAACAGCCTCTACGACGTAGTAGATACCTGGCTATGACGTAATAGTGTAGTTGTTACTACAGTGACTTTAAACACTTGGCCAAGTAGTTATAACCAGAAATTGGTTCCCCACTTAGGGAATTAAGACGTCGCTGTATGGTATACTGAGACGTAGCGGGAGTACGTTGCGGTTACTTTTAAGAAATTCTTTCTAGTTGGGGTTTCGTCGTTACAACTTTAAATGTTTGTTGGGTTGTTGAAGTTTTATATACTGATTTTTGCTATAAAAATAAAGGGGACAATCTGTAACTATATCCGGTAAATATACCAAACTGCTATATAGTTAAAAATTTTAGACCTCTTTTTCATTAAAAGATACCTAATTTTATATCATTTTACTTTACCGCACACTATGCGGTAAAGTAAAATTATAAATAACTGATAAAGTTTCCCTTAAATTTTAGTGTTTACCAAATAATACATGAGTATTTGAATCATTTTAAAAGACTTTTTTAAAGTTCTATATGCTCATTTTTGCTATAAAAACAAATGGGACAATCTATAACTATACATTATTGCAATAAGATAAATGTGATTCGGTGAATATACAAAACTACTATGTAGTTAAATATTTTAGACTTCTTTTTCATTAAAAATACCCCTAATTTTCTATAATTTAAATTTAAAATTAAAGTAACTTTACCGCATAGTGTGTGGTAAAGTAAAATTATGCATAACTGATAAAATTTACCTTAAATTTTAGCGTAACTATACATAACTGCAATAAGATAAATTTGATCTGGTGAATATAAAATTGTTATATAGTTACACATTTTAGACTTCTTTTTCTTTAAAAATATACCCAATTTTATATAATTTACCTTAAATTCTGGTGTTTATCTGCAAAATACATAGATATTTGTATAGTTTTAAAATGCCTTTTAAAAGCTTTATATGCTCATTTTTGTTATAAAAATAAAAGGAACAATCTGTAGCTATACGAAATTGCAATTAGCTTAATGTGATCCGGTGAATATATAAAATTGCTATATAGTTAAACATTTTGGACTTCTTACTTATTAAAAATAAACCTACTTTTATATAATTTTACTTTACCGCACAGTGTGCGGTAAAGTAAAATTAGGCATATTTAATATAGTTTACCATAAGTTTTAGCATTTATCTACATGATACATAGATATTTTTATTGTTAAAGTTTTACATGCATGCATTTTTGCTATCTGAGGGCACGGCAATGCCTCGCCAAGTTCGCGCGCCGTAACCATTTTTTCTTGAAACATTTCAGCCGATATTTGACCTACCTAAAACTTTACTTCGAAATGAGCTACGAATCTCAAACTTTGCACAGTTGTAGATCTCCTTGGAGTTAACAACCCCTCATGGAATTCCTTAAAGTAGTAAATTTCAAAAAACGTCGAAATTGCCACCCACTCACTCACTCACTCATGTATAGATCATCAATATTCTACTGTACTTCCAGACATGCTACAAAGCTAAAATTTGGCAGACTGATAGAAATTATGACCAAACCCCTAAAAAAATCAAAAAACCCCTAAATTTTAATTTACTCCCCTCCCCTATACATTTAAAATTATGTAAAAGTAGCATCACCCCTTCGAGAAATGCTAGAGAGTTGAGCTTTGGCAGACTGATAGAAAATATGATAAAACTATAGGAAAAAATCAAAAAAACCCAAAATTTTAATTTACTCCGTTCCCCTATACATTTAAAGTTATGTAAAAGTAGCATTGCGCACTTCCAAAAATGCTAGAGAGTTGAGCTTTGGCAGACTGATCGAAACTATGATAAGACTATAGGAAAAAATTAAAACACCCCAAAATTCTAATTTACTTCCCTCACCTATGAATGTAAAGTTAAGTAAAACTAAAATTGCCTACTTCCAGACATCTAGAGAGCTGAGCTTTGGAAGACCGATAGTACCTATGATAAAGTTATAGAAAAAAATTAAAACACCCCAAAATTCTAATTTACTTCCTTTCCCAATAAATGTAAACTATATGAAAAAATTTAAAAACACCAACATTTTAATTTACTTCCCTTTCCTATAAATGTAAATTTATATAAAACTAACATTGCCCACTTCCAGAAACGCTAGAGAGCTGAGCATTGGAATGCTGATAGAGGAATTATGGTAAAACCGTGGGAAAAAATTTAAAAAGTCCAATATTTTCATTTACTTTCCTCCCCTATAAATGTAAAGTTATGTAAAACCCACTTCTAGAAACGCTAGAGAGCTGAGCATTGGAAGACTGATAGGAACTATGATAAAACGATAGGATAACATTTTAAAACACGACATTTTTAATTTATTTATCTCCCCTATACATGTAAAGTTATGTAAAAGTAACATTGTGCACTTTCTGAAACGCTAGAGAGCTGAGCTTTGGAAGGAACTACGATACAAACTGATAAAACCGATAAAACCATGAAAACCATGAAAAAAAAACCTCAAAAATTTAAGTAAGGCATTGCAAAAGTTTTGAACAATATTCTGCATATTTTACTACTTTAAAAATTAGGTATCATCCAATTCCTTTAAAAAAGAAGTGAAATCATAACAAAAACATTTCATGTAAAAAAAGCAAGTACGCGAAAATGGCATTCCGTAAAAAGAATTGAGATAAAAGTAAAGCCAAGTTCTCCAATACAAATTTCAAAATGAAAAATTGTTACTTTGAGAGTGTGCGTACGTAACTAGCTTGTAGCTTTTTTTATTTAACATAGCTTTTTTATAAAAATTTAACTAAATTTATTATTCTTGCTATACTATATGTCAATTTTTTACCAGGCACTGATATTCTTTATCGCCTTTATATTCACTATTTTCTCATACATAGTTCAAAACGAATTGATTTTCATCCTGTGAAACCGGTGTTTTGTGCCAGATTTTAAATAAATTACGTCGGCCAATACCATGCGCCAATGCTGAAACAATAAATCATAGCTAATACAGGAGCAGCTGGATGTAGCACCTATACATCCCTTGTTACATGATTGAAATAATAAAGTCACAAACGCAATTGATACGTAACGATCCAGACTTTTTCAGTCCAATATATATGTGCGTGCAAGTTCTGAAAAATAATGGAATTTCCTTCGACAGGATGCCTGTTTGGCTTTACAAGCACATTTAAAAATATTGTCGGTATTGACGATAGTAAATGGAAAGTTACGATACATATGGAATTTTATATGAAAAGGCACCTACCTCGGACTCTCTTGCGGCTCCAGTCAACGTTTAAACGTCCAGTTTTTCACCTCAAAATTCACTTTTTTGGGAACGTGATTTTTCTAGTGTCTTGTTGTGACGGTGGTTGTTTTTTCACTCATCGCGGCGCTGCTTGTCCTCCACGTGTGCGGTGCCGTGAAAACCCATATGCATATTTAAGAGCGCGAAAATTTAAATTATTTTAAACGCGCAGAAAAGGAAAAGAAAATGAAAAATAGGAAATTCATTGCTTGCACCAACATTTTCCGGCCGCCAAAACACGTGTGTTTTTACTTAGTTAAGAAAAGGAAAGGAAAAAAAAATTAAATAATATTCGCCTATTAGCGATTAAACGATACAATTTAACATTAACCCAAATATGCATTAAATTATGCATGTAAATTAAAATTAAAAGAAAAGAAAAAAATACTTAGAAAAAATTAAGAAAGAAAAAGAAAATTTTGCCTTATGCGTCGGGCATAGGCAAAGGACATAGTTTCACTACTGGTCGACGATATGTTCCTGTAGCTGTCTTAACGGTCACAACACGAATATGACCGTCTGGGCCAGGGTGTACGTCGACAATTCGCCCAACAGCCCATTGCAATGGCGGTTTTTGTTCATTCTTTACCACGACTAAAGTATTTAGTTTAATATTGTTAGAAGCCTCTGTCCATTTAGAACGCTGTTGCAAGGTGTTTAGGTACTCCAAGTTCCAGCGTTTCCAAAAATCGGACTGGAGCCTTTGCACCAGCTGCCAGCGGGACAGGGTGTTCAACTTGGAATCAGAAAAATCGGGTTCTGGTACGGAATTCAACGGTTCCAGGGTAAGAAAATGACCAGGGGTCAGTGGAAGAAAGTCATTCGGATCCATACTTTGGGCATACAGAGGCCGGCTGTTTAGTATGGATTCGACCTGACACAAAAAAGTTAAAAATTCTTCATAGGTGAACCGTTGCTCACCTATTACACGTTTTAAATTTGCCTTGGTGGATTTAACTCCTGCCTCGGCAAGTCCGTTTAGGTGTGGACTACCAGGACTTGAAAAATGCCAGGTAATTTTTAGACTGTGACATGCTTCCTGGGAGTACTGTTTGAGTAAACGATCAGCTCCCAAGAACGCGCTACCACAATCTGAGTAAATGTCAGAGATTCTTCCTCTTCTTGCCACAAATCTCTTAAAAGCCGCAAGAAAGGTAGGGGTGGAAATATCGGAGGTAAGTTCTAGGTGAACTGCCTTTGTTGCGGAGCAGACTAAGACAAGAATATAACCTTTGGATACCTTTGCACCTCGGTACTTTTCCATTGTAATTGGAAAGGGACCACAATAATCTATGGCAACATGTGAAAATGCTTTTACTTGAGAGATGCGTTGAGCAGGCAAGTTGCCCATGATTTGTACGGAAGGTTTAGGATTTAATCGATAGCATAAAATGCAATGAGAAGTTATACTCTCGATTGCATAGCGAGGAGAAAGGATCCAAAATTGTTGTCTCAAGAGGTAATGCAACGTTTTTTGACCGGGATGACAGTACCTTTTGTGAGTGTACTCAATGACAAGTTGAGTAAGACGGTGAGAACGTGGTAAAAGTAAAGGGTGTTTTGCTGAATAAGAGAGTTCGGAAGAATGTGGTAATCGATCCCCCACTCTTAAGCAGCCTTGTGTATCTAGAAAAAGTGAAAGTTTACGAAATTGTTTAGGAAGTAGCTTTGCGTCATTCAAACGTGAAATGAGATCAGCAAAGATGGAACGTTGAACATGCCGAACGAGAACAATAAGAGAATGTTGAAGTTCTACTTCGGTAATATTTTCGTTAGGATATTTAGATTTCTTTTCGGTAATTATAGGAAATTATGCGTTGAATTTTCTCTAGGGAAGAGTAACGAGAAAGAAAAGTATCAAGCATGAGTGGTTCAACTGTGCATGTTTGAAATACTGATTTTCGTTCTTCCAGAATAACCTCGTTTTCCGGAGGGTCTGGACAGCGAAAATCATCAGGCCAGCTCTCTTTTGGTAGCCTAAGAAAACAAGGACCTTCCCAATACAAGTCATGTTTGACAAGTTGATTAGGCATAAGACCGCGCGAAGCACAGTCGGCTGGATTTAGCGCTGATGGAATATATTTCCAGGCCGTAGGAGAAATGGTTTCTTGAATGTGACAGATACGGTTTGCCACAAACGTTTTAAACCTGTGAGGTGAAGCCGCCAACCAGCATAGAATCACTTGGGAATCACACCATGCACAGATTTGGTTGAAGTTAAGAATATCTGAATAAGTGATTCGAATAAAGGAAATTAGGTCGCAAAGTAAAGTGGTACCAAGAAGCTCCAGTCGCGGAAAACTGACTGTTTTCACTGGTGCGACCTTAGATTTGGCCATTACAAGAAAGGTATGGATTTCTCCGGAAACTGACTCCATTCTGAAATAGACCGTAGCCGCGTAACCTATCATAGAGGCGTCTGAAAAGCCGTGAAGTTCAATGCTACGTGGTTGATCAATGGAAAGGCGTCTAGGTAAATGAATATTTGAAAGATTTGGAAGTTCGGTTCGAAATTGATTCCAAACATTTACGATATGCGGAGGAGGCTGAGAATCCCAGTCCAGCTTCTCCTTCCACAGATCTTACATGAGATGCTTAGCAAGTAAAGAAACGGGAGAACAGAAACCTAAGGGATCAAAAATTTTCATGATTTGAGATAAGATACCTCGCTTGGTGCATGTTTTATCTTCTGGTACGACCAAGTAGGTAAACGAATCTGAGATAGGATTCCATTGGAGACCCAATATTTTTACAAAATTAGGTTCGGATTTGTCGAAACGAATGGACATTTGTGTTTCTGATTCTGAGAATGAGGAGAGAAGTTCCGGACTGTTGCTCGCCCATTTTTTAAGTTCAAACCCTCCTAGGCGCAACAGGGAGATTAACTCCGACTGAAGTTCTTTGGCAGAGGCCACAGAATCCTGCGCAGTGAGCACGTCGTCGACGTAAATGTCTTTAAGAAGCACCTTGGAAGCATTAGGATACCTTTCAGACTCAAGTTTAGCTAGTTCTTGTATAGTACGAATAGCTAAGTAAGGTGATGACTTAAGTCCATAAACAACTGTTCTTAAGGAGTAGGTTTGGACAGGATCATCCTCAGAAAATCTCCATAGAATATTTTGATAACGCGTGTGCTCAGGAATAATTAAAATCTGTCGGAACATTTTTACTATGTCAGTAACAAAGGCTACAGCATGAATTCGAAAATTAATTAGAATTTCACGGACATCATTTTGCAGTTTTGGACCTGCGCACAACGTCTCGTTGAGTGAGACACCTCTGGGACTACGTTGAGACCCATCAAAGACCACTCTTATCTTCCCAGTGTTCCAGACACTGTGATGAGGGATAAAGTAGGAATTATCCAAGACATCTTTAGATATAGGCGTAGGAATAGGTATCATGTGACCAGTGTCTAAATAATCTTGCATAAAATCTTTGTAAGCTTGATAATTAGCTGAGTCTTTGAGAAGTCTAGCTTCCTGAAGCTTGAAACGTTTTAAAGCGATTGGATAGGTGTCACCCAACTGGGGTTCTAAGTTTATGAAAGGTAATGGAACGACGAATCTACCTGATTCGTTGCGTGAAACTGATTGTGAAAATAATTTTTCGCACATAATATCCTCAGGACTGTGATGAACCTTATGTGGAACCTGCTCAATCTCCCAGAAGCGCTCTAGGCAGATATCCAGAGATGGTTCGATGGAAGTGTAACAGCTTATGAGTGATTGTGGATTTTGTTGCTTTGAAGTTTCAACTTTACCAATCAGCACATAGCCAAAGATGCTATTAAAAGCACCAGGTTGTCCACGCTCTCCGTGGATAACTCCCTCTTGTAAGAGATGCGGAAAAAGTTCACAACCTACTAGGACATCAATGGAACTTGGTATATGGAAGTTTTGATCAGAAAGTTTGATATTGCGTTTGATTTGTCGAAACGAATGGACATTTGTGTTTCTGATTCTGAGAATGAGGAGAGAAGTTCCGGACTGTTGCTCGCCCATTTTTTAAGTTCAAACCCTCCTAGGCGCAACAGGGAGATTAACTCCGACTGAAGTTCTTTGGCAGAGGCCACAGAATCCTGCGCAGTGAGCACGTCGTCGACGTAAATGTCTTTAAGAAGCACCTTGGAAGCATTAGGATACCTTTCAGACTCAAGTTTAGCTAGTTCTTGTATAGTACGAATAGCTAAGTAAGGTGATGACTTAAGTCCATAAACAACTGTTCTTAAGGAGTAGGTTTGGACAGGATCATCCTCAGAAAATCTCCATAGAATATTTTGATAACGCGTGTGCTCAGGAATAATTAAAATCTGTCGGAACATTTTTACTATGTCAGTAACAAAGGCTACAGCATGAATTCGAAAATTAATTAGAATTTCACGGACATCATTTTGCAGTTTTGGACCTGCGCACAACGTCTCGTTGAGTGAGACACCTCTGGGACTACGTTGAGACCCATCAAAGACCACTCTTATCTTCCCAGTGTTCCAGACACTGTGATGAGGGATAAAGTAGGAATTATCCAAGACATCTTTAGATATAGGCGTAGGAATATGTATCATGTGACCAGTGTCTAAATAATCTTGCATAAAATCTTTGTAAGCTTGATAATTAGCTGAGTCTTTGAGAAGTCTAGCTTCCTGAAGCTTGAAACGTTTTAAAGCGATTGGATAGGTGTCACCCAACTGGGGTTCTAAGTTTATGAAAGGTAATGGAACGACGAATCTACCTGATTCGTTGCGTGAAACTGATTGTGAAAATAATTTTTCGCACATAATATCCTCAGGACTGTGATGAACCTTATGTGGAACCTGCTCAATCTCCCAGAAGCGCTCTAGGCAGATATCCAGAGATGGTTCGATGGAAGTGTAACAGCTTATGAGTGATTGTGGATTTTGTTGCTTTGAAGTTTCAACTTTACCAATCAGCACATAGCCAAAGATGCTATTAAAAGCACCAGGTTGTCCACGCTCTCCGTGGATAACTCCCTCTTGTAAGAGATGCGGAAAAAGTTCACAACCTACTAGGACATCAATGGAACTTGGTATATGGAAGTTTTGATCAGAAAGTTTGATATTGCGAATGTGATTCCACTTGCTCGAGTCGACAGCGCAAGAAGGAATCTCTGTACAAAGTTTTGGAAGTACTAAAGCCTCAAAATCAAAGGTAGGTCCCGCTTGACCTTGAGGTTTGATAAGACATTTCGTCTTACCTTTGGTATTGGAAGATGTCATTTGATTTAAGCCTTGAATAGAAGTAGAAAAGAAGCTTTTCGAAAGACCTAAACGATTTAGACATTTTTCTGAAATAAAGTTTGCCTCTGAGGCAGAATCGAGTAAGATACGAACTGGTTGGTAATGTCCCCTTGAGTCTAACATGTCAGCTACAATGGTAGAAAGTAGAAAAGTGGAATTTTTGGAAATCATTGTCGCATGACAGTTTGTGGAATGGCTTCCTGACATAGGGGTGCTATTGGAATTGGAAAGTGGAATATTAGCGTTCTCTGGAGGATAAGAATTAACACTCACAGAGGGCGCTACTGGTTGTGGAACGTGAAGAAGACTGTGGTGCCTAGCTCCACAAGTAAAGCAGTTGTAGGAGGAGGGGCAATTCACGGTCTGGTGAGCAAAATGTAAGCAATTTTGACATAGATTCACCTGCCGAACATAACCCATCCTTTCCTGTAGACTTTTGTTTTGAAATTCGATACATTTCGATAATGCGTGATTCGAAGAACATAGGTAACATTTTATTTTTGGATTAAAAGTTCTGTTCTGATTATTTTGTATTTGAGGGTTGCTGCGTTGATTGCTATTTTGTAAAGTATTTTGTTGATTTCTTGAATTTGAACTTTGATTTGAAATAGTTGTATTGAAAGCAGAAGGTGAATTAAAATTATTAAAACTGTTTCTCTGAAAACTGTTCTGTTGAGAATTACGCGTAGTTTGAGGTTGTCTAGGGGTTTGATTTTGCCTACTAAAACTGGGCATTTGCACTACAGATTCGAGCGCAACGCAATGATTTTCTATAAACGTGTAAAGATCAGTGTAGGACGGAATTTCTGAATTGTTTTTCTCTCTACAATAGTAAAGTTCGAAATCAGTCCTCATCTTGACTTCAAGTTTTGAGAGCATCATGTTAAAAGTAAGAAAGTCCCATTCTTTTGTAGGAAAACCAAGCTCATTTAAGATGGCTAGATTCTCAGAAAATGTATCCAACATGGAACGTAATTCTTTCCCAGAACTGGATTTAGTTGAAAGAAAGTTAATAGCATTCAAAGCGGTAGTAGCAATAATTCGTTTATTTTGATACCTCTTTACTAAGGTTTCATACGCAATGTGATAATTGCTATCAGCGAGGGGAATGGTTTTTACTAGAGAAAGGGCTTCATTCAGAACAGAACTCCGCAATTGTTGAAATTTCTCTATATCACTTAAATCAGAATTTTGATGTACCATGACTTTAAATAAGTCAAACCAGTGTTGCCAGTTGTTATAATTACCATCGAAAATTGGCAACCTTGGTTGTGGAAATGATCTTGTATTTGACCTCTGAACAATATTTTGTTGGTTAGGGTTGCCTACGTAATTGACAGGGTTGGCCCTAAAAAGGTCGTAGTAAATACCCTTACATTCATAATAAAGGTTGTCAAAGTCTTTTCTAGTTTTATCCTGCTCGTCAAATGAAAGTTTAAACTCTTCGAGAGAGCCAATAATTTGGTTATGAAAATTATAGAATTGAGCATGACATTCTTCGACGTCTTCATATCTGGATTTAAACAAAAAGTGAAACGCTGTATCCGAGTTCGCTTTCAAAGCTACCTCGTGAGCTTCCGCCATTTGGTTGAAGCTCAAAAGCCTTTTGTCGCAATTTTTTTTCTGTTTTTGCGTAGACATTTTTGTTTTTGAAAGTTAATTTGTTTTTAAAATTACCCAAAAAAAATGCTTAAAATATAGCTTAAAATATAACCCGAATTTTAGCAAAAATTAAACAATTTTATTATTTTAATTTTATTAACTTTTTTCGAAAATTTTGAAATGAAATGTTTGTAAGTTTGTCTGTATGTTATTATTTGAACATATCCTTTAAAAAAAACTTTTATGTCTCACCAAGGATTGAACCCCGCACCTCTCGATTCCAAGTCGCACACTCTGTGCATACGACTAGCGGTCCCGTCTGAAAGTTTCTAAGAAACGTCGGTATTCGAAGAAACAACGAGCGGGATGACCCTGGTGATGGCGACACTTGCACCTGCGCGTTAACGCGACACCTGTAAAATCGATAATTAAAGGAATGTATATGGAAGAACCGCCTTAAATTTTCACTTTCGGCGTATTGACGCAACTTTTACTGAAAATGTAATGAACAAAGCGATCAACTTTGATGAACTAGTAAACTATACGAAATATGTGCATTGGCTATAGCTATTTTTGAAACGTAATGAAAACTTCGGTCAACTTTTAGGAAAATATGTCCAACCGGTGTGAATTAATGGCGTGATTACCGATAAGCCGACTCACTTTTGGAAATGAAATTTTGAAAATATATGGAAATTTGGAATTTTTGTAGGAAATTGCTGAACCACAGGAGTCTAGGTAGTTTGGAAAACTATTAATTTGGAGAGAAGGGCCATTAAATGTGCGTGCAAGTTCTGAAAAATAATGGAATTTCCTTCGACAGGTCGCCGGTTTGACTTTACAAGCACATTTAAAAATAATTGTCGGTATTGACGATAGTAAATGGAAAGTTACGATACATATGGAATTTTATATGAAAAGGCACCTACCTCGGACTCTCTTGCGGCTCCAGTCAACGTTTAAACGTCCAGTTTTTCACCTCAAAATTCACTTTTTTGGGAACGTGATTTTTCTAGTGTCTTGTTGTGACGGTGGTTGTTTTTTCACTCATCGCGGCGCTGCTTGTCCTCCACGTGTGCGGTGCCGTGAAAATCCATATGCATATTTAAGAGTGCGAAAATTTAAATTATTTTAAACGCGCAGAAAAGGAAAAGAAAATGAAAAATAGGAAATTCATTGCTTGCACCAACAATATATAATACATATTTGAAAAATTATAATAAATCAATACTCAACTTTTGTCTAATTTTTTTTAATAAGCAAATTGAAACTTTGCAAATGGTTTAATAGAAAAAATTAAAGACACACATATTTTAAATATACGTGAAGAAATCACAATATAATCTCTGGTTTACCAACTTGGAGCACTTTTGAAAATCGCCTTTCCGCGCGGAATAAGTGCGGATCATTATGCAGGCTATCAAACGGCCTATGACTTGTCGTCGTAACAATTGACAACGAGTTAGTTGATCGATTTTTTGCATTGGGGTCTACTAATAAGGTAATTGGGCACTTTTTTAAGAGTTAGTGGTTGTGATAGAAAATAGTTCGATATTGAGGTTTCGATCGTCGAAATTAGACAAGCTGACCTCCGTGCGTCGGTCAGGATGCATAAAAGTGCTATTTAACGGTTTTAACCAAGAATTACATAAATACATGATTTATTGCTTTATATTTAAGGATTTATATTATTGGCAAAACACAAAACAATCTCTTATCAACGAACACTATTTTAGGTACAGTTTTAAATAAATAAAGCGATGCAAAACTTTTCCACAGCTTTTATTTCATCGGCAGCAACAAGGATTTTAGGGCATGTAATGTATTTACTTCTTTATTTATTGTATGTATGCATATACAGAGTATATCCCAGAGTTGACACTTTATTTTGGAAAAAAGTAAATACATACCATAAATAAGATTCACCTTAAAAAAACACTTTTACACAGGGTGTTTCAAAAAATTTTAATAGCTGATATAAATCATGAGGCACGAGAGATGAGACGAGACGAGATGAGAGAAAGGCTCTCTGGAGCGATAGAAGAGTCCTATCATCGAGACGAGAGACCCATTTTATCTCACATAACGCGACGAGACGAGAGAAGGCCTTCTCTTGTCTCGTCTCGCAACAAAATTACATATACGCATGCCCGTGAAATAAATAAATATCCTAAGGAATAGTTTTCACTAACGATAGCAATAAATGACCAAGTAAAGAGCGCTTTTAATGTGCGTCGGTTCATTAATAAAAATAAGAGTACAATATCCTTAAACGGTTTTAAACGTGGCTAGGCTAAGTGCAGAGAAAAAAATTGTAAAATTGATTGTTTTTCTTAACGAGTCAGGCTAATTGCCGGCGTTGTAATAGAATTTCATGGCATCTCATAATTTCTCTTCGTTTAGTTTGGATAAATTGTTTTAAATGTTCGGGGCGTTTTCAGTTCTCTTTTTTTACTATTTAAAATAGTGTGAGAAATTTCTGCTAGTGTTATTTAACTTTACAGAATGTTATTGACGGGATTTAGCTGTACTTTTTAAGTATTTTAAGTGGCCCCGGAACGAAATAGCGAAGTGCAAAATAGCGGGTATTAAAATAGCGGTATCGAAATAGCGACAATCAAAATAGCGATGTCATGAAAGAGCGACTGTCAAAATATCGATGTAACAAAATAGCGATATAACAAAATAGCGAGGTATCAAAACAGCTATTTTAACAAAATAGCGATGTAAAAATATAGCGACTATCAAAATACCGATGTAACAAAATAGCGACAAAATAGCATATTTTAAAAAAAACTTTCCTAACTTTTTCCCGGGATCCTAGGGATTATGAATCCGAACCGAGCCGAATTAATACATCGCTATTTTGATAGTCGCTCTTTCATTACATCGCTACTTGCTAAAATTTTCCGTGAGCATTAACAAATTGTTTCTCTTTAAAACAAGTGTTGCTGGACAGGTGTGGCATATACAGAGTCGGAGTACAGGGGGGTTTTAATTAATAATTCTAAATTAAAAAAATCTACAAAGATGAAAAGGTATGTGGATTTCTTAGACGTAACGATTATTTAAAAAAATATATACCAAATAAAAGATACTTAGGTTTTATTTATATTTTGCAAAAACAAAATGAAAATTAGATTAAACTGTTTAAATTAATAACATTTTTATGATCAATTTAAGTTGTTTTTTAAGACGACGTTACAAATCACTATGGAAAATTCGAAGTCAGCACGTTACAAGAATACTAGTACAGCTTTCACTTTCTTAAATAAAAATTTTAGTACAGAGTGTTAAAAAGTAACTAGACAATAAAGTTTTTTCGGAATTTTTTATTTTAGTGCCGAAAATTCAAATAACTTTAGATAGTCAAATAAACATCTCATTGCAATCACTATATTCTCCTTTATAAACCATTTATCGGACTCTATTTTTGTAATAACCACTACGTCATTACCATTTTCTGAACGGATATACTGGGCGACAACAACTTTACTGTTTTTTTACATTATTTATTTTAGCTACTGCGTTAACAAGAATTTTGCAATGAAACTTGGCACAACTTGTCGCCTTATCACAGGCTATGACTCCAAGATCGATGTTTGTGTAATTTTGTAATATGCTGAAAGATACAAGGTGATAAAAAAATCATGTAAAAAGTAGTAGTCTCAAACTTTGGTTCATACCGGTTATGCAGTATAAGATACCTTCTTAATTTTACTACTTTTTAAAACTAGAAGAACGCCTTTGTCAAACCGTGTACATTGTTTGATATAGCTTTGTAATTGTAAGAAAATACAGGATGTTTCCTTTGTCAATATAAATATTTTTTTAAATACTTGAAACATTAATTCCAGCACTCATAAAATTAGAAAATATACAGTAGAAAGTTAAACTGTTAATTACCTATGTAGCTGTTAGTTCGAGACTTAACATACAGGGTATTCAAATTAAAACTTTCTCATTATCAAAACTAATTAAAATGTAATAAGGCCAAATTTTATATTTTTTCCGCACAAAATTGGTGAAACAAGAATAAAATTAAACGACGCATGTGAGTTATAGTAAAAAAATAATTTTTAAAAGATACACATAGTACTTATGACTTTTTCTTTTTAAGTGAAAAGTTATTAATGAAAAATGCAGTAATTTTCATTTTGTAAAAAATATTTTTTACATAATGTGCATTGTCATTATTTCTCAAATATCTATTTAATTATCACTTTTGACAACCAATCTGAAACAGGATGCAATTATGTAATTTTATTAAAAGTGTATGCTTTGGTGCCCAAGAATTGGCAAATTCTGTTAAAAATTTAAAAATATAGAAACTTGATTCCACCTTTACTTTGGTTCACAATTTTTATTAAGTTGGGCTTGATCAGGTATTTTTAACACGAAACTATAAAATGATACAGTTCCGTGATTTTTAATCATCCCTGGCGGAAAAACAGATAAACGTGTCAATTTTGACATATCATGTAAACAGTTTGACGTATTGACTCAATTAATATTTATTTTGGTTTAGAATACTAAATTACCTAAAAAATCGATACCCCACACGACCACTTTAGACCAAATAAGATTTTAACAATTTATCCTCCTTAACTTTTGCTCCCTCTCCCCTCAAAAAAAACCTTATTTCCAACTTTTAATTTTTATAGATTTTTTTTTCAATTTATAAGCTTTAGCCTAAACAAACAATAATTGTACGCGAAACTAGTTTTATAATTAATTTATCAATTTTTTCTCTCCCACCTCAAGTATGCCCCTGTATTTTGGCCCTGCACTGGGTTCCATCGGACGACTACTACCTCTGTGCCAAATTTCGTCACGGTACGCGAAAATGCAGACAAACCCCTAAATTAAATAAAAGTAAATCATATGTAGGTGAAACGAAGCGCCCTCTTCAGGTTAGAGTAAATGAACATCTAAAAAGTACCCAATTAGGGGATATTGAAAAATCCGGTTTAGCAGATCATTCTTGGTCAAATAATCACAGGATTCAGTGTCAGAAGCTAAAGTTTTACATAAGGAGTCGCATTGGCGAAAACGAAAGTTTATTGAAGGTGCGTTTATAATGCAGAATAAAGAAGTTTTCAGTCAACCAAGCACGGACATACCAAACATATGGAAACCACTCCTTAAGGAAAACAGGCGTCTGAGGATTAAAAAGGAGGCGGGCCGCCGCACCTAACTGCACACCACGTAGTATAAGTAGTAGCCTAGTGAGTAGATTGTTTAGTTTACACTTGATAACGGTTAGAGATACTTACTAACCGAAACGTCGTGTTTTAAAATAAATAAAGACAATGGAAATCCGAAATTTTATTTCTACACAATCATTGTATACGAGTTTCAAGCAAAGAATAATTAATATACGTACAGATTCTTCACTTATGCGTATGAGAAAGCTTCTAAACATTTTCAGAATAACCAAGAAGCGGTAGTAGTGGAACAAAGGAAAGGCCAGGCGAATCAAGAGCATCTATTGTTTGTTTAATTGTCAAAATTAATAAAACAATAAGCTAAATGTGAGTAAGTTGTTGCAGATATTTTTTAAAGATTATCAACATACATTACCTATTGAAGTAATTCTTGTTCAATCGGTAGGCTAGCTTTAAGCTTACATCGCACCAAGGTCTTTATATTTTTACACAGGTTATCTTTAGACTTTGAAAGATAAGTGGATTAAAAAATCCACGTCACTTGGTTGCCTCAAACCATTTGCTGTATGGAAACTCAATGACGCAGCCACAGTCGTCCAATTAAGTTCACATGACTGGTCAAATTCTGTAGGCAACCTGTTTAAAAGTATAAAGACCTTGAGACTGCACTAAGCGGAACTGCACTGTAGTGGAACTCCGCGACACGATGCACGGTAGTTAGCTTATTGATCCCTTGACGATCGAAATCGTTTTATGGTTGCAACCACAGATTACTATCCACAGAAATAGATTGGACACCCCCATGTTAAACTCTTAAAACAATTAATGAAATATCAACAGCGCCATCCCATAGCTGTTTGTTTGAACTAATTTTTGCGCTCTGGTCCTTGTATATTATTATACAGGTCAGTTAGTTTTGAATTTTTTGTTGACATTCTTTGTTTTTTGAAAGTTTGAAAGATAATAAAATTATGTCAAAAAAATAAAGTCCAAAAAAATGGTTTTTTGCATAATAAAATAACAATTTATTTGAATCATAAATTATATTAGAATGAATGCAATAAAAATCAGTAACTATTACACTTACACCGAACCGAACCGTAACACAACAAGCACCTCTCATTCTAGACCTTTTTTGAGAGAGATCATCCACAGATTACTAACCACAGAAATAGTTGGACACCCACATGTTAAACTCTTAATACAATTAATGGCATTTGAACAGCGCCATCCCATAGCTGTCTGCTTGAACTAATTTTTGCGCTCTGCGCCTTGTATATTATTATACAGGTCAGTTAGTTTTTAATTTTTTGTTGAAATTCTTTGTTATAATAAAATTATGTCAAAAAAAATAAGTCCAAATTTTGCATAATAGAATAACAATTTATTTTAATCATAATTTATATTAGTATGAATACAGTAAAAATCAGTAACTATTACACTTACACCGAACCGAACCGTAACACAAGCACATCTCATTCTAAACCTTTTTTGAGAGAAGTCATCGCGCTGCTCTGCAAGATTTCACTTTCCCGTGATAAAACGCAAACACACCGATTTTTTTTGGATTTTTATCTCAAAAGAAATGTGAACAAAATTCCACTTCAACGCGAACATAAAAAAAATCTTCGCGAAAAACAAATTTGACAAGTTTTATGAGTTTTATCGATGAGTACATGAAGTGCTTGACAAATTCAAATTCCAAAAGACATTTAAAGACACGCAGGATACAGGGCTTAACGGTGCATTTTCTGCTGGGATAGCGCCCCGGCTATCATCCTGAACTAAAAATACGGGGTGTAGCGCTAAAAATATTTGGCGGGAAAGCCGATTTGTCATTACTATTTTTTAATTGGTATACTGTGGTTGCAACTTTGACAAATTGACACTAAAAGTTAAAAAATGTGAACAAGTGAATAAAAATTTGATTTTTTAAATATTGCGCGGTCTTGAAAAGGTACAGTCACCTCAAGAAATAATGTCGCGAATCATTTTACTCCTTTATATAAAGTAATTTGAAAAATTAATACTTTCACCACATGGTAAGGGGTCGTTGTAGTTTTATAGAATGGGTTGTTTATTTAAATATGTCGGGTAATCCTATGTCAGCGCTGAAACAAAAAATCAACTGTAAATGTAGCACAAATACAACCCTTGATATATGCTTTAAATAATAAAATCACGATACATACGTACCGATATGATACCTTTCTAGTCTAATAGTACACAAGTACACGACTTTTAATTTTTTTAAATAATTTAACGAAAACTTTGTAAATATGTCTGCATGGTAAAAATTAAAGATAGTAACCCAATTTGATTACATACGTGAAGAAATTACCAAGTAAACTCTGGTTTACCAACTTGGAGCACTCTATAAAACGAACTATAGTTCATTCCATAATTTTTGAGATAACTTTTTGATATTAATCAGCTGTTATTATAACAAATAACATAGGCCAGCGAAAAAAATCGTCAAAAGTTATCCCAAAAATAATGATATGGACTTTATCTACGCAGGAAAAATGTGTATAATTATACAGAGTAAAAAGCCGCTTACAACCTCTACTCGTAACAAGGTACAATGATTCAATTGCTCAAATTCCTGCATTGTGCTTTTCCTACTAATAAGTTGATTGAATACTTTTTTGACACTCAGTGGTTATGATAGTATACCGTTCAGGTTAAGAACTATCCCGCAAGTTCCGCTTAGTGCGGTCTAAGTCTAAGACAAATTTTACACGGTGTGATGGTTTTTTGATTTATTGTTATTATCAGGACGTCATTTAAAAGTGCCAGACATAGACAGATGTGACGACAATTATGTGTCAATTTATTTTTGTCGATTTTGGTACCTAGGCCATAAGTACATACATATAATGTCGGTTATCGGATCGGCTATAAAAAAAGGCTGGCGGAACAAAGACCGAAAGACAAAAGATCGAAAAACAAAAGATTGAAAAGACAAAAGATCGAAATACAAAAGGTCGAAAAGACAAAAGATCGAAATCACAAAAGATCGAAACTACAAAATATCGAAAAACAAAAAATCGAAAAACAAAAGATCGAAAAGACAAAATATCGAAAATACAAAATAACGAAAAACAAAAGATCGAAAGACAAAAGATCGAAAATACAAAGGATCGAAAGTACAAAAGATCGAAAGACAAAAGATCAAAAAGCGCGTATCAAAATAGCCTTATAATAGATTAAGGGGTGTCTTTTACTAACATATTTAAAAAAAAACATAAACTTACCTGATTTCTTTCCCGGGATCCTAGACATGTGTGACCAAACCGAACCGAACTGAACCGAACCAAACCAAACGGAACCGGATCAAACAGAAGCAAACTTAACCAAACCGAACCAGATCGGTTCAGTTCGGTTCGGTTCGGTTCGGTTCGGTTCAGATTGGTTCGGTTTAGGATCCCGGAAAAGAAATCTGGAAAGTTTTTGTTTTGAAAAAATATGATTGAAAAGGAGACCCCTTTCTCAAACTATATGATTTGTTTTAAGTATGGCAAGCCATGGGTTTATTTAGCGGTTAGGTAATTTTTCCTTACCTGACCTTGCCTAAACTGTTTATGTGAATATCCCTAAGCAAACATGATACGCGTCATTTTCTATATTTCGATATTATTTACTTTTTTTTTCGATTTTTGTGATCTTTTGCCTTTCGATCTTTTGTCTTTCGATCTTTTGTCTTTCGATCTTTTGTACTTTCGATCTTCTATATTTTCGATCTTTTGTTTTTCGATCTTTTGTTTCTCGATCTTTTGTATTTTCGATCTTTTGTTTTTCGATCTTTTGTTTTTCGATCTTCTGTATTTTCGATCTTTTGTATTTTCGATTTTTTGCCTTTTCGATCTTTTGTTTTTCGATCTTTTGTATTCGATCTTTTGTCTTTCGATCTTTGTTCCGCCACCCATAAAGAAAACACCTGTGAAACGTTTCGTTGTGTATAACAACTTTACAAGACTAGGAAATATTAGTAGACCCGGACGGGAGGGCGTGGATCCCCGCGGGGGCCTTGGCTACCGAAGCGGGGCTCTGGGGTCGCTGGCGGCAGGGCCACGTAGGGCCAGGGGCTACATTGGGCTTGGATTTAAAAGTAAACATTAGTTTGTTCTGGTCATAGAATGTCATTATTTGGTAAGCCGGGGCCCTTTGATCACAATTAAGAAGAAAATATTACTGAATACATTACCATGATTACTTTCATTTATATTTATGTAAATATAATATAACTATGACTACTATCTGTGGTTGTCGAATGGTCCTGCTGCCTTATGAAACATTTGGGTCACTGCATCTTGAAAGCCTGGCGTCTCCCAGCGTCAGGCTTCCAGAATGCAGTGGCCCTAATGAAAAATAACTAAATGGCGCCATCCAGTGACGTTCTTTCGAAATAACCTCTTTTGTTGTTTTGTTCGTGTTTGTTCCTATCAAGTGATCACGTGGCGTTTCTCAAGACGGCCCTTGAATTGGATTTCACAACCAACCAAAATAAAAACAGTGGGTACGCCATGTGTTTGACATTACCATTGAAAAAGCTGAAAATTTGGCTGAAGTAGAGGGGCTCTCCTAGGCAACCCATTAGGCAGCTTAACCAAACATACTATACTTTGATGTTAGCGCGGCCTAATCAAAATGGCAAAAAAATTAGTTATTTTTGTTGTGTTTTTAATGAAAAAGAAAGAAATGCTTGGACTTTCCCTACTCTAATGAAAAAAGTAGTGACCCTGAACAGTTATTAAAAACTGGCAAAAATACAAATAAAGAAAAACATGGTTGACAAGACTTGAGATTTCTAAACCAGATAACAAAATGTCAAACTGAAACGTCTCTCGGCGGCCATTTTGGATTTGCCATTTTAACTTTATAATAATAATATATAATAATAATCCGTGCCCTCGAGCGTCTACATTATCTTCATTAAACATTTAAAAAAATCAACACTTTTTAAAAATAAATTATTTCAATCTAATGGCCAACTTTTGAGCATAAACTTTAAAATCGCAAAAAAAAACGTTTTTTTGCCTCCTTCGCCAGGGCGTCCCCGCCTTCCAGGATATGCTGAATCTGCCACTGAGCCCAATCAATTTATCATCATCATCATTTCTCTGATGGTTGAAAAGCAGAATTGTTTTTAAAGGAAAAAATCTTTCCAAAGAAACAATCTTGTGTCTTGTGTGCTCTCAACAAAACTTATGGTTTTAAACTACAAGAAAAGTGATCTTCGTAATAAAACTAGGCTTTGGACTAATATTTCCTAAATTATCATAAAGCTGTAGTTAACAAACGGCACGCCCAACAGAAGAAGATGTCTTTTTCTAAGGGCCGGTTTATCAATGGAAGGGTATCTCGTCGTGTTAGCTAGCCCAGGGCCAACTCTAACCTTAGGTTAACCCTCGAGTTAAAGAGAAAAGTGTTTATCCACACCATTTTAGCCTCCGAAACTCGCAGGTTGGCAATGCTGATAACAATCGACCAGCTAAGTTTTCCCTTATTTGATCTATGATATTTTTGATTTTGTGATTATAATCATATGTTTTTGTATTTTTGATTTTAGGTGTTTTGTTAAAAAAAAAGATTTGGAAAAACCTTATACACCTTCTTCAGTTATTCTACTCTAGCCAGTAAGTATCTACTATACATGATGAAAATAGTTTAGCTACTTAAAAATTAGCATGAAGTTCCAAATGTGTAAATTGTTTCTGTTGTACTTATAGTATAAAATAAAAATGCATCTATAGGTACCTATCTACCTATTCAAGCTAGATGTATAAATCTAACATAATTTGAGAGATAAAATGAGTTAAAAGCAAATGGATTAATGTCCATATTGGATCATAAGAATGCATTTTTTAAATTTATTTTTAAACTACTACACCTATTTTATTTTTGATACAGATCATGTATTTGCAAGGAAAGAAACAAAGTTCTCTAAACTTGGGCATTCTAATGAAGAAATATTAACAAGGCACATTAACAAGAAATAATGGTACTAGTTACTGGCACATTAAACTGTTGTCCCGGAATGACTCATTTACAAACACCCTGTGCACGGCAAGAAGTTTCTTGGCTGACCCGAAATTATTTCAAAACCTTGATCTTAGATATTATTAAATTCTGTAGCATATTTTTTTTTAAATATAAAAGTGCTCTAGCATGTTTGAATGATTTCACTATTTTATTTTAATGTTACTCTATAAGTTAATTGTCGATTATTTCTGATTCCTAAAATACTGTTGTATAACAAAAGAACTTGTTAGTCATTTTTCAGGGGCTACCAAATACACCATTTTGCATTTTTAAATAAATATAAAAAGTTTTAAAACTATATACATATATTAGTATTATAATAAAACTGGTACACATATTGATGATGTTTCATATGTGAATGGGCATCCTTTCCATATTGTGGCTCGGTACAAATAGGTTTGCCTGTGGGGAATCCCATCATCTCAGCCTCACACCATATAAAGTATCGCCGCTGCTATTCTAAAAATTTCGGAGCATCCTATGTATAAAATTAAAGTACACAATTTAAATGTTATGCTTTTGAGAAAAATCAACCAAAATAAGAATAACACTTTAAAATAATTCGAAATTTTGTGGTTAACCCCGAGCTAAATACGTTACCCTGCCGTCCAACCGCGGGTCAAGTTAGCCTAGGGTTAACCCTCGAGTTTGCAGTTAACCTTGGATGGATAAACAGTTTTGATAACTTTAACTCAGGGCTATCTCTAACTCGAGGGGTATCCCTCCATTGATAAACCGGCCCTAAGCCGATCCCATAACCCATGAAACTAAAAAGTTTAAAATGCCTAAGCGATACGAAAATCAAACAAGAATAATTAAAAAACGTTGGACAAAAAGCTGATAGGTTAAATAATAAGGAAATTGCTTAGCTAACTTTGAAAATAGGTATTTTATGTGCATCGCAAAACCGCAAAATCTCATAACAACAAGAAAAATGAACAATCATGCAAATAAGCTCAGAAATAAGTCGCAGAGATTTTACATTGTCTTGAAATAATAACCATAAAATGGCGGACTTTATTGGGACTATAAAAGAAAATAATAATAAAAGTTGCGTAAGCTACCCGACCCATCAGCGGCCATAAAAGTTTAATTGCTTAATAATTTACAATTAGAATCCAATGAAAAACAACAAAAAGGTTGTATTGTAGTAAAGTACAACGGTATACAAGTCACAAAAATATACAAATATAAAAATAATTGAAGCTTTTTCCTCTCCTCCTTTTAAGGAAAATTAAATTAGACTGAAATTTTTATTTCTAAAGGTATTTAATTAAGTGCTTTATTTTTTACTAAATACATATAGCTGAAACTTATTAAAAACCTATTGTAAACATTGTGAACTTAAAAAGTAATTTGTTTTTAAATATGTTTTACACCTGCTTCTTCAGATTTAAGTTCAGCAGACAGCACAAAAACATCCATTAAACCTCCACTATACATCCACATCTGGACATTCTGTACCACCATTGCAGCTCCATCAGCGGCAACTCGTGTCATTACGACATGGTAGTGTCAGAATTTTGAGTCAGTATAATTGAAATGTCGGTAATTGAAATGTATAGTAAAGGGCGTCAATTCAAACATCCATGCTCCACGCACTAAAAAAATATGAATAACACGACTATAGAGTCGGAGTGTGATCCATAGAATCTAACAGGGTTACCAAATTACATCTAATTAATAATTTAAAAATAAATGCATAAAATAAAATAAATACCTATAAATATGTTTTATTTAACAAAAAACACCCAACTGCTAAATTTACCTGTAAGTACTAGTCGCAGTTGAGTACAAAATTAATAGGTATACCTATAATGTACGACATGCTTCAACTTTTAGTTTTGATCCCCAAAGCGCATTGTATTTTCATGAATCAGGTTATGGGGTAATTTTGTACCCAACTGCGACTTGTAGTTACAAGTAAATTTAGCCGTTGGGTGTTTTTTTTTATTTAATTTTTTCTTCTAGGTTTAATCCTTATTCAACCTTATAAAGGGTACTATGCATTTACACTTCATTTAGCTTTACCCAAAAAGTACGTGTAGACTTTCTACAGACCTTTTTACCTTCCATTGAGTGAAGGTGGGGAAGGAGAGAGGGAGGAGGGAACTAGTAAAATGGTGTCAAAAAAAAATATTAAAATGTGCCGAAAGAATTTTTGAAATCGCTCTAAATTTGTGAAAGGTATAGCTACAACTATTACTAATTAGGGGGGAGGGGAGAAGAGAGGGAAAGGGAAACCAGTAAAATGATGCTGGAAAAAAGTCTTCAAGTGCGCAGAAAGAACTTTTGAAATCGCTTTATATTTGTGAGATTTATAGCTATAACTATTACTAATAAGGATTGTGGGGAGGAGGAAGGGAGAGGCGGGGGGGGAACCGAACTAGTAAAATGGTGTTGGAAAAAATCTAAAAGCGTATGCAGAAGGAATTTTTGAAATCGCTCTATATTTGATAAAATTATGCGACTATGGTTTTTGCATAGGTTGATGAATGAAGACTATAAAATAACTACAGCAAATTAGAGTACATTTGCAATGGGTAATTAAAGGAATTTTAATAAAATCGCCTGAAATTTAGATAATTTGTATGTCTTAAAGCGTACATCATGTGACAAAATGGCGCCTGAAATAGCACATTCGGGATCAGTAGCAATTTAACGACACTTTTGTTGTCAAAATCGATTCAGCCGTTTAGCCTCTAGCGTGACACAAACATATTTATTAACACTACCCTTCCTTTCGCCGTGCTGCAGTTGGCTAAAAATAAAAAAGAAACGTATATTTGCAGAAAAATAGGGTAATGCCTTGAAACCGTGGAAACAAAATATGTGGAATGATATTTTGCGCCTCCAAATCCAAGCACTTCTGTAGAAATATTATTCTTTAAATTGTACATAAAAAGTATCTTCATGTCTCAACCGAATTGTTGATACCTCATTTGAAAGATAATTTCATTCTATAAAAATGTTGCTTTCTGCGACAAAAGAAAAAATAGCAAGTGCCACACTCCTTGTTTTTAAAACTCCGAGGCGAATTTTCTTGCTTTATGTTTTGAAACAGTGGTAAAAAAAATACGTCATCAATTGGTGACGTTTCATATCTATATTTTCGAATTTATGGGCGTTATTCGATGAAATACCCTTCACAGAGGTGTAAATTGTGAATATATTGTCAATATTTTAGTAAAAACTAAATAAAATTAGGAAACAATGTCTCAATTAAAAAAAGCAAAATTTTAACATTGATTTTTTAGTATTGATTTTTCAGCTAAACTTTAAAAAATGTATCATTTTAGCAATAGTTTCAAAACGAGCTTTTACCTCGTTTCAAAACATGACATAGACGACGCACGCGCAGTTGCTTACGTCATTTGGCTAACTTCAAGGCGTCCACAAACGCCTGTTCAATGCCTCCTAAAATTTTTAGGAGGCATTGAATATTCTTGAAATTGCGATTCTGACAAGCACCCAATTATTTTTTTTTTTTTAGTTCTTATATATTTAATATAAAAAAATACAAACACATATTCCTCAATCAGTGCTTGAAGCTCTGGCCTCGAAAATTTTTACCAATTTTACATATTATTATAAAACAAGCTTAACGTAAAGTAGAACTGTGGTAACATGTACAAAAACATTCCTAATTTTATTCAAAACTTAAAAAATTTCTCTTATGATATATAAAACAGGTAGAAGTAGCAACTGTTTATCAATGGAGGGGTATCTCGTCGTGTTAGCTAGCCCAAGGCTAACTCTAACGGTAACCCTCGAGTTAAAGAGAATAGTGTTTATCCCCACCATTTTAACCCAGAGCTCCGAAACTCGCAGGTCAATCGACCATCTACTTATATTCCCCTTCTTATTTTATAGTCTATGGTATTTTTGACATTTTGTATTTTTGGTTTTATATGTTTTGTTAAAAAAAATGTTTTGGAAAAACCTTAATCACCTTCTTCAGTTATTGTATTCTAGCCAGTAAGTATTTACTACGAACGATAAAAATAGTTTAGATACATAAACATTAGCATGTAGCTCCAAATTTGTAAATTGTTTCTGTTGTACTTGTACTACATATAGTATAGAATAAAGATGCATCTATAGGTACCTATCTATCTATTAAAGCTAGATTTATACATTACATACATTTAAGAGATAAGATGAGTTAAAAGCAAATGGATTAATATCCATATTGGATCATATTACTGCATTTTTTATATTTATTTTTAAACTACTACACCTATTTTATTTTTGTTACAGATCATGCCTTTGCAAGGAAACAAACAAAGTTCTCTAAACTTGGGCATTATAATGAAGAAATATTAACAAGGTACATCAACAAAAAATAATGGTACTAGTTTCTGGCACAGCAAACTGTTATCCCAGAATGACTGATTTACAAACACCCTGTGCAGAGCAAGAGGTTTCCTGGCTGACCAGAAGTTATTTCAAAACCTTCATCTTATATATTATTTATTCTGTAGCATATATTTTTTTTAATTATAAAAGTGCTCTAGCATGTTTGAATGATTTCAGTATTTTATTTTGATGTTACTTTATAAGTTAATTGTTGATTATTTCTGATTCTTAAAATACTGTTGTATAACAAAACAACTTGTTAGTCATTTTTCAGGGGTTGCCAAATAAAAATTTTAAAAACTCAGTGTTTGAAATACATTTACTTTTTATTTTGCATTTTTAAATAAATATAAAAAGTTTTAAAAGTATATACATAAATTAGTATTATAATAAAACTGGTACACATATTGATGATGATTCATATGTGAATGGGCCTTGCAGCCCTCTTACTGCGACCACATCTATATTGTGGCTCGGTACATATAGTAGGTATAGCTCTGTTGGCAAATGGGATATTTATTGGGTTATTATTCTTGGAGTGCTTTTCTATTAAACATTATCTTGCTAGTAGAAAAAGAAACTTTATTTTAGGCTTGCTTGGTAGACTGCTTCGATTGCAAAAATCTGCATGTCTGTGGGGAATTCCATCATCTCAGCCTCACGCCATATAAAGTATCGCCGCTGCTGTTGTAAAAATTTCGGAGCATCCTATTTAACACTTATAAATAAAATTAAAGTACACAATTTAGATGATATGCTTGAGAAAAATCAACCACAATAAAAAAAAAACACTTTAAAATAATTCGAAATTTTGTGGTTAACCCAGAGCTAAATACGTTACCCTTCTGCCCGAGCGCAAGTCAAGTTCGCCTAGGGTTTACCTTCGAGTTTGCAGTTAACCTTGGATGGATAAACAATTTTGACAACTTTAACCCCGGGCTATCTCTAACTCGAGGGTTATCCGGCCCTAAAAAGTACATTATGAATTAGGTAGTTATTTTTTAATAAATTAAATAAATAATAAAAATTATTATTGATATGCTAAAATAGTATATTTCCTAACAAGTGCGGAAAGTGTCACTTTTTCACACGCGATTGCAGTTGGCCGAACGACGCGTAGAAAAGAAACTTTCCGCAAGAGTTAGGAACACTATTTTTTCTTCGAGCGTGTGGAAAACATATAAATAATAAAATTATAAGAAAAATAATTTAAACTATCATAAAGTGACACACACACCACATCCAGTAGCTCACGTGGATATAGCAATAAAAGCACTCAGTGCGGAAAAGTGGCACTTTCAAAACTAAAATACGTCGAAAATGTGACACTTTCCGCACGCTCGTAAAAAAGTGTATTTTTACGCTCTGCAAAAATATATTCTAACTTTTTTTAATTTAATTTCTTTTGAAAGAGTATAGGAATGAACGTTCTCTCGAGAGATGTGATCGTTCCCGGTCTCCCATGATCACACAAATACAATATAGGGAGCATTCCCGCACGACCAGTGAACATTCGCATGAAAAACCACACGTTCCCGTGGAAGAATTGGCCCTCGCAGTCGTAGAAGACGTAAGCGAAGATATCCACGAACAAAGTAATGACGTCACCAAATATTAATTACGTATTTATTGAACCAGACTGTTTCGAAACATACAGCAAGAAAATTCGTCTCGTATCTTAGTTATACGAGCTAACATCTATAACTGCTCTCGGTCGTTAAATAAGGGACTAAACACTAACAAATTTCTGACATAAATTCCTCTGATATAATTTTTTCACTAAATTTTGTCGCATAGTGTTATTACCAGAGAATAAGCTTTAGTATTGATGGTTTAGTTATGTATTTTTCAAATATAAAAGAATATATATTTTATTAAAAAGTCCCAACAACAGAGAAACGAAATGGGTAAAATTATTTTTTATTCTCTGCAGCGTCTACAACACAAAAAATTAAATGATTTTTGCGACAGAAACGAGGGCCAATTTTTGCAACGATAGCACAATATCGGCGTCCAAAAAATAATCGCATCTGAGTCCGTGCAAAATTTGCTTCAATTTAATATGATCTTTGGTACGTGGTCTGCATTTTGTATTGAGGTTATGGGGTTTCTTATCGACGAACTTATAGAAGAAATATTAGGTCAATTAAACTGCACTAACATCCTGCACGATCCTTTATCGAAATATAATCTGCTGAGTATAATACACTTAAATTCAAAATATTTTAATAAACTCGATTGTTTTTTCGATTTCCAATCGTTATTCAGACATTAATATCTTATTCTATCATTTATTTTATTCTAGATCTCTTTTGTGGAATTTTTTAAATCTTACAAACAAAATTTATCTGGGTATTACGTCACTATTTAGAAAAAATTTTAATTAAGAAACGATTACGTTTCTCCTAGAAAAAGAAAAATCAGTAATTTGCCAGTGGTTTATAAGAAAAAATAAATATTTGCATAGCAAAATTTGATAAACTTTTCTTTTTGATAAACCAAGGAATTGCGAAGTTTAGATTGTTCTTCTACAATCGTCCCCTTGCGCCACAAATTTACAATTTTTAAATTATTCTTTTATCAATATAGTTTACTCTGCTTTATGTTTCTTATTTATTTATTTATTTTTTCTTATAAACCACTGGCAAATATGTAATTTTTGGTTTTTACTTTTTCTAGAAGAAACGCAGTGGTTTCTTAATAAAAAAAATTCCTTAGTTGTGGCGTAATACACAGAAAAAGTTTTATTTTTAAATTGAATCCGCCACTAATATCTGAGGGCACGGCAGTGTCTGGCCAAGTTCGCGGCGTAAACTGCTGTACCATCTTTTGTTGAAACATTTCAGCCCATATTTGACCTATTTAAAACTCTACTTCGGAATGAGCTACGAAACTCAAACTTTGCACAGTCGTAGACCTTCATAGAATTAACAACCCCTCTAAGTTACATGGACTTCCATAAAGTAGTAAAGAAGTAACGAAATTTCAAAAAACGTCGAAATTGCCACTGACTTACTCACTCATGTAGAGATCATCAATATTTTACCGTACTTCCAGACATGGTACTACTACTACTATGTTGGCTTAGAACGTTTTTCTACGTTGTTCGACGCCTATTCTCCACCTCCTTCTTATGACTCATTGATCTTTGGATTGACTGTTGCCATTCTAGTTTAGGACGCCCTCTTTTTCTGCGCCCTATTGGTTGCCATTCTAGGACCTGCTTTGGTAATCTTTCGTCGTTCATCCGTTGTACATGGCCGTACCATATCAGTTGCCTTTTAGTGATGTCATCCGTTATGCTTCCCTCGATTCCCATTCTTTCTTTTATGATCTCATTTCTTATGTGATCTATTCTAGATATTCTCATTGATCTTCTTATTGCATCCATTTCGACACTTTCCATTTTTGTTTTGTATTTTTCTGTTACGCGACAAGTCTCTATTCCATACAACAGCGTGCTTTTGACCATTGTTTCATATAGGTTAAATTTTACATTCTTTTTTATCTCTCTGCTCCATAAAATACTGTTAAGACATCCAATAACTTTTTTTGCTTTTACTATTCTTTTTTCCAATTCTTTACAGTCTGTTCCTGTCTTATCAAATGTGACACCCAAGTATACATACTCATTGCATGGAGATATTGTTTGTCCATTTTCTAGTCATTGGATTCGTTTCCAATACATAAGTACTGTGTCTTGTCCACGTTCACTGTTAGTCCCCACTTTTGGTATTCTTCTGCTAACTTTCTCATATACTCCATGTCTTCTTTATCATTAGCCACAATTACTTGGTCGTCAGCAAACTGTAGTGTGTATATGGTAATCGGTCGTTAAGTAAGTATTCCCATGCCGTGCACTTTACGTTTCCAGTTTTTTGGAGCTACAGCGATATATATTTTAAAAAGAGTTGGAGAGATACAACATCCCTGTCTTAAGCCTTTTGTTACCAGGAATTCTTTTGAAAGTCGATTTCCAATTTTAATTTCAGATTTTGACCCTTTGTATAGTTCTTTTATCGCTTTTATGTATGTATGATTGATATTAGTTTGCTCTAAAAGTGTCCATAATTTTTCTACTGGAACGGTATCATATGCTTTTTGTAGGTCCACAAAGGTAACATGAGTCTCTATATTTCTGGCGCTCCTTTTCTCAATTACTTGTTTAAGACAAAAAACATTATCACTACAAGATCTGCCTGCGCAAAACCCACTTTGCTCTTCTTCTTCTTGTTCATGAAAATCATTCTCTATTAGATCTCTAAGAATCCTACCGTACAATCCACTTAGAGTACCAGACATGCTACAAAGCTGAAATTTGGCAGACTGCAATAAATTCTGACCAAACCAGTGGGAACAAATTTAAAAACTCAAAAATTTTAATTTGCTTCCCTCCCCTATAAATGTAAATGTGAAAGTAACATTGCCCGCTTCTAGAAACGCTAGAGAACTGAGCTTTGGAAGGCCGATGGGAACTATGATAAAACCTTAGGAAAAAATTTGAAAACACCAAAATTTTAATTTACTGCCCTCCCCCATAAATGTAAAATTATGTAAAAGTAACATTACCCACTTCCAGAAACGCTAGAGAGCTAAGCTTTAAAAAGCTGATAGGAACTATGATAAAACCATAGAAGAAATTAAAAAACCTAAAATTTTTATAAGGCATTGCAAAAATTTTGAACAATATTCCGCATATTTTACTACTTTAAACCTTAAAAAATAATCCAAATCCTTTAAAAGATAAGAGAAATCATAACAAAAACATTTTATGTAAAAAAAGCCAAGTACGCCAAAATGGTATTCCGTAAAAAGAATTGAGATAAAAGTAAAGCCAAGTTCTCTAATTCATATTTCAAAATGAAAGGTTCTTACTTGTTTGGAAGTGTTTTCTCAAACTTGGCTATTACGGCTGCAAATGACTCTTAGGCATAGTGCTAAATTGAACATACAGAAGTGTAGCTGTAATAGCAAATTCTAAAAAAAAATTCCAAACTAGTAAGAACCTTTTATTTTGAAATTTGTATTAGAGAACTTGGCTTTACGTTTATCTTTATTCTTTTTAAGATCATTTTTGCGTACTTGGCTTTTTTTACATGAAATGTTTTTGCAATGATATAGGATGTAGATTTTATTTTTAAATCTTGCTTAACGTATTTTGGTAAGTTTTTTGTAACAAATCTCAATTTTTCATTGGTCAACAATTAAGCACGAATCTAAGTTAAAATTTAGAAGGAGGGGCAGTAATGGTCGACGCAAAAACTTTTTATGTATGAAGTTTTTTTCTAGGTAGGTAACTATATTTACTTTTTTAATTAACAACTTTTTCTCTAGGAGGGGGCAGTTGTAATTACCATGTAACCGCACTTGCTAAAAAGGTAACTTTCTAAAGGAAAATCAAAATCTTTCTACAGGTGCAAGTCAGCATGTCGGAAATGAAAGTAGGTAGTCATACAATAGGGACTAATAGCCACGGCGCGCATGTGCAGTGCCTTTGGGACGTAAGATACGCATTACTCGCGGTGTATCGTTACACCAGCTAACGTACGTAAAAGAGTAATCACCCCGGGTTCTAAGGGTTTGTTTTGGTCATTTTAATCCAATTTTTTAAATGTTTTGATGTATTTAATTTTAATATTTTAAAGTATATAATTTTAATATTTAAAGCAAACGATATAAGTGGATACGCTTTTACTATTGCTATAACTCTTTTTTTCAATTCATTTTAATACGCGTCGTATATACGTAACGAAAGCTACGTTTACGCAAGGCCGAGGCTTTTAGTCCCCAATAACTATACTTTGGAAAACACTCGCATCAGGTCAATAGGTTCTTGAGAATGGTAGAACATGTCTTATCTAACCGGTTAAATGTTTTAAAACTGCTACAAGTGTAACCAATAATACAATAAATGTTTGATACTTCATTTTGTTAAACAAATGGCCAACAACATGGTATTGTTACGATCTTTACGCGACACAGAATTATTTTGGTTAGTATAACATCAATTATAATATATAACCAAAAGTGGTGTGGGAGAAATAGCATAAAAATATATAGCTTATATCTTTCTCTATGCTATAAGAAAAGATAGATAACTAGTGACAGTTACAACAATTGAATAACCTGTCTGTGCTTACTAAAAACTCGGTGCCAGACTAAAAAATTTTGATATAAAAACATCTTTAAAAAATCCATTTGAAATTTGTTTTTGTTAAGTAAAGTTAAATCCATGAAGTCGATTGTTGAATCTTGGTAGTTGTAGTGTTTGGTAACCTGGTAACACTACAATTTACGTTTTTTATTACAACCATGGCGGATCCAAAATGGCGGATTTCTTTATTTTTAAACCGATTTGTCTGAAACTTGGAAGTTTGCAGTGCCTGAGATCACTAAACAGTTTTATCTTCAAACTTAAAAAATTCAAAATGGCGAATCCAAAATGGCGGATTTTCTTATTTGCTAACCGATTTGTCTCAAACTTGAAATATTACATTGCTTGCGGTCATTTAACAACATTTTTTACTCAGACTTAAAAAAATTAAAATGGCGGATCCGAAATGGTGGATTTTCTTTCTCAAGCAATGTAATATTTCAGATGATGAGATGAGACAAATCGGTTAGTACATAAGAAAATCCGCCATTTTGGATCCGCCATTTAAATTTTTTCAAGTTTGAGTAAAAAATTTTGTTAAATGACTTCAAGCAATGTAATATTTCAAGTTTGAGATAAATCGGATAGTAAATAAGAAAATCCGCCGTCATCCGCATTTTGATTTTTTTAAGTTTGAGTTAAAAATTGTGTTAAATGGCCTCAAGCAATGTAATATTTTAAGTTTGAGACAAATCGGTTAGTAAATAAGAAAATCCGCCATTTTGGATTCGCCATTTTGAATTTTTTAAGTTTGAGGAAAAAACTGTATTTAGTGATCTCAGGCACTGCAAAATTTTCAAGTTACAGACAAATCGGTTTAAAAATAAAGAAATCCGCCATTTTGGATCCGCCATTGTTGTAATAAAAAACGAAAATTGTAGTGTGACCAGGTTACCAAACACTACAACTACCAAGATTCAACAGTCGACTTAAAGGATTTAACTTTACTTAACAAAAACAAATTTCAAAAAAATTGCGTAAAGGATTTTTTAAAGATGTTTTTATATAAATAATATATTTTGTTTATCATCTACACATTTTATCCAAAAAAAATTTTTAGTCCGGCGCCAAGTTGGCCCGGCGTCCAGTTGGCGGCTCCGAGTTGGCCCGGCGCCCATTTGTCCTCGACCGGTCGTGCATTGCATCTGATATTTTCGTTAGGTGAGTCCGATGATCACCAGAAATTAAAAAAGAACCCGATGAAATCAGATTTCTTAACTTTTCTTTTTCCTAATTTTATTCCTTTTATAAAAGATTCAATTTTCAATGTAACCTTCAATCTGGACATGCCGCTGTCTGGTGTCCTGTCCAAAATCAACTTTAGATTTTTATTCAGTTTCATCATCTGAGTTTTGAGTCACAATCCAAGATGTAAATCAGAAATTTACTTACTACACTGTGAAGCATTTTAATAAAAAAAACGAGCAAAAAAAACTGAACAATAAAAAAACACAAAACAGCTAGTTTTAAGGTTATTTACGTTTGTCGAAAATAGCTTACCGACTCTCAAACTCGGTGAGCATGGATGTCATTAGCTGGTGACTTGGTGGAATGTATTGGATGATTTACGAACCCGATGGATTTCAACAAATTGGACTGATTAATACGTAATTGCCTATACAACAATCAATCAATAATTCATCATCATCATCATCAGTACATATATAAAGGAACAATGATTTTCTGTTACACCTAATTTCGGAAACTACTTAACCGATTTTAATAAAATTTAGCAAACAGCTTCTATGAGCTAAGCTGCTTGAACCAAGCAAAAATGATTTTAAAAGCTAGTAATGTTTCCAGAACCCAAAAAAAAATCTCTAGATAATGACTCTATTCAGTGCAGTGCTTTTGATTTTTTATTCATTTGTACTTCTATTTGTGATTTATTCTGTGTCCATTTTTGTGGCCGTCAACAACAATAACTGCCCACCGTAGCGTCGATACGTTCTTGTCAAGATAAGCCTCGTGAATAAATATTTAATTTTATGCCGTGGGAATGGTTGTAGATCGGGGACACCTCTTAACAGTTAAAGAACAATACGATAGCGAAACTTGGTTATATAAACTCTACAGGTATTCTTTTAAATTACACAGTGCTTGTTAAAAGAGACTTTTTTCCATCTTTCCACCTCTTAACTTTTGTGTGTATGATGATATTAGGATAACTAGGTTTGTTAAAATAATAAAGAAGATGATAATAATTAAAGCAGTTAAGTTAATCAAGGTCATCAAGATATCCAAGATAATGAAGGTCATCAAGGTATCCAAGATAATCAAGATAAAGAAGGTGATTAGGAACACTAAGACTATAATCAACATAATCAAGAAATTTAAGAAATTTAAGATTATCAAAATAATTAAACGTTTTTTGATATGTTTTACATGAGCAATTTAATTTACAGTTGAAACGTTCTAATAATTGATTGTTGTCTACCATCCCATTCTCATTGACAGACAGACCTTCCACATTTTCCAAAAATCTTAAAGTTTTTGCAATAAGTTGCAAACGAAACCAATAAATTCTTATACTGATAAGTATAGTATTTATACCATAAATGAATTAATATCTAGGTGTAAAGAAAAGTGAGATGCTGAGATAGGTAATACTTAGAGTAAAATCCTTGAAAAAATTAAACAAAGTTTGTTCAACTTGGACCCTAAGAGTAACTTCATTTGTTTTGTTTTACATAGGCAGGGGCGTGCCAAAGGGTAAGGCAACGAGACATTCAGAGGGCAACCAAATTTTAATATTTTAAAAATTTTGCCGCTCTCTAAAAAATTAAATGATAAGAAACTGAGGTACGAGACACTGATAGATGACTTTGCAGAGGACAACCTCAAGGGTCTAAAAATTTCTGGGCAAGTAACTTTGCATATATTTAGGTATTTATATTAACTGAATTTTAGTTTTTAAAAAAGGTAGTTCATTCCTGTGTTTTTGTGAGCAGATAGTTCCTATGTTATATAATGGGCATAAGATATGCATTTTTGGCTGACTGCATATAAGTCAGTAAAAATAGTTCCTATGTTATATAATGGGCATAAGATATGCATTTTTGGCTGACTCTACATATAAGTCAGTAAAAATTAAAAATTTCCGAATCCACTCTTTTCAAACTTTAGCCTGCCTGCGGCGCCTTTTTTCGGTAAAATTAATTTATTTGTCTAAAATTTTCGGTTCATTATTTTCCTTTTTCCCAAAAAATTTCTACTGTTGCGTCAATTTCTTTAAAAAATAAATAATTTTTCTTTAATTTTCGCCGGCGGCGCCATTATTTTTAATATCTGCAAAATATTTTACACAACGAGATTTTTTTCAAAATTTGTTTGAAATTACAACATTTTTGCATGCTGCGCAATTGTTTTCAATTTTCATAGCTGAATAGAACTTAGTTTTACAAAAATTTTCGTCATTATGCCTGCAAAAAATTTTTCCTCCATGGTAGTGAAACACCACATCACTCGACAATTTCTCGTTGGTATAGAGAATTCAAACATGGACGAGTAAGCTTTAGCGACGATCCAAGGCGAGGTGCATCAAAAACGTCGTCACCCAAGAAAACATCAATGCTCATGCTCATCACGGAAGATTGAGATATGACATATCGCGAGATTGAGGAGTTCAAAGACCTTAATTCAAAAAAATATAGGAGCAAGAAAATTAGTTTGACTGGATAACGCAGTTGTTAACCGAAAAATAAAAAGATGCTAGGGTTAATTGGTGTCAGAAAACTCTAGACCACTTTAAGGTAAGAAACTCGAAATACGTGTACAACGTTGTCAGTGGAGACGAATCGTGGATTTACTCATATAAACACGAAAATATCTTTCTTTGTTTGAGTTTTCTAAGATGAAGAAAAGCCAACAAAATTCATCCGTTCTCGAGGTGTATCCAAAGGTCATATAGCAACCATTTCTCTGGAAGCTGAAAAGACTGTTACTGCTGATTCGTGCATAACCATTTGTTTGCCGAACGTCATCGCTGGGCTTCGAAAAATGAACCCTGAACCACTAAGGGCATGTAAGTTTGCACACAGCACAAAAAATCATTAAATTTTTAACCCAACAAGACGTCGAATTGTTGACCATCATACGGTCCCCACCTTAGTCCCCAAGATTTCTATACATTTGCGAAAATTAAGAATGGACTGCGTGGTCAAAGATTTCAGTATCCAGAGGAAGCAGTCGACGCCTTCAAGAATGCAATTTTGAGAGAACCAACAAACGAGTGGAATTACAGCTTTAAGAACTGGTTTGAGCGCATGCAAAAGTGCATTAATTTTCGTTGAGAATACTTCGAGAAACAAAGTCTTTAAAAGTTATGTACTGTTAGTTTATTCCAGCTGTATATGTAAAACTTAAAAGACAACCTTAGCCCGTCTAAAATGACATTGTTTTTAAAAAAGCCTGAGGCTCTTTGGAGCGAACTGATTTTTACTAACCATGTGAATGTATAGCTAGAAACACTCTCTAATAGCGAATTATTTTGGGAAAAAGTACAGCACTGATGAGCTACTAGCGCAATTTTTGTATTCCTGTACGAAAACTTCGCAAGTTTTTGTATTCTTTTAGGCGCTATCACGGCCAGCTCGTAGTCAGTGCCCATTTTTCTCCAGGGTCACTCCAAACTCGTCTTCTTTTAAAATGCAGGGAATTTTTTGACAGCATCAAATGGTGTCACTGTTATCAAAAGAATTCGCTATAAAACATAGGCCCTCAACCGAAAAATCCGAACCGAACGTTTCACAGTGTTCCGGAAAATTAAATTAGCTGATAAGTTAACTTTTTCTTTATACCCCTATTAGCAGATTGTTTTATTTTTGTGACTTGCCAGTGTAATAATAATTATGACCGCATAATGGTGCTAAATAATTTTAATCGCCGATCAGTCTTGTACATTTTGAAATATCAAAGCGATATAATATCGAAAGACTGGTTATCCTGCTGCAACATCAGTTCGCAGCAACTGTTACAAGCATTTTTGTGTATACCCGTCCAATAAAACTTATGATGTGGATATACATATACATCGCGACTATCAAAGGTTATTTTTCACACTGCATTGTTTTTTAGTGAAGCATCTTCGTCTTGCGAACATGATACTAAAACACTAACAACAGTATTTGCTAAAGGGTGCTAAGTATCAAGCCTTTAGACTTAATCCCTGTCGGTGTACACTTTGGTTTGAATGGTTCTCTCATTTTATCTCTAAGATCTGAGCGATATACTGCGTTAAATCAAAGAAGACATTTGTTTCAGATAGACATGACACTTATTTGGTTTTCCCCTCAAATGTGCAACCTAACAGTTTTTTGCTGGTAACTGGAAAATTGTCAACTTTAAAAAAATCTAAATCACTTTTAAAGTAGACAAAATTTCCTTTGCAACGATGTAGTTACACTACCGCAGTACCGCACCCTATAATCAATGGTGCACGTACAAAATCAAGGGAAATTTTTATAATTTACATTTTTCTTTTTTCTTGTGTTATTTATTGGATATTTAAGGAATTTCGCAACGCGCTGCCGCTGGTTTACTTACAAAAGCCTATTAGGCCGGCTTCAAAACGAAATAACGATGTACAAAATAGCGTGTATTAAATTAGCGGTTTCGAATGACGAGAGTCAAAATACCGACAGTCGCTGTTTTGTTACAAACGCCATTTTGATACATCGCTATTTTTATTGTTGCTTTTTTATTACATCGCTATGCCCTTTCGTACGTCGCTATTTTGTACATCGGTATTTCGTTCCGGGGCCATTACGCCACTCAATAACAGCATTCAACATTGTAAAAGCCCATGTATCTACAATATATATAGGCTGCTTGGATTACTAACAAGTTTGCAACCTTGAAATCCCTGTGCTACTCCAGTGAAACTCATAAATCTTGCAATTTTTGTAGTTTTTTTTCTAAAACTACTTTAAGTAAGCATTTTTTGGGTATTTATGTTTTGTATTTTTGTAAAACCAACCAAATTCAATCTGAGCGCAACCCTAGCGTTCTAGATCATTAGTTGCGGATATATGTTTCGTCAAAAAGATTTTTATGGAAAGTAAAATTTTACCGTTTTTTCCAAGCCACGTACCGGTGGTATAATTCAAAACTTATAACGAAAAACATTTTGTCCCCTTTATTTCGCCAACTCGGTAATTAATATTAATCATTAATAAGCACAAGCACTGACAAGAAGAAAACATAACTTTTTACTTTAAAATCTAATAAGTTCGTCTCAAAACAAGTAAAAAATAGTATAAAATACAAGGGGAAACATCAAATTTGTAGCTCCCAACGAGATTGAATAGGGGGAGGCGTCATGCCTGTTTTCAAAACGGTTTAACTTCCGCCATATATGTGCTAGCTTTACGTCAAGTCAGCTCTTCGAGTTTTGTGTGCGGTTTTTGTTGGATTTTAGTAATTTAGTTGAACTATTTTGGATATTTTTGAAGAAAATTGCGAAGTTTAAGAATGGCTTGATATGCAGTGCTTGGCTGTAAATAAGGCTATCATATATACAAGGTCTCTGTAGATTCCTTGGATCAAAATATTACGAATTGGGTTCACTTGCCTTAGTACAAAAGTTGATATTAATCGAGATACACGGCGTTAAACTTTATTTTTCATTTCATTTTTCTTTAATATCTTTTTTACAAATAAATATATTTGCAAAGAAAATTGGGGTTTTTTTAGGATGCGCAATTCGTTTTCGGTAAAAAAATTATGCCACATAATACAGGGTGTTCTCTGCGTCACATTAAAATCGGTGTAACTTTTTTGTGCCTAGGTGTATACCAGTTTTTAAAAGTTAAACTTTTTGATGTCGCTTGGAGCAACAGCAGTCGAGATTTTTGCATTTCAAAGTATTTAATATATATATTTATCGGTTTCACAACGTTCTACGTCTTCCGATACCCAATCTCCACTCGTTTCTGTTTGCCAATCCCTAGTCATTAACAACATCTTCTCCATATTGGCCAACTGTCAGATCATTTACTCTGTTACCTGTTCTACTATTTAAATCTCCCAATATTACAATTTCTCTAGATCTACTTACTGCTGATATTTTATTGGGGATTTCTTCAAAAAAATTGTCTTTCACGGCTACATTTGCATCGTCATTATACGCATAGATTCCAAAAATCGTCTCATTCCTTTTATTGTTTTATTCATTCTTATTAGCCGTTCATTTACTGCTTCCCAGTTGGTGATAAATTTTCTAAATCTTTGGTTGACCAAAATAGATACTCCTTGTTGAGTATGTTTTTCTTTTGCTACTTCGCTATAGAAATGGTCATATTGTCCTAGGTTTTCCGATCCTTTTCCTTTCTTCTTCGTTTCTGTTAGTACAGCAAGGTCTACCTTCATTCTGCTGCATTCATGTACTATTTCATTTACTTTTCGACTCATTCCTTGAACGTTCCATGTACCAAAAATCATATTCCTGTTTCTTTTCTTGGTTCGTCTTGGGTTTTTAATTTCTTTCCGAGGCGTTTGATTGGGTTTTTTAACAGTGTACGTTTTTTCTTCTTTTTTTAATAACTTTTTTACCAATTGTTCGTGCAACTTTAATTTTAAATTCAAATTTTGCGCCAAATTCCCGTATTCGGAAAACCCACACAATTTCAATTTGATTGGCACAAGCAAAACGCCAGCGCCATCTACAAAAAATGAATCTGCGCAAAGAGGCGTAACCAAAAAAAAGATTCGTCTGTCGTATTTCTATCGAGATCACCACGCAGCATGGTGATAAATTCTATTAACCAAAAAATCCAATAACATTCTTAGAAAATAAAACTAAACCATTACACAAACAAGTGATTCTAGTGTAGGTCGCCTGCAACGACTGGGCCAGCGAGAGGAGCTCCTCTGGACGACGGAAACAGCTGAAAAGGTGAGTGCCAATCCTCTATATTGTCTTTGTGTGGCTCGGAAAAATTAATATTTTTACATCGTCCTTTTAAGGATTTTTGCACCCAGATTTTATAAAACGGCCAGCGCATACAGTCCCGCTGCTCTACCAAACTCAAAACCACAACACCAATTACCATTAAAAAAAAATTAGGTTGACATTTTTTTGTAAAACGCGATTTGATTTCGGTAAAAATGTTATGGTAAATTGTACAGAGTGTTCTCTGGGTTCCTAGCCTTACATTGAAATAAGTATAACTTCTTTGTGCCTTGGTGTATACTAGTTTTTTTAAATATTATTTTCCTTATTATTTATATGTAAAAAAAGGTAAAATGCTTTAATGTCGCCCCGAGCAACGGTTTTCAAGATATTTGCAATTAAAGTTTTTTATTGCACGGGTAATAATTTTGTTTCTTCACCTATTATTTTCTTTAATAACTTTTGACCCATGCAATAAAAATTTAAAATGCAAAAATCTCGGAAACCGTTGCACTGAGCGGCATAAAAACTACATACATAATACCAAGGCAAAAGTTACACTAATTTTAATGTAATTGTAGTAATCCAGAAGAATATACATCAAATTTTTTATCAAAATCGAATCGCTCTATTCAAAAAAATCTTAAATTTTATTGTAAAACTATTTATTTAATTGTCAAGGGTTAAAAAGGCTTAGGGCTTTTTACTTTTTATGTTTGATCAGTCACTTTTCATCTTTAATTTTTACTTTTTATTCCCAAAACAGTCCCTTTTAATTCCTGTTTTTTTTTCAATCTCTGATCTGTCACTGTTCATTCCTGATTTTTAATTTTTTTCATACTTTTATCATATTGATAGGTAAGTAGCTACTTATGGCACCGTAGGCGAAAAATTCTGCAGGTTCGTTGTTAAGGCTAAATATATACCAGTATGACTAAATGGTACAATTTTAATAATAATAATATTACTAAAAAACGCTTTTATCCAATTTTTTTACCTATTTAGCGTATATAGAAAAAATTCTTGGCGGGAGGCGTTTGCTCCCAGTCCCCCACCCTGGACTCACCGCTGCAAGTGATATTCTTTTTTGGTAGCTTTTTAATATTTGTTATTTATAATTAAGCTTATTGTTCTTGTTATATTGCAAAGCTTCCAGGAACTGATGAAGTTTCATATTTAGTAATTTATATCTAGATATTTTGGCACTCTTGTCCATCCCTCCATTTAATAAAGCTTATATTTTATATGCAGGAATTTCTTTCATACGCATTTCAATGCCCAATTTCTTAATAGCGATGCCCTATTAAAAAGGAAATTACTGTAGTCCGGCTCTGGGATCAGCGCCATGTTGATGCCAGGATAGGCTCCGCCTCGTGCAACCACCTTTGCTAGGCAGATTGAATTGATGCAGCGCAACTTCCCTATTCAATATCGTTGGTAGCTCCCTAACAGTTTAATTGTTTTTGCTGGTATGTTAAACGTAATTTTAAAAGTCTAATACTTTGTTGAACTCTATGTACAATGTGCAGAGTTCTTTACACGAGGCGCTGAATTTATACCCCACCGTCACACGAGATATAAAATCCCGGATTACAAAGAACAAATTAGTGCAGTTAAATGCCTCACAAGAATGTGTGTTCGGCTATCAGAGGAGACACCTTGCTGCGTGAGATATGTCTCTGGCCATTTGGCCATTGTTTTGTCCGCTCCAGCCTCCTATGTTCATGAGCAACTTTGCTTTGCGTGTACCAGCGACGCGGTGGCATTTGCGGTACAAAAGACAGCTCTGAAAAACGCCAAAGGTATACCTACAACATTGGTAACACGAGTTGTAAGCGCCAACAAATACACCGGACATAAATAGGTGTAAAGGATGGACGACCATAATTTTAAACTTAATGTTAAAATAAAATAAAATAGAAGATGGGTTAAGTTTCGTTCGCTGCGCTGCCACAAATATACCGCTACTATTCGAATTCTGGCCTAAGAGCCATGCAATGCACGTTATATAAAAAGTAAAAAATCAAGCGAATTTTTAGCGAGCTAGCCGCATACACATGAAAAAAAATGTATTGATTTTTTTTAAAAATTGTTCTTTAAAGGAAGCATATTTATTTTACATGTATATTAAATTTAAAATTGTCAGGGGTTCTTTAAAAATATTAAGTTTTAATATTAAACAGTTGAACTATCAAGTAAAAACCAAATTTTATAACATTATTAATTTTAAAATTTAAATTTATTTATTTATTTATTTACTTTACAATAAACTGCAATTACAAAATAATAAATCTCTTGGGCATACTAATGAACCTATAGGTTTGTGTGAGTATGCCCTTAATACCTAGTTAAAGTATCTAATAATTATTACACTAGGTAGGTATAGTGAATATCACATACTAATAAAACTTACTAATTGTTTGAAACTCGTAGACAATGATTGTGTAAAAATAAAATATCGGACTTCCATTGTCTTTATTTCTTTTAAAACACGACGTTTCGGTTAGTAAGTATCTCTAACCGTTATCAAGTGTAAACTAAACAATCTAGTCTCTAGGCTACTACTTATACTACTTGGTGTGCAGTCAGGTGTGACGGCCCGCCCCCTTTTTTAATCCTAAGTCGCCTGTTTTCCTTAAGGAGTGGTTTCCATATGTTTGGTATGTCCGTGCTTGGTTGACTGAAAACTTCTTTATTCTGCATTATATACGCAGCTTCTAATAAACTTTCGTTTTCGCCAATGCGACTCCTTATGTAAAACTTTAGCTTCTGACCACTGAATCCTGTGATCATTTGACCATGCATGATCTGCTAAACCGGATTTTTCAATATCCCCTAATTGGGTACTTTTTAGATGTTCATTTACTCTAACCTGAAGAGGGCGTTTCGTTTCACCTACATATGATTTACCACACTCACACGGGATTTGGTAAATACATTCCTTATTATTTGAGGGATTGTCTGGTTTTGTTTTAGTTACAAAACTTCTTATCGTATTTCCCGAAGAAAATACTGTTTTTATATTATAGTGTTTAGCTATTCGTCTTATGTTTTCTGAAATCCCTTGAACATATGGAATGTTAATAACACCTAACGGATTATTATTTTGAGAATTTGGTACATTTAGTTTGTTTTTAATTTTAAATATCGTTGAGTTTATTAATTTCTCGGAATAACCATTCTGTTGTAAGTCCTTTTTAATGTTGTTAATTTCTGTGGTTAATTCTTCGTTATTACTACAAACTTACTAACCGAAACGTCGTGTTTTAAAATAAATAAAGACAATGGAAGTCCGATATTTTATTTCTATTTCTAAAACTTACTAAATTAAAAAAGAAAGGAAAAGAAAAAAAAATAGTTTATTGGAAGAGAAAGTTTTGTTTTTTGTTTAAAGCTTGGATATGTTAACATTATTTTGAAAAATCCATTTTTTGATTTTATGCTTAAAATTGCTGTATTTGTTTTGTTTAAGTGCGTCAGGTATTTTATTATAGATTTTAGGACCTATATAAGCGATATGCTTTTGAGTTTTAGAGTAATGCATTCTGGGAACTAATAGATGTCCTGCACTTCTAGTGTTATGTTTGCTACTCTTATTTTTTTTTATAATAGTTATATTTTACCATGTATCTAACTATGACTTTGGAAACTAGGAGCTGTAATGAAAAACCTTTAAGTTCGGCAAGTAGTAAATTGGTAGGATATCTTTTATTCTCAAATGCTATGACTTTTAGTATAGTCTTTTGAATAACTTCCAGTGGTTTCAAGAATTTAGGCGACGCTAACCCCCAAACAACCAATCCGTAACTCAGGATGGACTCCACCAGTGAATAGTAAACCATTGTTATTGTAGTACGGCTTAAAATTTATCTTAATTGGATAAATTTATAAATAAGTTTTCTTAATTTACCCGTAACATACTCAATGTGTTTTCCATATTGCAGGTGCTGATCAACGTAAACTCCTAAATATTTAACATTATTCTGTTTTAGAATTTCGTTGTACACCTACAATTTACCGAACAGTCACATCCTTCATCATGAATTGTCAAATTTTCCTGTTTAGGTTGTGTCAATAATATATATTATAATCTTTGGTTGTGTCAATCCCAAAAGGGTAAAAGTCACAAAATGTGTTTTTTGGGCATTTAGGGTTAGTAGGCTACCGTCTAGCCAGAGTTTTATTTTGCTCATTACTTTCTCTGCCTTGCTATAGGTTTCTTTCCAGGAGTCAGTGCTCACTAATACTACTGTGTCGTCACAAAAGCAAATAATTTTTATGTTCATGCCATTTTGTATTTTTAAAATTTCGTTGACATATATTGTGAAAAGGACAGGTCCAAGGACAGTACTCTGTGGCACAACAAACTCCGCGGACAGTAACTCACTTTTTTCAGTACCTAATAAAACTTCTTGTGGTCTGTTGCTAAGAAATGTGTTAATTAAATTTAAAGGTGAATTTCTTATTCCAATGTTATCTAATCTGTCTAATATTATTCGGTGTGACACAGTGTCAAAAGCCTTTGACAGGTCCAAGAAAATACCCATAGTTTTTTTCTTTTTGTCAAAATTTGAAAGAATATACTCTGTAACCTGACACAGCGCATTTTCTGTCCCCACTCCCTCCTGAAACCCATATTGCTCTTCTGATATTAGAGCATGATTTTTTAAAAAAGTTGTTAGTCTTAGCTTAATGCATTTTTCAACAAGCTTATTGTATTTAAAAAAAATAGTACATGTGATTTTACCGTAGGATTTTTTTTTATAAAAATTAAGTATACAAGTTAACCCTTGCTTCCTGTTTTTATTTAGAACCCTATCGTAAACCGGGGTAACTTTGTGACTTGGGCATTACTTTGGGACATATTATACCTTAAAACAAATATCCACGCAGTAAATATGACAATTTTGGTACGCAGTCTTGTTCAAACGATAATAATGAAGAAAAAAATTAAGATTGGCAAAATTGCCTTACTTCTGACAACTGCAGTAATTTTTTAACCACTACAGCTCTTTTCGCGCATTCTTGGAAGCTTTGCAAATTTTCTGTTGTGCTGCCAAACCGAACATAGGTACTTTAATTCAGGTAAGTACGTCTCATGTAGTTATATTTTGGCTATGTTTTGATAAAATAAGAAAAAATTATCCACACCTACAAACAATATATATTTGTTTACATAAAAAATTGTAACATGCTGAGGTAACTTTGGTACACGTCCCAAAGTTAGACTGCAAACGTTCGCCGTGAAATCTAATTTAAAAAACGTGTTGTACAGACAGGGACTTTTTAATTGGCCGCGCTCAAAAGTAAAAAATGTTCCTCTTTAAAATTAGAAAACCCAGTTTTAACCAAACCAAAAAAGTAGGGAACCTTACCTCTGTCTTTATACATACGTATAAGTAGAAGGCCCCGCCAACAGCGTGCGCGTAATTTTTTTTTTTTGTTAAACACACTTTATTGTATTACAATCTAGTCAGTAAGACTAATTAGCAATCTTGTTTTAACTTAATTTACTAGAAAAGTTAGATTTAAACTTAGGGTTCACTCAACAGTTCTCCCCGCTTTGTTTAGTCTGTAACTCACAATTGTGTTCTGTTTGTAGCATCATTTTGTTTTATATAATTCACTTAGTTTACTAGCTCAAACGGCTTCACTCTTTTTAGTCTTCGAACTAGCATAGTATTGTCTAGAAGCTGAATTGCTTCCACATTCACATGCCGATGAAGTCTATCTTCATGGCTTTTTGCGTACTTTTTTATAGTCTCTGCTACAGTTTCGATTTTTAGATCTCGATGAAGGTCACTATTTCGAACGTACCAAGGTGCATTCACAATGTTTCTTAATACTTTATTTTGAAATCTCTGTAAAACTAGAATGTTACTCTTTTTAGAACAACCCCATAGTTGAATACCATATGTCCATACTGGTTTCAGTATTTGTCTATAAGCAGTAACTTATTATGAATTGTTAAATTGGACTTCCTTCCAATTAGCCAGTTCATTTTTCTATACCTTATCTCAAGTTCTTCTTTTTTTTTCTTAACATGTGCTTTCCAGCGCAATTTGGCATCAAGTGTTATACCGAGATATTTTACCTGATTTGAATATGGTACGGGAATGTTGTTAATTGTTATTTGTATGTGATTTATATTTTTGTTTGTAAAATCAACATGAATTGATTTGGTTTCATTTAATTTTATTCGCCACTTTGTGGTCCAACTGTGTCCAAGTTTTTCTATGCATTTTTCAATAGATTTTTCTACCGTCAATAAACCAGTATCATCTGCAAATGTTGCTAAGTGACAATTTTCTGGCTTTGGGATTTCGCAAGTGAATAATAAGTATAGATAAGGGCCTAGTACGCTACCCTGGGGCACGCCTGCTTGAATTTCTCTTAAATTTGAGTATGAGTCTTCCTGTTTTACTCTAAAATGTCTATCAGATATGTATGATTCCAAAATATCCGAATATTGTTTTGGCAGAAACTGTTTTAGTTTAAAAGTAAGGCCTTCATGCCACACTTTGTCAAATGCTTGTGCTACATCTAGAAAAACTGCAGAACAAACTTTTCCCTCTTCTAGTGCTTTTTCTATTATATTAGTAATTCTATGAACTTGCTCTATCCTGGAATGCTTGTCTCGAAAACCAAATTGATGAGATGGAATAATTTCTTGTCTTTCTATGATGGGTTTTATTCTTTTAAGCAATAATTTCTCATAGAGCTTGGATATAATTGGCAGCAAAGATATTGGCCTGTAAGATGACACGTCAAGGAGTGGTTTTCCCGGTTTTGGGATCATGATAACTTCTGCAACTTTCCACAGTTTAGGTACATACCTAAGCCTAAAAGACGCATTAATTAGGTTGCATAGTTTTACGATAGCTTTTCTGGGGAGTTGTTTTATGACTACCCCGTTAATAAGATCATACCCTGGGGCTTTTTTCGAAATAATATTTTTGATTTCTGTTGATATTTCTTTTGGTGATTAAAGCTTAATATGGTCTTCGATTTGATGGGGTTCATTTAATTGAAAGTTTTCATCCGGTGTTTCGTGGGGCTGAAATGTTTCTTCTAAATGACTTGCAAAAATATCTGCTTTTTCTTTATTACTCCTTGCCCACTGGTTGTTAGATTTTCGTATAGGTGGAATTTGGACAATTGGTCTTTTAAAATCCTTGGTTGCTTTCCAAAGGGAATAGTCGGTATTTTTATCATCTGTAAGTTCATTAAGAAAATGGTTAATAGATTCATTTTTTATTACTAGAATTTCTCGCCTAATGCGCTGCGTCATGTTGTTGAGATTTGTTTTGTCCCGAGGATCACCGCTTTGCTGCCACTTTCTTCTTAGTTTCCTTTTTTCCAATATAAGGTCTCTAATTTCCTTTGGATAGTTTTTTCCTTTAAAAATTCTCTCTGGGTTTGGACTGTTTTCCCAAGCTGCTTGTTGAATATTTGTAACAAAATATTCAACTTCTTTATCGATTTGTTCTGGCGTTTGCAATGGTACTGATAGGTTTATTTTTTCTGACAGACTTTGTTTAAAACTAATACAGTCAGTCAGTTTATTAACTAGTGAGATATCTGCTTCTTTCTTTATTATGTTTTTACTAAGAGTTAGAATAATAGGTGAATGATCTGAATGTAAATCAAAACTTTCTTCTATATCTACAAAACTTAAAGATATATTTTTTACTATAAAAAAATCAATTAGATCTGGAATTTTTCCTGGATCTGTTGGATAGTATGTGGGCTTACCAGTTGATATTGGCTCACATTCATATTCACTAATAGCTTGCAAACGTTCTTTTCCTTTAGAATTCGTCAGTCTAGATCCCCAGTACGTATTTTTTGCATTAAAGTCACCTCCAATTATAAAACGGTTTCCTAATTTTCTGAGAAAATTAAGATATTGATTTTTTTTAGTAAGTGCCTTGGTGGTATATAGACAGCACTTATGAGTAGTGTATATGTTTTGGTTTTTACACTTACTAGTGTAGCTTGAATCTCTATGCGCGCGTACTTGGTGCGCGAAACTGTAAAAATTATTCTGTCAGATTTTATATTTAGGCTTTGTTTAGAGTGTTCTATCCTTAAGTTTCTATAAGTATGTATTTAAAATACCAAACAAGAAATTTTTGTTTACTTATCTTGTTATTTGACGATAAAAGCTTCTTTATCTAATTAAAATCGTGTTCTTTTTGCCTGTTATATATCGGCCCCTTAGTGCTACAATTAGATAACTCGAAATTTATGCATTAAGTTAAAGCTGACTTATTTTTAATTTTCTTTTTAATGCAACATCTAGATAATATACTGTATCTTGTACCAGCAACCAAACTTCTTTTTAAGAGTGTCAAAAAATAGACAACTCGGAAAATGCACATTTTATAAAAAGACAACTTGAGATTTTATCAAAACTATCAATTTCAAGTTATCTAGTTGTTGCACTAAGGGGACGAAATAAAATATATATACAAAAATATGTTTTTTCTATGCTTTTTCATTTAAATTTTAAAAGGCAACGTCTATCTTTGGGCCACAGGTCCAAAATACGTCGTAATTATCTGTCTCTATAATACCCTTTCACTAACCGATCTAGTAAATTCGGCGACAAGGTTTCTTTGTTTCTAGCAAAGTTTACATAATTAAAATATAAGTTGCTGCACTTGTCAAAAATCAATGGAAATATAAAGATCAAACACGTGCCGACATAGGTTGTTGATGTCGTAACTGCAAAACAGGTGTGCGATTCGGCGTTTGATGTCGGCCACTGGCTTATGTGCAGCAACTTAAATTTTAATTGTGTAAACTTTGGTTCCTAGTTCTTTGCGTGGCCTTTTAATATATTTTTCGCGAAACTTAACTTTAAATTTTATACGGTGACCAGGTAATGGTGGCACTAAAGGAAAATCGATTCTTAAAGGAAATTAAAAAATATTTGTTCATGAAAATTTTTAAATACATACTCTTAGATAGAAATAATACAGAAAATTGAAATCTTCATATATTAACTTTGTTTCGAGACATAAAACGAAATAAAAAAAAATGCATTTGACCTTTAATGACTCCGAGTTTTTTGTAATCTTTAGGCTCATAAGGTAATGCGGATCGACGATGGTCCAAAGCAGTTAGCAAACCTTTTCCATACCACTCAAGGGTTAGGTATAAGACCAGGACATTTGTTTCTTTGTGGAATTATCCTTTTGATATAATGTGAATTTTGGTTCTGGATAGGCAGAAAAAAATGTCCTACTTCATTAAATCTCGACAAAACAACAAAATCTTTTAAAATTTTATAAATATTTTCGAAAATTTCTAAAGTGAGTTTCTTGACCGTGAATTATAAAGCTCCGTGCCCACACAAGAAGCTTGCAAAAGTTTTTTAACACGCAATAGAAAAGATCCACACTGTATAATGATTGAATTTGGGGCTCGAAACAGTAATTTAACTCAATTAATAACGGGATCAGGGTGGCACACACTCTAAAAAACTGCCTCTTTTTTATTGACATAATGTTATTATTCTTGGCCAAAATACTATATCCTATATATATATATATATATATATATATATATATATATAAGTATCCAATTTTTTTTAAAAAGTATGTGCTATAAAAAAATCACGGTTTATTTCTAAAACTCAAGAAATCAATAAAAGCCTGGTAGGTGTACTTTAACGATGAGACATAGATGTATGTCTTTTGGTTGTCAACATACATGCCTACCCAATATTGGGAACATACCCCACAATTGGCGAATTTCCTTTATTCTTGTGGTATATTTTAAAGGTGCATTTTTCATTAATTTGACTTGATGATTGAATTATCTGGCTCTACCTGAAATACATGCGCTATGTTTGGGCTATTTGGCATCGCGCTATCTTGACCATGCGCTGTTTTGTCAGGCGCTATTTTGTCCATGCGCTTTTATGCTATATAAGCTATTTTGTAAATGATCTATTTTGTTACGCGCTATTTTGTCAATGGATGTAAGTCCACCGTATCGCCACCGTCATGCCATCATCAAGCCACCGTCTGGACTATTTTCCTCCTACTCAGTAAGCTCGGTTTTAACAATGTCAAAATGAAATTTTTCAAAATATGTGCAATGTTATGCTGATCCAGTAAACAAATTTCAAATGCTTTAATTTAGCGAGAGTGAGTAGAGAGATAAATATTTACCCTGGTATAAGTATAACGCGTAATTCTTAAATAATTTTGTTTTAAGACCACTGATTTAGCCCACTCATATTATGCCGAATACAGTGAACCAGTGGGATGTCTGGTACGATCAAGTATAGCGAGGGCATTCTAACTTAACTGAATAACTGTTGCGATAACATTTTTTGGAGATTTAATCCGATATCGGACTTCTTATACCGTACCGACTTTAGTAATCCTGCTTCGGGTGTATTGCTGCTATGTTAGCAGCATAATTCGACCGGACTGCTTTGATCACGGCGTATTGGGTCCGAGTACCACTTTTTGCATGCTTCTATTGTTATGTATGTACAAAAATACTTCTTACGCAAAAAACTTTACTAAAAAACTAGGCAATTAACCCTAGTATCGATGGAAAGGTCCCATTATAAAAAAAAATTACAAAATACCCAAGTGTAGTATTTCAGATCTTAATATGCATTTTAAATTACTTTTTTTATACCGCGTATTTACTTGTCCAACCAATAGGCTAAAATATACCCGATAGCATTTTTGTTCTAACTGATAACTATTTTTTCCGAATGAAAAAAAACTGTAAAAACATTTAAAAAAAAATTAATGGACTTTTGTAATTCAATTTAGAGAGCACCTTTGACTCCTCTATATGCAAAAATAAGCCTGATCTAATAAAGCAACAGGTGTATTTACAGGTTGATTTTTAAAAACCTAGCTATGTTTATAGCAAATATTTTTTTTCAACCTACTTAACTTCTCAAAACTCGCATCTAGTGTGCAAAGCTATTAAATTCTGCAAAAAGAATCGAGATGATTGAAAAGGGAAACATTAATAACTGCATGAAAACTTAGCAATTAAAAGAAAAATTATCTATATATATATATATATATATATATATATATATATATATATATATATATATATATATATATATTATAACTCGTAGATTGTAACAATTTTTTTTACAAACTCAAATTTTTTTAAAGAAAAATCGTTTTTTTTTATTTTTCACGAAATTTAATAAAAACTTATCTTTTTATGTCCTGAATACATTGTAATTTTCTTTGATTTTAAACCTAAAACAAACGTTACTATAAAAAAGCGAAAAAGTGAAAAAACGTTATTAAACTCCTTGGAACGAAAGGTGAATATAAATATTAGACACTTTAAGTGGACTACGCCAACGGCGACGCTTTGCGAAATGCCTATCAACTTTTCTATTAAAACGAAAGAGATGGAATTTGAATTTAACTATGATACATTAATTTAATTTTGCTTTTTTTTTAAATTTTTTGTACACGCCCTTAAAATAGACGTTGAACAAAAAACATAGTTTTTCTTCAACTGTTTCTAGAACTTCGGTATTTTGGGGTTGTTTGTTCTGTAATGTAAAGCTCCGATTTTACTAAACCGATTTTGATGAAAATGTTAAAAGATCATAGTGGTCGAACCAGAAAGAGTCCTGAAGTAGTAACTAAAATTAGTCTTACCAAAGAGTAACTTCTAACCAAGGACACATTTCAAAGGGATGGATTTTACCAAACCGATTTTTTTTTTGAAGACTCTAAGGTATGTTAAAATTTTTGTAGCACACAACCGCTTCGAAGAGTAAACGTCACCTGTATTTTGAATAGGAAGAGTGGGCCAACTAACACCTTGTTTTCAAGGTCTCTTGAATTTTGAAGTTTTTGAGATATTTGCCGTTACATTTCAGTAGTAGATGTATGTCCAAGTCGAAAAGATAAGTCGAGGAGTTAATGATTTCATCTGAATGAAATTTTTGGCCTTAAAAAGCTGTGAAGGTAATTATATTTTCATAAAGGTCAATCTTAACAAAAACATTTCATGTAAAAAAAAGCCAAGTACTCGAAAATGGCATTCCGTAAAAAGAATTGAGATAAAAGTAAAGCCAAGTTCTCCTATACAAATTTCAAAATGAAAGGTTCTTACTAGTTTGGAAATGTTTTTTTAAACTTTGCTATTACAGCCAAACTTCTTTATGTTCAATTTAGCACTGTGCCTAAGAGTCATTTACAGCCGTAATAGCCAAGTTTAGAAAAATATTTCCAAACTAGTAAGAACCTTTTATTTTGAAATTTGTATTGGAGAACTTGGCTTTACTTTTATCTTAATTCTTTTTACGGAATGCCATTTTCGCGTACTTGGCTTTTTTTTACATGAAATGTTTTTGTTATGATTTCACTTCTTTTTTAAAGGAATTGGATAATAATTAATTTTTAAAGTAGTAAAATATGCGGAATATTGTTCAAAACTTTTGCAATGCCTTACTTAAATTTTTGAGGTTTTTTAATTTTTTTCCATGGTTTTATCGTAGTTCCTATCAGCCTTCCAAAGCTTAGCTTTCTAGCGTTTCTGAAAGTGCACAATGTTAGTTTTTTATTAATTTACATTTATGGGAGAGGGAAGTAAATTAAAATTGGTGTTTTTAATTTTTTTTATATAGTTTTATCATATTGTCTTTCAGTCTTAAAATGTTCAGCTCTCTAGCGTTTCTGGAAGTGGGCAGTGTTACTTTTACATAACAACATTTATAGGGGAGGAGAGTAAATTAGAATTTTGGGGTGTTTTAATTTTTTCTATAACTTTATCATAGTTACTATCGGTCTTTCAAAGCTCAGCTCTCTAGCATGTCTGGAAGTAGGCAATGCTACTTTTACTTAACTTTACATTTATAGGGGAGGGAAGTCAATTAGAATTTTGGGGTGTTTTAATTTTTTCCTATAGTTTTATCATAGTTCCTATCAGTCTGCCAAAGCTCAACTCTCTAGCATTTCTGGAAGTGGGCAATTCTACTTTTACATAACTTTAGATGTATAGGGGAGGGGAGTAAATTAAAATTTTGGGGTTTTTTGATTTTTTCCTAAAGTTCTATCATAGTTCCTATCAGTCTGCCAAAGCTTAACTCTCTAGCATTTCTGGAAGTGGGCGATGCTAATTTTACATAACTTTAAATGTATAGGGGAGGGGAGTAAATGAAAATTTTGGGGTTTTTTGATTTTTTTCCAGGGGTTTGGTCATAATTTCTATCAGTCTGCCAAATTTCAGCTTTGTAGCAAGTCTGGAAGTACAGTAGAATATTGATGATCTATACATGAGTGAGTGAGTGAGTGAGTGACAATTTCGACGTTTTTTGAAATTTCGTAACTACTTTACTACTTTATGGAATTCCATGAAACTTGCAGGGTTTGTTTAACTCCATGGAGATCTACGACTGTGCAAAGTTTGAGATTCGTAGGTCATTCCGAAGTAGAGTTTTAGGTAGGTCAAATATCGGCTGAAATGTTTCAAGAAAAGATGGTTACGGCGCGCGAACTTGGCGAGGCACTGCCGTGCCCTCAGATTGTGTGAGTGAAATTTTTAGCATTGAAAAATTGTTCATTATTTTATCTATAGGGGCCAATAGTCTGAGGGATATATTTGACCTTGAAAGTTGTAAGGGTTTGTTTTTGTGTAAAGAGGCCAATAGTGCCAATGGTATTTTTGACCTTGTGAATGAATGGCCTTGAGGCCCAAATTTATCACCCGGCAATACTTAAAGGCCATAACAGATTAAAGAAGTTAAGGTCAATGTGTTTTCCATGTCGAGGCCAACAGTCCGAGGGATGATTTGTCCTTGTGATTGAATGGCCTTTACAGATTTAAAAGTTAAGGTCGCATATATTTTGCATGAGAGGGGGGTTCTATTTTGACCATGTGAATAAATCTTGAGCCCAAGTTTATCACCTGATAACACTTCAAGGCCTGATGTAGAATTCAATGTCGCATATATTGTGCAAGAATGTGGGTGTTATATAACGCCATGCTACAAGTTAGTTCTTATGATCTAGATCTTAGATATATTAAAATTCTTCTATGCTTTCATTCCCAGTGCTCTAAAACATTTAGTAGAAAAGATAATATGCTAAGACATCTCAAAACAGCATGCATAGCAAAAGATTCTGCTAATGAAGAAACAGCCTCTAATAAAATATGTGTTGCTGCCCCCAATACAACAAATAAAATCAACAACACAGTCGCGTAATACAATGCGTAGAATGCAATATCCAGGTACCAGCAAATAAAATTAATATTCTTTATAAAACAGTGCAACACAAAAATAGTGCGTGTGTGAAGTTTTCTGAAGGTGTGCAACTGATAAGAACTGGTTTTAAGTAAAAAATTGCCAGTTATAGATAAGTTGTGCAAATTTAGGATGTAATTAAAAGGAATAATTTACACAAATCAAGTTTAAGGTACTACCACTAATTCAGAGATATGTTAATAATCATTGTTCGGTAAAAGTGAATATGGAATTGCTTGTACATTTTATTCATTTCACAAAGGAGGTTATTACAATTAAGTCACTTAATAGAGCTAAGGAAATTATATCCCCCCTTTTCTTATAGTCGTGTTTGAGTTTCTGAAAATTTAACTATGTTGACGCACTAAAAGTATAATTACTCATAAATGTATTAAAAATGTGTAAAATCTAAACTAAAAATAAAATTATATTAGTTTTTAAATTTTAGCTGAAAAAACCCCCAAAACCTGAATATATTAATATTACAATATATACGTAATAAACATGTTTGTTTTTTTAATTACCTGCATAAGCAGACGCCGCTGGAGTGTTTGTCATTGGTCACATTTGACTAACTTATACATCGTTGAAAAGAAAATTTGAATAAAACCTAAAAAATTTGATTTATTTCTCAGTGATTGTGGCTTTAGGGCGTGAACTTAGTTAAATTTTCAGAAATTCGAACACCGCTATAACAGAAGGGGGTTAAAAAACAATTGGACTAAAACTTGGCTTGGCAATATCAAGGTCGTTAATCGGTGACCTATTGTCAGCTACAATTCATTGCCCAACTGCGCTCTTCATATTTTGCATACTCAACTACCTCCAGCGCCTGTGCTACAGAGTCCGCTTCAGCGGCGTAACTAGAAGTCATGGGGCCCGAGGGCAAACAATTTTTTGGGCGCCTTCATAAGTCAAAAAGAATATAAAATGCTTGTCAACAAAAATTTGTCTTTTGCCATAATAAAATAAAATCTGTTTTTCTTGCTTTTCAATTTGCAAAATTATTCATTTTATGATCGCTTTACTACGTATTTAAAGGCTAGCTTTTCTAAAGCAAGCTATTTTATAAAACTTAATGAATTTAAAATATATATTTACAGTGGCTGATCCAGGATATCCGGAGTAACGGACCAAGGAGGCAGCAAAAACGAAAAGTGTAATAAGTCTGAACTCTGAACTTAAGAACCAGATCAAAATAAAATTCGCCGCTGGTAAACATTTTAGTATAAGTAATTTTTGTGATTTTTGTTTTAAAAATGATGATTTTGAGTTAAAATTTAGTTTTTTGTTACATTTAAGTTACCAATTTACTGCTGCTTAGAAGCGATGTTTTTACTAGCGTCACTGGGGCCCCTTTTACGCCTGGGCCGCGGGCACTGCCCCGGTTTGCCCAACGATAGCTACCCCACTGGTCCGCGCAGGTTGAGTATATAATTTATATTTTTTTTTCTTGAAAAAAATTATTTCCCTAAAAAAGTTTTTACTAGTGACGCACAGCTTTAGTAGGGGAAATGGATCAGCTCAGCCCGCCTCGGCCAATCGAGCTCTGTTCAAAAAACTTCTTAAACGCTTTTAGCAGAATAATTAACCAATATCGACTTTGTAACGGCATACAGGGGCAACGCTCCCTCCCTGATATAATCATAATAATAATTTTTAATCCTAATGAAAAAAAAATCAATTGAATGACCTGATATTTTTCTTACAAAGTTTGCCCATTTTGTTATTGCACGTTAAAAAGGTAAAATACTGACAACATGGGCAGAAAAATTCTTCCAATCCGTCCCTGGGGTTCTCACACTTTTAGGTGTCCACCATTGATAACTTTTATTATATAGCTTTTGGAATTTTTAATGTTTTTATAAATAAAATAAAAAGCCCATTGAATATTCCTTTTTTTAGTTCAACCAAAAATGTTTTTTTACGAAAATGTATGTTTAATCAATTACTACATAATTGTGTATTTATGGCAAATAAATAATATAGGTAGACATTAGGATTGGTTTTACTTAAAAAACTCTTCATTTTCTTGGTAATGTTTTATCACGAACTGCAGGGCTAATTTAAAGTGCAACATCATTATTTTCAAGACAAAGGATAGCTGTCATCTCGATGTATTTTAATGACATATCTCTAGCGTTCGTATTCTTTACATTGTGTGTTTAAATTGTAAAGTTGGCTCCGGTTTTCTTTTGTTTTTCTTATATTTCTTGTCACATTGTTTTTATCTTATTTTTGCATGATATTCAAGCAAGCATAATGCTTTTTCTTTTGTGGGAATATATCTCTGCATATTTGTTTTAGGAATGTTTTTCATTTTGTTTTATTTCTCCTTCTATAGTTAAATATTTTTGTTCCGGCCAGTTAATTTTATGGTATGTTGCGTTTATTAAAAACTTTTAATTAAGTTATCTTTGGTGTAACTCTTTTAATATGTACCTTTAAAAATCACTCATATTATTCGATTATTTACTGGAGCATGTAGTCTAGCATCTAGGACAATTTGATTATCGAAAACGCAAAGTATGTTAAAATAGTATATTACTTACCAAGGGATAAAAGTGGCACTTTTTATCCCAAGATTTCCAAGACGAAACGTTGTAGCTCAACCAGGGGAAGGACTACAATTCGTCGAGGTATAAAAAGCTACTTTTCTCAGGAGGTATACACGCTATTTTTCGCAGTTTAGGTTTTATCAAATATTTACAAAAACTAAAGTAAAAAACTGTTTTTATTTAGGTACAAAATATAAATTAATTCAAGATTAATTGCTAGCAAAAAAAGTTTTTTAACCGAACGGTCGACCGCTCAAATTAGTTTTTAACCTTCCCCTATATGCTGGTAGTCCTAATTTTACTTAAATACACAAAATAAGGGACACGCATCAACGCTGTGATAGCTAAAAAATTAATGTTTTTCGGACTGAGTATAGGTTTGTCAGGGGCGGATCTAGTAACTTTATTTGGGGGGGAAATATCATAATAAATATTGCACAAAACTATTTTGCATAGTGACCCAGGGCTATCAAAACGGACGGGCCACGACCCTCCACTTTGTTGACGTCACAACCGGGGCTGATTTTTTTTGATGGTCACATTACGACACAGCTGATTGTCTTTAAAATATTGAAGTTGGAATGACGGTTCATGAATATTTGATTTTTTTTAAAATAAAGCCGTTTTTGAGATTGTTTTTACTTTATTCTGGCAGAACAATTTTTTTTAAATGTATAGTAATCCTTAATTTTTCATAGTCGCTTCATTAGCTCACACAAAAATTAAGTTTAAAACAGAAGCGAATGAGACAATCACAGATGACAAAGTCAAATACATGTCAAATATAACAGTTGGCATGTGGTACATGGCGGGTAATTTGAATTCAAAATAAGGAATGCTAAATCTTGAAAATTTTGACCTTTTAATCACGTTGCTTCCTTACAAACGTTTGGTGGAATATCGGGATGGTGTCTGAGAAACTTTCACTGAAATTTTGCGGAAATCTGTAGTGCCATTTTGAAAATATCATAAAAAAACGTCTGACCTCCCATAAGACCCAATGTAAAATTCAGCCCCGGGAGAACAGCTGATTTTTTCAGGTTCGTGGCCTCTATTTTTGTGTTGCCCTTGAGTGACCAGAAGGTGTATTCTGAGTGTCAAAACTAAGTAAAGTTTCTGATTTAGAAAGGGGGAATTTCCCCTTTTTTCCTACCGCAATTTACCTATACCTGGAATGCAATTTGGCCACAAAAATCTTTTATAGTTTGGAGCATTAAATATGATTCCAATCTCTATGATTATTTCCAATCTATAAAGAAAACGAACATAACGTAAAGTAGCTAACGATAATCATCATATAAAAATCATATCATTAAAAAAATCGCAAATTTGCTTGTCAAATACAATGTGCCGAATAATAATATAAAATCTGAAAATGGTTAATTGCTAATTTCAAAGAAAGAGACAATCCATAAATCATTCCTTACTTATAAATTCAAACAAGTGGTTATAAAGTAAAACAATAATTTATTTATGAGCGAAAAACCATAAAAGTCAGAGTAGCAAAAACAAATTTTTCACAAACAATTGTTGCATTAGATACCGCAATTACGTATGAGGTAAAGAACATTATACTGTCAAAACATTAAAGTAACATAATTTATAGCTTCCAAGGCAAACTGAATACCAATCGAAATTTCAGATGAAAGTTTAATAGGTCTTCATGCTACAATAGAAACCTATATGTGTGTGGATCAGTTTATAGACAACCACACACGAACATATTTAAATAATTTGGAATAGAGTTTCATGTTAACACCTCCGTATGCATAAATGACAAAATTGATTATCCCAATCAGATGACGTATTTATTTATAAGAGAATATAATAGTATATACAGAGACGGGTATAGTTTTTGCAAAGTCAGTTGAACAAAGGTTAAAGCCGACCATCGGCATATCCTTTAAAGAAAGGGACATGGGCGGCGGTAGATATACTAATGAAAATTATTTCATTTAATTATGGCGTAAACTAAAGAAATAAAAATAAATAATAAAACTTTCTATTCCTACACCTACAGAAACGACACTGATTTATTTTCTAACTCTGCATACTGCCGACTAAAGGGTTCCCGAAAAGCGCACCCGAAAGCAATTAAAAGCGCATCTCAAAAAAATCTGCCAATCAGGTGCCGTCTATCCACCTGTGCTGGGTCGGTCAGAAAACAAATACTATGTGCTCGGACCGCAAAGAGCCGCGCCTTTTCTCTGTCGGTAGGGTTGAAGTTATACCAGGAAGATTTTATATGAATTTGGAGAACTTTTGAAGGGCAGATTGAAGCAAAATTTCATGAAATCGATAGAACCGTATTAGGAGCATTTCAGGTGACTTTGCAAAAACTATACCAAGTTTGCAACAATTCACACAGCAGTGGCGTGCATACAATGTAGGCGGAAAGACGTTGCCTAGAAGCGCGGATCTGGATTAAAATCTAGGCGGGGATAATAGTCGACAAAAAATTATTTATAATATAATTTTTTTTCTAGTGGGGGTAATTCTTCTGTTTTCACTTTAATTATTTACTAAAAGTGCATATTTTTTTTCTAGGTTAGTAATTACCACGTTACTCCCCTCAATCCGCGCTTGGTTGCCTACCCTAAATAAAATTACAAACACTTTTTTTCAGATCATCATATTTTAAATAACTTACCTAATTCATCAAAAATAAGCATTTTTTCCTGAACTTTTATTCTAAAGATTGCGTAAGACCAAGCGCGTCGATAAGGGGGGGTACTGGGGGTCAGTACCCCCCCCCACAGAATCATCGCTAATCTTTGATTAACTCCTAAATAAAGTACTTGCACAAAATCGGCTTAAATATTTTTTTAAATTTTTTTGCAATGGGTAAGTATAGTACTGCTCTAGTTTTGCAAAATCTAGCAACTTGAGTTACTTGGTTTTAAAAAAATACTGCATTTTTGAAACCAGTACGAAAAACTACATGTAATATATATTTTTTGTATCTTTATCTCGTATGGTTTTGCGATAATAGCCTTCGCATTTTCATTATTTTCCATTAGCTAAATGGCAAAATATTTTAGAAATAACGCTCTCGTGAAAAGTTACCAAAATCCTAGTTACTAGGTTTTGCAAAAGTAGGGCAGAGTACCCCCCCCCAAGAAAAAAAGCTATCGACGCCCTTGCGTAAGACATATTTTGATTAATTGCATAATATACTGCATTATCACGCATTTCTTCTAATATTTCCCTAATAGGTGTTCCGTAAGACTTTTGTAAAGGGGGCGTGATTTGTTTTTATTTATTCAAAAAGCCTGCGCCTTTTTCGATTCTCGTTGTATTCTGCAGATCGCTGGCGCTGTAAGAATGAGAGAGACAGAACAAGGTGCATCGCATATTTTTTTAATCACGCGTTCTGTCGACATCCCTTGCACTCAAATATGCGTGTGTCCCATGCATGCGTGTGCGTTGCTTGGGGAAAAGTAACTCTACCTACAGACCCTGTATATATGACATATTTTAAAGAAAAATAAACGCGACCAACTCATCAAAATCATGTTATTTTCTTGCCAAGGTTATTGGCGTTTCACTAAAATCATTTATTTTGTCAACGGTGAGTGAGATCAACCATTATGCAACATATAAACAAACAAGTTTGTCCGTCACCCGGGCCAGAATAGAGAGGGCCAATATTTCCGTCTTTTGTTTGAGTTTGATCACTTTGATAAGTTGGTCGAGTCTCTATTTCTTTAAAATGTCATACAGTGTCTCTAATTTTGCCCACTATAGAGAAAGATGGAATCTGCAAATTAACAAATTTGTAGATAATCGACTTTAACTAGCAAAGGTTTAGTTTTTCCAGAAAGCAGTACAGTGAAACCTCCTATAAGCGGACACTGACGGTTTCGTCGATTTTGTCCGCTTATTGGAGGTGTCCGCTTATGAGAGACAACTGCGAAATTTTAATATATATTTATTTACAATTTCCGCTGCTTAAGTATTCCAATATTTAATTTTTCAGCCATCATTCGTGTTGATAGATGTTCCTTCTCCGAAACGTTAACAACTTCCATTTTTTCACGTAAACTAAAAAGTTTTTGACTAGTCGCCATTTCAAAGAGCTTTATTACTACCCAACTGAACAATAAAAATAAAACGTCCTTCCGAATAAAATATGTTGTAAATACAACAGAAGTATTTAGTCTCCGCATTAAAACGGAAAGAGGTAATTCCCGGCTCCAGAGTGCGTGGTTGCCAAAATACTACATCATATTTATGCCCATGTCGTGCAGCGCTCCGTCCCGTTGTCAGAGGTTCTTGTCCCGTTAAGGGAGGTTTCAGAATTTTTTAACCAAACAAAATTGTCCGTGTCCGGTTATTAGAGTGTCCGGTTACAGAAGTGAATTTTACATGTAAAGAAATAGGGAAAAGCTTGGTTCCAACAAATTTGTTCGTGTAAAGAGAGGGTCCGCTTAATAGGGGTGTCCACAAGGAGAGGTTTCACTGTAAATGTTTTATCCAATATTTATAACAAATAAAATAAATTACCTTTTTTCAGGTTGAATTGGGCGCAAAATATAAAATATATTAGGATTAACAGGTAACATAAAAACTCATTTTGGTTTTTTTGCTAATACTGCCTTTCTTTGGGCAGAATCATCTCGATTTCATAATGGATAGAAAAAATTTGTTTGACATTTGAAAGGCTTCGATGTTTTGTGTTACATTTTATTTTAATTTTTGATAATAGAATTTGTTGTGGATTTTTTTTCGGAAGTTTTTAACTTGTGAACTTGTGCGTATGTATCTCCAGTAAGCGTGTAAGTGGTAATAGAAAAAATTTGTTTGACATTTGAAAGGCTTCGATGTTTTGTGTTACATTTTATTTTAATTTTTGATAATAGAATTTGTTGTGGATTTTTTTTCGGAAGTTTTTAACTTGTGAACTTGTGCGTATGTATCTCCAGTAAGCGTGTAAGTGGTAATAGAAAAAATTTGTTTGACATTTGAAAGGCTTCGATGTTTTGTGTTACATTTTATTTTAATTTTTGATAATAGAATTTGTTGTGGATTTTTTTTCGGAAGTTTTTAACTTATGAACTTGTGCGTATGTATCTCCAGTAAGCGTGTAAGTGGTAAAATGTATCAATATGAGTCGATGTAGCTACTCTGCAGTGATGTTTGCATCAGGAGTTATATAATGAACTTACAAGTTAATTCATTATTTTTTAGATCAACGCATGAAATGTATGTTAAAACTCAAAATCCTTAGTATTATTTATATAAACTGAAAGAGAGGAGATGGGGTCGTCGGTGTGTATTAGACCATAAGACATCATTAAGAATCTATGAAAAAATACTCTGCCAATTTATGGGCACTTAAGCTCACACTGGGTACTATAGTTATAGTGTACGTGTGACCTAATATTTCTAAAAACTGAAATATATTGTATTCAATTCCAGACTCAATTACCTTTCGTTTGATACCACACAAGCCATGTTTTGACTGAAACTCTAATTTTTAAAATTTACCCCCACCCTTCTTTTTGAAATAAACTAAAATGTATTTTGTTTAACTTCAGACTCAATTACCTTTCGTTTGATATCACACACGCCATATTTTTACATAAACTCTAATTTTTGAAATCTTCCCCCACCCTTTTATGTGGCTTTTGTTCGGATTTTTTTCATTTTCAAATGGGACCATCTCGATCCAAAACCCAGCCTAGGTACCAAATTTCATTAAAATCGGGCAGGCGGTTTTTAAGTTATGCGCGTTGGTCGTTACAGACAGACAGACAGACATACAGACAGACAGACAGACGGCGCAACAAAAAAGTTTCAAAATCATCTGAAACGCAAAGATATATAAAAAAATTTGAAATCGGAGCAACTTTTTTTTCTCGAAAAAAATTAGGATCACCATAGCTCACACTACTATAGGTAGTATAGTATATGTGTGAGCTAATAAATGGATCCATGACGGATCTGACACCTTCCTAACTAGCCTATTATCATACTTCAAGTGAAGCCTTGATAATATATTAGCCTTGAAAACAGTTTTTTGTAAGTATCTCAGAAACTAATATCAGCTTTAAAAACAATTTTTGGTTACAACACAAATTATTGAGCAAAATACGGTTCGGTTCGGATCCGATGATCCGTCAAAAAGTTAGCATCTTTTCAATTTTTTAACTGTCATTATCATCAATCGATTTTGACCCAATATATACATATTGGCCTCCTAAATAGACCTTCGCACAAAGATACATTTACCACACTTTCAGAAAATTTGGAAAACATCAGAATAAATAATTGGAAACTGTGTGCAATTTTAATCAGATAGATAAACCCAGGCAATAATAACCGTGTATGGCGAGCCAAACAAAAGCAAGAAGGAAGACAATAGAGCGGCCGACTTAAACGCAATGAGAACAATCTAACTAAATAATTGACCATTATTTGTTACGTAATTGGTCAGACAACAGGTAGTTTAGAAACGGAGGTACTACTTGTCACGTCAATGCTTAAATGAGAAAAATAGCACTCAGTAGCAGAACTTTAACTCAGTAAGGGCCTTGATTTTCTATAAGGAGCTCAAATTAGGATCCAGGATGCAGTAACCCTAGCAAAAATTGGTTTGAGGCTAAATATTTTCCCTGAGATCATGTTTCTGAACTAAGATCACAAGACTAAAAGGAATAATAATAATCAAAGTATTTTCAATTTTGACATGTACAATTGTCATAAATTTCATATAAACAATGAAAATATTTAAACTGAAAATATATATTAATTTTTTATACATTGCTATCAATATATTTATATTTGAATGATAAAATGATTTTTTCTTTTTTTAGCACAATTTGTATAAAAACTTGACGACACCTTAATAGGCACGGTTGTATTAGCTTACCCATATACTATACTATAGTAGTGTGAGCTATGGTGATCCTAATTTTTTCGAGAAAAAAAAATTGCTCCGATTTCAAAAATTTTTATATATCTTTGCGTTTCAGATGATTTTGGAACTTTTTTGTTGCGCCGTCTGTCTGTCTGTCTGTATGTCTGTCTGTCTGTCTGTCTGTCTGTATGTTTGTATGTCTGTATGTCTGTATGTCTGTATGTCTGTATGTCTGTATGTCTGTATGTCTGTATGTCTGTATGTCTGTATGTCTGTATGTCTGTATGTCTGTATGTCTGTATGTCTGTATGTCTGTATGTCTGTATGTCTGTATGTCTGTATGTCTGTATGTCTGTATGTCTGTATGTCTGTATGTCTGTATGTCTGTATGTCTGTATGTCTGTATGTCTGTATGTCTGTATGTCTGTATGTCTGTATGTCTGTATGTCTGTATGTCTGTATGTCTGTATGTCTGTATGTCTGTATGTCTGTATGTCTGTCTGTATGTCTGTCTGTCTGTCTGTCTGTCTGTATGTCTGTATGTCTGTATGTCTGTATGTCTGTATGTCTGTATGTCTGTATGTCTGTATGTCTGTATGTCTGTATGTCTGTATGTCTGTATGTCTGTATGTCTGTATGTCTGTATGTCTGTATGTCTGTATGTCTGTATGTCTGTATGTTTGTATGTCTGTATGTCTGTATGTCTGTATGTCTGTATGTCTGTATGTCTGTATGTCTGTATGTCTGTATGTCTGTATGTCTGTATGTCTGTATGTCTGTATGTCTGTATGTCTGTATGTCTGTATGTCTGTATGTCTGTATGTCTGTATGTCTGTATGTCTGTATGTCTGTATGTCTGTATGTCTGTATGTCTGTATGTCTGTATGTCTGTATGTCTGTATGTCTGTATGTCTGTATGTCTGTATGTCTGTATGTCTGTATGTCTGTATGTCTGTATGTCTGTATGTCTGTATGTCTGTATGTCTGTATGTCTGTATGTCTGTATGTCTGTATGTCTGTATGTCTGTATGTCTGTATGTCTGTATGTCTGTATGTCTGTATGTCTGTATGTCTGTATGTCTGTATGTCTGTATGTCTGTATGTCTGTATGTCTGTATGTCTGTATGTCTGTATGTCTGTATGTCTGTATGTCTGTATGTCTGTATGTCTGTATGTCTGTATGTCTGTATGTCTGTATGTCTGTATGTCTGTATGTCTGTATGTCTGTATGTCTGTATGTCTGTATGTCTGTATGTCTGTATGTCTGTATGTCTGTATGTCTGTATGTCTGTATGTCTGTATGTCTGTATGTCTGTATGTCGGTATGTCTGTATGTCTGTATGTCTGTATGTCTGTATGTCTGTATGTCTGTATGTCTGTATGTCTGTATGTCTGTATGTCTGTATGTCTGTATGTCTGTATGTCTGTATGTCTGTATGTCTGTATGTCTGTATGTCTGTATGTCTGTATGTCGGTATGTCTGTATGTCTGTATGTCTGTATGTCTGTATGTCTGTATGTCTGTATGTCTGTATGTCTGTATGTCTGTATGTCTGTATGTCTGTATGTCTGTATGTCTGTATGTCTGTATGTCTGTATGTCTGTATGTCTGTATGTCTGTATGTCTGTATGTCTGTATGTCTGTATGTCTGTATGTCTGTATGTCTGTATGTCTGTATGTCTGTATGTCTGTATGTCTGTATGTCTGTATGTCTGTATGTCTGTATGTCTGTATGTCTGTATGTCTGTATGTCTGTATGTCTGTATGTCTGTATGTCTGTATGTCTGTATGTCTGTATGTCTGTATGTCTGTATGTCTGTATGTCTGTATGTCTGTATGTCTGTATGTCTGTATGTCTGTATGTCTGTATGTCTGTATGTCTGTATGTCTGTATGTCTGTATGTCTGTATGTCTGTATGTCTGTATGTCTGTATGTCTGTATGTCTGTATGTCTGTATGTCTGTATGTCTGTATGTCTGTATGTCTGTATGTCTGTATGTCTGTATGTCTGTATGTCTTTTAAAAATTAACAAAATCCACCGAACACAAACCAAATAAATGGGTGGGGGTAGATTTCAAAAATTAGAGTTTATGTGAAAATATGGCGTGTGTGATATCAAACGAAAGGTAATTGAGTCTGCAGTTAAACCAAATACATTTTAATTTATTTAAAAAAAAAGGTGGGGGTATATTTTAAAAATTAGAGTTTAAGTGAAAATATGGCGTGTGTGATATCAAACGAAAGGTAATTGAGTCCGGAGTTTAACAAAATTTATTTTAGTTTTTGTTTTTTTTAAGGGTGGGGGTAGATTTCAAAAATTTGAGTTTGGGTCAAAACATGGCTTGTGTGGTATCAAACAAAAGGTAATTTAGTCTGGAGTTAAATAAAATATATTTCAGTTTTTAATTATATTAGCTCACACGTACACTATAACTACAGTACCTAGTGTGAGCTTAGGGGCCCATATATTGGCAGAGTATTTTTTTCTACAACTGATAGTATATCAATCTTTCCCAAGACCTTTATAATATCATTTCTGACAAATTACCCGCCGTGCATGCTACTGTCGAAATGAAACTATTAATTAAGGTATAGGGGAAAGTTGCCTATATTTTACCACTTTTTAAGTTTTTCAAACAACTTCTTTAAAAAAGGAAATTTTTTTAAACAAAAATCAGTTTTATAAACTTTAAACCTATATTTATTAGAAACGTAATTAAAATATTGAATTAAACAAAAAAATATCTTTACAAAAAAGAATATTTAAAAAAGTGCAATCGGTACAATTTAAAACCGGTTGCCTAAATTGTACCGGCGCCGGCGGGTTCCTAAATTATACATACCAGCGAGTGATTTACCAGGACTGGTATTCTCATAAATTGCTAAGCGAAACGCACAGCACCCTTCTCGCATAGCATTTGCGCTGACCGATCGAATTTGTTATTCACGTTGGTAAACGCGCCCTTGAGATGGAACTCGCTAAGCATCCTTCAAATTCTTGCTTTTTGTTCATGTTTTTTGACATTTGTGGCATACATTAGAGATTTTTTTTACCCCAGTTAACAACATCGAAAATCTAGAGAATGTGATGGTTAGAAATGGTTTTAATGAGAAATGTTGGGCTAGCGGTGTCTTAACATGATTGTAATGACCCTTACACTCCTAGGGTATAATATTAAAGGTTATATAGACATAAAAAAGATTTTGTTAAAAATCTTCAATTCAATTTAGATTTTTTAAAGTTTTGGCACGACCACCACCATTTCATTGTTCCAACTGAATACACTCGCTTATACTAGGTTGTGTCCAATAAGGCTCAAATGCTCGATTACCTACTCTACAGGGTACCTTTACATATAAAAGGGTAGGAAACTTGCCCATAAACAATTTTTAATTATCCATTTATCTGTACCATTTAAATGGATTCCAGATGGGCGAGAAATACAGTAAATCTTTATTCGCAAACTCCTTAAAATCCCTCATTTTTCCCTTGAAGAATAAGAGAGGTAGCTATTTTGAAAAGTATAGGCTGAAGACCTCCTTTAACCACTATGAATACAAAATTGGCCAAAAAAATTAATAAGTGAGTGCATAATACTTTTTAATAGGTTTGAATTTTTTTAAAACGCCAATCGATTTTTAAAAACAGATGCCAATTGGTAGGTGTTTTTAAACACGGTTACCGTTTTAAAAAAATGCTCAGCGCAATCGTACGTGAATACCATATTTGCACTTTTGGTCAGGTGCTTAGCGAATTTGACGTCATAAAACGGTGAGCGTCTTAAAAACGCTATGCGTTTTTCATTACGAGAATACCTGCACATAAATTTTTCAACATCACCAACGCCCGCATATTCTTTATGCGCCCATATCTGTCTGCAAATTTACCATATCCAACCTTCGTAAGATATGGCTTTTAAATAAGTCGAGTCGGCAACAATGTCATTTGATCTAAATGCCAAGGCACGCTTCATATCTTCTCGATTACATCTTCCATATTTTTTGGCCCTGGATATCAGAAAAAAAAAACTTGTGTAATCAAAAGTGTAAGAACAAAAGAATAGCACAGCTGAAGCCTAAAAAAAGGAAAAAAATTGTCTTAAAACTCTGAGAGATTGGTTTGAAATGACATCAAATCAGTTATTTCAAGCAGTCGATAATAAAAAAGTAAGAGTAGCTATGATTATACCCAACTCCAGATAAAATAGCAAAAACACTAAATTGGCGCCTCTTAGCTAAGATTTAGTACGACTATGTTTTTTTCATTTCCGCTGTTCCTCTGTACCTGAAGTGAGCCCTGTACACTGTTTTATGTAAACGTTATAGCTAGGAAGAGCTTAAACTAAGTAATAAGCTTTTTATTATATTAAATCCCGACAAAATAAATAAGTTTCCCAAATTGTACCGGTACAATATAGGAACCTGAAAAAGGTACAATTTAATTTTAGAATTATTCATATAAGTATAATTTAATTTTTAATAACATTGTATAGAAAAAATTAAATATATGTTTTTTATTTTTTGGTAACCAAGAAAACTAAAGGTAAATAAAAAATTTACATACCTTATAAGCAGCCCTTTCAATCGCCTTAAGAAGTGACAAAAAAATAGCAATTAGGCACTGAAAAATATTTGTCGTCTCACAGCGCAACACTATTTTTATATTATTATTATTATATATTATTTCTCCTCCTAATGCACGAAGCACTTGCCGTATATTGCCCAAATTCCTTAATATGTTGACGGTACAATTTAGGCGCCGGTACAATATAGGCGCCGACAGCTTAACCTTTGCAGTTATGCTCTTTACCTTAACTATTTTATTAGGGACTTATTGCAATAAAGCCACGCAGTAATATTGCCGGGCACTATTCTAATATCTATATTTGTAATTTTATTGTTAAAATTTTTAACTAGATTTACATAATTTGAATATAGTTAGAAATATAGTTAAAAATTTTAAAATAATATTTCTGACCGAAAACAGATTTTGAAACCACGATTGCTTCAAAACAAATAATGTAAAAGTAATTAAAAATTTTAACAAAAAAATTACAAATGTAGATATTATTAGATCTATAAATGGTGAGACAAAATATACTAAAATGAATATTTTTTTTTAATGATGGTTAAATAAACTAAAACGTTACAATTGAATAAACTGAAACGTCACAAACAAAAAAGAGAGATTTTTATTGACCGATTCCCAGCATCTAAAATCATGTTAAAAATTTTAACAATAAAGATATTAATAAATATGTAAATGGTGAGACAAAGTATACTAGATTTGTAAGCAAAAAAAAAATAGAAAATAGGGGAGAAACCTATATTTCAGATTAATAAAATTAGTTAATTTTAAATTTTTTTATCATCCTGCAAAATTTTAAACCCACGAGGTTTTTTTGCCTTAATTTCCACTTTGCTATTTTATATTACAGTTGAAATAAGAAAAAATTGTTTTTTTTAACGATGTACTTTTTTATCATAAATTATTTTTTTGTCTAAAAAAAATATATTTATACATTTTAAGTGTTGAACTTTCCATTAATGATGATCGAATAAACTGAAATGTCACAAACAAAAAAGAGAGATTTTTATGAATCGATTGCCAGGATCGAAAATATTTCATTTACAATTTTAACGGTCAGGCATATTATTTTAAACTTATTTAATAATTTATTTTATTTTTAGTTCAAAATGGAAAATCTCTCTGCTTCCTAATAGTTTTACTGAACGGGCGGTAATTTCGGTAAGTTTTTTTTTTAACCCCACTATTTGGTATTCTTCCGTTAACGTTATTAGATCTCTAAGAACCCTACCATACAATCTACATAGAGTAATAGTTACTGAAATTCCTCTGTAATTGTTGCAATCTAGCTTATTTCCTTTTTTGTGTATTGAATTTTCCAATCATAGTATAAATGTAAAAATAATAATATGTATTTTAGCTTATCTTCCCCAGGCCCGCTTTTCCGGGTTTAAGCTAGCCAATAACACGATTTATACTTCCTCTCCATATACTTACATGTCTCTCCTCTGAAAGGCTGAGAGATATTCGGGTCTCATTTTCTACAGCTGTCCCTTGTAGTGCTCTGTCCATTGTTCGGGTTTGATGATCTGAATGTTTACTTTTTGGTTTACTGGGTTTTTTACTGTAGAAATGAATTTCCATACTTCAGAACTTTGCCCACGTCCTATGGGGCTATCGTGGCATTTGCCCTCAAACATTTATTTTTTTTCCGTGCGTATCAAATTTCGTAGCAGTCTTCTGATTTCCCTGCAGATTTCTAAGTTTTTTTGCTCTTTAGTACTGAGCGATTTCCATGTGCGTTTTTCTTCTTGACCACATTTTATGGATATTTCTATTATCCTGCTATCCAACAGCTACTTTGCTTGCTTCCTTCAAGCTTTTTACTATGTCTATATATATCTCTTTAAATTAGTGTTCTGTGTTTCGTAATTTTTTATCTAGTCGGTTCTGATACAATATTTGATTACTAGACTTCTAAAGTTGTATTTTTGGTGTTCTTCGATGGCTTCTAGGTTTTCATTTTCTCCAATACTCTCATCTCTTTTTGTTTACCTATAGCATAATCAATGATTGACTTAATATTTCTTGATGGCTAAATCCAGGTATATCGATAATAATTTTTATGTTTAAAATACCATTATTTATTTCTAGGTTGTGGATTTCACACAATTGGATCAGTCTCAAGTCATTATCATTTGTTACTTCCTCTCCAAGTGTTCCCAATACTTTACTTTGGGAAGAACATTTGTTTTGTAGCTTTTTTTTTATCATCTGATGGTACGTTGGCCGTTATTATCCTAAAGGGCACCGCAAGTCGCAGCGGCAAGTAGCATTTACATTACGTACATGTAAACGCTGTAATACCTAACTGAAAATTACTGCAGTGGAAATGTTGACAGAGTTACGTGACTACTCGTATTTAACGGCTGATTAATAGATTCGTACTTTAAAATAATGGTAGCATAACTGTCGATTTTTTTATACATGTTACTATTGAGGCCTGATGAGGAGAAGAATAGGCGATAACAAAGTTCGAGGTATTGGCTCAAATGTATAAAAGTATTGCCCGAGAAGAGCGCACACTGCTCTTCTCTGGTACATATTACCATTACTTTATTATTTAAGGGAATAATTTATTCACTTGATTAAATGCTCAAAAAATGCAACGATGTATGGATCAAATCAAATCAAATCTTTATTTTTCCTCAAAATGATTGTAAAATACAATATGGAAGTCGTCACTAATAGCTAATTAATAAAAAAAAGAAAGTTCCTTGCGGTTATGTCAATACTTAATTCTAATAACATATTTATCAATGTAAACAACAACAAAAAATATGCATAGATATAAAACCAATACATACATATACACCGAACCGAACCGAACACACACGCACAAACAATATTATAAAATAAACGATTTTTCACATCAGGCCACAAAAAAGTAAATAAATAAATACGACCACAAATACTTTTACTACAAAAATTATTCATAATATAATGAATAAAAACAAACGTTATATATGGATAAAATGTTACAATGCATAGTTTAGAAAACATTTTATATCATAGGGGCATATATCTAGCAGAATTTTTTTAACTGCATCTTTGAATTGTGTTACATTATTAATAACCTTGATATTATCAAGGAGGATAATCTTCATCCTTCACTTATCATCAAGTATAATATAGGTAAATTTTCTCATCAAAGATCTACTTTAAAAATTAAAAATATTTTTTACAACTTTAAACGAGCCGATCTTAGACTCCTATACGATGCATTAATAGGGATTAATTGGGACTTTTTAATTAACGTTAACAATGCCGATACAGCTGTCAAAAATTTTTATGACAGAATATATCACTATTTGGATCTATATGTACCCAAAACAAGCAAACGTAGAAAAAGATATCCTCCTTGGTTCACCAGCGACGTCATTAAGCTTATTAAACGTAAACATAAATACTGGAAAAAGTTTAAGGGGGGCGATCAGGAGGCATTGGCAACGTTTGGGAACTTACGTACTCGGCTTAAAATAACCATTGATTCTTCATTTAAAGAATACTGCGCCAATCTGGAACGTAACCTAAAGAGCCAGCCACAAAATTTTTGGAAATTAATTCAAAGCAAGCAAGGGAATAGCATACTACCTCAAACAATGATTAATAATGCGGGCACAATCATTACCAATCATCAAGAAATTGCTAATGCGTTTGCAGAATATTTTCAAAGTTCTTATACAACTCCTAGTGCTTCCAAGCAATCAGCATCTACTTCAGATAAAGCTAATTCACATACTGCAAATTCATTGCTGTTCCCTATATCATGGAATCTGATGTACTTCAAGCACTAAAAAGTATGAAACCCAAAGCAACGGTGGGGCCAGACCGAATACCCTCATTTTTCTTAAAAGATTGCGCTATCTTGCTTGCGAAACCTTTGACCATAATTTTTAATATAATCTTAAGTACAAGCGTCTTTCCTAGTACATGGAAGCAGTCGAAGATTATTCCCGTCTATAAAAAGAACGAACGGAATAATATAGAAAATTACCGCCCAATAACACTAATTAACAACTTTGCTAAGTGCTTTGAAAGGGTACTTCATAATGTAATGTACTCTCCCATGAAGCTCTTAATAAATCCTAATCAACACGGTTTTATGAAACAGAGATCTACAACAACAAATCTTATGTCAGTCACTCAATTCATTGCTGAGTGTCTCGATAATGGTACCCAGGTTGATGTTATATATACTGATTTTTCGAAAGCCTTCGATAGACTCGACCATGACATTCTGCTTAACAAGCTTGAAAATTCATTTAACTTAACAAAGAATTTATCAGATCTGTTTCGTTCCATGCTTACTAATAGAAAACAATACGTGGAGTGCTATGGTCGAGCCTCATCGGAGGTCTCAGCTTATTCTGGTGTCCCTCAGGGTTCGATTTTGGGACCACTTCTGTTCAACTGCTTTATAAACGACATCTCTTCTAACTTGGATGCCGACATCTTGGGACTTTTGTACGCGGACGATAAAAAACTTTGCTGTCAAGTTACGAACAAAGATGACTGTATCAAGCTTTAAAATGCATTAAATGTAGTAAATAACTGGTGCGTTGCAAATCGTTTGCCCCTAAACCCTTTGAAATGTAACGTTGTTTCCTACTCTCTTAAACGTAACATCATTGAGTTTGATTACCATATTGACAACACACTTGTGCCGCGGTCAACAAAGTTCAGGGACTTGGGCGTGACATTCGATCAGAGACTTTCATTTGTGCCACATATCGAAGATATTTTAAGTAGAAGCTATCGAATGCTAGGTTTTCTGTTTAGAAACTCCCGAGATTTTAACTCTATACATAGCATAAAAATATTGTACTTTGCCTATGTTAGATCTAATTTAGAATACGCTTCGGTAGTTTGGTCTCCATACTACCAAAATCATATTGAGGAGATTGAAAAAATTCAAAGAAGATTCTTAAAGTATATGTGGTACAGATGTGAGGGCGCTTATCCTGAAATCGGTTTTCCTAACGAAATACTTACTCAGAGATTTTCGTTGCAGTCTTTAGAGGCCCGTCGAAAACTATCTGAGGTTCAGTTTCTCTACAATCTTATTAACGGTAGGATTGACTCATCTAATCTTCTGAGCCAAATTAAATTTTATATTCCCAGACTTTCAGCTCGCGAACGACCTACATTTTATCTTCAGGTTTCTAGAACAAATATTGGCAAATTTTCCCCAATCAATAGATTGTGCAGTAGCAGTAATAGTATACAGGGCCAGTGTGATATATTCAACTGCAGTGCGAATTCACTTAAAAATATCGAAATTTAATTGTTGCGTTACAAAATAGTAATATTTTCTTTTTTCTTTTAAGACATTAAATTATGCTAAGTGATAGTACTTGTCAGTACAAGTCTGTAGTATTTTGTGTGTATGTGTGTGTGTACTATAGTTATATATACATTTTTTTTGTAGTTAGTTGATTGAAGTGTTTTTAGTTGTTTTCTTAATTATTTTAACTAATTATTGTAACTTTTTAAAATATCTGATTCCCACTTTGTAATTGGATTTTAAATCTGTTAAGTGGGTAAATAAATAAATAAATAAATAAATAAATAAATAAATTATTTGGTAATTTATTGTAACACTTGATCGCCATATAACTTGGTGACTTCTCATAGAGGGTACTAACATGCTGGTCTACCCTAATCATATTCCCATTTCGGGTGTTAAAACGATTACTATTAACTCTGGAAATATTTTCAAAGTGTTGTTTATTATTTCTAAGAAATAATATAGATCTATAAATGAAAATAGCTGGCAGAGTCAATATTCTATTTTTAACGAAAACAGGCCTACACGAGTCTCTCGGTCTTATGTTAAAAATTAATCTAATTAGCCTTTTTTGTAGAATTGGTACCCGCTCAATATAATTTGCATTGCCCCAAAAGACAACATTATAAGATAGGACAGAATAGGCAAGCGCATAGTAGACATTCATAAGTCCACTGTTATCAAGGGTATCTTTAAGTTGTAAGATAGCATAATAGGCTGAGTTTAGTCTCTTACATACATGATCAATATGACTCTGCCAATTTAGGCCACTATCGATTTTGATACCAAGAATTTTCGTTTCCTTAACAACATCCAACTAACTTGCTTCCACCGATTTGTACATCTCCAATCTCGTATGCAATTCTGTTATTATTGGATGAAAATGTCATCACAACAGTTTTTCTTAAATTAACAATAAGCTTGTTTTTAGTGCACCATGAACTAAATCTAGAACATACTTGATTCAGTTGAAGCGTTAGTTCTTCAGATGAATCAGCAGCCACACCCACACTAACATCGTCTGCGAAATTTGGACAGCACTCTACCTTCAATGTTTCTTTTAGATCGTTAATAAAAATGAGAAAGATTAAAGGCCCAAGAACTGATCCTTGAGGAACTCCTTGATTAACTTCAACAAAGTCAGACCTAGCTTCTTCATACTTAACACACATCTTCCGGTATCTAAGATAAGATTCTATCAAATCCAGAAATCTACCTCTAAAACCCAGAGCACTTAGTTTTTTTAAAATAAAATCAATGTTTATCACATCAAACGCTTTAGACATATCAAAAAATACCGCTGCCACTTTTTTCTTTTTATCCAAGTTATGATAGAGAAACTGAAGAAAATCAAAACATGCAGTTTCCGTGCTTTTATTTTTTATAAAACCATGTTGCGTTTTACTTAATAACTTAAATTTGACCAGATATTCATACATTTGTTCATGAATTGCTTTTTCAAATATTTTTGTAATTACATTAAGTAGAGATATTGGCCTATAATTATTTATCTCTTGAGAACTGCCGCTTTTAAAGATTGGTATAACACATGCATTTTTTAAATGAGTGGGAAACTTTCCCTGATTAAAAGCTTGGTTTATTAGAAAACTTAATGGTTCAGCGATAACATTGGCAATAGCTTTAAGTATTTTACTTGAAATACAATCAAGTCCAACTGAATTAGTATTTTATAGTTCCTTCATTAAGCGTAAAACTATCTGTTTGGTGACGGGAAGGAATACGAAAGAGCTACATACATTTCGAGAGACTGTACAATCATTAGAGTCTGATGCCGTTAAGGGATAATTCTTTTCAATTAATTCTCTGGGGATGTTTTTATAGTATCCTAAGAATGTATCGCATATTTCTTTTGGATCCGTTATTGTGCTAGTGTCATTCTTAAGTGAGATGATGCTCTTGTTATTGGGCTTTTTCCTGTTCACTACGCGCCATACATCTTTGCTTTTATTATTTGAGTTTCTAATTTTATTACTGTAATATTCTTTTTTTGTTCTATTTACTAATTTCCTATGTTCATTCTTGACCTGTCTGTAGTCACCGACTAGAACAGTATTAACTTTTGTTCGCTGAAACATAGCTTTTAAATGCTGACTAGATAAAATTATATTCTGGTTCTGGTATGAAAACTAAACCGTCTATCTTGTATCACATTGATGTCCCCCCTTTCTCCCTTCATATACGCATGCGCCGAAAAATGTTGATATCGCATTGATTAAATTGTTGTGATGTTCGTAGAATTAAGGCACAGTGGGGTAAGTTTCCGACCGCCCCAAAATGAAATTTTTGGTACGGTTCTTGTTAATTAAATTATACTGGGAAATGGTTACCAGCAACAAACCGTGCATATTTGCAGGGCCGTATCTGAGGGGGGTTTTGGGGGTTCAAACTCCCCCCGAAAATTAAATAGAAATGTGTTTTTTAAGTTTAACCTTTTTTTCATATTCAATAAACCCACAATTTTTTAAATTCCACTGGCCTAACCCCCCCAAAATTTTGGTCCAGATACGGCCCTGCAAATTTGTATCCCGTGGCGGCTGGTGACGTGATAAATTGGGGGGGGGGGGGCTTAAATTTATATTGCATAAAGAAGGAGATAAAAAAACCTACTTAAACAATTTTTTTAAAGCATTTTACAAACAAGCAGCTACTTGGCGTTGTTTTTAGTTTATTTGTTTATAGATAAAGTCCATTCGCCTTTCTTTTTTATGGCAACCCGTGGAGCAACCTCAAAAATTCCACAGAATTTTAGACAGTCTATTAACCTACCAAGTATATGACTATTTTTTGTCACATTAATTCGGCAATGTTTCCCCAATAGGCACTATTCAATTGGCAACTAATATCCGTCTTGCCTAGCATAGAAAATTCTATGTGATTATTTAAATGAGTACCACTTACTTTGTGTCTCTAACTTTTCACTAAAGTGCTTGATATCACACATTCCCTTTGCCACCCACGCAAGACAACTTCGTGGATTGTTCATATTAAGGCAAATAGAGCAAAAAAAATATTTCGTTTTTTACAACCGCATAACCAGTTTTCAGAATCGTATATTTTTTACTATAGTTCTAGTATAAGTCTTTTCGAAACACCACTCTTCATTTCTTGACTAAAGTTTTGGTTAGTTTTTAGGTCCGGTCTATGTGGCCCTAAAGATTTTATTTCTAATCGTAAAAGTTCACATGTCGACGTGTTTAAATTTGCACAGTTAATTATATAATCGACAAACAAAAACAAACAATGGACACGTGACCGGTAAGGCTTTTAACTACCAACCTACCCCACATCAAAACAAACTCATACATACGTCTTCACTTAGCCGTGGTGGCTCAGTGCGTTCGCGCATTGAACACGAGTGAGTTAAGGAATCTCGCTGGCTACAGTGGCGGGTTCGATCCCCGTCGGTTGCCGAGGTCGGGTGCGGCAGACATTTATAGGATTCCTGGGGAGTGTAAAATGTAATATTGTCCTACCCCTTCATTCACGCCGGTAACCAGGCCGGATGAGGTCGGATATCTCGTGAAGGCGGACTTTGTTACACACTCCTTCAGTCGGTAGGCCATTCTAAGGAACAAAAGGACCGGATAAAAAAAAATACCCGGTCCGGGGTTCCAAAGGTGGCCGATGACCCGTGCAATTAGGCGTTCCGAAATGGCGGCCTTAGTGTCGGCGAAAGAGTCACGGTTACCAAATCAGGAAAAAAAAAAAAAAGGATAGAACCGGCAACACGTTTTCGCACGATGAATATGGCCAACGTTGACTAAAACAAACATAACTATTAAAAAATCCAACAAAATTTGTTTGCATTTAAAGCGAAAACGAAACAAGTTTAATTATATGTTTTTTTTACCACCAGTACTTCACAGATGCAAATTTTCAAGCGCGTATGCGTGTGTTTCGGCAATTCGACACACAGCTGCTGTGTGGATGGATGCCATATTTGTTGTTTATTTACATTTTGCGGTGTTTCGCGTTTGTCATGTAAATTATTTTTTCTGTAAAAAATGGGAAATAATCCACGTAAAACTTGTGCGGTTTGTGGAAAAATGTCCGAGAGAATTAAGGGAGTGCTATTCCATAGGTAGGTACTTGTATTTTATTATAATTTGATAATGAAGTTTAGAGTGGTTTCTCGACGCCACTAAACCCTCTTCATGGTATCCACAATAAATCTGCACAATTAATTTAAAAAAAAAACTACAAATTTAATCCGAAATTTGATAAATTTTCACCCGATCAACTTGTTAAAAAAAACATAACCTTAAATTTTCGACAATTGTCAAATAATGTAGTAACGTAAAGTAGTATGTTCCAAAAATGACGCATGCGCTGTTATCGAAATCATGTCTACCGGAAAAAGGAACATTAGGAATTAAAAGAGGTTCTGGTTTGAAGTATCGCGTGTAAGAATGCATGGGTATGCCCTGCATTTGTGCAGGTATTTAAGGAAAACCAAGAAGTTTTATTGGTTCATCAGCAGAAGAAGATGCCTTTAACATTTATGTGGTTAAATGTAATGCTTTGATGGTACAATTTCTATATCGCAACAGTCAATAATAAAGAAGTCGAAAAAAACTTGTCGGATTTTTAATTACGCTATTGTTTAGCTCTCAATTGCGGCCACTATACCGCCAGTAGCCACAATTGATGACCGCGATAAAGATTTAAAAAATAATACCAACTATAATAAGAGCTGATATATTAAGAGTAACAGTTCAACGAATGCGAGACAGGTTAACTATGGAGTTTTTTTAAGTGCTACCAACTTGATAGACCTAGGCAGAATATTAAAAGATCTTTATAAAATGACCTCTGATGTTTACTACCCTTATTTCGGATTCTTTGAATTTTACTACTACTACTATGTCGGTTTAGAACGCTTTTTTTGAATCATTGATCTTTGGATTGGCTGTTGCGATTACACTTTCGACGCCCTCTTTTCTGCGCCCTATTGGTTGCCATTTTAGGAACTGCTTTGTTAATCTTTCGTCGTTCATCCGTTGTACATGCAGTGGCGCACCCAGGAATATGTCTTGGGGGGGGCCGAGGCCTCTTGGAGGGGGGGGGGGCGAAGCCTCATGATGTCGAATTTTAAGCTATTTTTTGTGTTTTTTCATGAAATATGTCGAAAATATGTAAAAAAAATCTAAGGCATAGGGGGGGACCGGGCCCCGAGCCCCCCTCTGGGTGCGCGAACGAAACTTTAATAAACAAAAAACATTACTACCTATTTATTTATTTATTTATGGTAATTATTTATCACAGTCATCGTCGACTTCAAATCTTCCTGATTCACCATTAAGTTTGAAAGAAGGGCTGGTTGATGACTGGGAACGGTAGTAGCACTGGTACTGGCAAGTTGATTTTCTTGTTGTTGAACGGTAGTACTAGTAGCGCTGGAACTGGCAAGACTTTCATGTTCGATATATTGCTGTCGCTGTTCTCTTGATGTCAACGGTTGTAGAATTTTTCCTGCCAGTTCTCTCTTATTTTGGATGAAATCTTCTATGTAGCTTTCCGCTACCGTGGAACTTTTCCAACCTCCGTGACGTTTTGATTCGTCAAACTGGTGCCTGCGTTAGACAATATTGTTGTCGATGTTTGACGGAAGCTATGCCCAGTGTAGCATTCAGGATTTTTCAAACCAAGAAAGCCGGCAATGTTGGAAGGCATTTTGCCGAAGGTGTTGATGCCTACGGATTGAGTGCTACATTTTCCGTTCTTATAGTTTAAAAAGAATCTGTCGTAAGCTATAGATAAAGGCCGTGGTTCCTTGTATTTTTTATAAAAATGTAGATAATTCGTTTGCTCGTTCAAATCAACAAACTTTCTGAGTACATACGTTTTAGTCTTCGGAATGTTGATTATCAACATGTCTTCTCTTTCTGCTATGTCATTGATAGATAAATAGGTCAATTCTTCACGGCGACAGGCCCCTGCGACGCCAAAAATTGCAGCTACTTTCATCATCAAGTATAGATTATCAGGCGCTTCAGACATAATTTTTTCAATTTCGTGTTTTTTAAAAAAAAATTATTTTTTTGGAACTGATCCAACTTTCTTTGATTTTAGGAAAGCAACTAGCTTTTTAAATTGACCAATATCAACATATTTCAGCAATTTTACCTTGAGTTTTATCATTGAAAACTTTGACCACAGTGTGGATGATGCGCAGGTTTTCGACAGCTCCAAAAAGTATTCGAGAAATACTTCTTCCTTTACCATGTTTTCAACGTTTATGCGAGAGCACCATTTCTCAAAATAAATAAACTCTTTTTCGTACTTCTCCCTGGATTTATGCGGTACAATTTCTGAGCTAGCTCTATCGGCTGCGATAAGAATTTCTTTTGAAAGCTCTTCCATTTTGCAGCTGCTGTTCTTTTGAAAAGCTTGAAAAATGGCGTGGCTTATACTTTGTTGTCATAGCAACCATCTATCACAATGCGCAGCAAGTTAACTGTCTTCAAAAAGTCAAAGGCTGACAATATCTTTTCTCTGTCAATGACATGATTTGACTTTTAAGGTCACTGAAACGAAAAATATATCTTTAAACACGGAAAATCAAATTTTTTAAATGTTCCTCTGCGGCGCAGAAAAAAAACCGCTTTGATTGTGTGCGAAATTGTCTCTGATAAACTGCCGTTTAAAGAAGATGTAAAAAAACAGCGTGCGGCAAAATTTTTTACCGTATGGCGTGGGTTAAAAAATTTTACCGCACGGCGGAAAAATGGTGGTTTCCGCACGCAAATGCGTTCGGAAAATGCACTTTTCCGCGGAAAGTTCTAAAATATTGACCAGTAAATTAATTAACCACGCCCTTCTAATAATGTGATTGTAATGAATTAATAGTTCGCGAGTTAAATGCAAAAATTACATGGACCATAGTTTTTTCTGAAGGGCCACGCAGTTCTAATAAAGTGGTTGTAAAGAAATTTGGAATGCAAGTTGTAAGGTAAATTCAACAATTCAGTAAAAATTTTAGCTCCCCATGCCTCATCATATGGCCATGGCACTGGTTACTTTGATAAGGACCACACACTTCTAATAATGTTATTTTAATGAAATTCGGCATACAATTTCGCGAGGTAAATACAACTATTTAGTAAAAATTTATGCTTCCCCCGCCTTCATATAAGGGAACTAGGGCCCGGTCACTTAAATAAGGACCACGCACTTCTATGGTTGCATTTATATGGCGCAATTGTACTTGTACACTTTATTAGAAGTGCGTGGTCCTTCAGAAAAACTATGGTCAATGAGATTGGTTTGCCCTAGCTCCCTTATGGGGGGCTAGGGGTGCTTAAGTTTACACTGAATGGGTGACTTAATCTCAGAAACGTGTATGCCAAATTTAGTTTAGGTATTAGAAGAAGAAAAAATATGGCCAATGCGATTTTTTTTGCCCTAGCTCCGTTATGGGGAGCGTGGGGCCTAAAATTTTTGAGAACGGTTGCATTAACCTCCCGAACTTATACACCAAATTTTATTACAATTACATTATTAGATTTGTGTGGTCCTGATTTAAGTTACCGGGCCCTAGCTCCCTTATGGAGTGGCAGGGTGAGCTAAAATTTTCACTGAATGGTTGAATTTACGTCGCGAACTTGTAAGCCGAATTTCATTTCAATCACATTATTATAAGTGTGTGGTTTTTATTTCAGTGACCAGTATCATTTCTCCTTATAGGGAGCTATGGGACTAAAATTTTCACTGAATAGTTGCATTAACTCCACGAACCTGTATGCCAAATTTCATAACAACCACATTATTAGAAGTGCGTGGTCCTTATCAAAGTGACCAGTTAATTAAGGAACTGCTCAATATTTTAGACAAATTCCTTTTGTAATGCTGCTGTAATAAGTGTGCGGTAACGTCACTTACTTTACCGTACGATTAAGGTAAATTTACTTTTTAACACAAATTTTTTTATTCCGAAAAAAAAATTAAAAATATGTATACCATTCAGGTTTTACCAGGGGCGTGTTCACTACTAAAACTTAACGTAATTAGGGCCAGTCCTGTATCAAAAACAATATATTTTGCGCTTACCTATGTACTAGAAAAGTGACATCTTATGTTATATACGTATTTGTGTATAATAGAAGGCCGTATAAGAAAAGGCAACCATGTAAGCAGTTATCTTTGTCGTACGCGTAGAAAACGAATAAGAATTTATTGACTTATTAGTGTTTATGTATTTTGCTTATTTATTCCGAAAAAAAAATTAAAAATATGTATACCATTCAGGTTTTACCAGGGGCGTGTTCACTACTAAAACTTAACGTAATTAGGGCCAGTCCTGTATCAAAAACAATATATTTTGCGCTTACCTATGTACTAGAAAAGTGACATCTTATGTTATATACTTATTTGTATATAATAGAAGGCCGTATAAGAAAAGGCAACCATGTAAGCAGTTATCTTTGTCGTACGCGTAGAAAACGAATAAGAATTTATTGACTGTCGGTCTTGATTTAACCCGATAGTAGCGTCGCCTTCGCGACAACTGCCGGCTCCTTGCTTCTCTCGTTATGTAAAACATAGTAAGGGGTCAATGCATGTAAGCCTAATGCGTGAATTCAGTTCGCGCCCTTTAGCCTTAAAACAAGCAGTCTGTTCTATTACGTACATATACGTTTCACAATGGCGTCCCAGCAAGAGGCATCGGTTTTGGTAAAGGATATTGCCACGGCCGATAAAACTATACAGTTGTGTGATTGTATAGTGTGTTTTCTGATTAAGAAAAAGTTTTCTTCCCAAAGTTTTCTTGAAAAGATAAATAGGTATGTTTGAAACTCGTAGACAATGATTGTGTAGAAATAAAATTTCGGACTTCCATTGTCTTTATTTATTTTAAAAACACGACGTTTCGGTTAGTAAGTATCTCTAACCGTTATCAAGTGTAAACTAAACAATCTAGTCTCTAGGCTACTACTTATACTACTTGGTGTGCAGTCAGGTGTGACGGCCCGCCCCCTTTTTAATCGTAAGACGCCTGTTTTCCTTAAGGAGTGGTTTCCATATGTTTGATATGTCCGTGCTTGGTTGACTGAAAACTTCTTTATTCTGCATTATAAAAATTTTATTTCTACACAATCATTGAAGTCCGAAATTTTATTTCTATAAATAGGTATCATAAATAATGGTAGCCTAAAGCAAGAAATTAAATTTTGTCAAAAACTAAAAAGATAGAAATATGCAAATAATAAAGTTTTTAAAAAAATTGCTTACCTTATCTTAAATTTCACCCTACGCCCCTGGGCTCTTCTTTATTTTTTATTCACCAAAATATTTTGTTCTATAATTTCTAATAAATCACCGAAGATTGGAGTCTCGTAACAAGTGCGTAAAGTAATTTTTCCGCCCTTGACGGCTTAACAAAACTCCGCTACGTGTCGTTCAGTCAGCTGCTATCGCGTGCAGAAAAGTACAACTCTCCGCACATGTTAGGTAAATAACTATTTCAAGAAGATAGCTTTGCACTGCTTTTTTGCAACCACTATTTGAGTCGAGACAGTCGGGTTGATCCACTGCGTCAATGTAGCTTCAGAAAATAGGATTTTTTAATAAAATGCTGGTTTTGTATAAATAAATGAGTTTTGAGACATTGAAGAAAATGTATAGCCATACCTTTTAACAAAGAGGGCTGTCCCTAAAACAAAGAGTGCTCGTTTATTTAATAATTTTCGAGAGTAGCTGAGAGTATTTTAGAGTAATTGAGAGTTACTTTTTAGTGAACATTTGCAAAAAAAATTCACGTAACCAAAAATTCTTGGTAAAATATGTTATCTACTGACATAAACATGCAACAAGCGATAACTGTCTACTCTCTTAATTTTTCGATTATTTCTAGAAAGAAGAAATCCCTCTTGTTAAACATCATTGATTTTTGTTCACACTTATTGACCAAACCAAAACATTCAAAAAACATATTATATTTACTTTTGTATTTAATGTCCAGGCTTCGACCTCATAGAGCATGAGAATAGTCATCTTATACAAAAAACTCTCTTCATTCTGTAACATTTGATATTGCTTTTCCTATACGTAATTTTCCCTTTTTAAGGTATATGAGTACGTATTTGTTTATTAAAACTAACTGTAGTTTCTGAATAACTGTATTTTTCACTTGTTCGATGGATTAGCCTTTGAAATTTATCTTACATTGTAATTTTACACCTTCTTTAATAGTTTTATAAACTTTACCTTTTTCACATGATGTTAATATTTGCTGGCTCGAATTAGGTATAACCACTTATTTGTTTTTTCAATTGTAAATTATTTATATATATATATTTATCGGTTTCACAACGTTCTACGTCTTCCGATACCCAATCTCCACTCGTTTCTGTTTGCCCATAATTCATCATCTAGGCCTCTTATTCTTATTTCACTGTCTATTCCTTCTCTCCAGCTTCTCCTTGGCCGTCCTCGTTTTCTTCGGCCAGTTGGTTTCCATTGTAGTATTTGTTTAGGTAGTCTTTCATCATTCATTCTTTGTACATGTCCGTACCACACCAGTTGTTTTGTTCTTATATCATCCACTAAAGTACGTTCACCCACTGTCATAATTTCTCTTATTCTTTGATTTGTAACTCTTTCTCTTTTTGATTTCCCTGCTGCTCTTCTCCAATAGTCCATCTCCGTAGCGGAAAGCATTTTTTCTGTTCTATCCTTGATTGGCCATACTTCTGAGCCGTATGTAATAATACTTTTTATAATGGTGTTATATATAAGCTTTTTGTTATGTTTTGATATACTTTGGTCCCAAATTATTCCATTTAATAAAGTTATTGCTTTTCTTCCTTGTACGTTTCGATCTTTTATAGCTTTGTCTAGTGTTCCGTCAGCTTTGTAATTATTGTAAATTATTTAATTTGTTTATATGATCAGTGCTTGAACCATGCATTTATGATGACTTCGTTTATTTCTGAAACACTGTTAAAGGCGAAAAAACTCCGCGATTGTCATTTTCCGGTCGCATTTCCGAAATAAAACTTCGACTTTTTTCTTCTCACAGGAGCACTCAATTTTAGCAATCATTTTTTACTTCTCTTTTAATATAATAAAAGTTATGTGTAAAAACAATGATTGTAAACAACAAATATACTTCGCCGAAATCTACTTTTTCCTATTTGAAACAAAAGTCATAAAAAATAAAATTTTATTGCTTTATTCTTCAGATCCCTGGTTACAAATATTTTAAGTATTTAGTAACAACTACATTATATATTTTCTACACCACATAATTATAATAATTTACATAATTACAAATGTATGACTCTAGGGATAAATATTAAAAACAAAAATAAATAAAAATATCTAAAAGTATACTAACCACAAAATAAATAGTAACCATAAGGCGTTAGGGAGAGACTACTACTCTGCTATGTTGCAAGTTCTACGTGTTAGTATTAAATTATAGGATATAATTACATCTGTGATTTAACCTAACAGGTTTAGTTTGCTACTGCGACGTTGGACAAATTTATCCAAATTTGAGCGGTCGATTGTTCGGTTATTAGTTCTCTTTGTTTAAATGCGAGAATTAAACAGAGAGCTTTTAGCCATGAAACGTAAAAAAATCATGCATTTTCACTGTTCTATTAACCGGTTATCCCCCAGCTTCGAAGCATAATCATAAACAAGAACGAACAAAATTCATATACAACTTATGAAACATTAATGCTGAGTTTATACAAATTAAAAATAAAATAAATATAATAATAAAAATAAAAATAGTCTACTGTTTGTACAGCTAAATAAAAATTAGAAATAAGTTTAAAAAAACATTGCAAAAGAACTGGCTTACTAGACTTAAATTGCCTAAAATGAAACAAAAGCAGAACAAAAAAAACTGAAAAAAAAAACATAAAATTATTCATCAAAACAACAACAAAAGTCACGTGACGCGATGTCGCACATTTTTATTTTTATTTCGATCTGGTTCTATATAGATACCTACACAGTTTCCCATAGGGTCAACTTTTATTTTTATTTTATTATTTATTTTTATTTTTATCTGTATAAACCCATCATTAAAACAACAGCAAATTAGTTTTGGTTATTAAATTTTCGCGCATTTTTTGCAGACGTTAAATTTAGGTGTACGAGTTAATTAAATAAATGTGGATTATTTAATCAGCGATTTGCGTCTGTACTTATAATAAAACATTTTTCTTTATTTTAGAGGCGCAACCTTTTGGCTATGTGTAAGATAAGTTTAGACAAAGAGACTTTCCAAATTTTTTAGGCGTGCTTTCGCAAAGCGTAGACATGGGTTTTGTGTTGATTGAAAGAATATTAAGTCATCGAGTGTTTTTACACCCCTTTTAATATCTACAGCTACGGGGGATGAATATCGAAGGGCTTTTATGCTTCGTACTAAAAAAAAGTTACATATTTATGCCTAATTTATTTCCTTGAACCAGTAATTTTTTTGCCTAAAGCATGGTATTCTCCCAGACAGCACAAAAACGTCCATTAAACGTCCATTGGACGTCCACGTCTGGACATTCCGGACGTCTATAGCTGGACATCGGACAAACTAACAGTAGCTTGCGCACGAAAAGGGGTTGAGGGTTGAAGCCACTTCCCTCCCAGAGCTATTGAATATTGACCCCTAAAACATGATTTTTCCCCAGTAAATAAGACTAAAATGTATCGATCTGCGCTCAAGCCTTCCCCCAGAATCCATCTCTGCCTATCGATCTATCGATCCGGGCTCAAGCCCCCCCCAGGATTAATTTCTGCGTACGCTGTTGCAAACCATGAGCGTCCATTGAACGATAGATATTGCACACTATAGTACGTCAATGGACTCCGTTTCTGGGCATCTAGAGGGAAATCCGTTGGACGGTCGTCTCTGGATATTAAGGGGTCCAATGAAATATTTTTTATTGTAGTTTTAAAATCCCGTGGACGACTACTTAACGTCTATTTTAGGTCCAGGACTTCCATTAAAGGACTTGTGGTGTCGTAGATACAGTGGGGAACTTCTTAAATTGCCTGGGATTTTCTTCGGGTAAAAATTATCAATTAAAGATATCTTTAAAAAGAGTTTATTAAATATGTGCATTTAAGACAGAGGTTAGGTTCACTAATTTTTTTGGCTTGGTTTACACTGGTATTCCTAATTTAAAATAAGGATTTTTTTATCTAGCTTTAAAAAATCTCTAATTCTACAAGAAAAACCTATTCTGCCAGAACCCTCCCTTAGAGTTGTTCATGAATCTCTGCTACAGAAAACTAATGGATCTTTACTTCGTATCATCGAAATTTGCTCTGAACGAATAAATAGTTAAAGAATGTTTAATTTGAACTTTAGTTTCTGAAAATAACATGCAGTCGCCTTAATCTAATGGAGGTCCACTGAACGTCAATGTACATCCATTGCACGTCCATACATGTGCGATTCTTGACACCGATCGGACGTGAATGGCACATTTATTTTCACGTTAATCCATGTCTGATTGATCTGACGCTCGCACAATGGACGTCCATTGAACGTACTGGATGTTCTGGACCTAGAATGCACCCAAAATGGACATCCATTAGATCTCCTGAGCTGATGTCTAGGCTTACTGACTATACCAATTAGTTTTTAATGTTTTTGGCCTTTTTGTGATATCGAATGGTTTTAGTCTGCTTAGAGATTTTATTTTACGCCTCGTGCTTTTGTAATATCCTTTTCTTTTAATTTTATATAGCTCCTATAGTAATTTATTTTTCTTTGTTTTGTTTTGATCGCAAACTCTCTTAAATTTTTTTTTAATGGTCATACCTCACTTTCGTAAAGAACGATGACTGAAAATATTTTGAGAATTTGAAAATATGTTTTATGTTTTGATATTGATTCATCCTAGAAAAAACTATTTAGTTGATCAATTGTCTGTCTTTCTTGGTTGTTTTTAAATTCTTTATCATTTGTAATGTGCATAACAAGATAATTTTATTAAAAATAATGTTAACAAAACTTTCTCCTTGCCAAAAATTATTTAAAACTCTTGGATGTAAGCTTAGAAGACAGAAATGTCGAGATATTTGCAAATATCTGCTGGAATCGAGGTGCACAAAAAATGAAGGCAGACTGACAAATGACTGACAAAAAAGATTTACTTAACAGAGGTGTCTAAAAGTGAACGAACATCTCTTGTTTCCCATAAATTTCTTGGTATGCCAGGTAACATAATTACGACAGAATTGAAAAAGCCAGAACGGGACTAAAGTATGTGTTTTATAGGTGGCGTCCAAAATAATAAAAGTGCCCTAAGATTGTATGGATTTTTTATCCTGCTCCAAAAACTTCCATTTATTTCTCAGAGCGTGAGCTATAAAAAATTTCCCTATAAATTTTTCTTGTGCCTTTTTGTTTTTAAAAAAAGTTCAAAAAGTTTTTTTTTTGTAGCTTTAGGCAATAGTGAGTACTGTTCGAAAGAGCGGTAAAAGTTATATACTTAACTAAATAAAAAAACAGAGGATAGACAAGATCTAGGTTTAAAAACTTGAAAAAAAATGCTCCAATGTTTTTTGTCTGAAATAAAATAATTTGCTCTGTAATGAAATAGCGCATATCAAAATAACCCGTATCAAAATGGCGCTTATCAGAATAGCGCGGATAAAAACAGCGCTTTTCAAAACAGCGCGTGTTTAAAATAGCGCGTGTTCAAAATAGGGCATATCAAAACAGCGCGTGTTCAAAAGTACACGTATCAAAATAGCGCGTGTTCAGATCGGCTTAGTTATATTCACCTAAACAGTTTAGGCAGTAGCGTAAATTTTTATGAAATATGTGGAAAATATCTAAAAAATCCTTAGGCTTTCGGGGACCCGAGCCCCCTGGGTAACAATATCTTCAAATGAAAAATTTTTTCGAAACCAATTATTTCAAAAAAAGATTTTTATCCCAAAGTAGAAAGTTAGGATACGTTTGCTTTTGCGCCCAATTTACAAAGGTTAGAATAACACCGAATTCAAACTCTCAAAATAAGGACCGGAAAGCTAATTAAGGGAAATGTTTCCGTTAGGTTTGGTCCGGTTTGATTTCACATCCTCTAGGATCCCAGGAAAAAGTCAGGGAGGTTTTTTTATAGTATAGAATTGTATAGAATGTTTTGGACACGCGCTATTTTAGGACGAGCTATTTTGTTACGCGCTATTTTAAACACACGCTATTCTTATAGGTGCTATTTTAACAAAGCGCCATTTTGATACACACTGTTTTGATACACGCTATTTTAAACACGCGCTATTTTGATGCTCGGTATTTTGATATGCGCTATTATGAACACGCTGTAGTTTGATACGCGCTATTTTGAACACGCGCTCAATTCGTCATCTCTAATTTTTCTTTGTTAGTATAGGTGTGTGCTCTCAAGCTTCCGGTAGCTACGAGAACACAGTAGGTATTTAATGGGGATAGGAGACGAATACACATTCACGATTGTTAGTGGTATGCAGTGGCGTATATAGAAAAAAGTTTCGGGGGGGGGGAGACAGTTTTATGTTTGTATTCATGAAATATGTAGAAAATATCTTTAAAAAATCTTAGCTTCGGGAGGGGGGGGGGCTGGCCTCCCGGTCCCCCCCTTATATACGCCACTGGTGTTAGTCCACGGTTAGAAAAACGTTAAATGCAATGGACTGTAAATATTTTAATTAATGAAAGCGCGAACCAACATAAATATTGATATGAATTACGAAATAATTAATAAGGTCCATAGGTAAAATATTTGTGCCACACAACGGTAATCAGAGACAAATGCACTCACCACTTTTGCAGCAAAATTCTCCTCTTCCAATGGGCCCCTGATTGGATCTAATGATGTCACCACGTAGCTGAAGGGTTGAAGTTTCTAGTTCTATGCTTCAGTACACAAAAATCGAGCACTTTCAGGTGTAGATATTTGAAATAGTTGGAGAACGAAATTAACACGCCATTTTCTCTAGGCGATTGACAAGGATCTCCCTGGTTGTTGGTGCGCATGTCCAAATACGCGGAATGCGCTTTGTCCTTCATACAGTTGTGTGTTTTTAAAAATATATATAAACAACCGCGAAATTTAGCGGTAGCTAACAACTGGTTATATATAAGGGGGGGGGGCGGTCACCCCCTTATATACGCCACTGGTTGTATGAAACCCTATTTATCTATCTACCAGCCTGAGGTAAATCTTTTCTTGCCCTTATGCCACTAAATTCTCCTTGTTGTATAATTTCTATCTAGGGCGATAAAACTAACCTTGTGATAATATTTTTATTTATTATATTATATTTTCATTTATTATATTGTATTTTAAATCTATTCCTATCTTACTACGACTGGCTCGATTGTTTGAGACACATTTGCAAAGGGTAAAATTCACTTTCTCCAACGGAAATTAGTGTTCACATGCTGTTATTGGGGGGTTAGAAAATGGAAAGATTCGTCTGTCTCCCTGTTTGTCTGTTTGTCGGTATGGAAAAGCATTTTGATGCATGGATAAGAGAACAACAATTTTCGTATAGGCTGACAAAATTCGATTTGAAAAGGGGATTTATTTTGGGGAAGACAATTCTAGAAGGGAAATTAAAAAATTAATTTTTAACATTTATTTTTTAATACGGTTTTAAAATAAAAGTTAAAAATTAAAGATGTATGGTTGCATGCAGACCAGCGCCAAAAGGTTGTAAATAAATCATTAGTCGTTGGGGATAATTCGCCGTGGGCCAATTCGCCGCGGGAATAGTTTGCCGCCAGCCATTTTGCCGCGTGAATAATTCGTCGAGAGAATTTTTGTTTTAATCTAACGTAACTATTTTTTTTAAAATCATAACCCTGTCCTCCTGTTGGGAAATCAAAATCTGTGTTAAAACTAACCGTGGTCAATTGATAGCAAACATATCCTAACCGAACCGCCAACATTGTGCAAAAAAACTACAAAAAAAAATATTTTTCGAACAAAAAATGTTTTTTTAAAAAAGAAATGCTTTTTCACAAGACGTCTTTCAAATAACTAATTTATAAAAAAAAACAAAAAAAAAAGATTTTTACAAAAATTATTTTTGAAAATAATATGTTTTAAAAAGTAGTTTTTTAAAAACTAATTTATAAAAAAACTAAAACATTTTTTTTGTAATAATCATTTTACAAAAGTAGTTTTTTCAACACTAATTTATAAAAACAACTAAAAAATTTTTTAGAAAATATCTTTTTAGAAAATATTTTTTTTTAAATAATTTTTCAAAAATATGTTTACTACACACAAAACATTAAAATAAAATTCTCGCGCCCAATTTTCCCGCGGCGAATAAATCGGCGGCGAATTGTCCCCGCGGCGAATCGACCCACCTTTGGGAAGTTGCTGCAGCATTACAAAACTCGAAATCTTTTCCATAATTTAAAGCTCTTTTCTCAGACATACACAAAAATAAACAATATGTTGGTTTAAAAGCAGCTGCTGCATATAAACCTCCAAACATCACTAGGGGGCAGTGGTAGCGCATGGCCAAAATAGTGAAGGCCTTAATAGCGCATGGCCAAAATAGCGATTGGCCAAAGTAGCGCAGGTCAAAATAGCAACAGGTCGGGCGAAAAAATATCGTAACACAAAATATTGACAATTTTGTGTTGTCGCTATTTTGGCCATGCGCTATTTTTCCCGGGATTTTAGAGGGTGTGAATCCGAACCGAACCAAACCAAACCGAACCGAACCGAGCGGTGGATCATTCGATGTTTAGTTCTCTCCGTTTAAATGTAAGAATCAAACAGAGAACGCTTAACGAAAATAAATAAAAAATCTATGCACTCTTTTTGATTCTCGCATTTAAACAAAGAGAAATAATAACCGAACGGTCCACCGCTTTAAAAGGTCTAATATCCAGGTTTAAAATTTATTTGGCATATTTCGGTTTATCTAAAGTCCCTCTGATGCTAGTGGTAGAGGATAGCTGTATGTTTGGGCCACAAAATTCAATCAACGGTAATCAATACAAATACTATATACTCGTATTTTCCAGTATAATATTTTAATTTAAGTTAACATAATAAATCACAATAGTTTATTTATTAAAATTCAATTTATCTTGATGGTTGATAGGATATAAAGGAAACAAATACTTTCATTTTACTGCAAACAATCATGTGTGTATAAGTCATATCGCTTTTACTTTTTCAAACAATTTATCAGCTTGTAGCTTCGGGGCTTACTGCTTTAGGTTTCTTTTGTATTCTTTTTATTTTGTTAGAAAGTTTTACATAATGGTCAATTTTTAACTCGTGTAATTGTGGAAATTCTTTGCATTGATAACGTAATATAAGTAGACCGAGAGGCGAAAGCAAATACGAGGATTGTTTGAAAATTTACGTGTAAACGTCTGGCATGTCAGCGCTTTGATTAGAGATTTGCTATGCGGACATCTCTTTGGTATTATTCTTGTTTCCGTGTAGTAATTTGTAAGGATGAAAAATTTAAGATTTAAGCAGTTATAAAGTACTACGTAAACCAAGGCATGAAAGCAAAGAAAAATCAAGACATTTTGAACCCACTGGGGGATTAAAGTCCTTTTATGTACTATTGTCAAGTGGATAATTAAAGTTGGCCGGTAGAAATTGGAGTTGTCGGCCGAAACGTGCAATTACTCCATATTGCAAAACTGCATAAAAATGTCATGAAAAATTCTTAAGGCGGTAGTAGTGGTGTATTCTTAAAGAATAGAATTGAAAATTAAAAATATTTCTACTTAGTGGGAGGTGCTACTCGAAAGGCCGGATCATATAGGCATTAGTGTGAAAATCTCTAAATAATGTTTTAAAAGAAACCAAGATTGTTTATGCCGATTTGTGACGAGAGATTAAATTTCAGTCTATTACAAAAGTATACCCCAGAAAAAAAATAACAATTACCGTCGCAAAGAAAGCGAAACTAACATAGTCGGTCGCAAAGGATCAGGCGTCAATCTTCTGGTATGCGAACGGAGTTCTTGCGTTCTTGAACCCTTCGATTAATTTAGTATTCAGTAATCAAGCTTCAAAAGTCGGTAATTTAAAATCAGGGAGTAACTATGAAAACTTCAGTAACTAACGTATTTAAATTATATTTGTAAAAGGTAACAATTATCCTTTTTTTACGTTACAACCAAGGTTTATTAATTATTTTAAGTTATGTTTTTTAAATATGTAGTATCTACAATCTACATATTACACAGAATATATTTCTTTATTTTTGTTGTTTTTGTCCAAACTTTTTGTATAGAGTTCTCGTCCAAGATTGTTATTTTTGTCTCTATTTTTATTTACTTTTAGATTTTAAGTATGTATTTCTTTGTATGTAAGGCATTAGATTTTTAAAACAGAGTACATATAACAGTTCCTACGTAATTCCTGCCTTTATTTTTTTTATTTTAGCCCGCATTTTGAAAATTTCAAATGAATATTTCCATAATATCAACAACAAAAATATACCTACAAGTAAATGATCTTCGAATTAACGACATTCCGGGAATTTTGCACTAATTGTATGATTGAATGAATACAGTTTCAGTAATCAAAGTAACGATAGTAACGAATATATAAAATGATTACTTAGTAGTCGAGTAACGATTAGTATCGATTATTCAAAAGTAACGAAAATCAACACCTCTACTCAATAAGAAAACATTGCCCAATAAAATTTAGACTCGTTCAATCTTTTGCTCAATCATTGTGCAACTTTCAATGCTAAGCCTATACGATCAATATTATTGCGCAATTCCAATGCGTATATGAGCCATATAGAGTACCGGCGAGCTTTGCCACATTGAGGGGCAGATGGCGCTGAAATAAATTCGTCTAGTACGCAATATTCGGAGACAAGTACTATGATTTAGTGGAATTTATATGATAGACATGAACCTTGGAATTCGCACATACAACTAAATCTTACTAGTAGTTCATGCATATTGCGTACTAGACGAATTTATTTCAGCGCCGTCTGTCACTCAATGTTGCAAAGCTTGCCGGTTGCCACTCAATATGGGTCATATACTCATTGTCAATACGTAATATTGTGCAATATTATTGACCGTCTAGAGCTGCCTAAGGCACGAATTGTTGCCACACACGCCTTAATCAACTGATTTGGCTTTCTCAGGCATTCGTCACTTCCTTGAGCTCAAAACTTTTTTCAGAGGACTGAGATTCTCTGAAAACGAAAAGTTGATATTTGAAGCCTGGAGCTATCTCATGTTTTGAGACGGGATCAAAGCATTGGAACATTGGTTAAACCAAGTGCATTAGTCTAGACAAAAATTATCCTGGTAAATAAGTAAGCAAGAATTATTACGAAGTTTGAAACCAGAAATAAAGAACTTAATCCTAATCCAGTCAGTTTGCAAGCAATTTATTATTTTTAGTACGTGCTTTAAATTGCTTAACAACTTAAACGAAGATAGGAAATGTATACTCAAACTAAAAGATAAGAAGATCAAGAAAGGTGTTGGCAAACATCTAAACAAGGAAATCAATAAATCACTGACGCAAAAAATGCAATCTTATCAAAAACAATATTTGAGAAACTGCTGAAGAAAAGTTAAGAACAAAATTTAAATGAAACCTCAAGTGCGGCATTTAATCAAAAGCTTATCTCCGGAGCTTTTTCTGCTATAAAAAAATATTGCTGCTCTTGGTTCACAGAAAGGAAAAATGCCACCCTCTTCTTTTTAAGGATGAACGTAGCAAAAGTTATTTAATTTGGCCAAAAACCACTATTTGCTTATAAGACCTAGAGACCCTGCATGTATGACATATTTTACAGAAATAGAGACGCGACAAACTCTTCAAAGTCAAATTTATTTGAGTCAATATCAAAGGATGAAAGTATCGGTCCTCTATACTCTAGCGATGTTTAGAGAGAGACGATCCTACTGTCCCTGTTAATTCATAAATAAAAAATGTTGCATGTTTATTGATGTCACAGTCACAATTTAAATTATTTTTAGTGAAACGTCAATGAACTTGGCAAGAAAATAAAATAACCTAAAAGATTGAATTTCAGTGACTTTGATGTGTTTGTCGCGTCTCTCTTTTGTAAAAATATGTCATACATACAGGGTCTCTAATAAGACCTAGGAAATGGCAAATTTTTGTAATAGTTAACTAATTATTTTCCAGATCGGCCTAACACTGTCGTATTTTGTGGCAAATTATGATTTGTAACACAATTAGTTTAAAATATATCGATAAATTTCAAATGAGTAGGTCCAGTCTGAATATACAAACATGTGCTTCGTACTAGGCCCCCGACACAAAATCAACTGTTACCTTCGCATGAAAAATAAAAATTAAATATTCCAAGCTGCTAATAATCCTGTAACAATAGCTCAAGCAGACTGACAGACCAAAGCTATAGCAAACCCCGCATCTTAAATACAATAACTAACCTCGGTAACCTTCCGTGATCTTTCGTGCTGAATTTTTTTCGTGTGTTAATTCGTGAGAGAACATTGTAATGGAACAAATTTTAAAGTCCTGCGTTTACTAAACCCTTTGACGTGTGTTACATTACATATATACGGCAGGTATGTTGAAGTTATATAGCGGATTGTTGCACGGACAGAGAGAAACGGTCAGTGGTGTATAAAAGTTACTTTATTAATCAAAGGCCGGCATATTTCTACAAGTAAACTAAGTATTTTTTTAGACAATTTTGGAAGCAAGGTGTAATTTCATCATTTATAAGATCCTTTTTTTTCTTCCTCTTAGGATACTTATTTGGTTTAGTTTAAATATAACTAATATACTACTTACTTGATGCAGTAAACCTTATTAAAAATAAACTAATTTCTATAAATAAGCGAGGTACGCCACTGTGAAGACCACAGCAGTTCTTCGGCTCAGCAGGTGCCTTTATTCCTGCCAAGTCAAGTTATCTTTCGGAAAACCGAGCGTGCGCTGGCCCTGAGGTCAAAACTCACTTGTTTCTATTATTATGTTATTAGTATTTGTTTAATTAGAAACGTTAGGGTTCTTTCAGAGGTAAGTTGATTTAAAAAAGCTCTAAAAAAATATATTTTTACTGCTTACCTTTTTTGGTACACTATGACATGAAAATAAGTCAGACAAGCCACTTAAGGGAATATTTAACTATGGAAAAGGTACTATTCGGGAAGCCGACTCGTTGATTTTGATGATTTTTTTAGGTTTCTTAGGGTAGATTTTGTTTGGTTGGGTTATGATTAAGTTTGGTTAGTTAAGTTTCGTTGGTATACTGTACTATTAAATTTTCGCGCCGTATCGGCTCGCGTCAAATCGGCTACGCTCAATTATTGTACTAGCGGCATATAACCATTATTAAACATCCCTATCCTCAACAAGTCAATTTTTTTTTTAATATACAAATATTGACAATCTACTTTATAGACCTCCTGTGTTACATAATAGTATATTATAACTAAGGGATAAAATTTACCTGAGCAAAAGTAATTCGACAAACGACTCCTTACTAGTCCTAACCAAACTAAACTATTCTTCCTGTTTATATTAAAATATTAATTTTTAACTAAAAATCCTGACATGGTAGCGAAATTCTTTAATAAGATTTGGCTTCAGCCTTGCTTTATACATTCAAAATTCTAATTTATAACATAGTGACGCAAACATAAACATAAATCCTATGAAAGGCCTTACTAATTCTTAATTCTCTGCCTTCTAAAACACTGTTAACACTTTCACTGGTCCGCTTTAAAACTTGCTGAATACTACCAGTATTTACATCAGCTGAGATATTTTTAATACATAACCTCAGTTTTTTATTTACAAAACTTCTCAACAAAAAATTTCTGTTTGTGTTTAAAAAAAAACTCTATAAATATTCTAGTGCACGTCGAATATTTATTTGGACTACCAGTACTGAACTATAACTGAAAATAAGGAATAAGTATATGTCATGATCTTTCTGGAAGTATATACAAAGTTAAGGTGGATTTATACTTTTATTGTGGTTTAACTGTTAATCAAAATTAACTTGTAACTTGCACTGAGAACAAATGAGGTTAGACAGTGCAAATGTTACACTACGTCATCACCGCCATCACATATATCAAGTTACATTTCTAATGTCAAATTTTAGACAGCAGCCCTCTCAAGTCAAAGGGTATATACTCTGTCAGATCGAAAGACATATTTACCCCGATTTTAGTAACCAATTTACATTGAAGTAAACACAACCATATTAGTAGAGTAAATTTGTAAAATAAAGCTGCAAAAAGGGTATATTTTTTTATATTTGGCATAGTAAAACCTAAACCCAAAAGCTAAATTTTCATTCGAGGATCCCCGATTTTCCAGCGTCAGAATCCAAGATGGCGGCTGCCAAAGTTAAGAAAAGAAACGATTTCCTTGTTTTAAGAGAAATTAAATTAATGTTGATAAATTTACTTTAAGTGAGACCTACTTAATTTAAAAATGTAAAAAAAAATTACATCTGTCAATGCAAAACAAAATGGCGGCTATTTTTAAAAAAAATTGTTTTTCATCGATATTTTCTGTATTTTTTGTGCGATATTTACTTTTAATACCTCATATTAAAGCTACTGACCAGCTGTTTAAACATGCTTAAAAAATGATAAGTTTCCTCACCGACACAAAGATGGCGCTTAATTTGTCAAAAATAAAACAGACCTTTTCAACCTGTAGACCAAATAAAATTTTTATAAAAAATTTTTTTGGATTTTATCAGTCGTAAGCCAGACTGTGTCAAAATTCATAAAAAGTTACAATTTGACATTTAACATTTTAAGATGGCGGCCGAAGTTCAGATAAAAAAGTTATTTTTTTGTTCTTATTTGACACAACTAGTATTGTCGTGTAATATATCGATTTATACTAAATGGGGGTCGCCGATTTAAAATATTTGATAATAAATGACATATGTCTATTATTATCCAAGATGGCGGCGTTCAAAATATAAATACAACAGTATCTTTTTGGTTTGGTAATTTTTTTTTACCAAGATATGTAATTTTATATTAACATTAATTAGTTTTAAATTGTAATGTACAAAAAAAAAATTAATTTATTTATTTTTTAAAGATGGCGGCCGAAAAAGTAAAAAAAAACATTTTTGTTTATTTTTTCGCAATTTAGCAATAAAAACTGAAAAAAACAAGACACCTCGTTAAACAAAACACAAATATTTTAAAAATGTCAAAAAAGTTGACATATGCCGGGTGATTTGAATAAATTGACCATATTTTACTTAATAGCTATCTCCGTTAATATTGATCTAACAGTAGCGTTTAAATTAGCAAAGTTAAACAATTTTTCATATTTCTTGCAGAATCTGATGTCAAAAATGACATATGTCACACACTTATCAAACTATTGACATATGGTGTATTCTTTTAAATAAAACACCCTGTATATAATTTTTTAAATTGATAGGGCTTCTTTTTCTGATTTCAAAAATATATAATATGTTGACATTTAGTCCAGCCGTTGTCGAAATATTTGCATTTTAAAAATTATATTCCTTAACAAAATGGCAACATCCTTATTGTTTATTTGGGTTATTAAACTGCAAATATTTCAATAACGGCTGGACTAAATATTATATATTTTTGAAATCAGAAAAATGAGCCTTATCAACTAAAAAAATTATATACAGGGTATTTCATTTAAAAAAATAAATCATATGTCAAAAGTTTGACACGTGTATGACATATGTCATTTTTGACATCAGGTTCTGATAATCTAGGAAAAATTATTTAACTTTGCTTGTATAAACGTTACTGTTAGATCAATATTACCGGAGATAGCTATTAAGTTAAATATGGTCAATTCAATCAAATCACCCGGTACGTGACATATGTCCACTTTTTTGACATTTTTATAATATCTATGTTTTGCTTAACGAGATGTCTTGTATTTTCCAGTTTTTTTTGTTTCGAAAAAATAAACAAAAATGTTTTTTTTTTACTTTTTCGGCCGCCATCTTTAAAAAATATATAAATTATATTTTTTTTGTACATTATAATTTAAAACTAGTTAAGGGTATTATAAAACTACATATCTTGGTAAAAAAAATTACCAAACTAAGAAGATACTGTTGTTTTTATATTTTGAACGCCGCCATCTTGATTAATAATAGAGATGTGTCATTTATTATGAAATATTTAAAATTGGCGACCCCTATTTAGTATAAATCGATATATTACACGGCAACACTAGTTGTGTCAAATGAGAACAAAAAAATAACTTTTTTATTTGAACTTCGGCCGCCATCTTAAAATTTTAAATGTCACAATGTAACTTTTTATAAATTTTTACAAAACTTGGCTTACTATTGATAAAATCCAAAAAAAAAAATTTTCTAATTTTATTTAGTCTACAGGTTATAAAGGTCACTTTTATTTTTGATATATTAAGCGCCATCTTTCTGTCGGCTGGGAAACTTATAATTTTTTTTCGGTAGGTTTAAAGAGCTGGTCAGTGGCTTTAATATGAGGTATTAAACATAAATATCGCACAAAAATTAAAGAAAATATCGAAGAAAAACCATTTTTTTTTAAAATAGCCGCCATTTTGTTTTAAAGTGACAGGTGTAATTTTTTTTACATTTTTTGAATGAAGTGGGTCCCACTTAAAGTAAATTTATCAAAATTAATTTAATTTCTCTTAAAACAGGAAATTCATTTTTTTTCTTAACTTTGACAGCCGCCATCTTGGATTCTGATGCCGGAAAATAAGGGACCCTCGATTGAAAATTTAGCTTTTGATGTTAGCTACCATCATGCCAAATATAAAAAAAAAACCCTTTTTGCAGCTTGTTCTTGAAATACCCTACAAATTTACTCTACTATATAGGCCGAGTCGATTTTCATATAGTGCACTTGAACAGTTTTTTAAAACTAATATAATTTAAAAACAAACTATTTAAATATTCAGTGACGTATGCTATGTAGGGGCGCTTAATATTGAATCCTAAAAAATTAATTTTCCTCAAAAATCCAGATTAAAATGTATCGACCTGCGCCTAAGCCCCCCCCACAATCCACTTTTGCGTATCGATCCGCGCTCAAGCTCCTCCCAGGAGTAATTACTGCGAACGCCACTGTCTATACCCTAAACTCCACTGGTGTGAAATACGACAATTTTATGCCATGGTTTTATGAAATGAGAGAATTTATTAGGTTTGGGTTAATTCGGGCGTCCTAAAAACCTGTGTACAAATTCTTAAATGGGTGAGTACTCCCTCAAAATCACTTGATTTTCACATCAGTATTCCTCCCGACAAGGGAAGATGCTCATTTTTATTTTCGCCGATTTAAAGAGTAGATACAATCAGTCATTTCATTACCTATTTATATATTTTGACTTAATAAAACAATACAATAAATAACAAAGATCAGAAATTGTAAAAGAAGCAACCATTCTGGCACTTAAAGTCTTTACAATGAAGTTTTTTGTGCAATTAACTTTTTAATGCCCAACTAAACAAATATAAAAAAATACAAGATATAACAAAAAAGAGACAGAAGTCTAGCATTTGAAGATTATACAACAGATTTATTAATAGGAACAATAAATTTTAATCAAACCGTTCATCTACCGCTCTCGCGCCATTCTATGTTGCAATTGAATATAATGCTTAATTTTAAGACGCCATAAATTATCTGGCTAATGCACGCCGCCATTAAAAATGTTCCTTAACATCAGGTGTCCTACATTCTCGACGTATAGGCATAGGTATCTTTGTTAAATACTCCTTTATGGCCATAGTATAAAGAGAAGAACATCCAGCATTCCTTCTTGTTTCTTTCCAATGTCCACCCTTTGGATAAAAGGGGACCGGCTCATGCTGAAGAAATAGGGCACAATATTGAAACTCTAGGTAAAGAGGAATGTCTTTAAAAAAATTTGCCATCGAAATGCAAGATGTGACCGAGGAGTTGAATAATAATGATATTTAATTTTAGGTTGTTACTTAAGAGGCCTTCTTGGTATCGTAAATCTTCTGGGTATTTCGGTTATTTTCCATAAGGTTGCTTCATAAACTTATTGTAGTAAGCTAGTGCTAGTAGAGCTAGTAGAGTAGAGCGTTATTTTAGGAAAACCAGGGGATGTATTCATCAAACCGCTAACAACAAGCCTATTTTCATAAGTTTATTAAAGAACCTTGCAAGCATGAAGCTAGGAAATTACAATTTATACTAATACCATATGAATATGAATGAAACCAACCAAATGCAGATTCTAGATCGAGAATAACGTAAACGTTTGCCTTATCAGAAATACCTTTTTCATAGACTAAATGTGTTGTTTCCAAACATTCCACAACATATGTTGCAATTATACCAAATTAGACGGCGGGCGCATCAATTCAAATTTCAATAATGTTTTAGAAAACGTGAGCACCTAAATAAAATCCTGAAATTTTCAAGACAAGTCTTGACGAGAATTCAAGGTATATGACGATCTATTCTATAAAAAGGATGTGCCGAAACAGGTATTTCTTGTATGTGCAATAATTTTCTATTCAAAGATACTAATCTTTAAAAAAAATATAGTAAAATAAATTGTTTAAATGCATTTCTTTTTAAAGTAGCACAGAGAGCACCAGATGAGCTCTAAATAGCTTTCGACATAAGTCGGTCGCAGAAATTACCTATTACAGAGTGCAGTAAAATACGTATGGAAAAAAATCAAGAATTGAAAAATCAAAAACAGGATATACTAACACTCAGAGATGAAATTTCAACACTGAAATCAATTATTGAAGAGAAAAATGACAATTTCCCAGCTCAGGAAAGAAAACACTGGAAAATCCAATAAAGCACAGGAAACCTGGACCGATATGAAGAAAATGCGCCAAAAATCGCTAGTATAGTTAAACAACAAATCGAGACTCAAATGCACGATAAACTGAATGAGATCACTAAGAAAATTATCGATTCAAACCAACAGCACTTTGACTTTTATTTTCAATTTGAGACAGAATCACATAATGGCTTTAATATTCCTAAATATCACAAAAAGGAAAAAAAATCAGAAGAAAGACGCACAAGCAGCGCAAACAGCGAAGAAGAACTCTTTGTGAGCACGAAAAACTCATCTCAGGATAAAAATATATAGCTCCATGTTATCAAAGTTAAACCAACTATATCCAAAGAAGTTGCTAGAAATTATATTACAAACTATGCAAAAACATCAGAGGTCCAAATTATGGTAAAAATATGCAAAACTAAAAGCCAAAATCCTAGGAGTCTCACTAATGGTAGGGGTAAATCCAGAGCTAAAAGAAACATATATGAATCCAACTTCGGGGCCAAATATTCTGAGCCAGCTTTCCCTGAACTCAGAGAAAATTTAAATGCAAGTCAAGGCCTTTCAAAATGTACAGTAATTATATTTCACAGCAATCTAGAATCTTTAAGAATTAACATCATTTATTGAGGGGCAATCCGAACTAATCCCCAAAATAGAAACTTGTCAGACCCAAAGAACATGTCTAAATGCTTGTTACAAGATATTTACGCGACGCTTGTACCAGCAGATACTACAAGCCATGGATCCCAGGTTTAGGAGCAAGGAAAACCTTTTAATAGACCAATGTGTCACACAGAACTCCTTCCAGTAAGAGCGAAACCTTTTAATGACCTGGATTGATACCCCAAGGCCTTTGACACAACTTCTCATGACTTTATTATTCACTTTGCGGTGCCCGATCCTATAGCGAGATGCATTTCAGGAATGATGCCATTTTGGAAGAATCGATTTACAATAAGTACAGGTAACAGAAAGGTGTCGGCTGAATTAGTATCATTCTCTCGGAGAGCGTTTCAGGGTGATTCCCTCAACAGTGGCGGATCTGGGGTACGTCGTGGGTAAAGACAAAATTTGGTTTATTTTATTATATTACATTCTGCGACGCCCCAGGCGCCTGTGTCGTGAGATCCGCCACAGCCTTCAGCCCGCTCATATTTTGCGTCTCGTTACTTCCGTTGTTCATTGCTTTGCGGAACAAAAAGGGATGCATGTGCGGTGCTTCCGGCCGAAGAACCCTAAGGTTACTCTCGTCTTTTATATGGATGACCTCAAGTTCTACGCGTCGAAGAAGGGAGATCTCGACCAAGCTCTTCGGGTAGTACAGGAGTATACTCATGCGATCGGCATGGAGTTCGGGTTAGATAAGAGTGCGACGCGACGGTTCAACTTAAGAAAGGAGGCCATGCGCATCAAGCCGAGGACGCGCAACTTGTAGATGGGAGCAACCTACGTCATCAGGATGTCGGAGAGGCCTTAACTGGGTGTTCCCCAGGGTCATATTTATTATAGTATAGAAATAAAAGGGTCTCTTCGCGACAAGTATCAGTAGCGACTAAGACAAATCTGGAATTCAGACGAAATATTACGATCCTCTCTTTGACCTTTGACGAGTTTACTGGGGCTATACAGTCAAACAAGTGGTTTTGGTAATTGGAGCTCTCGGAGGCACATGACAGACACTGCTCTCAAATCTCACGACCTTGCCGGCCTGCCGTGACAGGGCAGTGCAACTTGCAGGCAACATGCAAAAGGCAGTCATCATTGCGTCTACTTAGGACACATGATGCGGACACCATTTCTACTAACCCCGAGGTTGATGGGGAGTAGCTGTTAGTCCACGGATAGAAAAACGCTAAATGCAGTGGACTGTAAATATTTTAATTAATGATAGCGCGAACAAACATAAATATTGATATGAAATTACGAAATAATCTAAACGTCCATAGGAAAAATATTGGTGGCACACAACGGTAATCAGACAAATGCACTCACCACTTTTGCAGCCAAATTCTCCACTTCCAAGGGGCCCCTGATGGATCTAATGATGTCACCACGTAGCTGAAGGGTTGAAGTTTCTAGTTCTATGCTTCAGTACACAAAATTCGAGCACTTTCAGGTGTAGATATTTGAAAATAGTTGGAGAACGAAATTAACACGCCTTTTTCTCTAGGCGATTGACAAGGATCTCACCGGTTGTTGGTGCGCATGTCCAAATACGCGGAATGCGCTTTGTCCTTCATACAGTTGTGTGTTTTTAAAAATATATATAAACAACCGCGAAATTTAGCGGGAGCCAACATAACTGCCCTCCAAAACACACAAATTTAGAATCTCAACCGGACAGATATAGATATAAGAAAAAGAATCGACCGATAAATATAAATGAATGAAAACAGATAAGTATCGTAAGTTTATTTAGATATAACGAAATCCCGAAAAAAGGCAAAACAAACAAACAAAAAATTCAAAAAAAAAATTAAAAATAAAAAAACCTATTGTAATACCCGGTAAAAGGTAGAAAATTAAAATTACTTTTAATTTGGCAAGAGGCACAGTTTTACAACTGGCCGCTTATAAACACCGGTAATCGTTTGTACCGTCGCAACACGCACCTGACCGTCCCCGCCGGGATGCAGTTCGATGACCCGACCGACCGGCCATTTCAAAGGCGATTGAATGTGATCACTTGTTATGATAACCAAATCATTTAATTTGATATTTGGGGACAAATCAGTCCACTTGTGTCGCTGTTGTAGCGTATGCAAATACTCTATAGAATACCGTTTCCAAAAATCATTATGTAGTTTTTGGATTAGTTGCCATCTCGAGAGCCGATTTAGGGGAACCTCGGACAAATCTGACTCCGGAATTTCTGAATTAAGGGGTTCAAGTGTCAAAAAATGCCCAGGGGTAAGAGGTTGAAGATCGTGTGGGTCTGAAGAGGCAGGAGATAAAGGGCGACTATTCAGTACGGCTTCTATGCGACAGGTAAGGGTGGACATCTCCATGATAGACAACTTCTGGTCGCCGACAACTCGTACAAAGTGAGTTTTAAAACTTTTAACGCCAGCTTCTGCCAGGCCATTGAAATGTGGACTGAGAGGAGGTCCCAGATGCCAACGAATAGAAAGTCTGGTGGCAGCACTTCTTGCGTAATCCAGTAATTGGTTACGAAACCCTATAAAATTACTGCCTTGATCTGACCAGCATTGCGTCACGCTTCCGCGTCTGGAAATGAATCGATGGAATGCACCTACGAACCCTTCGGTGGACAGTTCCATGGTTAATTCCAAATGCACGCAATGTGTGGCCGTACAGACAAACACACAGACATACGATTTGAAAGCTTTACAACCACGGTGAGGAATCACAAAGAAAGGTCCACAAAAGTCGATAGCTACACTCGAAAAAGGTTTTAGTTGATTGATTCGATGAGCGGGAAGTGAACTCATTATGGGCGGTCTATAGGGTTTAGGGTTGATTCTAAAACATTGCAAGCACTTGGATATGGTTCTTTGAATTGCCCGTCTGGCAGATAATATCCAAAATTGCTGTAAAAGCAGTTTATGTAATGTTTTAAACCCAGGATGAAGATATTGTCGATGAGCGGACTCGATAAGAAGAGTAGTTAAACGATGGTCACTCGAAAGTAAGACGGGGTGTTTTGCAGAATAAGACAAAAGGTCAGATTTTTGTAATCTGCCACCGACTCTAATGATATTATTCTCATCAAGAAAAGGTGAAAGTTTTCGCAAAGGTTTCGGTATTGGTTTATCCTTAGATAACGCGGAAAAAAGCTCAGAAAAACAAGAACCTTGCACGCGTTTGATAAGAAGGTGTAACGCACTTTGCATCTCACCGGTGGTAGGAAAAACAATATTCTCAAAAATAACTTTTTGGTCCGGCGGCTTAGTGGGTTTTTGATAGGAATGGTTTTGAAAAAGGTTAACTATTCGAAGGACATAACAAATGATACGTTGAATTTTTGATATAGAGGAATATTTGATAAGAAGCTGATCTAAGAAGTTGACATCAATTATCGCATTGCAACAGACTTTTGGCTTTTCCTCCAGATTAATATCTCCGAAATCAATCGGCATTTTTGGTTTATGAAAATCGGGCCATTCGTTTTCGGGAGACCACAAAAACGACGGTGCGTTCCACCACATATCATGTGACATGAGCTGTGAAGGGGTGGCCCCTCGTGACGCAATATCGGCTGCATTCAAAGCAGAAGGAATGTAGCGCCACGAGTTTGAGGGAATGATTTCTTGGATTCTATTGACTCGATTTCCAACAAAGGTTTGCCAGCGATTAGGAGGGGATGAAAGCCAGTGCAATACGACTTGCGAATCGCAGAAAGTAACGATATTTGTAAAAGTTATTTTTCCCTCATAGCTAGATAAAACTAAGTCAATTAATTCGCTTAAAAGAAATGCGCCTAGGAGTTCTAGCCTAGCCAAAGTTTGTGACTTTATAGGCGCGACCCTAGATTTTGCAGATATGAGAGAAACAGAACACGAAAATATACGACGCCTGCGTAGCCTCGAATTGAAGCGTCACAGAAGCCGATGATTTGACAGGCATTGGTTTTTGACAGTTTGATTTGTCGGGGTAATTGAAAATTGGAAAGAAGCGGGAATTCAGAACGAAGTTTGTTCCAAGAGTCGATGATAGAAGAATCTGGTTCTTCGTCCCAGCCTATTTTCGATATCCACAACTGTTGCAAAATAAATTTTGCTTGTAGCAACAAGGGACACAGAAAACCTAAGGGATCGAAGATTGTCCCTATGATAGATAAAATAGAACGTTTGGTTGGGGGTTTGTCCTTCATTCGGCATTGATAAGAAAAAATGTCGTTTTTTGGATGCCATTGAAGTCCTAAAACTTTGATAAAGTGGGGTTCCTCCTTGTCGAAAGAGAGAGGCATTTGACGATCGGACTCTGGCAATGTTGCCAATAACTCAGGACAATTGCTTGCCCATTTTTTAAGTTCAAATCCTCCCGACTCCAACAAATCATTGAGTTCTGTTTGAAGGGAGAGAGCTTCAGAAAGCGAAGGGCTAGTTCCCAAGATATCGTCGATATAGATTGACGTTTTTAGAACAGTACTAGCCATAGGAAAACGTTCCTTTTCTCTCTCTGCCAGCTCATTTAAGGTACGCATGGCTAGAAAAGGTGAGCATGTCATGCCAAAAGTGACAGTAGAAAGTTCCCACACTGAAAGTGGGTCCTGTGGAGAAAACCTCCACAATATCCTTTGATAAGGACGGTGATAAGGATTGATAAGGACTTGACGGAACATCTGTTTGATGTCAGCAATGTAGGCAATAGGATTAAGACGAAACGTAAGGAGTAAAGAAGCAATTATCCTTTTGAAGTTTCGGTCCAGATAACAATGTGTCATTGAGACTAATATTTTTTGGGGTGACTGCCGAACAATCCCAGACTACCCTTAATTTTGTACTTAAGCTTTCCGGCTTTAGTACGCAATGATGTGCTAAAAAACACGACACGTCGACCTTTGGTTGACTAGATAAAACTAAACTCATATGATTAGAATCGATATAGTCTTGCATGAAACTTGAATAGGCGGTGTACAGATCAGGATTTTTGATTAATCTATTTTCTAGAAGTAAAAATCTACGATAAGCTTGCGGATAAGTATTTCCTAGGTCAGGGTTTATTTTGTCTTTAAACGGAAGATCTACCATGAATCTACCGCTCGGTTGCCGTACTACACTAGCAGTAAAAATTGATTCTGCCTGTTTTTCTTCCTTTGATAACCTAGGGAGAATGACCTCTAAAGGAGGTGAATGAACTGAAACAACTGGTTCGTTCCGTAAGACTACCTACTTCGTCAACCTTTCCCATGACGACCCAGCCAAAGATAGTTTCAAGGGCTGAAGGCTGCCCTACCTGTCCAAGAACCCTGCCCTCCTTGAATATCTGTGCGAATAGCTCGCAACCAATAACCAGGTCCACAGGTCTAGATTTGAAATAAGATGGGTCGGCAAGTTTAAGGTTTCCCAAGTGTTTCCACTGATTATCGTTCAAAGAGAATGTAGGCATATTGGAACATAGTTGTGGAACAACAATTGCTTCGAAATTAAGTAAAGGAGTGACTTGTCCTTGTGGCTTAATGTGACATTGAACGAGCCCTTTGGAAGTGAAAGAAGACATCTGATTTAATCCGAATATTTCAGTGGTGTAACTTCGCCTAGGAAGATTAAGACGCTGAATACACTTTTCACTGATGAATCCTGTCTGTGATCCAGAATCAAGCAGTGCCCTTACAGGTTGAAAATTTCCGCAACCGTCCATAACATCTATTATGGCGGTGCATAAAAGAAAGGTACCTGAAGGTCCTGAGGCATTTAATGACACATGAAGATTATTGACAGGTGGTGTGTGAATGACAGGACTAGTATCTTGGCTTCCAGACTCTTGATTAGTTTCTAAGATATGAATTAAAGTGTGGTGCCTTTTACTATTGCAAGTCCTGCATGAATATTTTGATTTGCACGTATCTACATCATGCAGGGGATGAAAACACGCTAGACATAATTTTTTCTGCTTGACGAAAGATAGGCGATCGATAGGAGAGAGATCAAGAAATGTTTGACATTTCGAAAGCACGTGACCTTGATTACACCGGAAACATTTTATTCCCGTACTTGAATTAGTTGAGGTGCCAGCCAGTCCTATAAAAGGCGAATTGGATGATTTATAGGTAGGCTTTTGCCCAAACTGATTTCGCATAGAATTTGAATTTTGATAGGTAGGCTTTTGCCCAGACTGATTTTGCATAGAATTTGATTTTTGATATATAGGCACCTTTTTGGGTGCTGTTGATTGAGGAAGTGATTCCAAAACTTTACATCTTTTTTCTAGAAATTGAAAAAGTGACTGAAAAGTGGGAATTTCGGTATTAGTATTGGCGTGACTCATTTCGAAATTTGAACGCGTTGGAATATCCAATTTTTCTAATAAAATGAAAAAAATAATAAAGTCCCAACTGTCAACGTCAAAGCTAAGTGATTTTAAAATTTCTAGGGATTCAGAAAAGGTGTCAATTAAATTACGCAATTCTTTAGCTGACTCGTTTTTTAAGGTGGAGTTCATAATTGAGCATAAAGCATCATTTGCGAGGTCTCGCTTGTTTTGATATCTATTGACTAATTTGTCATAAGCAATTTTATAATTTTGATCAGATAAGCTAATCCCTGATATCAATTTTAAAGGCTCATCCTCGAGATATGAAAATAAATATTGAAGTTTTCGAACGTTACTTAGACTTTGATTTTGATCTATAATGTTATTAAAAAGATCGAAAAAGCTTGGCCATAATTTTTTATCACCTCGGAATATGGGAATACCTAACTCTTTGAGTTTTGGATTTTCAGATTCGTTTTGTCGAACATATGATCCCGAAAAAGATGGGGCCTCAACCGGAAATATTTTAGAGTAAACCCCCTTAGACGCATAAAAATATTTACGAGCTTCTGAAAGGATCGCATCCTGCGTTTTAAACTCCTCGTCGTCCGTGTCGTCTATCAACATAATGACGTCATTATGCGCCAGCATGCATTTATCGAAGGTTTCATCCAAATCGGAATACCTCACTTGAAACTCGTTTCTCGCTCTTTCATCCTTTTCCGCGGTCTTTGACAACACATAACACTCGGTGATCGCAGATAACAAAACCCTTGCGTTTTTGTACGGCTTTTTTGACAGACATGATTTTACCTTTGAAATGACGAAATTGTCGGTAAATATACAATTAACGCTAAATTAATGCTTCTGAAATAGAAAAATGACGAATTGTCGAAAATATGCACTAATTTATCGCAATTGATGAAAATTGTTTTAAATATCGAAATGATATGAAACACCCTAACATATAAATGAGAAATGTTTTTGTTTGTTTTGTTTTGTGGTTCCTTCGCTTTGTTTACTGAATCGAGCACGCGAAAGGCACGTGAACCGCACGGACGACTTTCTCGTTTCAAATACGATGCATGCGAAAATTCAAGGCCGTTGTTTGGCTTGGCCACAGATTAGGTAAATAATTATTAATACCGTCGTATGGATCTATTATTTAAAATAATCCGGCTCGAAGGACCACTTTATGTTAGTCCACGGATAGAAAAACGCTAAATGCAGTGGACTGTAAATATTTTAATTAATGATAGCGCGAACAAACATAAATATTGATATGAAATTACGAAATAATCTAAACGTCCATAGGAAAAATATTGGTGGCACACAACGGTAATCAGACAAATGCACTCACCACTTTTGCAGCCAAATTCTCCACTTCCAAGGGGCCCCTGATGGATCTAATGATGTCACCACGTAGCTGAAGGGTTGAAGTTTCTAGTTCTATGCTTCAGTACACAAAATTCGAGCACTTTCAGGTGTAGATATTTGAAAATAGTTGGAGAACGAAACTAACACGCCTTTTTCTCTAGGCGATTGACAAGGATCTCACCGGTTGTTGGTGCGCATGTCCAAATACGCGGAATGCGCTTTGTCCTTCATACAGTTGTGTGTTTTTAAAAATATATATAAACAACCGCGAAATTTAGCGGGAGCTAACAGTAGCGGTAACGAAAACACCTGGCCTACTTGCTGCCGAAGGCCTAGGCCGCGGGACCGCAACTAAGGCTATCCCAATAAAAAAGTATAAAATGTGTCAGGCGTCTATTAGATAAAAAAATCTTCGATAAAATCAAATCAAATCAAATCAAATAATTTTATTTTCCGAATAACTGTTAATTTACAGCATGGGTTTCGTCACAAATTAGTACTATTCCTAACAATTATAAAACATCCTTACAAATTAAGATTTAATATAAATAAATAGGAAAAAAATAATAATAATTTGAATATCAAAGTAAAATCCAATTAAATTAAAAATCTAAGGAAAATTAAAAATTAATAAGATGTCCTAGCATGGTTTTTCAGCTGAATATTAAAATTATACATATTAGTTTTTAAAATGCTCGCCGGGTTATTGCTACTAAAAAATAAATTATCTAATAGTTTAAGCTACACGGTTTTAGATTATTAAAAGGGTTAAAAATTGTCAAAAAGTGCTGTATTAAAATTTTAGAACAAGTAGAAAACTAAACAAAAAATAAAAATAAAAACGGAAAAACATCATCATCAAATCATAGTATCACAATAGCACCTACAAAAATGCAACATACAGAACTAAATACTAAAAGATTAAGCACTAAACCAACATAATATTTATAACAACCAACCAAATAATAAAAGTCACAGATAAAAATAAAAAATAAAAATGAGCAGATGTACTCATAAGGAATGGTTCAGGTATTCTGCAACCAAATAATAGGCCCTTGACAAAAAAAATTAATTCAACAAAAATGTTTTCGATACCAATAATTCGATAAAAAATTAATCAATTTTATCAAATATATTTGATAAAGTTGATTCAATTAAACAATTGATTGGTAGCAAAGTAATATTCTTTGCTTGCATAATCCTAATACTGTGACTGTGCGGTCTAGCAACAACAATAAAATATGCAAAATTATTGGCGTAATAATGCTTCAGAAAGTCAGACCGTTCGAGAAAGATATTGGATATTAACGGACAAGTGCGTAAAGTAGATCGGCGGCGGCACAGGTTAAAAACTGGGTGCGTCTACCATATAATAATCAATAGATGGGGAAGTGCTTGAATGAATTAGGAGTTATAGTTTCTTTATTTTCTTATAGTGGATTAAGTAGGCAGGGCCGCATATCCCCAGAAATAATTTTCGGGAAGGAATTACAAATTTCAACTTATTTGTGTTGCTGAGAAAAAAATAGTACTGATTTCCCTTGTAGACCAGTCAAATTACACTTTGAGAGAAAAAAAAATATTAACAGGATTTGAAGCATTGGAAATTGTAGAGCGGCGAAAAACCAAGTTAAGAAAAATTTGCGTTGCGGATTAGGTTTGTGGAGGTAAAAAGGGGCAGGGAATCGTATTATTGCGAAAAAAGTGATATACAGAAAGGTTATAGGCCACGAAAATGTCTAAAACTTTTGTAAATGTCATTTTTTCCATAACCTCAAAATGTGCGAGAAAAATTAAAAGACCGTATGTTTTTTATTTTTGGTTTTTTATTTTTTACGTTTGCAAAAATAATGTCATTATAACAAAACTTGGTAGCAGTAAAGCTCTTTGGGTGCTAAATGTCTATAATATTTTACAAACAAGAAAATTAAGAAGATTCTAAGATATTTGTTTTTTTCCGATCAAAAACACTTTATTTTAAATGAAATTTCTCCTTCAGAAAATCATCGTATCTAGTTCTGCTGGTACTCAGTTTTTGGCACTGAGATATACATTTTGGCGAAATAAAAAAAGATAATAGTCGTCATTTAAAAACATGTCTGAAAAAGGAAAAATTTTGCTTTTCTTTTGCTTGAAAAAATGGTAATTCCACTGGCCTATTGATCGGTCCTCTAGGTACGGCCTTATCAGTATGTAACACAATTTTGCTAATTTTTATTGAAAATGATACCTATTAGGTAAAATTATTTAGGGCAAAATGGGGTAAGTTAAAACAATGATATGGCTTTTGTCATTTAATTAAACAATAGACTTTATCGCTTGTAAAGAAATACAAAGTACATTTATAGCAGGCATTGCAAAAATTCTAGAAAAAAACAGAAATAGCTATTCTATGCATACAAAGATAAAATATTGTAGATGATGACAAGCAAAAGAAAACCTTGCTATTTTCACAAATAATATTTTTTGAAAACCTAATAAAGTTTTATTTGCTGGATAAAAAATAAGTCAGCAAAAAGTTTCAAGTAAATGCAGCCTATCAGTCTTTCGTTTAAGAAAGAAAAAATTTTTATATAGGTTTTCTGTAGCAAATCATTACTTACTTATAAATGCAACAAAAAAAAACCTTACCGTTATTTATTTATTACAACACTTTCTTGGAACGAATATGTAATCTCATTGTAGCAAAATATCAAAAACTAAACAATCAAAATTAGTCGTTAAAAAAAAAACTTCTTAGATAAAGTATATTTAAAAAGTAATGCACTACGGGTTTTATGTTGCTTTGCGAAACATTATCGAGAAAAACAATACAGTTTTCAATACTAGAAACTATTTATTACTTTTAATTTTATTTTTTACCTTATTGTTTTTGTTACAATAAGCCTCAACCCTTCCTTGGAAAAGCCAGTCGGTTTTGAGAGCAACGTGAGGTTTTCAATAAGGAGGGTGGGCTAATAATTGTTAATAATATTATACAATGTTATCACTAGTGCTTCAAAATTTAGCGCCAAAAATTTATCAGGCAATTATTATTTGATTAACTTAAAATATGTTCCAATATCTTTAAATTGAATCGATTAAAGATAAACAATATTAAAGTATGTCATAGGGTTAAATCAAATAATGGATAAACTACCTACAGGGTGATATCTAGATATATCTTTTATTTTATCTTTTATATAAGCAATGAAAATTAAAGGAGAAATATTAAATATGAAATACCAAATTTTAATAAGATAAAAATGGATCTATCTTTATCTACTTTATCTTTTTACTCATGAAATATTTGAAAAATATCTAAAAAAATGTTAGGTTTGGGGGGAAGCGCGATCCGAGTCCCCCCCCCCTTGGTGCGCCTATGGTAAATGCTATAGTGATTAGCCACTTAAGGTTTGTGTTACTTTTAATAGTGCGTGTTAACGACATACATTAAACAAAAAAACGCTTGTAAATTGGTTGTATTTGGTAAAAGTCGTCTTTTGAAACAATACAATTTAACTTAAAAAAAATTGGGATTTAAATAGAAATACTAAACAGATGTCAAAATCCAGAGTAATTGGCCATGTTGCTATAGTGATTGACAGGTATCTACATAGTTACGGTCCAACAGTAGTAATTGCAACAAAAGCACCCCGGTTTAAAAAACTAGGTAGATTTATTTAGAAAAAAATGAAAAAGGATCCATTTTGGGAGCCTAAAAAATATTTTTCTGAAAGCCTCATTTTTCTAACATGCAACAAGGTAAGAATCACTAAAATCGGTTTGGTGCTTCTTAAAAAATTAACTGTTGTTTCAACAATTGTTTTACAGATTTTACGATTGCCTTCTCAATTCAATTTTTTCTTCACAAAGTAATTACTACTAATCCGATTTTAAGAAAATAAAAAGCATTAGGTAAAGCGAAAATGGATTGCTCTTAAAATATTATAATAAAAATTTTAAACAAAATCAAACTTTTTTTTTTAATTGCGAAAAAGCTCTTTCTCCGCTGCGTACTACAAGGTACAAATCCACATAATCGGTTAAGTGGTTCCCGAAATAATAATTTTTTATTTTCCTCATAAATTGAGTATTATTAACCGATTTTAATAAAATAAAAAGCATAATTATTGTCAAAATCGATTGCTCTCTAAGGATCATAATTAAAACTTGTCGGTTTTTTTACTTCTAGGATGGCGGACTTAAACCAATTTTGCCTTCTAGGAAAGATCGTTTATTCTTATGTTGGTCTCGAAGAGTTTGTAACCCCCATCCCGACGCGAATACAAAAAAGACAGGAGGAAGAAAACCGTACCTTAGAATGGTATATTATCATTTTCGCCAGCTGTGTGACGTCATATCGTAACTAACCTACAGAAATTAAAAAAGCATTATCCCGAACATTGATCCTGGCTTCGCGTTATTTCTAAAGTATTTTTACTCCTTACGAAGAAAACCAATCCTTAGAACGGCATAATACAATTTTTTCCCACCGGCCATCTTTATGACGTTGTATGCTACAGAACATTAAAAAGTACCATACTAAACCTTAAACCTGGTCATAATTTGGCAGCGTACTAGGATTTTCCCCTATCGGCTTTAATTAGCTACAAAACTTTAAAAAGTATTATCCCAATCATTAATCCTGACTTTATGCTTTATCGCAATTTGTATAATACTTTAACTTCTTACAAACAAACGACGGCTAACCAACCATCAAAAATGGCATAAATACTTGTCTGAGTTTAGTACAAAAATTTGCAATATCTTGGCCAGGAGAGAAAAGTGACAATGTGATTCTCCTGTTATGCATTCCCGATTGTATTTTTTTTCAATTTTTGTTAAGAATAAAATAAACAGTAACAACAATTCCATCAAATACAAGAAAATTAAGTAAATAAATTGTTTACTTTTTGATAGGCACACCTAACTTTCCGCAAAATGGGTACTTATATCTACCAAATTGTACAATTGTGTTTTTTATTATTTGGATAAATTTTTTCATATGTTTACTTATGGGTAACATAACATTGTTAAATAATCGAATTGGTAAAGCCATTTATAGCCTATTTATAAAACTGGATCAAACATAAAATCTAACAACATATATTTTATTGCATTTTCGTAGTCTTCGTATTTTCAGCATTATTTAGTCTTACTCCATACTGTAGAATGAGCCAATGTTAAATATTGGACATCGCCTGATAAATAAAATTGTTAACTAAAATATTTTGTTTGTGGAGTTTAATTACTTGATGTCCAAACCATCTTATTTTATAAAAAACAAAATATATTTTCAGTTCTGTACGAGTTAAGAAGGTTTGAATTAAAGAAATTACATTGCCTAATTATTTAACCAATTTTTCCTGAAAAGTGCAAAAACTAATTTTTTAAAAATCTTTCATACAGGCGTTTTTCTCAATAATTATGTAAACAATGTAAACACATGTTCACTTCTTTTTATTTAATGTTAAAACTATTAAACTTGTGTATTCTAATAATTGTTATTAGCACATAAACTTTTAGGTTTTAGAAACTGTTTATATGTTTGTTCTAAATATATTTATTTAGCAACATTTTAAACGTTGAATAAAGTTATTCAATCAATTGTTGAATTTACTAATTAGGTATACCTGTTTAGGTTTGGGACATTACATTAAATAAAAATGCCGATTTAAGACAACGAATGGTTTGCAATTGATGGGAAACCAGAAACAGAAACAATATATATAATAAAACACTGGAAACAGCAATAATATAAAGGTTTAAAATTAAAATAAACTGTAAAAGTAAAGATAAAAATAGTTATAAAAAATAAATAACAAAAATAATAATATTTTACAAAGTTAAAATAATTGACAAATTTAACGTTTTCCCAGTTAAAAAAAACCCTAAATCAAACGAAGTGAAGCGTACAAAAACCAAGTAACGAATGCTCTTTCTAACGATTTTCTTGTCTCAGCGAAAACAACCCTGCTTGTAATCCCTACTTGCCGTTGATTGGTTTGAACTCTAAGCCTAAAGTACTTTGCCGAGAAAGAGATAGAGTGTGCATTGAACGCTCCAAACAAAGAGACAAAACACCAGTGCATGCCAAAAACGCTTCAATTTAGAAAAACGTTAAAGATGACAATTACACAGTTTTTTTTTTAATTGAAAATAGCTCGGTAAATTTGTTTTCAGTTATAAAATATGAAATATTTTAATATTAGTTAAAATTATTGACAAATTTATCGTTTCCCCAGTTAAAAAAAACTCTAAATCAAACGAAGTGAGGCGTACAAAAACCAACTAAAGAATGCTCTATCGATTTTTTTGTCTCAGCGAAAACAACCCTGCTTGTAATCCCTACTTGTCGTTGATTGTTTTGAAATCTAAGCCTGAAGTACTTTGCCGAGAAAGAGATAGAGTGTGCATTGAACGCTCCAAACAAAGATACAAAACACCAGTTCATGCCAAAAACGCTTCGATTTAGAAAACTGTTATAGATCAAAATTACACAGTGTTTTTTTTTAATAGAAAATAGTTCCGTAAATTTGTTTCCAGTTACAGTTATTTTAATGTTAGTTGCTCAAAGGTCAGATTAGCCGAATACAACTTTTATTAAAATACAGCGACCCTGAAAATATGTTAAAAAACAAGTATAAATAATGCTTCTTGAGATCGAAAACAATTTTTAATCAAAAATATTTAAAAACTTACAACATTTTTGCAAAAAAATGTGGGGCAGGAGTTCTGTTGGGATGAGAAATTTTTTTGATAAAAAATTTATTTTACATTGTACTGGGTGTTCTCTGGCTCACTACCATTACAGTAAAATCAATATAATATTTTTGTGCATCGGTGTATACCATTTTTTATTTAAAATATGGGTTTTTCCATAATTTTTATCAAAATCATTTAAAGTCGTTCCGAGCATCGGTTTTCAAAGTATTTGCATTTAAAAATTTTAATGCATGGGTAAAAATGTTGTGATTTGCCTAGTTCACCTATTAATTTCTTTAATAACTTTTTACCAATGCAATAAAAATTTTAAATGCAAAAATCTACATGACCGTTGCTCTGAGTGAAACAGTATACAGTAAAACCCCCTATAACCGAACATTCACGGTTCCCTTGATTTTGTCCGCTTAAGAGAGAGAACTGTAAAATTTTGATATATATTTTCCGCAGCTTGAGATTTTTTCGATATTAAATTTTTCGGACATCTTTCGTGCTGATAGATGTTCCTTCTACGAAACGTTAAAAACTTTAATTTTTTCACGTAAACTAAGAAGTTTTTTTACTAGGCGCCATTTGAAGGAGTTCTATTACTACGCAACTGAATAATAAAAATAAACACAGCAGTCCCGCCGAATAAAATAATGTTGTAATACGACATAATTATTTAGTCTTCGCATTAAAACGGAAAGAGGTAAGTCCCCGAATCCAGAGTGTATTGTTGCCAACATACTACATAATATTTATGCCCATGTCATGCAGCGCTCCGTCCCGTTGTCGGAGGTTCGCGACCGGCTAAGAAAGATTTTAGACTTTTCTAACCAAAAAAAATTGTCCGCGTCCGGTTATTAGAGTGTCCGGTTATAGGAGTGAATTTTACATGTAAAGATATAGGCAAAATCTTGGTTCCAACAAATTTGTCCGCCTAAAGGGAGTGTCCGCTTAATAGAGGTGTCCGCAAGGAGAGGTTTCACTGTAAACGTTGTTACATAAAAATGATGACGACAATTATATTTGAAATAAAAACTTGTATAAACCGAGGCACAAAAAAGTTACACCGATTTTAATGACCCAGAGTACACCAAATTTTTTACCAAGATCTAATTGCTCCTCTTAAGAAACCTCCTACCCCAAATTTTTTTGCAAAAATATTGATTAGTACAAAAGCTATTAAAAAAAATCGGAATAAAAATATGAAGTTTAACACTCTGTATCTCGGTTAATATCAACTTTTGGATTAAGGCAAGTGCAAAGCTAAATCTTAAGATTTTCATCCAAGTAATCCACAGTTTTAGAATGTTCGATTAGTTCTGGGACCCCTGTATATTTTTGAAATCAGGGCAAAGATATATTTAGTTCTAATAAATATTATACATGGAGTGCCCTTTAACTTAATGAAGAACATCAAATTCTTGTCCTATCTAGTCCACAAGATAATATTAAAAAATTATGCAACTTTTCTACACGGTAAAAAAAATGTCTTAGATTAAAGCAAATTGCTTTGAAGTTAAATAATTTGTGCTTTCCTATTCACCAAGAGAATATTTTCTTGATTTAGCACAAAAAATGTCTTGTCTCATTATATTAATGTGAAACAGAAACAGTTTTATTATAAATTGGAACTGAATTAATCTAAGGCACCGTTTTCTCTATGGAAGCAAAATATTACTTATATGAAGACAATTTGCTTTGTTACAAAATGGAGTATGCTGAAACAAAACAATTAAAAAAGGAAAATAAAGTCTCATTTCAAATTGTTTTAAGGTAAAACAATTTATTCAAGAAAAGAACGTGTTTTAATTGTAGACAAAATTTTTTGCCGTGTAATTTAACTTTTTTCTTTTACCTACATAAACTCCTGATAAAGGTAACGAAAATATAATCAATGACCCTATACATATGCTAATAATGTAAACAGTCTATAAAGGACTTAATTCCTAAATTCAACCACCCAAACTTACTGTACCACGAGTTTTTAAACAAGGACCTTTTGGACGCACTCCCTTAGCTAACTTTATTCATTTTAAATGCGACATTAAATAACAGATGTCACACAATAATTAGAACTCCAAGTTTTACCTTTTGCAGACACAATTTTTATTTGCGTTATGTTTGTTATCCTGTTTTATATTATGTAGGCAAAACTAATTAAATTATTCCGAAAAGAATCGGGGAAAAAACTGAAAAAGCAATACCAGTAAAAAGCCGCCAGAAAAATTTAGGATTTGGTCTGTGTACTGTTTACTTCTTCTTTTTCTTACACACTTTACAAAACATTGATGGCTTTTGGTTGTATTCGAAAGTGGTGTTAGGCCCTACTGGACCTCCATGCACTGCGACCACAAATGGATCTATTGTGCCCACGTACCTACATACTGAGTTTGACTAAAGTGGCATATTTTTTTTTCCACCCAGCACATAAAAAAACTCTGCATATTACAACAATATGATTTAGGCTTAACACTTTGGCTCAAAGATATACCAAGGCGTCTGCATTATAAGCCAAATGGCTTTTGGTTAGTTGGTAAACACTGTTGCTAAAATATTTTAAATTTAACGTTATATGGGCGGCAACACTGTCTCTTATGAAAGGAAGTCAAGTCTACGTTATTTCGTCACAAGTAAGGTCAAACCTTTAGTAAGGGATAAAGTTTAAACCAAAAAAAATAGGATATGTAAAAGGTCCCTAATATTGGTTCAAGAGTTTTCCATCGTTTTTTAAATATAAAACTTCTTAAACATTTTTGGCAGACTGATCTTTAGCAATCATGTTTATCACTTTTTAAAATAAACTATATCTGTACTAAAATCGTTATCTTTAGAGAAGCTATTCGAATTTAATCATATATATTTTACGTGTTAGTTTAAATTCGTAAGTAAAGCTAGTGATAAAATTGGGATATTTTTTGCAGGATTTTGTTAACGACTCGAAGACGGAATTTCATGTGCCATGAACGACAACAGGTAAGTTTTAATTTTGATTTTTTTGGTTTTGTCTGGCTATTTAGATTATTTTGGAACCACTATTAAATGTTGACAGTTCGATCAAAAACACCCAAAGCAGGATCCAAGAAAAAGAAATCGAGCTATATACGTTTACTAGTGGTCCCAAAATATACTGAGTTGGGCATACCTAATAATGATATTTCAGATAAAAAAAGGACAATTCTTTTCCATGTCGCTTAAAAATTGGGTCATTTTTGCTGACTTCGTTATCGTCCTCTTAGCATTTTTTGGATCGTCCTTTTAGTATTTTTTTGTATATTATTTATAAGTTATTTATTTTTGATACAGCTCATTTTATTTAAAATTAAACCAACTTGTATGAATTCAAATAGGTGGTGATTCTCTTGGTTTAAATCGCGTCATTCAAACTTTAATAAAAATATTGTTTGGCATTGGATAGTGCAATAAATTCACATCAAAATGCGTCAATGTTTACTGCACTATTCATTCATCACTTTAGAATTTAAAGTGATGACAATTATAATAAAAACTTTTCAGAATTAACGGCGAAATTTCGGAACTCATACCAATTTTTTTAATTGCGCATGGTTAACTCTTTCTTTTCTACTGACATAAAATTATTTCCCTCTCACTCATCTTATCATTTAAAGCCACGACCAGTGTTGCCAGATTTGAACATTTTCCTTTAATTTGAAAGGTTTGGAACAAAATTTTAACTATTAATGGATTGAAGGTTTTTATCCGAATTTAAAGAATTTTGACTATTTTGAGTCAAAGTTCAAATATATTTTGCCAATATTCCAAACATTTATATAACTTATTTAGGATCCCGCCCGGAGCTTATGAGCGGTGGCTTTCTTTTGGATTTCTTTTAAATTTCAGTAAGTTGTAGATTTTAATGCCCTGATGAAAAGTTATCATTGCCCCATCGTCGTCCGACCTACGGTTTCGAAGATACAGAGGTTCAAAGTTTCAGTTTTTAGCTTTTGTGCATTTTTCAGAAAAAACAATTTCAGGTCATTTCTATCTATTCTGAAAAATTATATTATTGTTTGTTGTATATCAAACGTTAGGTCACAAGTAGATCTTAATATACAAACAAAAAAATTGGACCTGTTAACAGTTTGCTACAATCAGTAGCGTTCCAAACATAAAAATTATTAAAAAATATTTATTCATAAAAACGATGCTTTACAGAATTAACTATAAAAAAAGAACAAACGGTGGAAATTTTTTTTGATTTCTCTTGTCTTTTAGGAATCTCCCAAAGAAACCGGAATATGTATAAATGTTTAAAATCGGTTTGTAAAGTTTTTCACAAAACGCTGTAAAACTCATTTTAGGATTTTAATGTTTTTTTTTAGAAATGCAATATTCTTTCGCTTTTTTTTTAACTATAACGGTATAACTTTTCTTGTGTAGAGCTCCCCTTTAGCTCGTTTCACTAACCTACCAATGTCAAATTGATAGATCATATTGTTAAACTTTTTTATTTTACTTTTAATGTCGCAAAACAATCAATATCAAAAGAAGTTAGGATTTCGAACATTTATCTTGGTAAATTGCACGCCACTAAATGAATAAATCATTAAAAAAGTACTGTGAGCAACAAAAATCATTCCATTAACCTCATAATTATATTTTTTTAAATATTATCGTTAAAAAAAAGCGAAAGTATTTTACAGCGTTTTGTGAAAAACTTTACAAACCCATTTGTACCATTTATACATATTATGGTTTTTTTGGGAGATTCCTAAAAGACAGGAGAAATCAAAAAAAAATCCACCGTTTGTACTTTTTTTATAGTTAATTCTGTAAAGCATCGTTTTTTGAATAAATATTTTATAATAATTTTTATGTTTGGAACGCCACTGAATGTAGCAAACTGTTAGTTTGTCCAATTTTTTTGTGTGTATATTAAGCTCTACTTGTGACCTAACGTTTGATATATAACAAACAATAATATAATTTTTCAGAATAGATAGAAATGACCTGAAATTGTGTACCTGAAAAATACACAAAAGCTAAAAACTGAAACTTTGAACCTCTGTATCTGAGAAACCATAGGTCGGACGACGATGGTACAATGATAACTTTTTATCAGGGCATCAAGATCTACAACATACTGAAATTTTTAAAAAATCCAACCGAAAGCCACCGCCTATAAGCTCCGGGCGGGGCGAGGGGTCATCGGCACCCTAAAATTTTGTACAGCGTCCAACAGGACTTGGGTCCTGACGTGTACTGTTGGGTCCTGTTGAGTACTGTTGGGTACTGTCGTGTACTGTCGAGTACTGTTGGGTACTGTCGTGTATTGTCGAGTACTGTTGGGTCCTGTCGGTGTACTGTTGGGTACTGTCGTGTACTGTCGAGTACTGTTGGGTCCTGTTGAGTACTGTCGTCGTGCCTTGGGGGGGTCCGACAGGGACAAAGCGCGCCCTCAAAAAACATGCGAGCAAAAAAAAAAAAAAAAAAAGCTCATCATCTTTGGGGAACCGCGCCGCGCTCACAAATCTTGCGACCCAAAAAAAAAAAGGTCATCCTGGGGAAGACCGACAGGGCCTTAGCGCGTCCTCAAAACACTGGCGACCAAAAAAAAAAAAAAAGGTCATCATCTTTGGGGAACCGCGCCGCGCTCACAAATCGTGCGCCCACAAAAACAAAAAAGGTCATCCTGTTTGGGGAACGCCGACAAGGCCTTAGCGCGCACTCAAAAAACTTGCGACCAACAAAAAAATCATCCTGTCTTTTCGCATCTACGCCACTGTTTCGGGTAAGAGGGTTGTGTCGAGTACTGTCGTGTCCTGTTGGATTCTATCGTGTACTGTTGAGTACTGTTACGTACTGTCGTGTACTGTTGGGTACTGTTGGGTCCTGTCGTGTACTGTCGAGTACTGTTGGGTACTGTCGTGTACTGTCGGGTACTGTTGGGTCCTGTCGTGTACTGTTGGGTACTGTCGTGTACTGTCGGGTACTGTTGGGACCTGTCGTGTACTGTCGAGTACTGTTGGGTACTGTCGAGTACTGTTGGGTCCTGTCGTGGTACTGTCGAGTACTGTTGGGTACTGTCGTGTACTGTCGAGTACTGTTGGATCCTGTCGTGGTACTGTCGGGTACTGTTGTGAAATTTGTACAGTACTGTTGAAAGCTGATGACCCCTCGGGGCGGGGTCCTTTAAATACTTTATTTTTAATTTTGGTTTGTATAGTTTGTGATTTAAGTTATAAATCTCTTATTTCTTTAGTTTTTCCTTCCATTAAAAAAAATACTCTGCCAATATATGGGCACCTAAGCTCACACTAGGTACTATAGTTATAGTGTACGTGTGAGCTAATATAACTAAAAACTGAAATATATTTTATTCAACTCCAGACTAAATTACCTTTTGTTTGACACCACACAAGCCATGTTTTGACTTAAACTCAAATTTTTGAAATCTACCCCCACCCTTAAAAAAAACAAAAACTATAATGTCTTTTGATAAACTCCGGACTCAATTACCTTTCGTTTGATAACACACACGCCATATTTTCACTTAAACTCTAATTTTTGAAAAATATCCCCACCCTTTTTTTAAAATAAATTAAAATGTATTTTGTTTAACTCCAGACTCAATTACCTTTCGTTTGATATCACACACGCCATATTTTCACATAAACTCTAATTTTTGAAATCTACCCCCACCCTTTTATTTGATTTGTGTTCGGTGGATTTTGTTCATTTTTAAATGGGACCATCTCGACCCAAGACCCAGCCTAGGTACCAAATTTCATTAAAATCGGCCTAGCGGTTTTTGAGTTATGCGCGTTGGTCGTTACAGACAGACATACAGACACACAGACAGACATACAGACAGACAGACAGACAGACAGACGGCGCAACAAAAAAGTTTCAAAATCATCTGAAACGCAAAGATATATAAAAAATTTTGAAATCGGAGCAACTTTTTTTTTCTCGAAAAAATTAGGATCACCATAGCTCACACTACTATAGTATAGTATATGTGTGAGCTAAAAGTTTCAAAATCATCTGAAACGCAAAGATATATAAACATTTTTGAAATATGAGCAACTTTTTTTTTCTCGAAAAAATTAGAATCACCGTAGCTCACACTACTATATTATAGTATATGTGTGAGCTAAAATTGTTCATGGTATAAAGTTGTCTTTGGTTTGGTGTCGACCACCCACTAGTTACTATTTTGAAGGATATGAAGGGTTTTTGTCACTTAGTTGAAGGAAAGTCATCAGAAAAGTCCGGGAACACTGGCCACGAAAGAGAAAAATTGCTTTTTTTCAAATCCAATTTGGTTAATTCTGGCCATTTAGTTTATTTTTAAACCACTACTAAAAGTTGACAGAAAAAGAAATTGAGCTATATACTTTTACTAGTTGTCCCGAGATATACTTAGTTGGTCATACTTACCTTGGCAACATAGAATAACAACAATATTTTCTAAAAAAAAAGGACAATTCTTTTTCATGTCGCTTAAAAATTAAGTCATTTTTACTGACTTCGTGATCGTCCTCTTAGTATTAGCTCACACTACTACTATACTATAGTAGTGCGAGCTATAATAATCCTAATTTTTTCGAGAAAAAAAAGTTACTCCGATTTCAAAAATTTTTATATATCTTTGCGTTTCAGATGATTTTGAAACTTTTTTGATGCGCCGTCTGTCTGTCTGTCTGTCTATCTATCTGTCTGTCTGTCTGTATGTCTGTCTGTCTGTCTGTAACGGCCAACGCGCATAACTCAAAAACCGCTTGCCCGATTTTAATGAAATTTGGTACCTAGGTTGGGTCTTGGATCGAGATGGTCCCATTTAAAAATGAACAAAATCCACCGAACACAAGCCAAATAAAAGGGTGGGGGTAGATTTCAAAAATTAGAGTTTATGTGAAAATATGGCGTGTGTAATATTATACCAAAGACAATTGAGGCTGGAGTTAAACAAAATAAATTTTGGTTTAAAAAAGGGGTAGGGGTAGATTTCAAAAATTAGAGTTTAATAAAAATATGGCGTGTGTGATATCAAACGAAAGGTAATTGAGTCTGGAGTTAAAAAAATATATTTTAGTTTAAAAAAAAAATGGGTGTAAATTTCAAAAAATACAGTTTAAGTCAAAACATGGCTTGTGTGGTATCAAACGAAAGGTAATTGAGTCTGCAGTTGAATAAAATATATTTCAGTTTTTAGTTATATTAGCTCACACGTACTCTATAAGTATTGTACATACCTAGTGTGAGCTTAGGTGCCCATATATTGGCAGAGTATTTTTTAGATCGTCCTTTTAGTATTTTTTCATATATTTTTTATTTTATTCATGTAAGTTACTTTTTTTTATACACCAATAAATTGACATCAAGATGCGTTAATGTTTATCTACTGCACTATTCAATCATCATTTTAGAATTTTACATTTTGAAACTCATACCAATTTTTTCAATTGCGCATTGTTCACTCTTTCTTTTCTACTGACTTAAATTTATTTTCCTCTCACTCATTTTGTCATTCAAAGCTACAACCAGTGTTGCCAGATTTTAAGTTTTTCCTATAATATAAAGGATTTTAAACAAAAATTTTAACTATTGAAAGATTGAAGGATTTTGACTATTTTGAACCCTCGTTATATATTTTGCAAATATTTCAATATTTGTACGAAATTTAACTTATGTAGGGAAATTTAAATACTTTATTTTTAATTTTGGTTAAATTTTTTCTTCCATTTTTATTTAAAAAAAAGTTGTTCATGGTACAAAGTTTTTTTTGGTATGGTGTCCACCACCTACCCGCTACTATTTTGAAGGGTTTTTGTCACTTAGTTGACGGAGAGTTGTCAGAAAAGGTTGGCAACACTGACCACGAAAAAGGGAGATAATTTTTCGTAAGTAAAAAAGAGTAAAGGCGTATGTAAATAAAAAATATAATATACCCAAAAAAGGATACAAATCCACAACGCGACGGAGCCTCATAAATCGCAACTTTTGATGTGCAACGAATTAAAAACTAAAAATCAAAACACTTACAACACGCACAACACACATTAACGTTAGTTTGATATGTGTGCTAATCATCAAAGCAGGGTAGGTAAAAATTCGCAAAATGAAAATCAGTCTTGAAAAATTACTTAACAAGACAACAACTTACTGTAACATATAAAAACTCTAAAATTAATTTAATTTTGAGTATTTTAATAAAACTTTAAAATTAAAACGTATGATAATAACGATGATAATGAAGGACACAAAACATTAAGTAATTTTTTATGAATCAGCTCAATTCGACGATCATAAAAACTACTGCTGCGTTTTAGGTCTTGTAATAGGTTTTTCTTTGAGGACAATATGGACAAGTCGCAAAGTCTTTCTTGATTATAGATTAGATACAAGCCCAAAAAAAAAATCCCGTAGTAACTCTATATCAAAATAAGCTTAACAAAACAAACATCTAAGAAACTAATTATAGGTACATATAAAATCGAGATAATTCTGCCCAAATATTAAAAAACAGGGTAAATCTGCCGTCCAAAATAAGACCCACCTATCTGCAAAAAAATCAAAAATGAGTTAGGACCGAAAATGGCTTTAAATAGGTTACTTTCATTTGTTTTGTAAGAAAAGATACCCAAATTTTTGAGCAAAAGTATTTTATTTTGAACAAAAAAAATTATTACTATGTAAGCATGACAAGAATTTAAACTTTAAATTCGCTTTTCTCGAAATAAGTGAAAACATAGATAGGTTTGTCTTACTAAGGACGGCAGAACTGGCAATGAATCAAAAATGCGTTTTTCGTTAGTAATTACTAACGCTAACTAAGCCTAAATTATTTTAAATTTTTTACCCAAATTCAACGTAAAAGTACCGTAATCCAATTTATTTTTTATAAATATTCTATGACATTTATTGCTTTCGTGAAAAACTAAACTTGATTTTCCCCATATTGCTGGTTTGCAGTTACCAACTAGTTGGCAGAATTTTTTTCAATCAATCAATGCAATGCCATTCACAGACATTTATGCTACAAGACAAGCAAACATATCACTCGGTGCCTCCTGGTTCTTTCTCTTTCATTCATAGAGCGCCAGCAGTCTGCAAAACAGCGGGTTTCGAGATCGCAAAAGGCGGAGCCTTGAATAACTCATAAGCGATAATAGAAAAAAAAATATTTAAAATGAGATAGTATAAAAAGTTTTTTAGATTTTATCTAGGGTACGAACGTCGCGTCGGTCCGCCTACATTTTTTGCACGATACTGGTTCTTATTATATCTATATATAATATATCTTTTTAAGGTAAACGATTTTATAAAAAAAAACACTAAAAGGTAAAAAATAACTTGGCAGATTTCTGTTTACGAAAGTCCATATTTAACATATACTTCTAAGTTTGATATAAAATCGTGGTTCGATTATTAAATATGCGTCAAATCGAGATGTATATTATATCTTAACTTATTATTTATTTTTTAAACTTTTTAGTCTTAATCAATAATTATTATTACTTTCGCACACAGTGTGCCTGAATAAGGTATAGGTTACATAAAAATGGTTCCAAAAACTAATTGCACATATTGAATATGGGCTCTTTCCTGACTTCAGAGCCATACTCATATAAATCCTAGCTGATCCTCTTCTCGAAATTTTTGGCTTTTTTCTAGTTAGTCTAGGCGCTGGCTCCTGTCACGTGTGACCTAATATGTGCGCTCAGTTTGACTACGGGGCTTTGTTAAGTACCCATAGGAGTATAAAAAAAGTTTGATCACGTGGTCGAACTCATGGTCATTTGGCCGCCATCTTTGAAAATGGCCGCCAAATTGATAAATTTTGTTTAAGCGTATCTTCCTACCCAGTGGTCCGATTTTAATTTCTTAAGACCTGTTTAACTCCTTTTTTTTAAAAGAGGATCAGCTAGGATTTATATGAATATGGCTCTGAACTCAGGAAAGAGTCCAGATTCAAAATGTGCAATTAGTTTTTGGAACCATTTTTATGTAACCTATACTTCATTTAGGCACACTGTGCGCACTTTTTCCAGTTCTGGTCCTCATTATTACAAGCCTCAAACACGTATGCCTGCCTTTTGTTTTTACTCTGATAGTTTCTTTTGTATTCGGTACATAAGATTGAAGGATTTTGACTTGAAAAGCATACGGTATCGCAGGCAATATTTTTTATTTCTCATCAATATATTAGAAATAACACGAGATGTATATACCGTCTCTCTAGCTTTACAAAGGTGTCACATTGACCATGCAGTGTTTTGGAGAGTCCCTTAAGGACGAAACAGTTAACTGTCAACACTTAATAGGTGTCCATTATATCTTGAACCTCTGTGGGTATTCAGCTTTCGAGCTGCCCACAGAAAAATACAAGATAAGCAAAATCTTTCTATACTCGCTTAGTCACGAAAAAATATTTGTTTTTATTCACGGGTACTAAACTTAACGTTTATAAATACAAAGTATCTCTGATATCTGTGTTATAAAAGGAGGCACGTTCTCTCTATCTTCTCTAAAAGTAGACGAAATCCTTCAAAAGTACCCATTTTGGTGCACCATGTTCAGGTTAACGGTTTGGAATTTTTTTTTACGAATTGTTTTTTAATATCTATAAATTTAATAGGGTATTCTTTAGTCAAATCATAAACTAATAAAATCGTTTCTGGTCAAATCCACTGGATCTTATACGACTTTTGTATCCACAATACAGTGTAATCCAGTTAGTTATTTTATTACAATTTGGCACATTTTCTAAGCGCCTCAAAGCCAAAAAACATTTCTTTAATTTGTTGTTTAATATTGCTTGTCTTTTTTCCATTTGTATTATTTTTTTTTGTTTATACTGGGACTTTCCATCTAATCAGGATCAATCGCCCAGTTTCGCAAAGTTAGAGAAAGGTTAAATAATTTTAAACAATCATCATGTTTATCTTTGTTTAGTATATTATAAACAGCAGTGACAATAAACTTTTCAAAAAAAGTAGTGTCTATGATTTAAATAGGTAGGTAATTGGTTATGTGAAGTATCCGTCACTGTCAATCAAAAAACATTGATTGGCAAAAATATCTACGCCATACGTTTTCTTCTCACCTGGTGACGTCATTACAAATGTCAAACAATTTAGATTATACCCAGCCACGAATCAAACTCGGACCGCCGGCCGCACAATGGTTTATCCCTATGAAAAAACTATGCATTTTCATATCAAGATTTCAACAAAAAAATGTTTAAACCTATGATTGTTTTTTCAGATTTATTTTGAATTTTGAAAAATTGGATGGTAAAGTAAAATTTTGTATTTATTTTTAATTTTTTTCTCAATCTGCAACCCGTCCTTTATTTATCTCTTAAACAAAAACCGCTTTGTCAATTTTTCATTTTCCTTTTTACGTTTAGTGCGTATATTTAGTTGTGTTTTTTAAGCCTAAAAAGAAAAAAAAAGTTTTATCTATAATTAAAAAAAAAATTAAAGTAGCAGAAAAAAACTATGTTATTTTGATGTATGCAAATTTCCGCAGACTAAAAGTTGTCTTCCCGCAGCCTCCCGCAATGAGATTTTTTATGGTTATAATCCACAATGTCTTATCTTTATGACTGCATAGGTTACAGCTGCCAATATCTGCCTATCTATGAATTAGGTTCCTAAACTTGTTGCTTTGTTATTTAAATATACTAGAAATAGACACAATTAACTTGTTTTAGTTGCTGTGGTAATATGAATATATTTATATATTTTGAAGTATTTATTTATTTTATTTTTTAAGATGTAATGTACAGGGTGACCGTATATAAAGTTCCACTTGGAAAACTTTTTTGTTATTTGGCAGAAAAGGATAAATCAAAAAGTGAATTACTCACGAAATAATGAATATTTTTATTACGGTTTCATTTTTTTTTAAATAAAACACCTTTCACGCCATTGGGTCTTTATTTTAATAGTACACCCTGTATATTTTTTAAATTTCAGATAGATCTTTTCTTTCTTATTCACCTTTGTCTTGAGAAAGCAATGTGTTGAACAAAGAAGTAGCTATACTATTTTTCCTTGACTATATAATTCAGATATGATCTATTTCAAAATTTAAAAAAAAACACACACGATGTTCTGCTGCAAAAAAGGACCTCCTAGCCTGTGAAGTGTGATTAAGGAAAAAACTGAAAATGTGGCAAAAATCTATGTAGTTTCATGAGAAATTTAATTTTTGAATTATCTTTATGTTTATGTGACAAGTAATAAAAAAGTTTTTCCATGTGGAACTTTATAAACGGTGACCCTGTAGATTGGTGCGATATTTTTTACATAAAGAGTTTTTTTATTCTTGTGAAAAATAAGAATTTAAGATATAAATTTGTGGATTACTTCCTATTGTAAAAAATATATTGATTTGTTTACTTTTGACCACACTAAATAAATTTATTAAATATCTATGTAGGAATAAGCAGGTGACAAAAAATTGCCAGATTCCTTAAGGGGCGGAGGGGCCAAATATTAATTTAACAAAACTTATAGTACTTTATGTTTGATTCCACAATGAAATTTAAGGGACTGCGAGGGCCTTGAGGCAGAGGAGCATCCAGTTCCATCCCCTTAGTACGCCTATGTCATGACACAATGGAGGGCAGAAGTAGTTTTTTTGAAAAACAATCATTAATCAAACAGTAACAATGGTTACTAAGTTAGTAACCCTTGCTAGTACTATTGAGTAATTATTTACCTTTTTATTTATATTACATAATTTTTACCCTACACCCTGCAACGAAGAGGAGAGGGGAATTTGCTAAAATAAATTAATATATATATATATATATATATATATATATATATATATATATATATATATATATTTATCGGTTTCACAACGTTCTACGTCTTCCGATACCCAATCTCCACTCGTTTCTGTTTGCCCATAATTCATCATCTAGGCCTCTTATTCTTATTTCACTATCTATTCCTTCTCTCCAGCTTCTCCTCGGTCTTCCTCGTTTTCTTCGGCCAGTTGGTTTCCATTGTAATATTTGTTTAGGTAGTCTTCCATCATCCATTCTTTGTACATGTCCGTACTACACCAGTTGTATTGTTCTTATATCATCCACTAGAGTACGTTCACCCACTGTCATAATTTCTCTTATTCTTTGATTGGTAACTCTTTCTCTTTTTGATTTCCCTGCTGCTCTTCTCCAATAGTCCATCTTCGTAGCGGAAAGCATTTTTTCTGTTCTATCTTTGATTGGCCATACTTCTGAGCCGTATGTAATAATACTTTTTACAATGGAGTTATATATAAGCTTTTTGTTATGTTTTGATATACCTTGGTCCCAAATTATTCCATTTAATAAAGTTATTGCTTTTCTTCCTTGTACGTTTCTATCTTTTATAGCTTTGTCTAGTGTTCCGTCAGCTGTAATTTTTAGACCCAAGTATTTATACTCATCACAGGACTGAATTCGCTGCCCAGTATTTAAGATTAGATCCTGTTTCGTTCCACCAATACACATATACTCTGTCTTATTGATATTAACCTCTAGTCCCCACTTATTGTACTCTTCTATTAGTTTTCGTGTCATATATTCGAGGTCGTCATAATCCTGAGCCACCACTATCTGATCATCGGCGAAACATAAAGTATACAAGGTGGTTTCATCCAACGGAATTCCCATGTTTTGGCATTTTTTCTTCCAGACTTTAAGGACCTGTTCCAAATATATCTTGAAGAGCGTAGGCGAGATACAGCAACCTTGTTTAAGACCTTTATTTACTTGAAAGCCTTTGGTTAGTTTTGCTTTTATTTTAACTTTTGCCTTACTATTGCGATATAACTCTTTGATGGCCTTAATTAGTTGTACGCTTATGTTTGTCTTTTCCAACGCTTTCCAAAGTAGATTTAGTGGTATACTATCATATGCCTTCTGCAAATCTACATAAAGCAGATGGAGCTCTTGTCCGTATGCCATTTTCTTTTTAATAACTTGGGTTATACAAAAGAGATGATCTGAAGTCAATCTACCCGCCCTGAAACCATCTTGTTCTTCTGCCTCCATATCTTTATATTCTCTCTCCACTTTATTCCTTATTATTTTGCCATATATTCTGCTTAGCGTACTAGTTACAGATATACCTCTATAATTGTCACATATATATTTTCTTCCTTTTTTGTGTATTGTGGATATATATGACGTTTTCCACTCAGTTGGTACTACAGCTCCATTTAAATATTTTTGGAAAAGATTCCGTAATCTCCAAAACAATTCTTCAGTGCCATATTTAATAAGTTCGGCTGGGATATTTCCGGGTCCAGCAGATTTACCGCTTTTTAAGGTTTTGCACACGTTTTTGACCTCAGATATTGTGAGGGGTACTGGAGATCCCATCGTTCTAATGATATTGTCTCTTTCGTCTTCCTTGAATTCTGCTCTATCTTCAGTTAAAAGTTTTTTAAAATGCTCATCCCATTCTTTGTCTGGTATTGGTGAAATAATATCTCTGCATGTTTCTTTTTTGATCGATCTTATAGTTTTCCAGCTTTCGGTACTTCTCCTACCTCCTAAGTAAGAATCTATTTTCTGGCACTTTTGCATCCATGATTGATTTTTCTTATCACTGATCATTCTTCTCACCTTTGATTGATCGATTTTGTATTCTTCTCTGCTTCTATCTGTCTTTTGGGATAAGTATGTGTGAGATAATTTCCTTTTTTCCTCTATTTCCCTTTCAATCTCAGCATCCCACCAGTATGCAGCTTGATGGATGGTTAATGTGATACATTCGTATTCCTCATCTGGGGTTTCACATAAACTTGAATTAAGTTTTTCGTTCAGTCTCTTTTTGTATAAGTTTTTTACGCTGTCATGTTCTAGGCTTAGTAGATTATATTGACAGTGATCAATTTCCTCAATCACTGTATCATCAAGATTTTGTTGATTGAGGCTTCGGCCTTGATAAGGAAAGAGAATTTTGGTCTCCAGAAAATAGTGATCACTTCCGCATGTTGATCCACGCTTTGTTCTGACATCTTGAATTTTTAGTTTTGTCTTTTGTTTAGTGATAAGATAATCAATGACGGATTTCAGGTTTTGTGAGGGTTTGGTCCAGATATATTTGTGTATTTTCTTATTTTGGAAAAAACCGTTTTGGATTTTTAGGTCTAATTGCTCACATACTGTGATAAGCCGGTTTCCATTGTCATTAACAACATCTTCTCCATATTGGCCAACTGTCAGATCATTTACTCTGTTACCTGTTCCACTATTTAAATCACCCAATATTACAATTTCTCTAGATGTACTTACTGCTGATATTTCTTTGTGGATTTCTTCAAAAAAATTGTCTTTTACGGCTACATTTGCATCGTCATTATACGCATAGATTCCAAAAATCGTAAGTCTCATTCCTTTTATTGTGATATTCATTCTTATTAGCCGTTTTTACTGCTTCCCAGTTGGTGATAAATTTTCTAAATCTTTTGTTGACCAAAATAGATACTCCTTGTTGAGCATGTTTTTCTTTTGCCACTCCGCTATAGAAATGGTCATACTGTCCTAGGTTTTCAGATCCTTTTCCTTTCTTCTTCGTTTCTGTTAGTACAGCAAGGTCAACCTTCATTCTGCTGCACTCATGTACTATTTCATTCACTTTTCGACTCATTCCTTGTACGTTCCATGTACTGAAAATCATATTCCTGTTTCTTTGCTTGGTTCGTCTTAGGTTTTTCATTTCTTTCCGAGGCGTTTGATTGGGTTTTTTAACAGTGTACGTTTTTTCCGGGTATCAGAGAGTTAGTCTAATGCCCCACCCCCAACCTGGAGGAACAGGTGATTTTTGGTCGAGGTTCTTCCCCTAGCCTTTGACGATTCCAACGCCGGCACTACAAGGCAGCATCTTCTTCTTTTATACTATCCCTAAAAGAAAGGGTTGCCACCTGCGCTATGATCACCGTACCGAGGTCCATCCTCTCCGCCTTTCATACCGATGTGGTCTTCTCCCGTAACCGTGGGAATGGGACTCTAAACAGGTGCTTACTCTCCGGGTCAGAGAGTACCCCCCGTAAATTGGTAAATATGTATTGAATATATGTACACAATTTCAAGTTTATGTGATCAATACTCTTAAAGATATAAACTTTTTTCCAAAATTTAATCGTTTTAAACCACTGTGCGCCGGTGTGTGAAGCAAATGTTGCTACCATTACACTACGGATCACTTCCATCTCTATTACTACCTGGTTAACATTTTCTTCACAGTCGCTTACGACCTTTACAAGACATGTGTGACCTAAGACCTATCTTCAGACATTTTTAAGGTACAAGACTACAAAATACTCAAGTTGCACTGTCTGCAAGTAGGTACCAAAAAATACGAATACCACAATCGTGTGACATTAAATCGCAAGTGCGCGCCTAGCCTTATTATGTAGTTTATTTAAATTACACAAATTATTTAAACTTACATCGAATGCCGTCACTCACTGATAAAATCAAAGTTAGGCTTTAATGGCATCAGGATCTTTCGACATGGTCACTTATTCATCAAAGTCTGGCAATTTAAATTTTGGAAAATCAGACACACTAGACTTATTCAAATTTATTTATAATAAATCTCGTATAATGTCCTGTGATCTGAAGCAAGCATTCTGAATAAAAACTTGCAATTTGATTTATAGCATCTATAAAATTAAAATATCAACTAATTTCTTTACAAAGGTTGGTTTTAGGTGAAATCTTTTTGTTATCTTATTTATCTTAACTTATTATTTATTTTTATTACGCCACTAGTAGTAGTAGTAGTAGTAGTAGTAGTAGTGTGGGGTAGGCTCTAGGCCTGGCGACTAGGCACATGAAGCGCCCTTTTCGCCAACCCCCGGGCATCCCCCCTACTGCGTCCTTCCCTCGCTAAGGAATCTGCCCGTCTTCTGTATAAAGGCCAGAATATCGGGCCACCTCAGATTCAGAAGGTCCTCCGTCTCAAAGGCCTCCTCTTCGAATACCTCTCTTCTTGCCTCCTTGTATGCTTCACATGATGAAAGAAAATGCGCCGAGGTCTCGTCCTCGGCCCAACATCGCTCGCACGTCGCGTCCTCCTTCACTCTTATCTTTGCCAGGTGTCCTTGTAGGACGCAGTGTCCGGTCAGGACTCCCACTATGGCTCCCACCTCTCTTCGTGTTCTACGGAGCAGCCAGTCCCTACGGGATTTGCTGTAGCCTGTCACATACTCCTTCGCCTGTCTGGCGTTTCCTGTGTTGGTCCACTCTCTTTGTATCTCTTTCTGGGTCCACTGTGTTAGGGCCGACTTCATTTGCCCTCTTGTGAGCCCCAGGAACGGTTCTGGCCCGACGCATTTCTGCTGGGATCCTCCCCCGGCGAGTCTGTCCGCTTTCTCGTTTTCGGGGACTCCCACGTGACCTGGGACCCATACGAGCTCTACCTCTCTTACGCCGGCCAATTCCTGAAGTGCATCCGCACACTCCTGCACCAAACCTGCGGACATGGTTGGTTTACACAGTGCTTTCAGCGCAGCTTGACTGTCTGAACAGATGCAGAGGCGTTTTCCTGTTTCGTTCCTAATTTCTTCCTGGCGTTAACATGGGAGGAAGAAATTACGCCACTAAATTCTCCCCGTTATATAATTTCTTTAGTTTGATCACAAAGTATATAGCTATAGCTTGATCATCTTAACGCAAAAACTTTTATTTTGATTGTTTAAAATCGATATTAAAATTTTGTTTTCTTAACTCTATAACATTTTTTTTAACAGATTGTGTAAAAACTAAAAATGTTGCCAGCCCTTTAGTTTTTGAAGAACTAAAACTTCTAATTATAAAAAATGCATTGTGCATTTATTAAATTCTTGAATAGATTCCAGTTTAAGAGCACTGTTTGGGCACAGTTGATCGCAGGACTCATGTCAAGAAAAGTTAAAAAAATTTTGAAATAAACATTATTCAAAAGGTAAATAATTAGATGTGTACAGGGTTTTTGGTATATTTTTACAACATATTTAAAACGTTTATTTGTAGTAGAGTAAATTTGTAAAATAAGCTGCAATAAGAAAAAGAAATTAATTTCTTGTTTTAAGAGAAATTAAATTAATTTTGTTAAGTTAAATGGCACCTACTCAATTTAAAAATGCACAAAAATTAACACCTTTCAGTGCAAAACAAAATGGCGTTTATATTTAAAAAAAAGGTTTTTCTTCGATATTTTCTTTGTTTTTCGTGCAATATTTATTTTTACTACGTCATATTAAAGCTACAGACCAGCTCTTTAAATCTACCGAACAAAAATGATAGATTTGACAGCCGACACAAAGATGGCGCTTATTTTCTCAAAAATAAAAGAGACCTTTATAACCTGTAGACCAAATTAAATTTTAACAAAAAAAAATTATAAAATGTTACAATTTGACATTTAACATTTTAAGATGGCGGCCGAAGTTCAGCAGTGGCGCACCCAGGAATATGTCTTGGGGGGGGGGCGAAGCCTCATGATATCAAATTTGAAGCTATTTTTTGTGTTTTTTTCTGAAATATGTCGAAAATATGTAAAAAAATCTAAGCCCCCCCCCCTGGGTGCGCCCATGGAAATTCAGTTAAAAAAAGTCACTTTTTTGTTCTTGTTTGACACAACTAGTATTTCCGTGCAATATATCGATTAATACTAAATAGGGTTTGCCAATTTTAAACATTTCGGCCGCCATGCGCCATCTTAAAATGTTAAATTGTAACTTTTTATAAATTTTTACAAAATTTGGCTATTGATAAAATCCAATTTTTTTTTGTAAAAGTTTAATTTGGTACATATGTTATAAAGGTCTTTTATTTTTGACATATTAAGCGCCATCTTTGTGTCGGCTGGGAAACTTATTATTATTTTTCAGTAGTTTTAAAGAGCTGGTCAGTAGTTTTAATATGAGGTAGTAAAAAGAAATATCGCATAAAAATTAAAGAAAAAAAAACGAATTTTTTAAAATATAGCCGCCATTTTGTTTTAAAGGTGTAATTTTTTTTTACTTTGTGAATTGACTAGGTCCCACTTAAAGTAAATTTATCAAAATTAATCTAATTTCTCTTAAAACAGAAATTTAATTTTTTTTTCTTAACTTTCGCAGCCGCCATCTTGGATTCTGTTGTCGGAAAATAGGGGATCCTCGAACGAAAATTTTGCTTTTGGTGTCAGCTACTACCATGCTAAATATAAAATAAATGACGGATCTGATACTGATAATTTTTGTGCTAATATTGATCATTTTTGCCAATTTTAAAAATTTATATGTAGACGATTTTTTTTGCAATAGTTATAAAATTTTCAGGACATATAAAACTTTTACGTCTTTTTCGAATGGTACTTGCCATTATTGCGTAAAATTACACAGAAAAAAGTTTTATTTTAAGCTTTTTTTTAAACGTGGCAAAAAGGCATGAAATGATTTTTTATCGAAAATCGAAGAAACACGTGAACTGAGAACTGGATTCAAGTTATCAAATGTATCACTTGTTCTTTTATAGTTGGTATAGGATCAGATTTATACAAAATTTTAGGTGGTTTCTCTACTTTTGGCCGGTACTGTACATCTATAACTCTGAGCTCCTTAATGTGACTGATTAGTTTTTTGTTGTTCTGCATTTACTTACGTCGCAAACGCAGAGAGCCCGTTGCAAATGTAATTAACTAATAAAAGAGGAAAACAACATGCCAGGTATTACAAACGAAAAAAAACAAAACAAAAAAATTAACAGAACTCTAGAAATAAAGCGACAATGATATCTCGAGCAGAATCTGAAAAGTAAATTATGCAGATTGTATGCTACAATCTCGTGCAATTGTGTAGTAATTTAAGATGTACGGAGGTTGACTTCTTTGCATTTTTGTTCAAGATTTAAATAAGAATCTTCGAGTTGTAAATTACTTTGAATGAGTTTGATCGTTGCATTGTGGGCTTCTTTAAAGCATGCAAGATCTCACGCCTGGAAGATAAGGAGGGTGCTTCAATCTTAGCCAAGTAAAATTCTGTTTGTAAGAATTTAAAAAAACAATTACTTACATAAATGTCATATTTACGTCACTTTTTACGTATCGCATCCGTACAAAAATATGAAATCATGCTCTTGTAAATTTTAAGTTGTGGGGCATATCTCAAAACTTTTTCTAAATGTAATTATAATATAACGAAATAATTGTTATTTGAAACAATAAAAATATTATTGAATCATCACCAATCAATCAAAAAATGAGAAAACATTATTTATAAAAACAAACTAATATATTTAAAAAAAAATTGATTAAAACTATGTTGAACCCGTAAAACTTTGGACGCTGCTCTAACCCACCCTTGAGGCTTGATAACGCTTTAACATTGAGGTGAAACGTTGCCGAAAGAAAAGTAGATTCCGCCTATTACCTAATATTTCTTCCTTTGGGTAGTGAGTTTTGTTTAGGACAGAAGTGTTTTGACTCTATTAGTTTTTTAATAAAAATATGTAAAACAATCATGTAAATGACCCCCAAATTTTAGAAAAAACTCACCAAGACAAAACTGACAGGAGTTATACGACCGACGTCGACCTTACCTGGAATCATCTAGAGAAACCCGACTACCTCTAAACCTACCGGAGATGAGGAGTTGCATTTCATTTTATTTGTTGTAAACGTTTTTTACCTTTAGTATTCTTAAGTCTATTATTGTACTCGCATCAATAAAATATACATTTTATTATAAAGCATAAACTCGAAGTGGTTGTTCGATTACTTAATTGGCGCAGTCAACGGAGTTCGAAGTTTCAAACGTATCGCGATCGGCTTATTCGGCTTCAATAACTTTTGGTGATTGGCGATTGGCAGTGTGGATTTTACAAAATTGAAAATCCCAGTCTATCGAAGACCTGTGAAACACAATCATCGGGAACTAGAACAGCATCGTCTAGTTTCGCAAGGATAAGGACTTTTGTGAGGACAAAATCGCCTAGCAGAACCTTGTTCTTATAGAGGAATGACCACCTTCGCTGTTTACCTGCTTATGTTCGGCCTTGCTTCGGGTCTTGAGGATGAAATGATTATAAAAAAACTGGATAATAAGCTTGGAATAATGCCAATAAAATTAGGAACTGCAAAAACAATAGAATATACCTACACTTTAATTCATTACTTTGATTTAGACCCCATACTGTGGGAAACCAATAAATTAAACTTAAAAGTAAATAATATCACGACTTTAATAGATAGCCATACTGGATATTCCAACGATACACAGAACTACCTAAAACTTTTAAAAATATTACAAACCAGGATCGATACCAAAATATCAGAAATTTTGCCTCATCCCAAACGATTAAGACGTGGGATGATTAACATGTTAGGGTCTGTATTTAAGGCTGTTACAGGCAATTTGGACGCATCGGATGGCAAGTACTATGAAAAAATGATTCATGAGTTACAAAATAATCAAAAAACATTGTCGACGACAATTTTAAAACAGAATTCCTTATCGATTAGTGTTATTTCTAAATTTAATCAAACGGTTCAACAAATAATTCAAAATGAAAAATTTTTAGAGTCCAAAATCAATCAGATTGCTTCAATTGTTAAAAATTCTGGCTACAGAGAAAATTCCCTTTTTATCAAAGATATTTTGCTTCAACTTATAAACTCCTATGAAATTATTCAATCAATCTTGCAAGATGATGAAAATTCAATTACATTTTCTAAACTAAAGGTCATGCATCCAAGTATAATAAAGTTATCTGATCTTCACAAAGAATTATTGTCTGTGCAAGAAAAAGTAGGAGAACAACAAATGTTATTAACTGTTACTCTTCAAAATGTATTTTTTTATGAAAAATTTATCACTTTAGACTGTTTTATTCTAAATAATAAAATTACTTATCTCCTACACATTCCAATCACATCTAAAGACATTTTTGACTACTTTCATTTATATCCCGTGCCAATACAATTTGAGAGCAGTTGGTTTAAAGTTGTTTTCCCGCGGAAAATTTTTTTGATAAAAAACAAATTGCAACATGCATATTATCAAGAACCATGCGCAGAAATAACCAGAAATGAATATATTTGCAAAAAAGAAGACTTCAAAAACAGCGAACCCGATAGTCCTTGCGAAATTTCATTAATTGACTCCAGCATGCTCCTAAATCAGCCAACCACTTGCCAGAAAACACAAATTAAATTAGCCACACCAATCATTCACCAACTAGAGAAATCAAACCAATGGATATTTGTTCTTCCAAATGAAGAAAACGCTAAAACTTCCTGTCAACATCAAGAAGAAGTACATACACTTTTGGGAACATACCTTATCAGACTGCCAAACGACTGTCTAATTCAGATCAACCGACAAATTTTTACGAACAACAACAAAACAACAGCAGCAATAGTTCAGCCGTATATCTTTCCTGACATACAAGATGCACCAACTGTTATACATCCGTTGGACCTATCAAACAGTATAAAAGATATTGACTTAGATAGCTTAAACAACCTAAAAAGAGAAATTCGAGAAAACTATCCGCACTTCGAAACATCAAGCATTTATCATGTACCCAGTATATGGACATTACTTGTATATGTAATACTTACACTTATATGTTTATACTTAATCTATAAGCGAGTACGGAAATGCAAACAATCAAAAAACACAAATCCAGTTGTAATTCAAATGCAAACTCCACAAGACAGCATTAACGTAATTCCTTCACAATTAAAACAATGTGAGCAGAAAATTGATCCGGCCAGCATCCACCTGCCCCTGTAAAGTCTAATTTTGGGGTGGAGGAGTTATACGACCGACGTCGACCTTACCTGGAATCATCTAGAGAAACCCGACTACCTCTAAACCTACCGGAGATGAGGAGTTGCATTTCATTTTATTTGTTGTAAACGTTTTTTACCTTTAGTATTCTTAAGTCTATTATTGTACTCGCATCAATAAAATATACATTTTATTATAAAGCATAAACTCGAAGTGGTTGTTCGATTACTTAATTCAGGCAAAAGAAAGGTTATAAACGGGCCGTCGAGAAAAAGCCTCTTGAGATTCGGTGAACGTTCACCTCACCTCACCTTGCCTTACCTCACGAACAGTCAAGAATAAGTGTGGTTATTTGATTTTAGACTAATTGCCATTAAGAGAAAATAGTAGTTTACCTAACTAGTGCAGAAAGTGCCTTTTTTCCGCACGCGATTGCAGATGGCCAAACGACGCGATAGCGGAGTTTGGCCAGCAATCAAGTGCGGAAAAGACACTTTACGCACGAGTTAGGTACTATAAGCGTGAGGAAAAAACTAAAAATTAATCAGAAAATTATTTTTGATCAAAACGTTTTAATCAAATCAATTATTATTATTCACATTCTAGCGGCTTCTAGAACTGACTGGGGTAGATCTTCGTCCGAAGAATCCATTGAAAATCTGATTTTTTTGTTTGAAAAATTCAAAAGACGCTTGTATCTGCAAAATTGGCTTTGTTTTGACAGTTTGTTTGTACTTTGTTGCTATGGTGATTTAAGATGCCAAATCTAAAACCACTAGTGTTCATTGTTGTTTGACATTGACAATGACGATATTTATACCGGGGAGGTTTAAAACGTATAATTTGAACCTATTTTACTGAAAACTTTATTTTATCGAAAATATTGAAAATATAGCAGAATTTTAGTCAATTTGAATATTTTTAGGATATTTCGTGTGCTAGTAAAGATACAAATGTATTTTGAACGGTCTAAATGTTATAGAACACCTCAAAATCGTAACAAATTAACTTTTCCGCACTAGTGCGGAAAAAATATTTTTCCGCACTAGTGCGGAAAAGTGGCACTTTCCATACTAAAATGCTTGCGGAAAAGTGGACTTTTCCGCACGCTTATAGAAAAATATATTTTTAAGTTCAATAAGTATTACACTAGAATTTGTTTTGCAAAAATTTAAGTAAATTGTTTATTTAACACGTCTAAATGCCCTTTGTAAAAGTTTAAGTTGTTTAAGCAACAGAATAAAAAATGGTTTGAATCATATTCTTCTGGATCAATCTATTAGGTAGGTGTTTCTTCATTATGCCTTGTCTAGAAATCTACTCCGCGACTATAAACAGTAGGTACCAGATAACACTCGCTCAAACGATATTCTAAATCTCGTTCAATTAACTTGTATCGGGTTTCTGTAAATGAAATTGCCCGATCTTAATGAGCTCCGGCCGTTTAAAATATAACAACAGATACGTCAGCCAGATCTTGCGGAGGAACTTTGTTCTTCGGGAGCATTTCCAATCGAGAGCATGTTGTATTCTCGACCGACTCGATCTTATCTCATTGGTATTTTATTCGGTAGTTGGTCTCTGGGCCTGTATCTCTATCAGTAGCCTGCGAGCTACGCGCTATCTCTATTACCGGCCCACTTGATTATTTTACATTTACACGCATTTCCCTTCCCAACGGTTTTACAGCAGCGCCAAGTTTGGTCTTGTTTTATTTTTGTATTCTTTTGTTTTTTCTTCTTCCACCGATATAATTGTATTTTTATCTGCATGTGGCCTCGAGATATTTAAAAAAATAATAAACAAAATTAGTTAATATAAGTTTTTAACTTAATGGTCAGTTTTTAGCGTGAAATGGTTATTTCTGGGTATTCAAACTAACGTTCTTAGAGGAAATTGCAGGGCCGTACTCAGGAATAATTTCGGTCGAAGTTTAAAACAGAATTTTGGAAAATTTGCGTTTTGTGTTGTGAATTGCAAGAAATGGTAATTTCTAGCATGTTTTTGTATATGAACCAAAAAAGTCTGTAAATGTTTTCTTATTTTTGCATCCTGTCACTTGTGTCCCTTTATCAATATTAATGTTGATCCTATAATAAAATACATAAACGAACTAAGTATATTTGATTTAATACCTATTCCCAACTAAAGAATATTGGAATTAAAGAAATGGTGTGTGTTGTGTGAAAAATATTGTTTTAAAATTGAATTTTTTGTTTCTTTTCATTATCTCAAAAACCAAAGTTCTGACAGTATTTTAAGTTATTTCAAAAATGGTTGCAAGAAATTTTATCCAACGCCGATTTTCAATATAATTTGTGGTTTAAAAGTGACTTGGTGGGAGCAAGCGCGGATTTGAGGGGGGGGGGGGGGGGGGGTAACGGGGTAATTACCCCCCCCCCCTAGAAAGAAAAATATGCAGTTTTTCTTAATAAAATGAGGGAAAACAGGAAAATTACCACCCCTAGAAAAAAAAAATATTACAAAAAAAAAAATTGTCGACTATTACCCCCCCCCTAGATTTTGACCCAGATCCGCGCATGGGTGGGAGTCACACTTGTATTTCTAGTATAACATAAAAAAACATATATTTTAATGATCTGCGTATAGCCATTCATAAGACCTAGTTGTTCTGGGTGTTAGGGAAGCGTTATTTCTGTTGAATATGAAGTTTAATCATGTGTGAATACTACGTTACTATAATAAGTTAGAAAAAAATGATTTCGACACCTAATTACGGACGGTTTTCTCAAAAGCTAAAGAATAAATTCAAGTGCCAAATTATATACAAGGTAATAGTAGTAGTAAACCTAATTTGAAAAATTAATAAGAAATGTGAGAAGGTTAAAAAACTTGAACAATGAATTTTGTTTTTTTTTTATAAAAAGCATGAAAATAAAACAAAGTAAATTTTAGCTCACACATATACTATACTATAGTAGTGTGAGCTATGGTGATCCTAATTTTTTCGAGAAAAAAAAAGTTGCTCCGATTTCAAAATTTTTTATATATCTTTGCGTTTCAGATCTGTGTGTCTGTATGTCTGTCTGTAACGACCAACGCGCATAACTCAAAAACCGCTTGGCCGATTTTAATGAAATTTGGTACCTAGGCTGGGTCTTGGGTCGAGATGGTCCCATTTAAAAATGAACAAAATCCACCGAACACAAACCAAATAAAAGGGTGGGGGTAGATTTCAAAAATTAGAGTTTATGTGAAAATATGGCGTGTGTGATATTAAACAAAAGGTAATTGAGTCTGCAGTTAAACAAAATACATTTTAATTTATTTAAAAAAAAGGGGTGGGGGTATATTTTAAAAATTAGAGTTTAAGTGAAAATATGGCGTGTGTGATATCAAACGAAAGGTAATTGAGTCCGGACTTTAACAAAATACATTTTAGTTTCTGTTTTTTTTTGTAAGGGTGGGGGAAAAATTTGAGTTTAAGTCAAAACATGGCTTGTGTGGTATCAAACAAAAGGTAATTTAGTCTGGAGTTGAATAAAATATATTTCAGTTTTTGGTTATATTAGCTCACACGTACACTATAACTATAGTACCTAGTGTGAGCTTAGGGGCCCATATATTGGCAGAGTATTTTTATTGAACTAGCAAACATATTGCCCAATTACTAAAAAAAATTGTTTTATTTTTAACAAACTATGAGTTCCTCTGAAACTATTTTTATTATAAGTGTTCTCAGAATGGGAACGTTGGCACTTAAATGGCTAAAACATATTTATTAATTTTTGAGTTATCGTGCTTCAGACAAACGACATCATCAAAAACTTTGGTGGTTATGTTATCTTATTTTGCGTGAAAATAAAAAAAAGATTTTTTTGACAATCCCAATAGCATTACCTATGCATAGCTAAAAATAACTTTAACACCCTATATGTCTGAAACGAAGCAACTTTGGACCCTAGTTCAATTAAAGTTTTATCTCTATTTTGGGACGAGACGCTTAATTTTGGAACCTGTATGTATTATACTACTAAGCAAAAGGTTCCGCTAGGTTAGGTTAGCGTGTTTAACTTGTGCTGTTGTACAGTTATCTTTTCTTTGAACGATCGGTATCAGTCGATTTGATTTTAGACAAATAATCTATTTAGATTTGCGCTAAGAATTTTCATTTTAATATGTCGTATTGTATTTTGACAAACATACCTATTTTGTTTTCAAAAAATTATTAATAATGACGTATTCCATACTGTTGTAAAATTGTCAAAGGAAATAAAAGCTGTATTTATTTATTTATGCCAATAGGAAAATGCGCCCCCCCTGCAAGGACCCGGGTTGCCCAGCCATAGCGCGACCCTGCACTACTACAACGAAAGGGATCCAAATCTTACGGAGGATGTGGGCTAAATATTACTACGTAATCTGAGGGCACGGCAGTGCCTTTCTAAAACTCTACTTCGGAATCAGAAACGAATCTCAAACTTTGCGCAGTCGTAGATCTTCATAGATTTAACAATCCCTCCAAGTTTCATAGACTTCCATAAAGTAGTAAAGTATTGTTACAAAATTTTAAAAAACGCCGAATTTGCCACTCACACATGTATAGATCATCAAAATTCTACTGTACTTCCAGACATGCTACAAAGCTAAAAGTTGGCAGACTGATAGAAATTATGACTAAACCCCTGGAAAAAAATTAAAAAACCCCAAAATTCTACTTTACTCCCGTCCCCTATACATTTGGTTATGTAAAAATAACATTGCCCACTTCCAGAAACGTTAGAGAGCTGAGCTCTGGTAGACTGATAGGAACTATGATAAAATTATAAGAAAAAAATTTAAAAACCTCAGAATTATAATTTATTTTCCTCCCCTGTAAATGTAAATTAATGTAAAAGTAACATTGCCCACTTCCAGAAACGCTAGAGTGCTGAGCTTTGAAAAGCAGATAGCAACTATGACAAAGCTATGGAAAAAAAATAAAACACACCAAAATTCTGATTTACTGCCCTCCCCTATAAATGTAAAGTAATGTAAAAGTAAAACTGTCCACTTCCAGCAACGCTAGAGAGCTGAGCTTTGCAAGGCTCATAGGAACTATGATAAAACCATGAGATAAAATTTAAAAAATCTTTTTTTAATTTATTTTCCTCCCCTATAAATGTAAAGTTATGAAAAAGTAACATTGCCCACTTCCAGAAACGCTAGAAAGCTGAGCTTTGGAAGACTAATAGGAACCATGATAAAACTATAGGAAAAAATTTAAGAACACCAAAATTTTAATTTACTTTCCTCCCGTTTCCAGGAAGGAACTACGATTAAACCATGGGAAAAAATAAAAAAACTTCAAAATTTTAAGGCATTGCAAAAGTTTTAAAATTCTGCATAATTTACTAATTTAAAAATTTCATATTATCCAATTCCTTTAAAAAAGAAGTGAAATCATAACAAAACCATTTCATGTAAAAAAAGCCAGGTACGCGAAAATGATATTCAGTAAAAAGAATTAAGAAAAAAGTAAAGCCAAGTTCTCCAATACAAATTTCAAAATGAAAGGTTCTTACTGTTTGGAACTGTTTTTCTATACTTGGCTCAGCCAGAAAATTAATTTATTTATCAAAAAATTCCTTTTATATTTAATATAAACCTGGGATGAGGACACCTACTACGATTGAAGTTAGCTCTCTCCGTAGTGATATTAGATGTTTTCCTCTGACCCGAGACTACCCGCAAATTGGCAGTTGGTTTTTATGTTTTTTTTAAATTTTCGGGTAAAAGTTCTTTTATTTAGAGACAGTGTTGCCACGCATATAACGTAATGACAAAATGTGATATAAATTCAAAATATTTTTGATACCAGACAATTATTTCAAGAGCTACCAATGCGGTAATCCGCAGATTTAATTTTATTCTAATTATTATTGAAAATTATTTTTTATAAAAACTGGTAGCTATGTCTTGTTTGGCAACAGTGTTCACCAACTACCCTAAAGTCACCAATGTTCTGTGAAGTGCGAAAAAAAATAAGAAGTACAAAGTAAACAAAGACCTAATCCTATATTTTCCTGGCGGGTTTTCACTGGTATTCGTTTTTAAGTTTTTCCCTAGTTGTATTCAAAACTTTTTAATTCATTTTGCCTACAGAATACAAAACAGGCTTTTGACAGATGAATAAAGGATAGAGAATAAAAAATTTTGTCTGCAAAAGGTCGAAATTGGACTTCCAAATATCCTGTGACATCTGTCATTTAATGTCGCATTTATAAAGGATAAAGTTAGCTAAAGGAATGCATGCAAAACGTTCCTATTAGCAAGAATTGTATCCTTTATTTTTTCATCATGGCTTATCCTACCAGAGCTGTTATTAGGGATCACCAAGCATGCGTTTTCTCGACCATATCTAAGTTCATTCATTAATGAAACCCATGCGAATCTCGACCAGAATATATTACGGTAGCCAATAATTATTATCAGAGCGATCTAATCTACTTTTGTTGCCGGTGTAATGGCTATAATTATTGCCTCGGTGCAAAAGAGATAGTCAGTTTAAGAACAAAATCTGCTAAAAAGTTTAGAGGCAATTTGTTTTTAATTTAAATTAAAAAAGTTGTTATTTATACAGGACTTCGATCCTTTTGGATCAATCAATCAAGTCAAACATGTGGTAGCAAAGTGAAGCAGGACTATCAAAACGGACGGGCCACGATCCTCCACTTTGTTGACGTCACATCCGGGGCTGATTTTTTTTTTTGATGGTCACGTCACGACACAGCTGATTGTAGTGATGGGCAGAATCGGGTAATTTCAATCCTCGAGTATCGATTCTCGAGGATTTTAATAATCGGATGATCATTCGTTCGAGGAATCCTCGGCCATAATTTTTGAATGTTTTGTTTTTGATGTTTACTTTCGGCAATGTGGTTGTGTAACATAGCCCGAAGATTTGCTTTCAGTGCATTGTTGCCAATAGTTGTCTTCTGAAAAACATAATGGAGTGTAAACAATTAATAATTGATTTAATTGCTATATAAATAACATTTTAAAGGTTTGGTTTTTCATTTCTTTATTTCCCATAAGAATATTTGAAAAACGTGGTTTTGTGAGTTTCTGAGTTTAAGGATTTTGAGTATTTTTGTTTTGTGGCAACTTGGCAACGTTTCAAGCTAAAATGAAATTTCTGAGAACTACACGCTACAAAGGCGGTTTTAGGCTAATTGCCTTATTTTTAATTTTTACTCTAGATATAAATAATGATAAAAAAATAATTCTATATAAAATACCTATTTTCAGTGTAATTGAGAATTGAGGAAGCGATTTAAAATAATTAAAAGGTTATCCTTTCCTGAGTCCTCTATACAAAACAAAACAAAATGCAAGGCAGACGGCACATACGAAATGTCTTAGTTGGTTTCATGTTTCATGTCACGGAAATCATCGAGGATCCAGAAAAATCCTCGAAACATACCGAGGATATCGATCCTCGAATGACCGAGGATTTTTCACTCGAGTGATCCCATCACTAGCTGATTGTCTTTAAAATATTGAAGTTGGAATGACGGTTCATGAATATTTGATTTAAAAAAAAATAAAGCCGGTTTTGAGATTGTTTTTACTATATTCTTGCAGAACAATTTTTTTTTAAATGTATGGTAATCCTTAATATTTCAGAGCCGCGTTATTAGCTCACACTAAAATTAAATTTAAAACAGAATCAAATGTGACACACACATATGTAAAAGTCAAATACATGTCAAATATAACAGTTGGCATGCGGTACATGGCGGGTAATTTGAATTAAAAATAAGGAATGCTAAATTTTGAAGATTTTAACCTTTTAATCATCTTGCATCCTTACAAAAGTTTGGTGGAATATGAGAATGGTGTCTGAGAATATTTCACTGAAATTTCGGGGAAATCTGTAGTGCCATTTTAAAAATATCATAAAAAAAACTTCTGACGTCCCATAAGACCCAATGTAAAAGTCAGCCCCCGGAGAACAGCTGATTTTTTTAGGGTCGTGGCCTGTATTTTTTTGTCGGCCTTGAGTGAAGTAACGCATACACCCAATGGCAATGGAATAAATCAAACGCAGATCGATCGGGAGGATTCAAAACTTCAGTGCAATACATATAGTCATAATGCTACAGTAAATTTTTTAAGCTAACAAATCAGTCAAAAAATGGAGTTAACTTTTAAAGGAAATTAACAAGAATGCCTTGCCGAGTTGATTTCTGTTTTCGGTAATGCAGCACTACATCAGTTGACAGTTTCTCATTGTTATAAAGAATTCAAGGGTGGACGGATTAGCCTTAGCGCAGGTGCACCAAAACGGCTGCCACCTAGGAAAACATCGATGCTGTGCGCATGCTCATCACTGAAGACGACATTTGACATATCGCGAGATTGAGGCTTCATTGGAGATTTCAAAGACATCAATTCAAAATTTTGCATGAAAAATTGGGGGTAAGAAAATCAGTTTCTCGCTGCATACCGCATCTGTTAACCGAAGAATATAAAGGAGCTAGCGTCAATTGTTGTCAGAAAACTGTAGACAACTTTGAGGCAGGAAACTCGAAAAACGTGAACAGCATTGCCAGTGGTAATGAATCGTAGATTTACTCATATCAACCCAAAAATAAACGTCAGTCGTCTGGGTGTTCCAAGATAAAAAAAAAGTCAACAAAAGTCATCCGTTCTCGAACTGTATCCAACAATTCCTTGGTAAGATCAAAGGACTATTCCGGCCAATTGGTACATCACCATTTGTTTGCCGAAAGTCATCGCTGAGCTTCGAAAAATGAATCCCGAATGACGAGTCATCCTCCGCTAAGACAATGCAAGTTCGTGCAAAGCACAAAAAACCATCCTTAATACAGTCCCGACCTAAGTCCCAACGATTTTTATACTTTTTCGAAAATCACAAATGGACTACGTGGTCAAAGACTTCAATAACCAGAGGCATCAGTCGACCCCTTCAAAAATGCAATTTTGACAGTACCAAAAAACGAGTGGAATTACAGTTTTGACAACTGGTGCAAAAGTGCAGTAATTTTCGTTGAGAATACTTCCAGAATCAATAAAGTCTTTTAAACTTATCTACTGTTTTAATCTAATATGCAAAACTTAAAAGGCAACCTTCGTAGACATAAAAAATCTATCTATCTATCTATCTATTTAGCCTTCTTCGATCCATCTTTGGATATAGGCCTCCCCAATATCTTCCACTCTTCCCTGTCTGTCGCAGTGTTCATCCTTCTAGTTCCCGCATGTTTCTTCAAATCGTCCGTTCATCTCATTTGTGGTCTTCCCCTACTTCTTTTATTTTTCCAAGGTCTCCAGTTTACAATACGTTTGTGCCATCGATTGTCTTTCTGTCTGATATTATGACCGGCAAATTTCCATTTTAATTTTGCTACTTCTTCTCCGACATCCCTTACTTTTGTTTTATTTCTTATTCATTCATTCCTTTTTCTATCTGTTAGCTTTACATGTAACATTTGTCTTTCCGTTGATCTTTGGGCTTTTGTTACCTTATCCATGTTTAATTTGTAAGTGTCCAGGTCGGGGATCCATAGGTAAGGACAGGTAGGATACATTGGTTATACACTTTCGTTTTGAGGTACTGAGGATATCTTTTAATATATAGCTTAATTTACCGAATGCTGCCCAGGACAATCTTACTCGTCTATTGTTTTCAGCTGTTTGGTTTTCTTTTTTTAGTTTAATAATTTGTCCCAGGTATATATATTCGTCTACTTGTTCTATTCTCTCTTGGTTTATTCTGATCGTGATATTTTCATCTGTGTTGGTTATGATTTTAGTTTTAGTGGAGTTCATAGTCATGCCTATATTTTTAGCTGCTGTATCCAGTTCTTCCAGCATTTTTATCAGTTCTTCTTTCTTATCTGTTATTAAGGCGATATCATCAGCACATCCCAGGTGGTTCAAGTATTGTCCGTTTACTTTGATGCCCATTTCTTCCCAATCTAAGTTTTTAAAAACATCTTCTAGGGCCTGGTTAAATACTTTAGGGGATATTGTATCACCCTGTCTGACACCCCTTCTTATTTGGATTGGCTTGGTTTCCTCGTGGATTTTGATTGATGTTGTTGATTCGCTAAATATATTGGCTATTAAATCTGTATTTCGTGATCGATTCGGCTATTAATTAAAGATGCTTTTACAGCCCAGTGCTCAATGCTATCGAAAGCTTTTTCAAAATCTATAAACGCAATATATAGTGGAATGTTGTTTTCGTTGGATCATTCTATTAGGATTTTCATGTTTAAAAGGTGGTCAACTGTACTGAAACCTTTTCTGAAGCCTGCTTGTTCTTTTGATTGATATCCGTCAAATTTTGTTGTTAGTCTATCTGTTAATATTTTCGTAAAAAGCTTATAAATTACTTTAAGGAGTGTTATAGGTCGATAGTTTTTTAGGTCTGCTCTATCGCCTTTCTTGTGCAGAATAATAGTTAAGGATTCTTTCCAGTTGTTTGGGATTATTTTTTCTTTTAGTATTTTATTCAGTATGATATGGAGGGTATTAACTAGAGGTTTTCCACCATACTTGAGCATTTCTGCCGTTACTCCAGGGGATTTGTTATTTTTCATTTTATTTCATGCTCTTTTTATTTCCGTTTTGCTTATTTCAGGTTGTAGCTCTAAGTTTACGTTCTTTATTTTTGTTTGGAGTTTCTCCATGGTTTCTCGCGATGGTTCCCCTTTTGTTTGGATTAATTATGTATAGAATAGTTGTCTGATATTATAATATCCTCTTTAACGTTAGTTTCTATGCCGTTTATATCCTTTATTTAAATTATTTCATATCTACCTAGAGTCGGCCTTAAACATTTCATATTTCTATTATTTTCTTTAACACTCTCAACTTTTATTGCTTGACTCCTTCTTTTATTTTCTTTTATCATTAATATATACAGTTATCTGTTTTTTAATCTTTTTTTGCGATATCTTTTCCTACTTTTGTCATAGCTCTTGTCAGCGTATCATTTATTTCATAGATATTTTTATTTTCGCATCTTACGTTTTGGGTGTTCCTTCTTTGTATATAGCTCTACTTTGTGTAAGTTTATTCATGCCAAGCTGTACATTGTTATTATTAATTTTTCTTTTCATTTCGAAATTGCTATCAATGCATATTTTTGTTCTGACCATCCTGTGATCACTGCCTGTTGTAAGGCTGTCTCAGTAGTCAGTATGTAGTCGATTTCGTTTTTTGTTATTCCATTAAAGCTGATCCATGTCCACTTTCGTTGCGGTTTCTTTCTATAAAACGAATTCATTGCATAAAATTGTTTTTCCTTTAGATAGTTCATTAAGGTTGTGCCCCTGTCATTTCTTTCGCCGTATCCAAAATCCCCTATTTTAGTTTCCTCCATGTTCATTCTCTTACCCAATTTGGCATTGAAATATCCCACCACTACCGTAAGATGAGTTTTTTGTTCTTCAATAGCTTTGGAGATGTCCTCGTAAAATGCTTCGATGTGCTCGTCATCGTAGGTAGAAGTGGGGGCGTATACTTGGATAACTTTAAGTGATGTTCTTTTCATTTTTAATGTAAGATAGGCAACGCGATCTGATATTCCTTTAATAGTTTGGACGTATTTTCTGATGGCTTTATTTATTATGAATCTTACCCCGGAATTAGTGTTATCTTCGTTACCTTTATGGTATAGCAGATTACCGGAGTTCAGTTTTATCCGGTTTTCGGATTTTCGACGAATTTCTGACAGTCCTACAATGTCCCATTCTCGACAGTTCTTCCTCCAGTTCAATAATTTCTTCGTTGTTATTCATTGACCTTATATTGTATCTTCCTATTGTGAGTCTGACCAGTTTTTGTCTTGTTTTTAAATGTTTAATTTTTGTCATAAGCGAATTTTTGCCTCCCTCAGTTTTCAAATAAAAATTCGTTATAGTCATTCGATTGGCAGTAGTTGCTGATAAAACTGCTAAATTTTGTTAAATTTATATACAAGATGACGACGATATTTAGATTTCACGAAAAACACTAAAAATTGTGTTTTTGATCGATATCTTGAAAAAATTTGTAGATATTTTTAATTTCGATACAGCTTCTTATTGGAATTAAAATACCTCAACTTTTTTCTTATTTAACCAATATTGTATTTTAAGCATTTCCAAAATCCTTATGTAGATCATTTTATCTGGGACACGCTGTATATCGGGTCGAGAATTACATTTAAAGGAGCCTACAGACACGCGAGCATTTCTTGAGATTAGTACGCGAACTAATCTCTGCATACATGTACGTTTGGTGGAATTGCCTACACACACGAAGACAAAATTAAACGTTCTAAACATAAACACGATATTATCGCGTTTTGCCTAGACACCGAGAGATTTGCTCGCGTACATTGTGCGCGCGAGCTAATCTTCGAGAGATATTTTAGGCGGATATTGTCTACACACGAAGAGATTAGTATGCGCAAACTTGTACGCGCGTACTAATCTCTGGAAATGTTCGCGTGTCTGTAGGCCCCTTAACAGTTGGGTTATGACGTCCAATAAGAGGTCCAACTTTTTATCTACACCCAAAATTTTGGAAGCAATTACGCGGCTTCTTTTTTTTGATTATAATAAAAAAATACTTTTTTACGGTCAAATCTTGGGCTGATTCCTTAGAGTAACAAAAATATAAAGAGAAGTAATCAACCGCGGCCCCGTGTAAATTTTCCCTATTCGTGGCGGTCATTTCTGAAAACTTAGAATTTACAGAATCCCCGGCGATGCCCGGCAACATTGCTGCGTCACTAGAATCATCTCGCAAAAACCAAAGTGGGCTGAATTTTCACAATATTTTCATAAACATAGCACTTCTTCTTTATTTTTACGTCCAACTAAGTTCCTTTTTACAAAAATAAAACTAAACACACAATAAAAAAACACCAAAAATTCAATACACCGAGTCCGACGGCCAAGACAACACTGCATTTAATACAAACACATGTTACTGTCAGTGTCGACTTTGGAGCTTAGGAAAATCTGAGCTAATCGTTCACGACTTGAGGACCACCTCATTAAACTTGTTGCCATTATATAGGTGAAAAAATTATTTTTTGTTTGAAACTCGCAGACCAGGCGCGGCTCGTGCCGCAGGCGAGGTGAGGCGGTACATTATAAACACCAGTATACAAGTTATTCTTTCTTAAAAGTTGCGTCAACGAACACCTAGAGCATGTTACACCAGTTGAAAAAGATCAGCAACATATTTATAGGCAAAAAGTTTTATTTATAATGTCGTTTTTCTGTTTCAACTGACGTACCATGCTCTAAAAGTTCCAGCACGCGACGAGTTTTAAAGGAGAATAACTTGTATACTGGTGTTTATAATGTACCGCCTCACCTCGCCTGCGGCATGAGTCGCCGCTGTCGTAGATAATGATTAAGTAGAAATAAAAATTCGGACTTCCATTGTCTTTATCTATTTTAAACACGACGTTTCGGTTAGTAAGTATCTCTAACCGTTTTCAAGTGTAAACTAAACAATCAAGTCTAAAGGCTACTACTTATACTACTTGTTGTGCAGTGGGGTGTGAAGGCCCGCCCCCTTTTTTAATTCTAAGACGTTTGATTTCCTTAAGGTGTAGTTTCCATATGTTTGGTATGTCCGTGCTTGGTTGACTGAAAACTTCTTCATTCTGCATTATAAACGCAGCTTCAATAAACTTTGGTTTTCGCCATTGTGACCCCTTATGCAAAACTTTAGCTTCAGACCTTTGAATCATGTGATCATTTGACCATACATGATCCGCTAAACCGGATTTTTCAATATCCCGTAATTGGGTACTTTTTAGATGTTTATTTACTCTAACATGAAGAGCGTGTTTCGTTTCATCTACATATGATTTAATACACTCGCATGAGATTTGGTAAATACATTCCTTAACATTTGAGGGATTTTTTGGTTTTGTTTTAGTTACAAAACTCCATATTATTGTTTGGCTATTCGTCTTATATTTTCTGAAACCCCTTGAACATATTATTTTGATAATTTGCTACATTTGGTTTGTTTTTAATCTTAGAGGTCGTTGAGTTTATTAATTTCTCGGTATAACCATTCTGTTGTAAGTAGGTTTCCTATATACAGTGGTTCGAATTTTTCAGTCTAGTCGTTTGAAAAGAACATCGAAAAAAGGTTGGGTTGAATAGGTCAACAAAACTAAAGCACTATATATTTTGCAACTGGTCACAAGTTGAACCTGATTTATTATTTATACAATTTAAAGAAGATACAGGAGGCGACAACAGCGTAACGCATGATTTGTTTACCAACAAATGAATTAATGACCGCCCAAAACGAGGTTAGCGCTACTCTTTTTTTTCTAAGTAATAATTACTCCAAGGCTGATTCCCAGAACGCATTGCGTTTCCTATTGGTCCAGATACGTTAGGGTTAGGTGACGTTTTTAAGGTTGAAGTTATGTGATATTGTTTTTAAATTAGCTCATCTGTCCTCCTTTTAGGAGGTCAAAATTGGTCGCAAACGTATCCTAACCTTGCGAAATAACGCAATATTTTACTAAGAATTTAGCGATTTTGGCTTGGAAAAACTTTATGACTTTTCAGAAATATTCATTGCTTATTTCTACTACAAGCCCTTTTAAATAAAGTGAGATATTTGCACTGCATAATTCAGAAAACATAAAACGGGAAGCCAACTATGCACTTTGGAAATTTGACTGGCTTCGGCAAATCCCCGAAGATTTTCCACTGCGTCTAACTTCACCTACATTATATGCCCTTTCAAACTGTAATTCATTTTCCGAACCGGACTCCAGTCAATTATTTAAAAATTGAGGCCCCTCGGTGCATCATCATTTCTAACCAGGCGCCGCCGCTGCTCCCACACTGCTCGTATTTTTCCCAAAGAGCTAGCCTTTAAGTAGCCTCAGTGAATGCAAGGCCCGAGTAGCAGCCATTCGAATCTTTTTTGTTAAGACTACTTTCTTTTTAATTTTCCTTGTAGAGTTTGTTCTACCTCGTGTCAGGCAAGCCACGCTGAGGAAAGAAATGCCTTGTTCGAAAACACCGGTGTCCGTGGTTGACTATACCCCTACGAAGTTGCCTTTTATCCTTTGTTAACTCATTGTTTTCGGTTCCGAACCGACACCGTGAAGATGGTGATAGCATGGTCGGGTTGAACTGTGACGACATGTCTATCTTCCTTATAGACCGGTGGAAGTTTTCGTCCCGCCATGGACTTAGTTTCCTTGGTTCGCCATCGTTTCACTTGTAGGATGAAAATTAGGTTTTACCTATTTTTTAATTCTTTTTGATTTACCTTTAACTGAACAGTTGATCTGGTGTTACCTTTCCCCATATATGTATTATTTCAATACCCCCTGTTACCCATTTACACAATGACTGGCGTTTGATGGTTCGGTTCGGTTCGGTTCGGTTCGGTTCGGTTCGGTTCGGTTCGGTTCGGTTCGGTTCGGTTCGGTTCGGTTCGGTTCGGTTCGGTTCGGTTCGGTTCATTTACATACATTACATTTAGAAATAAAAAACGACAAATGCATATATACCAAATTTAAATAAATAGAGTTCTTGTCAAATGGGCGCCGATGATTTGACGTGACGAATACCACGAATTAAATATATATATATATATATATATATAGATATGTCCATTTATATTGCTATTTCAAATATGTTTGTATCATGAATCGTATGGTACCGTGGATATTGAAATATTTTATGTATATGCTTTGCGCCAGTCTCATAAGTTTTAAAGCTAGTATAGTTGAGTAGCTTATAGTTAAAAATCGTGAAAGATTTTTCAAAACTGCCCTAGTTCGATTGGTAATAGATCACAAAGTTTTAGGTTACCGAATATTTGCCTCTAATTAGAGCCTGTTTGACGTCATGAATCCAAATATGGCTTTTTCAAGTTTTTTCACAATTTTTGGCTCAATAACTTTCGCGAAATTAATCTTACAAAAAAACTAATAATACATTTTTTGTTTGCAAGAGAACTCCAATTTTATTAATATAGTAAAGAAATTAGCTTTATATCTCAAAAACTCACAAAGATTTAAATTTTTAAAAAATACTAACAAATAATAATTATTTTTCACCCAAAAAAAACTGAAGAAGATTGGCTATAGATCTCTTAATTTTAACGGGTGTTTGCCTCAAATTTGAGTAAGAGCGTATGTGTGGCGTCATAAATTCAAGAACACTACATCAACTTTACAGAAAAATTGTATGGGTTATGATTGGTTCGCAATAGAATAACAATCTAACTGTCGTTTTAATGAGCTTTATATCTGAAGAACTAAAAACAATATTGTTACTTGCTTAAATACTAAAAAAATTCAACATTAATCAAGAAAATTTTAGACAAAGAAATTTAAAGAATGTTTATAGTTTTAGACTACCCTCGATCGATTGGTGATGATGGATCATTCAATATTATATCGTCGGTTTGCCTCGAATTTGGGTAGGATTGCCTGTGTGACGTCATAAATCCACCAACTTTTTTCATTTATTTATGACGTCACGCAGGTGCTCTAACTCAAATTTGAGGCAAACACCCGGCAAACTAAAACTTTCTCTTCAAAAAAATCCTTTTATTAATAATTTTAAAAAAAATTTATGTCTTTAATTGAGCATGTGCCAAAATGGGGGCATCATTTTTTTCTAATTTAAGTAACGTAGTATTCACACATTGATTGAAACTTCATGTTCAACAAAAGCGGAGCTGTCAGGTACTTTAAGTACAGTACTTGAAATTGTAGTTCAAGTACTTACATGTACTTCAAGTAGTGTACTTGAAGTACATCTACAATCCGGTAATTGTACTTGGTACTTAAGGTACCTTTAACAATGTACTTGGAAATGTACTTGATTTTGTCAAGTAAAGTAGTTCAAGTAAATTATAAGTACTTCAAGTACATTCAAAATTATATTTTTGGCATTTTTCTCAGTTTTTGACATATTTAAAGTAATTGAAGCTATTGTAAAAGTAAAAGACTTGGGGAAAATCAAGTACTTTTATAATGTACTTGGTACTTGAAGTACATTTGAAAAGAAAATGTACTTAGTACTTCAAGTACTTTTACAAATCTTAATGTACTTGTTAGTTGTACTTGAAGTACTTTCATAATGTACTTGTGACAGCTCTGAACAAAAGTAAAACTTCCCAACTAGGTCTTTTATACAGATTATTAGGATCTTTTTTTGGGCAGATTAGAAACAGAAGTGTGACTCCATCCGAGTACAATGTTTATATATATATATATTATATATTATATAACTTTTAAACCACAAAATATATATATTGTAATTTGGCGTTGAATAAAATTTCTTGCAACTATTTTTATCATAACCAAAAGTAGTGTCAGATCTTTGGTTTTCGAGATATATAAAAGAAACACAAAATGTAATTTTTAAAGAAATATTTTTCACCCAGTTAGTTGTAAAGGTATAAGATCCGTTATCTTTTGATTTTGTATTTTAATCCGGGATTAATATTAATCTTAATAAAGGGACATAAGTCACAACACAAAACGCAAATTTTCAAAAATCTCCCCCCCCCCCCCCCTCCCCGCCTAAATGATTTCCTGGGTAAGGCCCTAACTGCTGGTGCTGGTTGTGTATAGAAAGATATTGGCAAGAAAAATATGGTATGGTACTGGGATGTTTGATAGATCTCCACTGCTTATAAATTAAATTTTACTTTTTGTTTAAAGTATTTTGCGCACCATTACCTATGCCAATTATTAACGGAAGGGTTACGCAATCGTGCGCACATACATTTTTCGGTTTTTAGTAAGAATTTTTCCAAATATTGTTTATGTTACACATATTGAAAGTAGAACAAAAGGCGCATCTAAAACTATTTTTGAAATTACATTATTATCATCCCCTCGATAACAGTTTACATTTAAATAATATGATATAATGATAATTTTATTTCTATTATCGATATGTATAATTGTATTGCCAAGGCTAAAAAAAAATGCTCATAGTACAGGGCCTTTAGACACGAAGGGCTACCCAGCTAGCCGATATATTGGAAACCTGGGACGAGCACCAGGGGAGCACTTTCTGCTTGTTTTACCACCGTTTTGTCTGTAACAATCCGGCGAGTAACTTACTCTCTCTGCTCTCTATACTCCACTCTCCAATTCTCTCCTTTCTCGCCCGCTCCCGCTGTAAACTTAGAGCCACTCAGTTTTATTGAAAATTTGAAATTCGAGGCCAATAATTCAAGATCGGCAAATAACGAACGATTCTGTTTCATTTTTGGGCAGCTTCGATATAAAATTTCGAGGGACAGATTAGGTAAGCCTTGCCAATTTCAAACGATTTGGACTTATTGTAAATTGTCCGAAAAATTAAACAACAGTGCATCTGAAAAGTTTAGATTAACACTTTACTAGATATTACAAATTAAGAGAAATTAAGTTCGTTGAAAAAGACATAAAATAAAAAAAAAATGTAAATTGGATTTAAACTCATTTTATTAATTGAATCGCTTGAAATAATATAAGGATGTCGCCATTAACCTTTAAAATTTATATGAAAAAAGTACTGAAGCATTAAAAAATAAAACTAAAAAGTTTAAAATGAACAAAAAGCCTATAAATAATACTCCAATAATAGGCCAAAAAACTTAAAAATAATTGATGCCTAATACCTCATTTTAGTGTTAATTTATTCCTTCTTATCGAAATAAACATATAAGAAAAAGTAACTGGTTTTGTATAGTTTTTCCCTGCTGATTCTCAAAATAGTTTTTCAAAGCAGCTCTAGTTTTTGAGAATTTTAATTTTATTTTTCGTTAGCCTCTCCCAAAAAATTGCCAATCTTATAGAGACCTCATTTTTCTAATCAAACTCTGTAGTTAAGAGGCCTACTTTAACCCGTGGGATAGTTGTGAAAGATTTTTTTAAATTCGCTAAATTGATTGGCAACAGAACGCGTCATAAATCCCAAATGGCGGCTTTTTTCAAGTCTTTTTACAAACTTTGGCTTATAACTTTGTTAAAATAAATTTTACAGAAAAAAGTTTCTTGTTTGTAATAGAACCACAATTAAGATAGTTAAGAAATTAGGTTTAAATCTTAAAAACTAACAAAGATATAAATTTTTTAAAAGTACTAAAAAATAGTAACTTTTTTTAATCGATTGGCTTTGCATCACTTAATTTTAAGTCGTTGGATTTATGCCTCAAATTTGAGTGAGAGCGCCTGTGTTGACGTCATAAATTTAAGATTGCGATTTTTCAATGTTTTTTCACAAACTTTTGTTTTACCTTTTGCCACATCAACTTTAATCATCAAAATTAAGTAATCTATAACCAATCGATTTGAAGTAGTCCAAACTTCTTTCTTCATTTCTTTTGTAAAAAAAAGGTATTTACTTATATATTATATAAAATATATTTTTTTTAGCCTTTAACTTACCTGTAGTAGCTAGCCGCCCTTATGCTTTACATATTTTTTCGGGTTCTAGCGGGGGTGGGGTAACTACCCCCTTTAACCACTCTGCTTACGTTATTCTCAGGTAGATATTACTAAAACGAGCTGCTAAACACGATCTGATACTATGTTTGAATTTAGCGTACCAAAACTACCCAAAATCATTAAAGAAATTTCAAGCACTAAATTGTGTCCGCACCTGATTAACGGCGTGATTACTGCAAGTAACTTCTCTGGACTTTACGTGTATCGATAACGCTGGAGGCTAAAAATGCCTGAATATCGGAGAGACCGTTTTGTGTTGTGAATTATTTATTTGTTTTTTATGATCCACTCTTTAATCTCTAGGGTCTAGTAGTTGCTATAAAGACTGAATTGAAAAAAAAACTTAAATTAAAGCTATTTTTATAAACCGTAATTCATATTTCCCTAAACTTTAATTTAAAACCAGTAATTATTGAATTTTTTTATACAAACATTTGTTAGGATGCTTTTCTTCAGGTTCTTTGCCTGTCCGATTGAACTCTTTAAAAAAACATGAGAATTTTATTTATTGTTACATTGAAAATTTTAGTTCATATGACAGAGCTTTATTTCATTGTATAACTTTTCCACGTGTAAGTCAAATATTGTCAATGTGTTTCCTCTGTTCGTTATTTTCCGTGAGCGCTTTTTTCTCCGTGCGCTTTTCCTCTTGTGCATTTGTGTTCGGTGTGCATGTTTTCTTTGCACTTTTCATCCATGAATTATGTATACTATTTATTACTTTCTTTATTAGTACGTACATTTAAATATATTTTAAAAAACTACATCAATACGACATTATTATTGCCTGAGAGTCCTTCGTATAGGTAAAATGAAAATCTACTATTTTTACACATTTGCTATTTATCAAAGAAGCTTTTATATGATTCATGTTTCCTCTTCCCCGGGCACGCATTGTAAGACCTATTTTTACTTTTATGTAGACACCGAACATCTTTCATTAGACTTATAACACATATACGTCCCTCTTTACCGCCCCTTGAAAGCTATTCATATTTTCGATTTATGGCTTTTGTATCCACTTAGTTTGTCTACGCAGCTGACACTCTCTGTTATACTTTAGCTTTTAAAACACAAATAAGACAAGAGGTGTAAAAATATCCTCTGGAAAACCTTAGAGAAAGCACTCGACTTAAACGCACTAATAAATTTTTGGAGTTAAAAATTCTTAAAAAGCGTGCACTTTCTGTTTTATGCATGGCCTTTCCAGCAACTTGTGCGCGACATTTGGTGGCCTAGTTGCTATAAATTTATTATCGCCTCCATCTTTAAGTTACATAATACCATATTAGGAATAATTATCAAAATTAAATCCGCAAGATTTTAGAGGCTAGCTAAGGCCTGGCAAGTGGGCCTTAACGCATGGCGTTTCCGCTTACCGCCAAAGCATTCCTCCATCCCTCTGTATGTGAGGGAAATGACGCAGCAGACAAGGAGTGAGGGAAGCGGCACTTGCCGATTATTTCGCCTCTGAACCAGCCCTGAGGATATCATACAATGCTGCTAAATTAACCATATTAAAACGGATGGAGAATAGCTTTCAAAAATACTGAATAATATGCTAGAACTCGCTCAGTCCAAGGACTTCATTAACAGAACTTGTAGAAAGAGAACCATCATTGGACTTACCAGACAGGCGATACGTATATTGACTGGTCTTTTTACGGGTCGCTAAGAGTCCCCAATGCACAGAATGAGACTAATAGAAGAGACCGAATGTATGGAGGATGACGAAGTAGTCAGATATGTACTGTACGAAACCTCAAATTGATTCAGAAGATCTAAACAGTGCGAGGGATGATCAGCTGCCCACAGTAGGTGTAAGAATTTTGTCTGCAGGACCAAACAGGACTCCACAGGACTTTATACATGACCAAGATTTTATTTTAACGTCCTGTAGGATGGTGTATAAATTTGGCTTAGCTGATCACCCTTCGGAACAGTGTCTCACCCAAACTGATAGCCAATCTTTTTGGAGGATTAGACATACAGTGGTGAGAAACCATGCACTCAAAAGTGAGCCACAATAGACCCACTGGTGATCGCAGTGGAAGGGCTCACTCACATATGAATGATCATCATTCCTCTGTCTGGTCCGATCCGATCCGACTATCTAGTAAGGGTAAGGATACCAGACCACTTGAATACTGCCTTTCTAGACCTTTATGTCCTTGAGATTATGTCCTGCACGTTGGGCCAAAAAGTAAAACACAGTTTCATCTCCGCCCTGAGGGCACAAACTGTCATGGTTTATTTTGACAGTAGTACTTACAGTATCTTGCAAGCACTACAAGCAGGAGATTTATCTATTTTTTTTGTCCAACTGCCATTAATGTAGCTTCTTGTTTATCTACTCCTTGAGGGCTAATCCTATTTGCCCCACGGTCAGCCCTAATCAGGGCTCAGGAGCGACAAAACTTTGCTCTGATCTCCTTTTGGCTAATTTATCGGCCTCTAAGTTGCCGCGGATCATCATATCCTCTAAAATCTACAGGAGCGTTTTAACATCATGTGTCTCGGTCAGACTTTTTAATTGCTTTAGAGAATTCCTTAGACATAGCTCTCAGTGTCGCTTGGCTGTCATTTTCTCTCCTTCTTATAATTATTTCTCTTTAATGGCAGCTTTTTAAGAATAAAATTTTGCTGGGAATACGGTAGAAGGCGGATATTTAGTGTGGGAGACATTCTATCACCTTGTTTTTCGTTATGTTAAACAAGAGTGCCAAATCCCGGTTGTCTTAAATGACATACTGTGAAAATTAAAACACAATATTGCTCTGTGCCCGTGCTCGTAATTATTTTTGAACCAAAATTATGAATGGGCTGGTAATATTCATTCTAAAAATGAACGAGGGTCTCGTACAGGAAGAGAGCAAGATGGACTGAGTCTACTTATCTTGTGCAAGAAAAGGTAGATTGTGTCTTTGTTTGACAAAAGGTTCTAAAAGAGACAGAAGATACATCAAACAAAACTTGAAAACCTTTTGAAAACAGTGACAAATCTCTGTCGCTGACCTTACTTTTTTATTATGAAGAGGTAACAGCTGAATCTCAGATGGCTAAAAAGTCACAACAGCATAATTTTGAATTTTATTTTGAACAATAAAGAGCGTTAAATCAGATTTTCATTTTTGTGTTCGTTCCAATTACTATGATAAACGGTTGTAAACTTTATGAAAATATATGTCCTGTATCCCCTTAAAAATATGTTGTTTAATAATGTATTTATGCTTAGCACGCTATTTTTAAAAACGAACTCATAAATTCTATTTTTTTTCAATATGACAACCAGCACGCGTAAGTTTGATATTAACACTCTTTTAATTATTTACAAGCCGCTAATTATTTATTTAATTTAAATTTATCTTTAGCGCATATTCAATTTAATACGAATATAAAGCTAATTTAGAAATGTGAAATTTTGCAATTGGTTAATAAAAGTAAAGGATTGGTAAGGTTTCTATAATAAATTTAAATTATAGCAATATAATATCGACAATCTCAGCAAAATTTGGAAAACTTGACTCATTTTTAAAAACTAAAACTAAGGTTAATTTCTAGTCTAACTTTTTTATTCCATCCAATTATGTAAAAACTTTCTTTGGTATAGTTATTTCTTTAACTATTTAAAAAACTAATTAATAAAAGATTATAGTGATATACTAAATTCTCCAAATAAAAACCTACTGGAAAAAACACATGGAAAAACAAAGCCCTGAAAAAAACTGAATTTGATGTTCAAGAAATTTATATAGAAAGGCTTTGATAAAAAAGACCAAATTGGTGAAATATTTTAAAATAAGATAAGGTACGTTTTAATGCAGTTGAACCTTTACCTAAAATATAGTTTGTATCAAATCCGAACCGAACCAAAATTACACTAAAAATCATTGGTTGTACTATCAATGCAGCTAGAAAAAAATAAGAAAATTAGGCAATTCTATTAAATTTATTACATACCTTACATACCTATTTGTTACTTGTGCATTATATTCTAATTATAACTTAATATTGTTTAGGTATAGGTGTCTTTATTTATAAGATATTTTTAAAGATGGATTTTTTCGATCTACTAATTAAAGGAAAAACCAAATTGTTGTCTTCTTCAAGTAATTATTTAGTTGTATAAATTCTCGAAAACACCGCCGCGGATTTTATTCAATATCTATGACACCGCACATTTTGTCACAATTTTATAATCATTATTGTTTATATATTTTTTACACAAATTTTAAAGCTTCGAATTCTAACCTCAATTTATACAAACTATACAAAATTATCTCCTTGTTATTTCATTCCCGGCCCTCCGACCTTAAAAGAAGAAAACCTTAAAAACTATTTTGTTTTATGTCTAAAAATGTAATAAAATTTTTTACCATTGTTTTAAAGTTTATATATTCAGTAGCAGTATTTCTTAAATGCTTATTTTTATTTATTTACAAACACCTTTGCCCGTCACCCCCGGTATCTGTTTTGTTAAAAATCGTTTATTTTTATTTTCCGACGCTTATAAATTAACAAGGATGGAGAGGCGTTTTTCTGTAAACAATTGTATACCATAGAGGGCCAATATTTTCCTACATTGATTTTGACCTAAATATATTTGACTAATGATAAGATTGTCGCGCCCATACGTACAGGATCTCTACATGGGATTAAGCAAATAGCTACCTATCAACTTATATAACATACGTATTTTAATTTAAATTTCTCAAAAGTTTTAATTCAAAAGAGAAAGATTGCGTAATGAACAACGCACAGAAGCCTATAATACCTAATTGCAAGACAAAATGTTAAATCAGCATTTGCTATCAATTCATTTAAAATCTGTGGTATAGGAACACAATAACAAGTATTTAAATATAATACCAATTCCAACTTTTGTTAATTCCTAAAATGAAAAGATTTTCCCCAGCCCTCATATCTGTCTTTTTTAAGCTTTATCAGTATCATTTTTATTCCTATGACAACTATGTTTATATTAGCGACATTTTGAAACGTTTAAAATTTTGGCAACTTTGACAGCCGTGATAGTTATTTTTCGTTATCTTAATTATCAGCAGGTAACCATAAAATCATGCCAGTCAAAAAAGAGTTTTTGGAACGTTCTAAATTCACTTGTCAGGGTTATTCATAGATGTGGAAAAATACTTAGATAGCACTTCGACTAATGCTTAACCTCCATTAGAGGCGACGCACGTTGACCGCCATTTTTTCACAGATTTTAAGTACAAGCAATTACCTTTGGGGTACGTTCAGATAGCACGTCGTATGTAGTCGGGCGCGCTCAAATCCGTTCAGATTACATACTGGGTGAAAGTTACTCTCGTTTATATTCGCCGAAAATAACGTCGGGCGAAGGGTGTACTTCTCTATGAGGTGGGTGACAAACGCTCGACTTGCGCAGTAGGTATATAAACCAACCCCCCAATTTTTTTATTTTTTGTTTTATATTTTCGAAAACATATTACATAAAAGTGGCACTTTCCATAAATAAATAATCAAATTTTACTTTTTCTTGAAGACAAAAAACACTTGTTTGACTTTTGACAGGTGAGTTCTAAGTTTCTTTAGAAAAGTTCCTATTTTCAAAAGATTGTAGAAGCCAAATTTGTTGTGGTTGGGTTTGTTTTATATCCCGTATAGAAAACATTAAATGTACTTACCTATTAGCTCACACTACTACTATACTATAGTAGTGTGAGCTATAGTGATCCTAATTATTTCGAGAAAAAAAAAATTGCTCTGATTTTAAAAATTTTTATATATCTGCGTTTCAGATGATTTTGAAACTTTTTTGTCGCGCCGTGTGTCTGTCTGTCTGTCTGTAACGACCAATGCGCATAACTCAAAAACCGCTTGCCCGATTTGAATGAAATTTGGTCCCTAGGCTGGGTTTTCGGTCGAGATGGTCCCATTTGAAAATGAACAAAATCCACCGAACGCAAGTCAAATAAAAGGGTGGTAGTGATATTGTGTGATATCAAACAAAAGGTAATTAAGTCTGGAGTTAAACAACCTACATTTTAGTTTTTTTTTTTAATTGGTGAAGGTAGATTTCAAAAATTAGAGTTTAAGTCAAAACATGGCTTGTGTGGTATCAAACGAAAGGTAATATATTTCAGTTTTTAGTTATATTAGCTCACACGCACACTATAACTATAGTACCTAGTGTGAGCTTAGGTGCCCATAGATTGACAGAGTATTTTTCTTTGTGGGATTTTTGCCAGGGGTGTGCATGATGGTTTACCCATAGTAACATAGCACAATGGATAAAGTTAATGTCTTGTTTTAAAGCTCCATTTTACCATAATCAGCTGCCAGAAAAAAAAAGAAAATACCAAAATTAACCCTAAAATTCCATTTTTTGTTATGTTTCTGTGTAAATCGATCCTCAAAACTGTATTGGTTACGGGTTTCACATCGCTCCATGCAATGAAGACAATTGCCTTCGGAATAACCCTTGGCAGTGTGAGTTGTTATTAGAGTATCAAGCAGTTTTTCAAGCAGAATCCTCTTGCAGCGGCACTTCTTTTAGGAAAACACTCTTTCAGATGCAAATGGACCTTTACAGAATTTCATTATGACTGTTTAGTTTCTACTTAGGAGAATGTAGAGAATGGATTTTTATCTGGACAACTTGTTATAGAAATATAAATAATATTATACTAGATATTACTTTGTGCTTTCAAATTAAATAAAAGACATTTAAACGATGTATATTTGTATTCTTTATTTAATAATAGATAATGTAACCATATAAAGAGGTTTGATATAATGTAATTGAAGATCTCTCAACGCCCCAGCAAACACTTTGAGAATTTGTCTTCTTTCGCATTCTCATTTTCATACGCTATTATATTATATTGCACATGTATGTACGTATAACTATTAATTTTCAAATTATTTATTTCTTTGAAGGTTGTTGAGCAGAGGAACTTAAAACCTGTATTTCTTGTACACAAAGAAAATAAATTTACAGAGAAACACAACTTTTAAATCTAAACAAAACTTTATTTGTCTATAATAAAACTCTGTTAGCCACCAAAAGTCGGGTACTCCAAAAGACTCTCTATTTCCATTTTTCAAAACAAAAAAAAAAACACTTATTTGTGTTTATGTTAACTCTACTAAATAAACTGTAACAAATTTTTAAATCTGATCAAATTTATCAATAATTTTGAAAAAAAATATATTTTAAGGTTATGTTTATTACATCCATACCGTTCACAAAGGCAAGACGTCCGGCGATTTACCCATGACGTCATTCGCTCGGCAAGACGTCTCGCCCGACGTTTCAATCTGAACGTACCCCTGGAGGTCGTTATTGTGAACAAGCATACTGGTTCACAAGATCACAAAAACTACGTAGCAAGGCTTCAGAACGCAGTGACCTTACAAGCGTTTTATAAGCCAACAGTGGAAAATAAGCAGTGACGCTCTCTCAAGTATATTTACCACGAGTTTAGTTTAATGCCGCTGCCTTTCGAATCGTGCCAACTAAAGTTGGCGTTGCTTAATCTGTAAAAAAATTGTGGATTTTAATTTCTTTTCATTTCCTCCAGTCTGCGCTGGTTTGACAAGCGTTTTATTTATTTTTCTATTTCTACGGGTGATTCTGTGTGCCTGTCAGTTTTCAAATTATATCCCTGTTTAGTTTCTTGATTTTATTTCTGAAGTAAATTTGTTGATTAAAAAATAAACATTGAACTGTTCGTGGAACGCCGAAAGCCTGGAGTGCCCAATCATGTACTAGTCCTAGAACTTCTTGGTAAACCTTACAAAATACCGGTGACAATAAAGAAACATCTGCTTCATTACGGATTGCGTTATGTTTAATAAAGTTAATCGAATGGCATGTGGCTACCGTGCAGCCTCCGCAAACACCAACAATAACGGTGTGTCAAGCAAGCGTTTTAAAATGTCTTTATTTGTCGACTCTTTGTTGTTTTGAGGTTTTTCTATGGTTTAATTTCCCTTTTTCCTAAAGTTTGTGCACCTCTTCTTTCTGGGATCAAGAACAGAATGAACTGGCACGCGAAAACAAGCAGATCAAATAATCAAAACAAAAGTTTGTTCCATTCGCGCAAATGTAAAATGTTCCAGTTGCTGGAAATGTTCAGCCTACTACAGTACTCGCTTTATTATATTTTTAATCATTATATTAAGGATTGACAGTAATTCCATTAGCAATTTATGCAAGTCTGTCCATCTTCTTACGACTATGCAGGGCCGGACAGGCTCCCTTGGGCACCTCGGTACGAGAATACAGTGAGGCTCCCTACCAAAAGGCCACCTCGAAAAACTAAACTTTTCCCATTTTGCCGCTCAACAAACACCAAATCTTTATCAAAAACTTCAGTTTCCTGTTGTACGTTTGTAATAAATGTTTTTATATTTTTTGTAGCTTAATCTTAAGGTGCGCGTCTGTAAATCGGTGATCACAATTAAGGGCACAGGAAAATGACGCAGACCGAAAAAGCTTACTCGGAAAAAGCGCACACTGTAAAATAGCGCTCAGAGAAGCCATACAAAAAACTCATGCAATAAAATGAAGTTAAGTTTTATAATTAAAATAATTTATGTTAAAAAGCATCAGATTAAATTTTTAGAATGTTAAAATAATTAAATAATTCTTTTGTGCGAACCTTTTGTCCGCATGCGTTTTATTCATGAGCATGAAGTTAGCGAAGCACCCATCGCAGATCGAATCGTGACTAGGTGGAAAATTTGCCGTTAATTAGTCGTGAATTAGTTGTGGAAAAATTAATTTTGTCGCTCTTATTTTTGACCCTTTTTTCGGGTGCTTCGCTAACTTCATATGAAGTTAGCGAAGCACCCTCGTAAAAATGGCTTTTATCAAAATCGAATATGGTGGATAATTTGCCGCTAATTAGTCGTGAATTAGTTGTGGAAAAATTAATTTTGTCGCTCTTATTTTTGACCGTTTTTGAGGGTGCTTCGCTAACTTCATATTTTGGCACCCATCGCAAATCGAATCGCTACTAGGTGGATAATTTGCCGTGAATTAGTCGTGAATTAGTTGTGGAAAAATTAATTTTGTCGCTCTTATTTTTGACCGTTTTTTAGGGTGCTTCGCTAACTTCATATGAAGTTAGCGAAGCACCCTCGTAAAAATAGCTTTTATCAAAATCGAATATGGTGGATAATTTGCCGCTAATTAGTCGTGAATTAGTTGTGGAAAAATTAATTTTGTCGCTCTTATTTTTGACCCTTTTTTTGGGTGCTTCGCTAACTTCATATGACCTTAGCGAAGCACCCTCGTAAAAATAGCTTTTGTCAAAATCGAATATGGTGGATAATTTGCCGCTAATTAGTCGTAAATTAGTTGTGGAAAAATTAATTTTGTCGCTTTTATTTTTGACCGTTTCTGAGGATGCTTCGCTAACTTCATATGAAGTTAGCGAAGCACCCTCGTAAAAATAGCTTTTATTAAAATCGAAAATGGTGGATAATTTGCCGCTAATTAGTCGTGAATTAGTTGTGGAAAAATTAATTTTGTCGCTCTTATTTTTGACCGTTTTTTTGGGTGCTTCGCTAACTTCATATTTTGGCACCCATCACAAATCGAATCGCTACTAGGTGGATAATTTGCCGTTAATTAGTCGTGAATTAGATGTGGAAATATTAATTTTGCCGCTCTTATTTTTGACCGTTTTTTAGGGTGCTTCGCTAACTTCATATGAAGTTAGCGAAGCACCCTTGTCAAAAATGGCTTTATACATGACCTATCGAAACCGAATATGGTGGATAATTTGCCGCTAATTAGTCGTGAATTAGTTGTGGAAAAATTAATTTTGTCGCTCTTATTTTTGACCGTTTTTTGGGTGCTTCGCTAACTTCATATTTTGGCACCCATCACAAATCGAATCGCTACTAGGTGGATAATTTGCCGTTAATTAGTCGTGAATTAGTTGTGGAAAAATTAATTTTGTCGCTCTTATTTTTGACCGTTTTTGAGGGTGCTTCGCTAACTTCATATGAAGTTAGCGAAGCACCCAAAAAAAGGGTCAAAAATAAGAGCGACAAAATTAATTTTTCCACAACTAATTCACGACTAATTAGCGGCAAATTATCCACCATATTCGATTTTGATAAAAGCTATTATTACGAGGGTGCTTCGCTAACTTCATATGAAGTTAGCGAAGCACCCAAAAAAAGGGTAAAAAATAAGAGCGACAAAATTAATTTTTCCACAACTAATTCACGACTAATTAGCGGCAAATTATTCACCATATTCGATTTTGATAAAAGCCATTTTTACGAGGGTGCTTCGCTAACTTCATATGAAGTTAGCGAAGCACCCAAAAAAAGGGTCAAAAATAAGAGCGACAAAATCAATTTTTCCACAACTAATTCACGACTAATTAGCGGCAAATTATCCACCATATTCGATTTTGATAAAAGCTATTTTACGAGGGTGCTTCGCTAACTTCATATGAAGTTAGCGAAGCACCCTAAAAAACGGTCAAAAATAAGAGCGACAAAATTAATTTTTCCACAACTAATTCACGACTAATTCACGGCAAATTATCCACCTAGTAGCGATTCGATTTGCGATGGGTGCGAAAATATGAAGTTAGCGAAGCACCCTCAAAAACGGTCAAAATTAAGAGCGACAAAATTAATTTTTCCACAACTAATTCACGACTAATTAGCGGCAAATTATCCACCATATTCGATTTTGATAAAAGCCATTTTTACGAGGGTGCTTCGCTAACTTCATATGAAGTTAGCGAAGCACCCAAAAAAAGGGTCAAAAATAAGAGCGACAAAATTAATTTTTACACAACTAATTCACGACTAATTAACGACAAATTATCCACCTAGTCACGATTCGATCTGCGATGGGTGCTTCGCTAACTTCATGCTCATGTTTTATTCTTGTATGTTATTTCAGGGCTTCTAATAGAACAAGTCAATAGAAATACTATTTTTTTCACCTTTTACTTATCTGTCTTAGGTATTAGCCTTTGCAACTTACATATTTTTTTGGTATCGGGGCCCCGGTGGCGCCGCGCCGCTTGAGAAAAGAAAAACGTGACGTATCCTAGAAATATATATCAGTGATTATAAAAGAAGTCTATAGGTAATAAAAAAGCCAAATACTTTTTTTAAAGCTAGTTTTATTATTAAATTAAGAAATTTGATTTCTTCTAAAAAAAAACCCGATCGGGGCCTAGCCGACGTGGTCAGTCGAGGCATGCAACCAGTGGCGGATCCAGGGGGGAGGCAGAGGGGCTTAGGCACCCCCCCCCCCCCTTCCAGACAAAGAAAATTTTGTCAGTTCTGCCGCATTACTTATTTAAATTTGTTAATAAAATCTACTTAAGTTTTCAAAATTTTTCGCCTGTGGCATATTTGAACAACCCTTTGGCGCTAAATTTGACAGGTCAGACCTATAAAAACCACAAAAATAAATAGTTTGGTGTTTGGCCACTTTGGCCCCTCCCCCCAGGAAATCCTGGTTCCGCCACTGCCTGCCACCATGATATCTTATAAATTGATTCACCCATACACAGCACAGCTATTCTGGCAAACTTACATATATTTTTATTTTCCTATATTTTTTGTCTTATTCCTGGCACACAGGTGCTTTCAATTTCTCTGTCAAAAAATTATTTTGTTTTCGTCCTCGACTACTTATCGTTATAAATTTTTTACTTACTTTTTGGATTTTAAGCAGAAATGAAATTATTATTTAGTGCAATACTCTTTCAAGTTTTTGTGCTAGTGTGAGTTTGCGATACTGATACAGATACTAAGTAAATTATTTTATTTTATGTGGCACTATTACTACAACAGCCTTAAGCAAGGTTGTTTAAGTGGATTCTGTGTTTTGATTAAGTAATTTCATTAGGTGGTACAAATATGTAATTATCGCACAAAACAATTTGCTACTGTTATTTGAAATAGTAAACCTTGTCTATCTAATTATTTGGTTTGTCTGTTACTCGTGGGTTTACTGTCATTTTTAAATTCTAATGCTTACCGGTTTAACTATAGGTATTTTCCATTATAAATAAATAAAAGACATACATATTAAGTGATAAAAACAATTTTAGATTTCGTCGAAGGTATGAAAGCTACGTTCTTTGTTTTTAGCTTACATAGTTTCGCGGATCGAGCGATGTAAATTTCATACATTTTTCCTTATATTGGAATTTTTGCTTTCTATGGGGTACAAATGCTCTATTTCCTCACCATTATTGAAACAATATGGCACACAATGACTCGTTGTCTAGGTTAGTATGTTATTTGTTGCTTTTATTACAACTTTTGTGAGTGATCAAAACAATAGATGATTTGGTTCAAAATGCAACAAAACTTGCAAAAACTTCATCAATGGTGTCTAAATAATCGTTTGGAGTTAAATATTAGTAAGTGCCAAATTATGACTTATACGAATAAAACAAAAAATGTTATAAAATTTGATTATCATATAAACAATTTAACTTTAACAAGGCCTAGTACTTTTAAAGATTTAGGGGTGACATTTGACAGCAAATTAACTTTTGTGGATCATATGGAATCTATAGTTGCTAGAGCTTAATGTATGGCTTTCTCGTGAGGTGTACACAAGATTTTCAAAATATAATGGCAATTAAGATCCTTTTTTGTGCGCTCATTAGATCACAATTTGAGTATGCTGCGGCGATTTGGTCACCAATCTACAATGTGCATAGGGACAATCTTGAAAATGTTCAACGAAAATTTTTGAAGTATTTACCCTTAAAATCGGAAGGATTTTACCCTTTTCGGGGTTTTCCTCATACGGAGCTCTTAAGAAAATTTAATATTAGTTCTCTAGAGACAAGACGAAACAACTCTGCTCAAGTCTTATTGCATAATCTTTTACATAATAAAATTGACTGTGCCGAACTATTAGATAGATTGTCTTTTGTAGTACCTAGAGAGTCATCACGGTCGGCTCTGACGTTTTATCTTCCTAATGCACGAACCAATATCATGACATCGTCCCCGCTTTTTAAAATGTGTGATATGTGTAATAAATTAAATCTCGATTATTTTTATTTATCAGTAAAGGACATAAAAAAGCTACTTCCAAAATAATAATAACAGAATATCTTTTTTTCTTCTGTTGTTTTTGTTTGTTTGTTTGTTTCAATTTAGGATTTTATTCATGATGTATGTTGTTTCTGTGTGTGTGTGTGTGTGCGTGCCTGATGAATGTGGTTGTGTGTATGTTTAGAGTTTTTAATCTTAATTGTAATCTTAAGAATATTAAACTAGATTTTTCTTGTAACTGATTATGTATTATTTAGATATAACTATTTTCTGTACATTTCTATACTGTAATTGGGCTTATGCCTGTTGTATAGATTGCAAAATAAAATAAAATAAAATAAAAATAAAACTTTTATTGCTTTCATTAGCATCATCATTGGATATGAAGCTAAAATTAGGAGCCAACTGTCTTAGCTCGTCTAAAAAAAGCATTGTGCATTCTATTTTTTTTTACATCATAATCACAGATAAACTTTATTGGAACTAGAAAAGAGGCTAAGAAACCGGTTAAAAGTTACGCAAACACTAAGCTTTACGACGGAGTTTTTACAATTTGCATATCGTCGGCAAAACCCGAAAAATGTGCAACTCCACATTAGGATAAAATTATTAAAATAAAATAAAAGATCATTAGAAAAATTAAAATACCGGAAAAAGACAAAATAAGATGTAAGAAATACTAATTTTCCTACATAGAGACTATATTTTAAATACATGAGCGCACCCAGGGGGGCTCGAGGACCGCCCCTTCCCCCAAGTTTAAGATTTTTTAGATATTTCCCAAATATTTCATGAAAGAAAAAACAGCTAAAATATCATACGACATCATGCGGCCTCGCCCCCCCCCCCCCCCAGAGGCCTCGCCACTCCTCCAAGGCATATTCCTGGGAGCGCAATTGTTAAAAATCGAAAGAGTTTTGCGAATCCAATTTTAAAAAAAAGTGTTTTTTTGGTCTCTCCTGTAAATCTTGTCTCTCCTGTAAATTGGAGTTACACACTTTTCGGATTTCGCCGACGATATGGACAACTTCAAATACTGGAAAACACTAGTGAGTTTTAAAGTTTCTAAATTACTTAAGATTTTTTTTGAGTCACATTATCAATCAAATTTAACATGGAAAGGTTTCCAAATTAGGAAAAAGTAGATATGTATGAATGTTATATTTTGTGTAATAAGAATGCTGAATATGGTTCCTTTAAAAAACAAAATAGTAAAAACCTGATGAAAATATTGAAGCTCTGGTTTTACAAAGTGTTGTTGACAATCCTCGCATCACCCTTCGTGAACTGGAAAATAATGTTGAAGTAACCAAATCAACTGCACAAAGAATTCTTAAAACATTCAAGTATCATCCATATGCAACACATATTAGTCAAGCACTCCGAGATGGTGACTTAGAAAGAAGAACCCTATTTTGCAATTGGTTCATACAAAAATCGCAAGAAAACCCTCAATTTCCGCTTAAGGTTCTGTGGTCCGATGAAAGCAGGCTTACAAACTGCGAGTTGTTTAACAGACACAACTACGTGTCCTGTGCCGATGAAAATCCGTTCTTAAAGTGAGGTGCACCATCAAGTTAGGTGGGGTTTGAATGTATGGCTAGGAGTTATAAACGGACACATGCTATTTAACATTTTTCATGATAATTTAACGGCACCTCGATTTCTAGAAATTCTACAATATTACGTTGACCAAATTTTAGAAAATTTGTCTCTTCAAGATGTAGCAACCATGTGCTTCCAGCAAGATGGAGCACCTTCACATAATGCAAGAATCATAACCGACTATTTAAATCAGCAATATGAAAATAACTGGATCGGAAATCGAGTCCAGTTGCCTGGCCTGCACGTTCGCCGGACCTTACGCCTCTAGATTTTTATATTTGGGGATACCTAAAGGATGAAGTTGATTCTACTACTCATAATACGATAGAAGAACTTGAGGCAGCCGTTGTTCAAGCCATAGAAGAAATTACTGAACAAATGGTTAAATATGCATGTATGTCTCTAATTTATCGATGCAGGATTTGCATAAATAACAAAGGTGGAATTTTTGAAACATTTGCTTATTTAATCCAATATTTTAAATTAAATAATAAATGCAAACTTTTATTTCAGAAATAAATTGTATTATTTCTTAGCCAAAGAAAACTTAAAAAATAAGGGCATTAAAGATTTGCATATAAATCAAATAAATGGAAAAGTTTTGAAAGATAGTTACGCATGAACAAACACAACTACGGCATTTGTTCCACAGCCAACTAAGTGAAAACCCTTTTTTTAATAAATTCACATTTTCCGTCATCCAAAGATAGGCTTCTTATACACCGTAAAAATTATATTGAAGTATAAATCCAATATGGCGGTCATAAGAAATAACAAAGTTGGCTATGGTTTCAAAAAAACTACAAGGCCTAGAAAAAATTGTTAACGCCATTGGCCGTAGTGGCTTATACAAAACTACCAAATTTCATTAAATTTGTTTGCAAGATGGCGGCGATATATCAATTTTTCAACAGATAGATAGCGCAACTTTTTTCTCATTTAAACAAACTCGTAATTAATTGGGTGTTCCTTTTATAACAACTTTGGCGAACATATTCAAAAAATAAGTGTTATATAACTCCTATTGGACGCTTTTCTGTAGCATGCATAAAATGGAGAAAAGGGGGGGTTGCAATTATGAAATAATAATACCCTGTACTTCTTTTACTTGAAAAAAAATATGTTCACACAAGCCAGACCCCCCTAGCCCCTTCCCAGGTCAGAGAGCTAGTTACGCCGGTGGTCGTCGGTTGAACCACAATTCTCTTTACAACACTTTTAAGCTGCTCCAAAGTCTCAAAACTACATAACCATTAAACTGAGCAAGAAGACCATTTTCTCTTGGCCGTTTTATCCTCGCAACGTGTTCTAGCTTTTATATGTACTTAGCCGAGTGTATTAACTCAAGTTTTACGGGCGGAACTTTAAAGATTAGCAGAAATATTACGCTATAGAAGCTAGATCGATTTTGTTTTACGACTGTCAGTGCCGAGTATGGGATTATACGAAACAAGAGTTGTAATAACATATTATAAGGTTTGTGAAAGATTAGAATCCCTATTTATCGTCATAAATGACAACAGCAAACTAGTCCAAGATCATAAATTAAAATGGTGTACAGTGAAACTTCTCCTTGCGGACACCTCTATTAAGTTGTAACCTCCCTTTAGGCGGACAAATTTGTTGGAACCAAGCTTTTGCCTTTTTATTTACATGTTAAATTCACTCCTTTAACCGGACACTCTAATAACCGGACGCGGACAATTTTTTTTGGGTAAACATTTTTGAAACCTCCCTTAACCGGACGCGAACCTTTGACAATGGGACGGAGCGCTGCACAACATGGGCATAAATATAATGTAACATGTTGGCAACAATGCACTCTGCAGACGGGGAATTACCTCTTTTTACTAAATACTTCTGTCGTATACACAGCGCCGGTTTATCCTTTAGGCACTCTAGACACTTGCCCAGGGCCCGCAGCCTCAAGGCGGTCCGCAGAGATGGAAAAAAATGCAAGAAGAAAATATAAAAAAATTAACTTTTTTTAATTTTGGGTTTTTTGACAGTTTAAAAATTGAAAATATGCTAACTTTTTAACGGAGCATCGCATAAATACGCGGTTTCCGGAAGATAGTACAACAAAATTTTTTCAATAATTTATGGTATAAGCAAGAACGTCGTAGTTTGTTTTGAGATATTAACAAAAAACTGTTTTCAAGGCTGATATAACGTGCAATGGGTTAATGGGCTAGAAAGGTATCAGATCCGTCATAGATCCATTTATTTTGTTAATTTTATATAAATTAACTTACTGGGGAAAATTCTAGGCGTCTCGGGACTTCTCTGACCTCGGACTCAGATTGAGCGTCGAAAATTGCTTAGGAATATCAAGGTCTGTCACATTTTTTCGTAAGTGTTTCAATAATAATTCTTGGCTTCTGAAAGTTTAGTTTCACATATTGAACATCCATGCTGTCTGTAAGTTCAACTCAAATATTTAACGTGAATTTTTTTTGTTAAATTCAACTTGTCCCATCCTAAATCTATTTGTTTTTCTAAGCGGCTTTGTTAAGAGGGAGGGGGCCTGTCTTACCGCTAGTACCAAGGGCCCGTTAGGCCCTGAAACCGGCACTGTATTTACAACATGATTTTATTCGGCGGGACTGCTGTGTTTATTTTTATTGTTCAGTAGGGTAGTAATAGATCTCTTTAAAATGGCGCCTAATAAAAAACTTCTTAGTTTACGTGAAAAATTGGAAATTGTTAACGTTTCGGAGAAGGAATATCTGTCAGCACTGAAAAATTTAATATCAGGAAAATCTCAAGCAGCGGAAATTGTTTAAATATCATATATATCAAAATTTTGCAGTTCTATCTCTTAAGCGGATACCTCCAATAAGCGGACGAAATCGACGGAACTGTGAGTGTCCGCTTATGGGAGGTTTCACTGTATTCGTTTGTGATCTTGGACGATTTTTCATTTGTCTTTTATGCAGGTGTCGCACCCAGGAATATGTCGCCCTTAGGGGCGTTTTTGCACACAGGACGGTAACACGATATCGCAACGACCAAAAATCACAAATTTGTCATACAATTGAGGCGTGTTTTACAAAAACAACATATGTCCAAAGCAAAAAAATTTCAGAAAATAAAAAAAACGGTTTATTATAAAAAGAATGATTTTCTTAAATATTTTTTTTATTACTCGGGAGTAACTATTGACTTTAGAATTCTGTTTGTTACATAAGAAAAATGTTTGTTGCCTAATTACTGTAGAATAAGAAAAAAAACGTTGTTTTGCAAGAAAGAAAAATTTAATACAAGGAAAACTTATAGGGACATATGTGCTTTTTGCGGAATAATACAAATTTTAACTGCTTATATCTTGGCACTTGTGGTGTTTTTGCAGAATCTTATTTCAAGGTCTTAAAGCCATCCATTTTTTCGACTAGATGACGCCACTAACTCATTTTCGTCAAATTTAGACTTTTGTAAACACGCCTCAATTACATGCAGTGTCGTCCGCTGCTGAAAAATTCCGCGACAATATTTAATACTGGCAGGACGGTGCTGTACAAACAGCAATTTGGTAGTCAAAAAACGATGTCGCCAACGATATTTTTAGTGCATTGTTGCCATTCAGAGCGCGCAGTCCATGACAAGTTTCGCACGATATACCGTGTAGTGGGCGAGCACTCAGCGGGTGCGGCGCGATATATGGCGCGCGGCAAATCGAGCCGTTACTGTCCTGTGTGCAAACGCCCTTACCAAATATTTTAAAAAATACCGCGTGATGCACCGTTTGACAGTATTTAAAAGACAACCAAACTATATCATCACTACACTGGTTTAAGTAGTTCTCGAGATATCTAAATTGATTTTAGCGCATGTATGATATGAGCCACATGGACAGTTTTTGATTTTCAAAAATTAATTAAAAAAGAACTACTGAAAAATTTTCAATTTGGGAATTACTGTAAAAAATTCCAGACATCTAGGCAGGGACTTATTTAATCCCGGATACGGATTCAGCGTCGAAAAACACTTAGGAATATCAATAATATCCCGTGGCGGCGCGTGTCCTTAAATAGTGTCCTTAAATAGCGTATAACTTCTGAACTAAAGAAAATTTTACATTTTTGAATGATTATGGCGCTTAAGAAAATAGGGGGGGGGGGGGCGGGCAGGGCCGCCCGACGCGCTCAGATCATAGTTCGTTCTTCAGATCTCGACATTTTTTTTGCGTTGTGTTATTTATAAATATGTTGTGAAAAAAATTAACTAAGCACTAGTGCACTCTATCGCAAGCGTATAGAGACAAGACTCTGAAATTCATCAACAAAAACAAATAACATGCAAACATATTTAAAAATTGAATAGGTATTTTAAAAAAAATGTGCAGCATAAGAAATTGCGGTTTGTGCACTTGCTACGTTTTTACTGAAACTAACCCCCATCCTCCCTTCCAAACCGAACCCCCCGGCACTCCGTGGATATACTACTGGTTTGCAGGATTATGCAAAAATGAAAAGATATATATAATTTTGAATAAGTAGATTTGATTACTCGTTTTTCCATAAATAAATCTTTAATGAAAAAAATTGAGTTTTTGAAGTAGGGCCCAGCGTGCCCCATTGAGGCTGCTAGCCCTAGGCTGGTGCCTAGAGTGCCCATAGGAAATCGTTTTCAGAATTCATTTGCGCCTTAGTGCTTTTCAGATTAAATTGTGTTAAATACCCAACCCACTAAGCACAAAAAATAACATTTACATAAAACAACCGTGTGAGCTTTATGCAGTTTGTGCTAATTTTTTTTTAATAATACGAAAAAATATTTTCGTTTTGCCTAAAAGTTATTTAACACCCATTAGATCGAAGTCGACTTGCAAAGTATACTGGGTAGGACATAGAACACATATTTTGCATAGAGTAAAGTACCTTATTTGAATAAATAAATAAAATTGTACCATGAAAAGTTATTTAGAATCAAAAGTTATGTACAGCTACAAAATTTTAGCCTCCTATTGAGTTTTCCCGAGATTTTTCTATTTTGCATAAAAAAAAACCTATTGCAAATGTATTCTGGACTCCCACCCATGGTAGCGCGTATGATTTTTGGTTTAGTTTGACAATGTATTATTTAGAATATAAAATCCTTAAAAAATTCTCTAAAAATATCAAAATTCTCAAAGTTGTCATGAGAGGCTAAAAGTTGGAATCTGAATATAACTTTTAAATCTTAACAACTTTTTTAGTACAAATTTTTTCTATTAGATTAATTTTTTTTCATTTGTCAAACTACTGTAGCCAGTAAGACTAATTAGCAATTTTGTTTTAACTTCATTTACTAGAAAAGAAAAGATTTAAACTTGAATTTAAGGTTTAGGGGGTTGATAACGCCACCACAGCACACAACTAGCATGTTTGAAAGGAGCTTTACTTATAACGTCTATAGCCTGTACAATGTTATTCCCAATTATCTTAAAAACCTAAACATTCGAAATTTTAAATGAAAAATTAAGTTGTATCTCTACGAAAAACAAAATATATCATGAAAAAAAAACAAATAAAGATTGCTGGATATTAAATATTACATTATAGGGTTAGGTATTATTATATATGCATGTAGATACTTTGTCTTGTTCTAAACTATTTTGTGATAGGTACTGTATTTTATTTAGTTATTTAGTTTTTTTAAGAAAAATTACCGGGGGTTGGACCCGAACAATACTAAATTGTCTTCCAGCTCCCTTTTGCATTTTTATAGTTAACAAAAACTTCTTTTGTAAAAAAAAATGTAATTAATTATCCGTATGAATGCAAAAAAAATTTACTACTACTACTACTACTACTACTTAGGGTTCACTCGAGAGTGCTGCCCGCTTTCTTTCGTCTGTAATTCAAAATTGTGTTGTATTTATAGCATTATTTTGTTTAATGTAATTCACTTAGTTTACTAGCTCAAACGGCTTAATTTTTTTTATAAAATAAGAGTACTTTCCACTAGTGCAAAATATGTTAATTTGTGTTCCACCTTGCATGCTATGCAAGTAAACTTTGATCTGATGAGGGTTAAAATAACGTTTAGGATAAGCAAAAGCTATCTACAGAAATAATTCTTCGGTTAACAAATTCCACATTTGTTAAGACAATTTTCGCACACACTGTAGAAGTTTATATAGCTATTTTTTTATATAATTAGCTAATCCAGAAAAACTGCATCGCTACAGAGAAAAAAAACTAACGACCAATTAGTGTCCCTTTACGACCGACGGTAACTTACTTTGGTAAGGACGGGCGGGACAGGACCGCGTCCTGTACACTATAATTAGACCACGCCGAGTTGGACACAAAGTGCAAACTTTTGCACAAAGTGCAGCAACTTTGGTCCAGCTTTCATAAAATGCACCACCTCTGTAATAACTGTTACTGCAAAACGAAGAAGCTGCAATGACGAGCTGAAAAAAATTACACTTACTAATAGTATTTTGCAATTGCAGGCTCTATAGGGACATATCCGGTATTGTAGGCATTGCGCGTGTAAAGAGAAAAAAACATCTAAAATTATCCTTTGCCTGCACATTCGTATGAACCTGGCCGTGGTCACATAACTGGGGGTACAATCCTAAAACAATTTTGAGCGGTCGACCGTTCGGTTATTAGTTATCTTCTTTTAAATGCGAGAATTAGTGTTGCCGCCGAGACGAGAGATTCTCGCCTCTCGTCTCGTCGATAGAGGAGAAAAACCCTCTCTTGTCGAGAGATTCTCGTTTCTCTCGTTCTCTCGAGCAAAAAAGGTTGGGTTTATAAATTTTTATGATTTACCATGTCTTCCTTTTATGCAGTGTTTTTTTTTTAAATAAAAGGTATGCAAAAATAGTCATATATTCCTTCCTTTACAACATGTATGCTCTGATAAATTCATTATTTATGTGATTAATGCATTATATCTGAAAATGCTGTAAATATTTTTAAAACAAGAAGGAAACAAAAATCTAAAAATGTAGGGTGTTTCGATTATAAAAGATCCCTCCTATCAAAATTTTACATTTATCAAAAGGGTAAGTAAGTAAGGTTTTGGCCATCAAATTATTTAAAGAAAATTAAGACATAAAACGTATTACTCATCTTTTAGTATCTATTTGAAAAACTCTTAGGTTGGTTGGTAAAAATGTACGGAAGTTTGTAAATAAAACTCTGAGATCAGCACTTTCATAGGACTTAAGAGCAGGTAGAAAGGCCTTGTTGCTAATGGGTGGAAAATTATATTTGCTGGAAAAAAAAAATTCGCTCTTACTTGGAAGTTAAATATAATTGTATAATAATAAAATTAAGTATAATGTTAAAATCGGAGACCGTAACTTACGACCTGCAAATAAATAGTTCTATGTAAGCATACAGCGAAAGAAAATTTAGCTAAACGTGTTTAAGTCATATACGCAATATTCCAATACTCCCTGTTTCCTATTTACACAATGGTTGGCGTTTGATGCAAACATTCAGAAATAAAGGTACGAAAAATGCACAGACACCAAATTTACATAAATAGAGTTTTTGTCAACTGTACGCCGATGATTTGACGTAACGAATACAAGAATAAAATAATATTCATGCGTAAAAGTATAACCAATCAGGACATCTTATCTTAAGGACCGCAAAAGGATAGACTTATACCCATTGCTATTGCTATTTCAAAATGTTTGCATGCTGCATCGTAAAGTACCTTAGGTATTGCAATAATACGTACTATATGGAAATAATATGCATATGTCTTTGAAAGCAACCAATCAGGTCTTTTTTGCTCAAAGACCCCAAAGCCCTCATGTTTGCATCGTGAATGGGCAGTTACCGTGGGTATTGGAATATTATGTATATGGTTTAAGTCCAGAATGGTATTTTGTAATTATTGTTATACAGAGGAAAACATCTTTAAGAGCAGTATAAAACTATTTTAAGGTTTTTATTTTATCTGGCAGTACAAATATTTTTTGTAAAAACAATGTGAAATATTCATATTTTATAGTAAATTTATTTTAATCCGGCCGTGACACTAACTCCATATGACCAGCCATCGTTGATTTCACCGAGATCAAAGATCGCCCGCCGGCTTATTTATCTGTTTGTTGGGTAACCTGTGAATAAAATATCCCTACATTTTTATTTACAATTTAATATCTCAATTGCTTTGCTACCTCGTCGTCATTAACTTTGAAAAAGACTTTTACACAGGGGTGTCTCAAAAACTTTTTATAGCTGATATAAATCACGAGAGACGAGATGAGACGAGACGAAAGAGAGGCTCTTTCAAACGATAGAAGAGTCCTATCGTCTAGACGAGACTCATTTTCTCTCGCATAACGAGACGAGACGAGAGAAGGCCTTCTCTCGTCTCCTCTCGTCTCGCGGCTACACTAGCGAGAATTAAACAGAGAACATTTAACCAAAAAACGTCAAAAACCTCCTCTGCGGCGAATCGGACCGCGCCAAATTGTCCCCGCAGCAAATCGGCCCGCGACGATTTATGGCGAATTGTCCCTCTCCCTGTCTGGACACGCCTTTGGTGCAAGTGCGAGTATATACACAGTGCATTTTTGTCGCCTAAAACTCCGAGCAAATTGTTAGGTGTTTACGTTTCGAATTTGGTCTTATTCTTTTCAGTTGCCCCTCTTATTGAACTTTAAATTCCAAATACAGTGAAACCTCCTATAAGCGGACACTCATGGTTCCCTTGATTTTGTCCGCTTATTGGAGGTGTCCGCTTAAGAGAGAGAACTGCAAAATTTTGATATATTTTTATTAACAATTTCCGCAGCTTGAGACTTTTTCGATATTAAATTTTTCGGCCATATTTCGTGCTGATAGATGTTCTTTCTCCGAAACGTTAACAACTTTCGTTTTTTCACGTAAACTAAGAAGTTTTTTTACTAGGCGCCATTTTAAAGCGTTCTATTACTACGCAACTAAATAATAAAAATAAACACAGCAGTCCCGCCGAATAAAATATTGTTGTAAATAAGACATAATTATTTAGTCTTCGCATTAAAACGGAAAGAGGTAAGACCACGAATCCAGAGTGTATTGTTGCCAACATACTACATAATATTTATGCCCATGTCATGCAGCGCTCCGTCCCGTTGTCAGAAGTTCGCGTCCGATTAAGGGAGGTTTCAGAATTTTCTAACCAAAAAAAAATGTCCGCGTCCGGTTATTAGAGTGTCCGGTTATAGGAGTGAATTTGACATGTAAAGATATAGGCAAAATCTTGGTTCCCACAAATTTGTCCACCTAAAGGGAGTGTCCGCTTAATAGAGGTGTCCGCAAGAAGAGGTTTCACTGTATACACTGAGACCGAGCCGTATGGAATAAATTCGCAAGTGGCTTAAATTTGGCTATTTAAGAAAAACCAAAAACACGCCGACTGAGATTTTTTAAAACAGCGGTCCTTTTTGAGCTAAATTTATAACAGCGACATGTAAAACAGCGACAATCAAAAAGGCGACATATCGGAAGGGCGATAGTGCAAAAGAGCGACATATTTACACAGTGACGTTGAAATCAGCAACATTTATTTTCTTTATATCAATACTGGTAAGCTTAGTAATATAGCTATACAGACAAACAGACAGACAGTAAGGTTAAGTATAATACTAACCTAACCGGACCCAAGGACAGGCTCTCCTCTTACTAACAGTTTAGAATTAAAAAAAAACAATTGTCGCTGTTTTAATATATCGTTGTTTTAAATGTCGACGTTTCAACATGTCGCTCTTTTTATTATCGCTGTTTTGATATATCGCTCTTTGAATGTCGCTGTTTTGAATGTTGCTGTTTTAAACATTGCGCAATAGCTGGACGTCATGAGAATGATTTGAAGTTCTAGCCCTAAACACTTTAGCAGCTAGTTTTTTTCGCCTATTGTCGTCACTAAACATATCGTCCAAATTTACTACAAGGTCTTTGGGTTCAGTTGGTTGCGTTAAAGAAGGACAAAGTCTATACTGTGGATGGACCAGAGGCTTTGATCCTTCTATAAAGATAATGTAAGCGAGGCCGCATTGCTTTGCATAGAGAGGACTAAAAAAAATACTCTGCCAATTTATGGATGTATCGTATAATATAATTTTCACCCATTTTGGTCCGCAAAAAGAACCCCTTATCCGCCACTCGGAAACCCGGAGATGCCCCCGCCCCCCGTGTAACAGCAAAACAAACTATAATGTTTTTTACAACAGTTACCTTTAATATAGTACCACACATGTTATATTTTTACCAGAACTCTAATTTTTAATCTCTTGTCTCCGATGGATTTTATTTATTTTTAAATGGGACCATCTAGAGCCAAAATCCAAAATATTTAGTAGTGATAATTAATAGAGATATGGGCAATTTGCGACTAAAGTTCGCTTAAGTATTCTATTTTCTAAAAGCAGTGGCGCACCCAGGAATGTGTCTTGGGGGGGGCCCGAGGCCTCTTGTGGGGGGGCGAAGCCTCATGATGTCAAATTTTAAGCTATTTTTTGTGTTTTATCATGAAATATGTAGAAAATATGTAAAAAAAAGCTAAGCCTTGGGTGCGCCCATGCTAAAAGAACTGAAATTTTAGGCGAATTTTATAAATAACATATGAAAATGAGCATAATTTATCAGGTGCGCACTGACCAAGTCCATAAAAATTGATTAAACTTTTTAAAGTAACCAGAACTACTTTAATAATTTTTCTGGAAAATTTTTGGCCGGCAACGTTTTTTTTTCCCTGAAATTGTTTTGTTTTTCTAAAATTTTCGCTAGTGGCGCCATTTTTTTTTTGGTTTTTAACAAGAAGTTCTCTGTCTTTTCTCATTTAGGCACCTCTTTTCTACCTACACGTTTATTAAAGGATGTAATCCTTGGGTGTATTTTGAGAAAAAATAACTTCATATACATCATTTATGGCTGTTAAAGATTTCATATTGAATATAACACATCCCAGATTCAGCATTGAACTAGGACCTTAGAGGCCCACCAGGGGCTTTATTCTTTAAATTCTCTTTTTAGGGAGTAAATGTTCTCTTAGGTTCACGGTTACCATTAGTCAATATCAGATATATGACATAAATTTGATAGTAATGACATTTTTTGTGAATATTTTCAATCAGAAATCTCCCTTCAAAATTCTCCTATTGCAAACTAGGAGAGCAGTTATGTCAAATGTTCTCTCGAAAATGAGCCCTTTCGCGCCAGTTTCAAGTCAGACACTATATAAACTGACCAATGGTAACGGTGAATTGAAGATAACATTTACTCCCTAGAGAGCATTTCAAGAATAAACCTTCTGGCAGAGACATTAAGGAGCCCTCTTTCAGCATTATGAAAGCTTTTTGGGTCACTGTGTAAACTTTTCTCCACTTAAAAAGATGAGGAGAATTCCGCGCGTTTCCAGATTCCGTTCATCCAGCCGGCCGGCGGCCGGTGACTCGGCTCAGCTCTGGTTTATGCACACGCTGAGGGATTAAGGAAATATAAGTGGCGGCCACTAGGACACTACTCGTTCATTATGAATTAATGTACAACCTTTTACAAACATCAAACGTTATAGCGGATGCTCATTTCTGCAATGGATGAACCGAGTATGGATACTTTTCTTTCCACTGCTGTGATTTCGATTTTAGGAACGTTTTTGTTTGTATGAGTTGAAAAGAGTGTTTTAATAGCAAAAAATTTAGTTACGTATACAGTGGGACCGATTTAAAACGTTACCAACGATGATTAGTCGGGTACTGCTAAAAATTTGGAAAAACGTTGAAACACATCGCCGTCGTATGGTGCTTTGACACATGGAAAATAATAAAATTTTGACTAGACAAATCTGTAACAATCAGCAATTTTTTTTTAAATAATTTAAAATAATTCAATTTGCGTTATCAGTTGTGAAAAATAAGCAAAATAATTAATAAATAATATTTTAATTAAGATTTTTTGCATTTTCGAAGTGGGGGGCGCAATCATGCGGTCTTAAAGAGCAGGGGACTCTACTGGGTGCGCACCAAATGTTTCAAAAACGATATAAAATTGTTTGTTTCTCTTGTTTATTAAACTTGATTGATCAAAAAATCTAAGCTGGATTTACAGGAAAATAAAATAAAAAAAAATTTAAATTAAAATGAAATACTTGTTAAATAGGTATACATAGTTCTATAAAGCATTCAACCAGTGGCAGCTCATGAGGTAGTGCCACGGCGCCATGGCACTACCGTATTTTACTGCAAAAACACGTTTTTTATTTTTAAACATCTTTATTGGATTTGATTGTATTTTATACATTTCTTTTTAATTTATATATTACATGAAATGCGGTGACCCTGTGCAAAGCAGTGGATCACACTCCGCCTCGATGCGACGGCGACGCGATAAATGGGCAACGGACTGTAACCCAAAGCATTGTAGAACACGCTGCCATTTTTCTCTTGGCTCCTTCGAATAGAGATAGATTTTGTCTGTAGCCTATATGAGGGAGGCCAATGTTGTTGGGCATTCTAGCGTTGTTTTAATAGGTAAAATCAAAGAAGTTTTGTGCCTGGCACAGCCCCTTACTCAGTCGTATTACTCGCATTGTTTTTGCGCGTGGAGCATGGATGTTCCAATTTACGCCCCTTAAAATACATCTCAATTATTTCTGAATAATTTTTTTATAAATTTTGAGTCATTTCGTGGCGGAATTCGAGTAGGCATGGGTAATTTTCTTTAAAAAAAAATAGAATTACAATCCATAGTAGTTATGTTTTTTTTTACTGACTCAAAATTCTGCCACTACCATGTTGTATTGACAATAGCCGCCGCTTATTCATACAGAGAATATGAATATGAATAGCATAAAACGATAATAAGAAATATCCTCGTGCTGATTATATATTTTAACTTTATTTTGTTTTATGTAAAAATGGAAGCGCGCAGGTCCAGCATACAGCTACCACTATCACGGAATAAAAAAATTATTATATTATTTAAAAATATACTTCAACTAAGTAAACCAGGGTATTTAAGCTTAAATGTAAAACAGCTCTGTTGAGTATTTTTCGTGCAAATTTTTAAAAACACTGGAACAAGTCGATTTTATTTGCAAGAGCGATACTTTTTATCTACCTAGAATTTTTTTTGCATGCGTCCCTTCCGAAGGATAGGTTTTTCCCATATATTTTAAAAAATTCAATTGAATTGAGTGATAGAGTAAAGTTTATTTGATACTTTGTTTTAAGGTCCCTTTAATGTATTTTCAACCGTGTTAAACTTTCAAAAATCTTCTGATTTGTTTTTTATCACCTTGGCCTTCAAAATTATAAAAGAAAAAAATATATTTATGTAACTCAGTTATTGGAAGAGTAAAGTCCGACAAAAACTGGTTGATTTGGTAAACTATGGCCACTTTAAGCGCTGTAACGGTTTTTTGGATATCTCACTGTATACAAGGGAATAACCTAATAATTTAACCTTTTTAAATATGTCTTTCCGACCTGACAACCTGTATTTAGTGAGTTACCGACAAAAACTATTGCAGCTCGACCAGTTTTTGTTTGAAATTTTTACTCCCTATAATAACCGAGTTGCAGGAATATTGCACCCTGTAAATTTCTAAATTTTTAAAAAAATATCATAATGAACCGAACCGAACCGAACCGTACCGAACCGAACCGAACCGAACCGAACCGTCAGTTTATTTCTTTAAAAAGTAACATTTTGCGGTGACTCTTACCTCTTATTTTTTCCTTATTTTATTTTATTATTGCAAAATTCAATTTCCCTGTTTAAAATATAGCCGTAAAGTTTACCCCTTAAAGCGGCGCATGCTACCAAAATTTCAGACAGCAAAAAATGTTCCTTTTGCAAACAAAATTGATGTATTTAAAGGTTTTGGATGAAAAATACTTAAAAGGACCTATGTTATCTTTAAGTTCAAACACCCTGTATATGTTTAATATGTCAACCATTTCTAAAACTAAATCAACTTCATATAAATTTGACACAATTAATCAATATATTTGAAACAAATATTTCTCTGATTTAATTTAATTTAAATATATTTTATATATATGTTTGTTTAAAATTATTTCAATTAATTATGGCGTAAACTAAAGAAATAAAAATAGAAATAAAACTTTCCATTCCTATACCTACAGAAACGACACTGATTTATTTTCTAACTCTGCATACTGCCGACTAAAGGGGTCCCGCAAAGAACACCTTAAAGCAATTAAAAGCGCATCTCAAAAAAATCTGCCAATCAGGTATCGTTCATCCACCTGGGCTAGGTCGGTCGGAAAACAAATACTTTGTGCTCGGGCCGCAAAGAGCCGCGCCGCTTCTCTGTCGGTAGGGTTGAAATTATACCAGGAAGATTTTATATGAATTTGGATAACTTTTGAAGGGCAGAATAAAGCAAAATTTCCTGAAATCGATAGAACCCCGTATTAGAAGTTATTCAAGTGACTTTGCAAAAACTATATATCTAGATTTAGATTGCTGATCGTAAATAAAATTTGTTACAAGTCGAATTTAAACAAAAATAACCATACTGCTATTGGCAAGAAACATTTGCCTATCATCAAATATGCACACCTAAATAATAATCAAAAGCGTAAAATCCAGTAAAATTACTGTTTCTTAATAAGCATAGTGTAACCAATTATAAGTGGCGAAATGTGTAGAACATATCCGGGCACTCGTTACCAAAAATAGCTTTATTAAAGTTCTTATTGTCTTTAAAAATATATTATTTTTTTGATAGTAAAGATAAACATGCATCTCAATTTTATTAAGTTAAAGTAACATTTTACGGGGACTCTTCCTTCTTATTTTTTTCTTATTTTAATTTTTTTATTGCAAAATCGAATTTCCCTGTTCAAAATATAGCAGTAAAGTTTACCCCTTCAAGGCTATGCCGGCGCATCCTACCAAAATTTCGCATAGCGAAATATTACCCTTTTGCAAACAAAATCGATGTATTTGAGGTTTTTTTTCAAATGTCTTTGGACGAAGAATACTTAAAAGGACCTATGTTATCTTTAAGTTCAAATACCCTGTGTATATGTTTAATATAAGTCAAACATTTATAAAACTAAATTATCTTTATATAGATTTAACACAAATAATCAATATATTTGAAACAAATATTTTTGTAATTTGTTTAAATTCATTAAATTTTTTATTTAGGTATATATCCCCATATTTAACACAAATTATCAATATATTTGAATCAAACATTTATATGGTTGAATTGAATTGAATGTGCGGTGGATTTCCAAAATCTCTCTTTAATTAGCACAATTATCGGAAGCTTTGCGCTGTCTGTACAAATGGCAGAGTGAACTTTATAGATAATTGGCAACTATTTTTGTAATTTCTAGTAATTATTAGCTGTGGTTGATTTAATTTTATGAAATGATTGGCTTAAATCAAACATATATTACTTTGCTCAATTATATATTTTTTTGATTGAAAAATTTTTTTGTGTATTATTTTATTTTTACCTTCCTAAGCCGCGCAGCACTGGCCATAGAAGGTATTATTTTCGATAAAAAAATTTTTTGAGATAACGCCGAAAATGTATTATTTGGATGTTTTTTGACCTATCTTAGCAATATCGTCGTGATGTCTATATGTGTATGTGTGTGTCTGTGTGTCTGTCCGTAACACAATAGCTCCTAAACCGCTAAACCGATTTTCATAAAATGTTAAGGTAAAATAGTGTTCGACGCTCTAACAAGCTGATTAGATTTTGGCGAAAATTCATGTATGCTAATTTTTTGACTATTAAATAATGAAAAAAATTATAACTTCTTAACAGACCATAGTAAATAACACAAAAAACTCTTTTTAAGGCTGATATGTCATGGCTTTACTTGAAATGTGCTAATAGACTAGCTAGGAAGGTATCAGATCCGTCATGGATTCATTTATTTCTTCTTTAAAAAGGTTTTTCTGAATTGAGTAGATCACGAAATTGCTGGTGTGACTAAAAAGTGTGAAGACGTAAAAATAATGACACAAGAAAGGCCTTTGGAAATATGTATATCTAGATTTAGATTTATCAGAACGAAAATACCTAGCCTTGCGTCCTGTCAATTCTTTACTTGAAATTTGTTTTCCTACTTTGTACAGGGTGGTCCTAATTGGACACTTTTGATAAAAAATGCCCATTTCTGTAGGAGGAATAAAAAAACTAACCTACAAGCTCGATTTGCTAAAAAAAAATTATTGCCGAAAACCGCATTTCAAAATCTTGAACTACTTACAAGATATAGAAAAGTTTTCAATTTGGCGCATTTTACATCCCCGGAACTTGTTTATTTATGAATATTTTTTATTTCTATAAATTCTTAAAGCACTTTTTTAAGAGGAATGCAACCGTCAAATTAAATTTTATCTGTCACTTTTAGATTTTCAGATATAAGGTTTTTAATATTTTTATAGAATGACCTCTTTATATTCGATTTTTAAAATAAGGGTAAAATTTTCTTTAAAATGACGTATTACACTCAATGTTTTATTTTTTTATTTTTTTTAGTTTTTAATATTTTTGGATTTTTAATTACCTCATATTTTTTTTATTTTCTTTAATTTGATAATTTTTGAAAACTTAAATAGATTTTTTGACAAAAAAACAAAAAGTGATGCCCCCCCCCCCCCCTGGATCCACCTCTGGTTATGGGGGTGGGTCGAAAATGCGTCAAATTGAAATCTACCCTGTATCTTGTAAGTAGTTCAAGATTTCGATGTGCGGCTTTCGGCATTAATTTTTTTACGAAAATCGGGCTCCTATCATGTATACGTTCGTTTTTGTATAGCTCCTCGAGAAATGAGCGTTTCCTATCAAAAACCTCCAATTTGGACTACCCTGTACAAGATGAAGCAAGCAAAAGTTTACCTTCTTCCAATAGGAATTATCTCCTCAGATATTAACTATATGGCCGAAGTAAACTTTCAGAATTTGGTAAACAATACTTACGATGCAATATTAAAAGCATGCAGTTATCGGGACAGTGTTGCCATTTACTTTCAAACACATTTTTTAAGCCTCAGAGGATAAAATTGCCGGTTACAAGTTCTTTACTGTTACTTTTTTAATCTTCTAATTTAGAAAATAAAAAACGTAACAGTAAAGAATTAGCAGCCGACTAAGTAGTGTGAACTATGGTCATCATGTCAAAAATAAGCTGACGCGACGCGACTACAATAAGTACTGTTAGCTGGTAAACAAATGTAATTTTAAAAGACTTGCAAAACGTATATGACTGTGATTTCGCAATGGCAAACCGTATTGTTATCTGGCATCAACAGGCTGGTTGACATAATAATATACAATAGTGTGAAAATTGGTTGGGTAGGGGTCAGGTTTTTCAGAAAAACCTTTTGTTAAACTACCGACGTTTCGATTTATTTAAAATCATCATCAGGGTTCTTTAAAACAGTTTTTCCATTGTCAAATTTGAAAAGTTGTAGAAACACTACTACTAAGTCAGTAAGTCGTACTCGCCAAGCAAACGCGTTTTCAAATTTTATTTAAATTATGTTTGTAAATTACGTTTATGTGTCTTGTTATGATAATTAAGTCCACCGATTATGTGTATCTACTACTTTTCAAATTTGACAATGGAAAAACTGCTTTAAAGAACCCTGATGATGATTTTAAATAAATCGAAACGTAATTTAACAAAAAGTTTTTCTGAAAAACCTGACCCCTACCCAACCAATTTTCAAACTATTGAACTGAAAGGGTCACTAGTCAAATCATATAATATGGTAATATACGTTGTGCTTATATGCTTCCGGGAGAGGCTTCCTTCTGTGGGTGGAGGACTTATATGACTCTTCCACACATAACATATTATTTTTTAAAAATGATTGCACTCAAACCCGTCTTCTTATGGAACATCTATTCTGGCCGGTACGTGTGCAGTGGTAAAGCACGTGGCAATGGTGTCACGAACAACACGTAATTCAACTCGTTCTTTAGCATAATTTGTCTCTTATCGCGTAATTGTTTGAATAAATTCATACAAATGGTTAATTTAACCAATTTATGGTCAACACCAAGAAGGGTAGGCCTATTTCAAGCAGCTTTTAAATAATGGCGCTTAAGTTTCTGATTTATTATTATATTCTAGAGATTGAGACATTTTATCTTATTATTGGCTTAGAACATTCCATGATTATACAACGAGGCAACTTCAAAAGGAAAAAAAAACAAAAACATCATCATCAACTGAGCCTTGCTGAAAGCGTCAATGAAATTTTCAAACAATAATCTAGTCAAATTTTTTACTCAAAAAGCATAGTGATAAGTGGCGAAATGTATAACATATATCCAGGCAGCGCCAGCGTACGCATCCGGGCAATCGTTACCAAAACTAGCTTTAATAAAGTTCTTATTGTCTTTAAAAATATTTTCTTTTTGCCGAGTCCCACATTTGATGGTAAGATGCATGTTTATCTCAATGTTATTAATACTTCATACATCATCAGAGCTGTGTGGTTTTTGTTGTTAGTTAATTAGGCGCGGATCTACGGGAAGAAAAAAAGGGGAAACCAACCCCACCCATGTATAACTCTTTTTTTTACACACAGAATACACCTCCTAGTTACTATGCCAAAAAGTTTTATACAATATTTATTACGATAATTCCCCCCACCCAAATAAAATTCCTATAACTGCCCCCGGTTTAATGCATATTCTCTGAAGATTAAACGAAAAGTAAAAATTCAGTAATAAATTTTTGGTTAACAAGACGGTATGCCATAATACCACATTTTAGAGAAATAAAAAGCCACCCTCTAAAAAAAACAAAGGGAAGCACGTTCATAAAACATTTTAAAATTAATTAAGATCTAGGACCCCCGTGGGTGTACAGCTTTTGAGCTGCCCACGGAAAAATACAAGAGAAACAAAATCTTTTCATACCCGCTGAGCCACGAAAAATTATTGTTTTCTTTATTCACGGGTACTAAACTTTTCGTATTATTTTTGCTCACAGTCCGCTAACCCGACATAAAACGTCGCGAAGGCGGCCAAATTGCAATATCCATTGACCCGACCTAAGGGACAAATTATGTCACGGTCATGGGTACACGGTAAAAATTTTTGTCTACAATGACTAATAAATTGTTTTACCTTAAAACAATTTGTTTTGAATTTAAATATTTCTTTTTAGTTTAACGCAGCGTTTAATCTTGAAATGAGACTTTATTTTTCTTCTTTAATTGTTTTGTTTCAGTATACTCCATTTTGTAATAAAGCAAATTGTCTTCATATAAGTAATATTTTGCTTCCAGAGAAAACGGTGCCTTAGATTGATCCAGTTCCAATTTATAATAATACAATTTCTGTTTCACATTAAAATAAAGGGCAAGACATTTTTTGTGCTATATCAAGAAAATATTCTCTTGGTGAATAGGAAAGCACAACAGTGGCGCACCCAGGAATGCGTCTTGGGGGGGCCCGAGGCCTTTTGGGGGGGGCCCGAAGCCTCATTATGTCAAATTTTAAGCTATTTTTTGTGTTTTATCATGAAATATGTAGAAAATATGTAAAACAATCTAAGGCTTGGGGGGGGGGCGGGCCCCGGCCCCCTTCCTTGGTGCACCCATGCACAAATTAGTTTACTTCAAAGCAATTTGCTTTAATCTAAGGAATATTTTTTTACCTTGTACTGGTTTTCGTTTCATCTGCCTGCCTTTTGTTTTTACTCTGGTAGTTTATTTTGTATTTGGTAGATGTTGCCACTTGTGTAAAAAGCATACGATATCGCAGACATTATTTTTCATTTCTCTTACCAATATCGTAAAATGAGATTTATCCTACCGTCTCTCTTGCTTTACAAAAGTGTTACATTGAGCATGCAGTGTTCTGAAGAGTACTTTAAGGACGAAACAGTTAACTTTCAACACTTAATAGGTGTCCATTAGATCTTGGACCCCCGTGGGTGTACAGCTTTCGAGCTGGCCACGGAAAAATACAACAGAAAAAAGTCTTTCCATCCCGCTTAGCTACGAAAGATTGTGGTTTTCTTTATTTACGGGTACTAAACTTTTCGTTTGTAGTATTTTTGGCTCACACTCCGCTAACCCTACATAAAAAGTCGCGAAGGCGGCAAAAATACAATATGCACTGACCCGACGTTAGAGACAAATTATGTCACGGTCATGGGTACTGTTTTTGGTTTCACCTGCCTGCCTATTGTTTTTACTCTGTTACTTTCTTTTGTATTTGGCAGATGTCGCCACTTGTATGAAAGATGTGAATTATATATAAATAGCCACAAAATAATATTTTCAGTTTTTGACTTCTGGTACCTATAAGTAAAATATTGGAAAAATATTTTTTTAATTATTTATTTAAGTTATGTGGACAAAAATATTTTTCTGTTTTTCCTCTTTAATAAGATCTTAAACGTCATTCAATCTGAAAAAAAAATTGAGTGTGAGTAGGCCCCTTTTCGTGGTTCGGACAATGTTTATGTACATCCTGAAGAAGACCCATTTAAAAACTCAGTTAAGTGTTTTTATTTTTTTCAAAAACACACATGTAAAAAATCCACCTTGTAATTTCAGCATTTAATGGACTGATTTACATTTTAATTTTATCTTTATTGGCTCATCTCGCTCTCTCTCTAAAAGCAATCTCCACGACGAGACAATAATTATGTCGATTCTATCTTTAATAATGCCGCTTTAAAATCTGTGATCCACTCTGACAAACTTCTAACATCTTACACTTTTTGAGCCCTTTGGATTTTGTCTTGCATGATATAGTTAATGGATGGCCACGGATGTCTTGGTAGGGCATATATATATACTTGTATGGGTCCTCGGATCACATGAGCAATATATTGCAGTTTTATAATTTTTCACTTTTAACCGATTATAAAGGTCTGTTGTTATTGGTGACGATTTACTGGTATATCCGCTACAAATATATAACGCTGTTGTTTAGAGCTACCAACAGGGCCGCGCTAGGCCCGGGCAAACGGCAAATCTCATAAGCGTAATGTCTAAAACAAAGAACTACCTTAAGCACTTATCTTGGATGACCTTTCTTCTTTGTTTGGTCTTACATCCGTCACGCTATGCCGCTGCGAAAATAGTTTATGTTATCGCTTTTAATTTTTGTTACGAAGGGGCTGCATGCATGAATGGAAGCATTTTCCTTTTTTACTCGGGCGGCAAAACTCCTGACGCGGCCCTGCTACCAACATTTGACAAAATGATTTGAAACCATTTGTGTCAGTACTAACTTGATAAAACCGTTGTTTAAATAGACCTTAAACTATAACCTGAGCGGTAAAAAACCATATAGTGTGCTTATTACTACCTATTACCAGGAGTTACCACAAGACCAATAATTTTGTTCTTAATATTTATTGAAAAAAATCAAAAGACAAATGACTGAAAACGAATTTTCTGTTTTCAAATCTAAAAGAATTTGTGCAAACATTAATATTCGCAGCTGTCGTTATGCTAACATCCCGTGGGTAATAGGAGTTTTAAACATTTTGATACATCAAAGTCTGTGCCTTGTCGTCAAACTTTTAGACGATTATAATTCTTATTTATCTTTCTTTATAAGGGATCGCGTTTTGAATAAAAACGCGGGTTATAGCCAGAAATGGCAAAATGTAATTTTTATCTGGTATAAAAAAGCGTTCCTACAAACAATAACTTGTCTAGCAGATAAAACTTATTTAATGTACATTCCTTATAACCAAATGCCAAAACTTTGCTTAACTTGTTTAAACTTTACTATAAAAATCACAGATCTGCTTGGACATAACCATATTTATTTCCAGTGGCCATATAGTTTTCAATCTCTCTTCACTTTCAAATTAAGTTGCGAAACTCTGATCCATTTGGTTTCTATCCTGCAAGAACGTACGTAATAATGTCTACTTATCGAAAAAGTGTCGCCAGTAATACGTACACAGTTTGTGTAGCGCGACGGGATACAAAAGGACTTAAGCCTTCAGGATTACGTCGCAAGTATATGGACAGGGATTCAAGTATGTATTTATTAATTTAGTGTCCTGGCCTTTTTCTTTCAGGTGCCTCTTTTTTTTTAGTTTGATTCAGCGATCTTTTTCTTGGCTCTTATTGCAACACTGTTCTACTTAAGCTTAGCAACTGTGTTTCTTTTTGTACTACTCGCTTCGGCATGTACACTAGGTTTCCGATGTCCTTATGTCTTGCCCAAAGTGTTCTCCTAGTTTATTTAAGTTTGGAGTTACCAAAGTTGTTATCTTATACCAATGAGTGCACATTGCTTCAAAATAGTTCATGTTTTAGATCTGTAAGTAAAACTCGAGAAAAATTAGCTTTTACACCTAGATTTAGTTTTGTTGTGCTTTAAATTTGTTTTTGTAAACCAGATCCAGGTTATTCATCCTGGAATAGTTTTCTTACGCTCAAGAGAGGGTCCGGATGGTGTCCGGAGATAAAAATAGCACCACGCTAACCCCTAGGCCTATCGCAAGAGGTGACTAAAGGGGCCTCGACCGATCTGGTAACGGACGAGCATTGACCAGTATGTTAACAGAAAAAAAATAAAAACTGGTAACCATTGGGATCACACCAGATAACATCTATGGTAAGGGGATGGGTTAATCTGGTGATTTTCTGAATGGATTCGGTGGCCTAGCCATTCAGGAAATCACCACATAGGACAGAGTATATGGAGTGCCTATTTGGAGCTAGCAGCAAGTGCGGGCACATTGTGGCTCTCTGTACCCTGTTGATTATGTCAAAAGGTTTATGACGCATCAGTGGTCTAAGGCTACAACCATGGCATTATGTGGTATATCATGATGACTAAGTTTCTGGCCTTAAATAATATTTCTATATACTAGATAGTAGTTAAAGTATTATCTGATTCGAACACAGTAGGTACGTGGTACACAACGGGCCCAGAAAGGCGGCCTAGGTGCCAAGTTAGATCCTTTAAAGATGCTAACCGCCACTACCGTAGATTCATACATTCACACAAGCTCAAAAGAGCAAATATTACCATCTATTTTTTTATTCCACTCAAGAAAGCCTCAAACTGACAATGCATTTTGGAAGAACTAATATGCTTAGAAAATTGAAAAATTTTGTTAAAGCAAATACCACAATTTATGTATATTACACTTAAGAAAGAATCAAACTGACAATGCGTTTTAGAAAAACTAATGGGTTTATTTAACCAAAATTTGAGAATTTCATTAAAAATTGTCAGTTTGGATTTTCTAAAGGACGTTTCATCTTCAAACCTCGATCCAAACTAAAATAAATTTGCATCTTATATATAGTTTGCGTTGAATCTTGTGGATGATATAATTAAGGGAAATTAGATTAAAATGAGTAAAAAGTAAGGGCGCTTACTCTCTTAGTAGAACTACTTTCCTAATAGTGAAACTGCTCAATATTTTTATTTTAGGGAATAAAGTTAATGCAGTTACCCTACTTAACTTCGTTTCATAATTCTTTGAAGTATTCGGAGGTTTGTCGTCGTATGCTTTTGCTTATCCCCAACTATTGACGACTGCACAATTACATGGTGGCGAAGTAATATCGGTAATCCAGGGTATGTGTGTTCAAGAGACGGTTATTATTCCTTGTTGAATGTTATTGACATTTGGGATGAGGCTCTCAAAATTGGAATTTTAAGTATCAGATATAAAAAAAATTCTTCTTTAAAAACAGAACCAGTTTTTACTTTTGTCTTTGAGTGTTTAAACAAGTGTTAGTAGTTTGAGAAGTGATCCTATGGAAGAAGCCGAACATTAGCAGTCGAGTTGAAAATTACACAGAAACAACTTGGCATTTTACACACTTGAGAATTTTATTTGTGCAGCGCAAATGGACCTGTGTAAACTAATTACAGGGAGTTATTAAATGACGTGCGTTTGGAACAAGTTAAGTTTTACAAAATCGCAGATCATCCCGTTCACCTAACCGTCGCCTCGTCGGGAAATACTATAACGTTTTCGATCCACACTGCTCCTTGCTGGAGCAGACCTCCGTGAAAGCCACTGCAAACGGATCCCCGAGTGACCCACATCCTAAATGGGGCGGCGCCCTCAACGAAATCTCTAATCAAACGTGCTTTTTCCACAAACCCTCACAATATTTGTTTTTATTTTTAAAACATTTTTAAAGAATCAAAAGAACAAATTTTATTGTGATAACACCTCCATTTGTTAATTCTATTAAAGTTGAATACCTACTTCTTAGAAATTTTTCTAATCTGATCACATTTGTATTAGGTTTATAATTATGATGATTTGTAATTTTATAGACAGTAGTCAGTTAGATTGTCTAAGAAAGAATTGTCGTTATAAAGTCATAGTTTATTAATTTAAATTAGAATATATTTACGAGATTTACATTAGCATGGTAGCATTTCACGGAATCCAGTTCCTGTATTTAATGCTCTTTGTCCAGAAGTAGTAAAAGGTAAGATTAAGACGGCGAAAAAAAAATTGCGGTTTATCAGTCTCTCCCAAAAGAAGGTAACAAAAATCATTTTTTCAATACAAAATGGATGTTAGTAAAGTTCAAATTATGTTACTGGAAGGGAAAGCAAACTGGTCAATGTGGAAGTGCAAGCTTTGCAAATTATTAAGGGGACTAAAAGGTGAAGTAGAAATTTTAGAAGATAAACTGAAAGCTTTTGAACTCTTGACGGAAAATGCTTTGTAAGATGATAAAACAAGTATTATAAAAATGTGTTAAAATTTCAATAAGCTGCTAGAAAAGTTAATAAAGAAACATTAGAGAAAGTGGTGCGTTTCACAACTGCAAAAGACTTTTGGCTAAAATTGCACAGACTATAAGATGGAAGCGTTAAAAATAAAACGTATGAGGTATGTATGCACTTCTTTAGTTACAAGAGAGGCAGATGATGATATCGCAACACATACTGCAACGTTAAATAACTTATGAAGCAGCGTACAAAAGGAAATCTCCAAAGACCAAATTTGTATAGGAAATAACTGTGACTTACTCCAAGTTTTGTTAATTTGCAAAATTTTAGATACCTTACCTGAAGAATATTTTCATTCAAGTCTAGCTGGATTTTAATGCCCGAAAAATATCGACAATTTAGTAAGCCACTTGTATGCTTACGATAAATCTTTGATGAGCAAAAGTAATAGTGAACAAAAAGTACTTTATACTGCAAACAAGAAAAGTATATTGTAATTATTGGAAGTTAAGGACTCACAAATTGCAGACAGCAAGTCACCGAAAACTTACAAAAACAAGGAAAATAATTACAATTTAAATGAAAAAATTAATGTATGTGTTAGCTATTTCGAACAGTATGATCTTTTGCGAGAGTGCTAAAGACAATTGATTGACAAAGGAGCAACCATTCACATTACCAATCAAAGTAATTTGTCTGAGAGCTTTGCACCATTTAATGAGACACATCAACAACAACAACAACAACAACAGCCAATTGAGACCCAATAGAAGCACTAGGACAAGGTACTATTCGAGTAAAAGGGAAAAGACTGGAATTTTTTCTCACTAATGTATGGTATTTACCTAGCATAAAGCAAAATTTGTTTTCCACATTGTCTGCCCAATACAAAAAAAATGAAAACGAGTTCATTTCCAAGACTGAAAAATGTTATTTTAAGAAATCGGAAAATGTTTTATTACTGGAACACATAAGACGTTTAGGAGGCTTATTTATACAAGCTAGATTTAAAACATATCAAGCCCAAAATTTACAAAGAAATAAACCTAGTCAATAATAAAAACGTGGTACAACTTTACCGCGAAACATTTGGACATCAAAACAAAAGACAAACAAAGGCAGTTTTAAAGAAAGAAGGAAACATACATAGATGTCAAATCAGACAGTAAAATTTGCGAAGGTTCCGTTTATGGAAAATCCCATATTCTTAAATTTGGGATCAGAGAACGAACCAAAGCACCAGGTTTCCTTATACACTATGATGTTTCTGGACCATTTGACAACTCAAAGTCTGGTTATCGCTATTATGTGCCCATAAAAGATGATTACTGCAGATACCGTTTCGTTTTTTTTCAAAAGAGAAATCAGAAGTAGTAGAGAAAATAAAAACAGGTTTATAATTATGATGATTTGTAATTTGATAGACACTAGTCACTTAGTTTTATTAAAAAAGATAGTTTATTACTTAAAATTAGGTTCAGCAAAAAGAAATCCTATAAGTCTTATGAACTTGACCTAAGCGATAAAAACCCTTCCAACACCATTATTTTGGGCTTTCTACGAGGTTTTTTATTTATTTTGTTGCACTATACAGAAAACAAAAACACGCCAAAACACAATGAAAAAGTTTATTTATGTTTATTGCTTTGATCCAAACCTGACGCGTCTCAGAACTGAGAGCAAGCGAGATCGATCCACGCAAAATTTGGAAGCAAGTGTTTTGCCAAATCGAACAACGAAATCTCGGCGGGAGAATATCATGATTCCACATAGGCATAATCACCCTCTAGTTTAAGAATTTATTAACATCTTTTGCTTATTTGGAATTGACAATTTTTTAAAACTGTCATATTTCGAGTATTTTTACTATGTTAATAGTTATTATCTAAACTGCAATACATTTGTTTTTCAATATAATTTTTATTTTTTGACCAATTTTCATAAATAGTAACCCATTCGATAAAGTTTTAAAGTTAAGTTTAAAAATAAATTAACAAATTATCATAACGTTGAAATTTAAGTTATAAAAGTTTATAGCATAAAGTCCATTTTTCTATTACGCTGATAAAAAATCAGGTAATATTTAAGGGTCAGTAACTTTTTATTTCTTGATTAACTTTCTTAAGGAATACACTACCGTAAGATTAAACATTTTTTCCGGTGTTTAAGTTTTATCACAGTGGCGCACTTAAAAACATTTTTAGGGGTTAAAATATACATATCTGCTTTAAGGTAGTGCGTCATTTTAAATTTTGTACAAAAATGGCTCGTGACATAGAAAATATCAACTACGAAGTTTGCTTTTTCAACAGCACAAAAGGATTTACATTTTGCAATTTTGCAATATTTTTAAAGTATTTATGATGGTATAAATTTTTGATTTTTTTTAAGAAAAATATTTTTTTGTTTATTATGGGTTCGTCGCCCCACCCCCACCTCGCCCCGAGGGTACTGGCACTCCAGGGGTGGCCGAAGCGCCCTCAGCTTTATTAAGCGCTAAAGGAAAGTAAGGAGACATGAAGACATGATAACCTTTTTTTTTTTGGTCGCAAGATTTTTGAGTGGCGCCCTTTTTAGCTGTCGGCCCCCCCGCCCCTTCAGGCACGCTACGCCGCTGTTTATTGGAAAAAACTATAAGTTTTATAAAAAAGGATCATTTTTTTTTTGAATATTTAATTTCTTTCCAATTTTTAAAAATCAAAATCATTTACTATTTTAAATAAAGACTTCTTGAATACTTGTGACCGACTATTCTACGAAACTTGCCTGTGTGCGTCAGCAGTTCCGCGCAGGCTGCATACCCGAATTTCGTGGTTTGGTGACAAACCTATTATCGTATTACCCATTGAAAAACTTTTCTTTTGATAATAAAATATTAAATTATCTTAAAAAACTTAATTCCCGTAGCTTTTAGCTTCTCTGCGGGCTGTCATCAAAAAGGCTTCTTAATAAACTTTTCCACCGACCGAATTTACATAAAAAAGGAAAAAAGTATAGTCGGCGGTGACAACCCTTTCAAGAGGGTCGGGCCGGGCAGAAGTGATACACTGCTCTACGTTGTCGTGGATAGCACACCTATATTTATTAGAAAGAATAAAGTATTGTTCTTTCTATTGGCACGATAGCGTTACAACGTTGGTTCATTTTATCCCTCGCTTTCTTGTTATGTTAGGCAAAAATGAATATTTCGCGGTTCTGGGCCGCCGTATAACAATCCGTGTTATTGCGTATCGTAGGAGCTACCCTGCTGACCGCGCTTGCTCCTCTTTAAGATTACTCGTGAACGCTTTAATCTACGGCAATTAAACTTTTGGCATGATTGATAAGAACTGAAGGGAAAGTGTCAAATTTGGAAAAAATCGAAAAGTTTTAAGTAATAAAAATGGGATAAGCCCACCAAAAAGAAAAAAACTTTATGATGAAGGTAAGTCCGTCGGTTGGCCCACCAAAAGAACTTGTCTGATTTTTTGCCGTTTTTTACCTTCTTAGCCCGCTCAGCAATATTATTTTCCACGAAAACTTTAGATAACGTATTTGGACCTATCTTATACCTGGTTTCCAACTATGCGTGCCCACCCTGATTCCAAAAACGCATCACGTGACGCTGCGTTTAAAACCGGTGCGAATCCGTGTCCCATCACGTGATGCGTTTCTTGAATCAGGGTGGGCACGCATAGGTGGAAACTAAGATTTAGCCATATCGGCGTAACGTCTGCCTGTGTGTGTGTGTGTGTGTGTGTGTGTGTGTAGGTGTGTATATCTGTCCGTAACACGATAGCTCCACACTGAATACCTTTAAAAAAAAGTTAAAAAAGGACAGACACCAATTTATCAAAAAAAAAAAAAAAATCGCCAAATGACGTCATTTAAAATGGATATTGTCAAATTTCTAAACATTTATAATACGAGACGTTATTGAGAGTATATTACTCTTCACAAATGTCACAGTGCAAAATCGCGACGAGCAAAAGTGCAGTTTAAAATTTTGGCGCGCAAAAGGCAAAACTAGTGTAAGTTCTTTTATGTTTTTTACATGAATATTTTTGGTTCTTGTTTCTGATGGAAGGATATAAGAAGAGGTCCTAAACTAACTCATTTTTACTTAAATCATAGCTTCCCTGTCCTTCTTTTTGGGAGGTCGAAATCGATATTAAACCTAACCTTGTTCACATAGCTTGGTCAACTTATATAATTCAATATAACCTAACTGGACGTGTTTAGACTGGTAAGGAATCGTTTTCGATAAAATGATTTAAATTATTGTGCCACCGATTTAGGCTTGCCGAAAGGAGGACAGGAAGCTATAATTTAAAAACTCATTTTGTAAACAAACAAAAAATTTTATTTATATACTTCACCGCGCGGCGGTTCGGTTCGGTTCGGTTCGGTTTATAGTAGCAACATAAGCTTAAGCAATTTGTGGAAATTTTTATAAAAATATAGTTTTTAGTTTATAGGAAAGTCGTCTAATATATGGTAATTTTTTTTAAAACATTATAAATAAAAATTTTATAAATTTGTGGTTCTCTTTCTGAATTTTAGCTTTTTTGGACTCTTTTGAAGCATTTAGTAAACAGAAATGGTTTAAAAAACCAATACACAAGAAACTATGTTGCATTATAAAAACGTTACCTGCCCCATAGTAGGAGCATATTGTTTATCCTGCTCCCGGTCTATTGCAATTTCACGAAACACGTTGGCACCCGAGCGAGAAGCTTTGATCTGAAAAGACGAAAGTGCCGCGCTTAAGTGACGCTACTATGTATTGCCTGTACGGTGCCTTATCACGGATCATGTTGTGATCCCTGCTTATGTGTTCCAACGGAGTTTCCAACAACCATTTAACTCACGAATGCAGCATATTTTATTGTTTTAATAATCAGGCAATCTGCTAAACTTTAAAAATTTGTCATTTTAAAAAATAGTACGTTAAACAAAAAAGCTTGCAAAATTAAACTACGGTTTTTTTGTCCATCTCACACACCAAACGTCACCACTCACGGGTTAAATATTGAACTAAAAATCACCTAGTTTTTAAAAGAAAGGTCCTTTATATTATTTTGATATGATAAGGCAAGTCTCTGCATTGGCAGTAGCAGTGATTATAAAAACTTTAAAACTCCGTTTAAAAAGGTTTGAGATAAAAGGACAGTGGCGGCGGTATCCACTGCTCTTTCCAAAACGTAGCTATGTTTTGAATATCGTAGAGTGATATGTCAGTTTCGCTATTAAATGAGTATAAGCACACCGCGTTTCAACAGTTTCAACAAAGTAATGGTTTAAACGCAGTTGGCGGCAGTCCTCGAATGGGTTTTAACGCAAGAGGGCACTAAGGTAACAGACACTTGTTGGAATAAAACCTGACCTTATTTTAAAATCGACCGTATTGTGACAGATTTGCATATAAAAAGCAGCTGGTTTCTTTCAGAATTCGGCATTTGTTTATTTAAAAACCGGATTTATTAGTGTTGGTATTTAATAAATGAAAGTTAGCGTATTTAATATTAAACTTGGCTTTGGTATGTCAATTTTGAGAGGTCAGCTGTTAGTTTTCTGTGTAAATGTGTCAAAATAAAGTCAACTCTAAAATAAAGTCAGGTTTTATTCCAATAAGTCCCTACTGTTATAACACCCGCGTGCGTTAAAAGCTTTACAGTGTCCTATGCACGTTTTATAGGTAGTAACCGAAGTCTGTAAGTACTTAAATCAAAGCTGTTACTCCCAGACTGCGCAGGACCGAAGACGTTCATTTTAAATCCATTTTAGGTCCAGATTGTCCATTAGGCGACCTGCGTTGTCTACGCTGTCACCACTGCTGTTTCATATTGCGTTGCATGAAACAGTGAGAAAGGTAACAACGTGAAATTTCGTACCCGTGAATTTAAAAATCAAACAAGTTTCATGGCTAATCGGGCAAAAAGGAGTTTTTTGTTTCCCTTATAATTTTCCGTGGGTAGCTTGAAAGCTTAACCTCACGGGGGTCCAAGATCAAATGGACACCTAATAAGTGTTGGCAGTTAACCGTTTCGTCCTTATGGGACTCCTCAGAACACTGCTGGTCAAGTGACAAATCTTGCGAAGTTAATCAGAGGGTTTTGTCTCTAATTAAATGTAATTAGTGAGCGAACTATAGCAAGAGGCGCCATCTACCGAGATACGAGAGAAACAAAAAACCAAAAGCAGGGAAAAACACTGCTATACAATATCGATCAATGAAAAGATCGAATGCAAATAAAAGAAAACAACTATAGTCCGTGACCTGAGGAGTCCCATAAGGACGAAACGGTTAACTGTCAACACTTATTAGGTGTCCATTAGATCTTGGAACCCCGTGAGGTTAAGCTTTCAAGCTACCCACGGAAAAATATAAGAGAAACAAAAAACTCCTTTTTGCCCGATTAGCCATGAAACTTGTTTGAGTGAGAAAGGTTATTTAGTAGGTTAGGAAAGATTCGGAGAGTGGTATATATAGAAAAACGTTTCGGGGTAAGCCCGATATAGTTTAAGGGGGGGGGGCAGGCGAATATGGTACACCAGTTTAAAAAAAAAATTCACACGTGCCTGGGTAAAGAGTTTTAGTTATCATGTTGTTTGGGATGGCATGCCATCCTGTTCAAATTCTCAACGTTTTGTACAAGATAATAGATATTATAATGGACTTATTTTCAAAAGACTTGGGGATTGCCATGTTCTGCCACTGACGAAATCTCTGATCTGACAGAGTGGCGACGGACGCGTAGAAAGAGAATCTCATTGATATGCAAGAGAGATCTCTTCGGTTCCCGGGTACAAAAGAGGCGTCGCACAAAAGCAGAGGCCACGTCAGGGGACATACGAATAATGATATGCATGGCATAAAAGGACACCTTTCTGTCACACATTATATAGAGGCCAATGTGTTTGATTTTGTAGCTCTTTTAAATAAAATGGAGTGTCACCTTTTTTATGTGTGTCATTTCAGGGGATGGGGAATGATAACTTAATTGAGAAAAGCGAACAAAAATCACTAATAATTTATATGTTTTTTTGTGAGGGTGTTGTTTTGCTTTAATTTCAAATTTTTTTATATATCTTTGCATTTCAGACGATGTTGAATCTTTTCTGTCTGTGTATCTGTCTTCCTGTAAAGACCAACGCGTATAACTTAAAAACTTCTTGCCCGATTTTAATAAACTTTGGGTAACTAGGATGGGTTTTGACTCTAGATTAGACATTTTTTGACTCTAGATACACATGTAAAAACGAATAAAATCAACCGGACATAAGCCGAAAAAAACGGTGGTGATAGATTTCAAAAATTTAAGTTCTTCTCAAAATATTACTTGTGGTGGTAATATATTATAGGTAACTGTGCATGAAGAAAAAAAATTGGGCGTGGGGGATCCCTGACGCGTCCCCGGGTGGCGGATAGGGGTTTATTTTCGCGGACCAAAATGGGTAAAAATTACATTGTGCAATATTCGTGTGAGCTAAGGTGATTATATATTGGCAGAGTATTCCGTTTTAAGCCCTCTATACTGCCCAGTAATGTTTTATTCTTCTTTGTTTGTTTAAATATTTTGAAAATCGAAAGTTAGATGGCGCACAATTTTTAAAACTAGGTATTTGTGACCCAGCCTAAAAATTTTTCATTCTTGCAACTGGTACGAAAATAAGATTTTGCATTTAAAGTCTTATCCGCCTCAAGTTTATTGGTATTATAACATGCTAAAATCAAGAAAGAACTATGTTTTGAAAATAAGACATATATATAAGCTTGTAAAAAAGTGCTTTTGTGGAGTTTTGGCAACGCCGAAAGTACTCCCTCCGAGTTTCTTTTAATGTAGGTAGAATTTACTATAATACAATTAGTTCAGGGACTTTACAAGTACACAGACAATTTCGTTGTGTGTGGCGTAAGTCCGTGCCGTATAGGGTAGCGTAGGGGTAAGGTTAGGTTAGGCTTAATTATTTGTTTAGAATTTGTTTTAATACACACAATCTAGGTATATGCACGCAAGTGAAAGTCGTCCGGATTACTATTATTCTAAAGCATCGATTTGGGCGATCTTATCATAATTCCTAAAAGAAAAATTTTATGGTTATGCTCGTGCTGAATGAGGCCTAATGAGGCTGAAACGCGTCCCCGAGCTACCTTTACCTCTGAGGACTTGCTCGTGAAACTTTTTATTAAGACTTTTTACCTCGTGAAATTCCGTCAAACTTGCGAGTGCATTCTCCGAAAATTGCCGCCCTCCGGTTGTTTGTTTTACCATCCGAGTATAACCCCCAAAATATAGCTGATTTTCGATTTGTTTTATCGGGGATAGAAATCTAATTTTTAATCCTAGGAGAAAAAACTAGTTTTAGCCTGCGGATAAAATAAATCACGACAATATTGATTACCTATACATGCTTACAAAAAATAAATTTAAAAAACTGTAATCCATACTTACCCACTTTATAATATTAAAACAACCTGTTCGTGTATGCATGGAGATTAAAGCAAAAGATTTTTTCTGCTTCAGTAATTACTAAAATATGCTCAGAACTTTTACACGAGATCGTATAGGCCAAGATCAGATAATGGTGAACAATCAACATAATTAAAAATGATCTGCTCGGACATTCTGTTGTGTATAGAATTTCCTTATTAAAGTAAGGATGGGCATACCTATTCGATTTGTTAAATAACATTTACCTTAGTCACAGAAAAACAGGAATAGATCCTCGAAACCGTGCCGTAGCTAGGGTGATTGGCGCCCGGGGCAAGATTAGAGTTTAGCGCCCCACCCATCATCTACGAAAAGTAACTCAGAAGGCGCCTGACGACGCACAATGGACCATACTGTTGCAAAAAATGGTATTCGCGCGTACGCTTTTTAGGATTTTGTGAACGACAATATGATAAGAAATTTGTAAACCATAAAAAGTTTAGTGGTCTAACTATTGTGGAGGAGAAAAATATAAGTAAGCATTTTACATTAATAAAAAGAAATGATTTAAACATCTTAAACATTTATTGCGGCTTAATTTTTTAAAGGCTGAACTTTAAATATAATTATTTCGCTTTGTGCGCTATTTAATTAAGATTTTAAAAAAGTACCCAAAAGTACTGTAGGAATATGGATTTAGCAACACCAAAATAGTAAACGCGGTCTAACCCAGACGCCAAAACAGACTGTTTTTGTTTTTTGTGGCTGTGTAATTATTAACAATGCTCGAACTTCCTCCTTTCTATTTTTTATAAAGAGCACAGCATCGTACACCTTAATGCAGTGTCGCACATTAACATAAATTATAAACATAAAACTTAATCAGTTTTTATATCTTTTAATTGTTAAGAAATGCGGAGATGTTTTGTGTATATTTTGGAGACAAAGCGGATGGAATTTACTTTCACATACTTCTGCTAACGAAAATCTGAACGCATACAGGGTGTTTGACAATCATTTCGACAGACTTTAACTGCAAGTTTTGGGTTATCTAAGTACTCTTACTAATAAAAAATAATGTAATTTTTTAAAAGAAAAAATCAGTCTTTTAATAGTAAACATACATATTAAAGCTGCGCAAAATCACCCAAGCTTGCATTCATGTCACTGGAGACAATTTTAAATAACTTTTGAAAAATAAGTAGGTTTTTTTAAACTTTTTAAAATGTTATCTTCTTTTCTGTTCGATTCGACTTTTATAAGATTTTTCACAAATTTTCTTATTATGTAACCCAGAACATGTGAGTAAAGTTTGTCGGAAGAGTTGCTGTATAAAAAGGAAGATATAACATTTTTACTCCCCATTTTAAATGAGATTGTTGTTACGCGTTTCACCTTAGAATAAGATCCTCAAATTGATGTAAAACTGCTAACTACTACCACTACCAAAAAATGATACATACATTATGTAGAAAATTCAGAAAATTCACAATCAAAAAATCCATACAAAATATGCAAAAATCAATAGATTAAAAAAGATTTTGAGCAAGCGTAAATCCAAAATAATCATAATAAATATTAAGCCTTTGAAATTGTATAAATTAAATTCGTAGGTTATAAAACAAAAGAAAAAATAGCATTGATCACATCGAAACTTTAACACAAAAAATAACAAACAATTGGTTAAAAAATTGCAAAAAGATTCCAAATCCAGACAAACTACAGAGGAAGAAAAAAAAGTATAAAATAACTTAAGTTAAAAAAGCACGTAAGCTTGCAGGCGCGGATCTACGGTAGGTGAAAAAGGGGAAATTCCCCCCCCCCCAAATATAAAAGTATATTTAGTTTTGACATACAAAAGACACCTCCTGGTCACTATGGAAAATAGTTTTATGCAATATTTATTATGATATTTCCCGCCCCCCAAATCAAGTTCCTAGATCCGCCCCTAAAGCTTGTCGAAACCCGCTCTAAAAACTAAAAATTTTTAAAAATCATAAATTTTCTGATTAAAACAAGGAATTCAGTTTATATTTTTAAATCGACCAGTGACTTATTGCAAAAAAGTTCTGAGGGAAAAATGGGGCATGGCCTCGGAAAAAATATCACCCTGTACTTTTTTACTAATATTTGGCATGCTTAATGATGTATGCCTTGTAGTTAAATACACGTTCCAGATGTGAGCTAAACATCTCAAATACTGCACGAGTTTTAAAGAAAAAACAAAGAAAAATCTAAAATTATAACAACCTCTATCTCGAAAACTAAGCATTTGCGGACCTATGTTTTTTTCTCAAAATCACCAAAAGAATAATCTCTGAAGTTTGGCGACATATTTTATTAACACCCTGTATAATAAAAGGTGTGTTACTTTACGTCCTCAACCTTAGTTTTCGAATAAGAGACCTATTCTTATATTGAAAGAAGTAAGTCGCCGTCGTGGTGTAGTGGTAGCAATGTTTGTTTCCCACACCAGCGGCCCGGGTTCGATTCCTGGCTAGGTATACTGCTTTATCCTTGCTCAAACTTTGCGAAATTGGGCGATTGATCCTAATTGGATGGAACGTCCCAGTATAAATAAAAACAAAACAAAAAATATATTGGGAGAAGTAAATCGGCTATTTGAAAATGGATCAAAAACCGAATAAGGAAATTATAGACAAATATCGCTGGTTTTCTAATATATTAATATTAATTATGGAGAAGGATCGAAGTTCAAATTATAAGTTTTTTAAAAACATAAAATATTATGAACAAAGCAATATGATTACAGAGCGAGTCAATCCACCTTTTGCTAGAGATATTAAGTAAGTTTTAAGCTAATAATTATTATTAATGGCTTATTCAGGTCAGTTTTTTAACCTTAACAAACTCAAGTGTTTTATTAAGTCTGACACTAAAACATTTAAGAATTACTCTAAATCTTATTTTTCCAGCATTACGAACATTAATCTCCTAAATTGCCTTTAAATCACAAAAAATTTGGGAAAGAGAACGAAATGAAAAAAGGGGTTTAATTTAAAAATAAAAAAGTAATTTGTAACGAAAAACGAAAACAAACAAAACTTGATACCGAACACTTAAAAAGAAGAAATAAAATAAGCCCTTAAATACGTCAGTCGGTCGGTAAATAAAATAAAGGGATAGAAATGATAGTCATAACATCCTTTAAAATACTCTGCCAATATATGGGCCCCTAAGCTCACACTAGGTACTATAGTTATAGTGTACGTGTGAGCTAATATAACTAAAAACTGAAATATATTTTATTTAACTCCAGACTAAATTACCTTTTGTTTGATACCACACAAGCCATGTTTTGACTTAAACTCAAATTTTTGAAATCTACCCCCACCCTTAAAAAAAAACAAAAAACTAAAATGTATTTTGTTAAACTCCGGAGTCAATTACCTTTCGTTTGATATCACACACGCCATATTTTCACTTAAACTCTAATTTTTAAAATATACCCCCACCCTTTTTTTTTAAATAAATTAAAATGTATTTTGTTTAACTGCAGACTCAATTACCTTTCGTTTGATATCACACACGCCATATTTTCACATAAACTCTAATTTTTGAAATCTACCCCCACCCTTTTATTTGGTTTCTGTTCGGTGGATTTTGTTCATTTTTAAATGGGACCATCTCGACCCAAGACCCAGCCTAGGTACCAAATTTCATTGAAATTGGCCAAGCGGTTTTTGAGTTATGCGCGTTGGTCGTTACAGACATACAGACAGACATACAGACAGACAGACAGACAGACAGACAGACAGACGGCGCAACAAAAAAGTTTCAAAATCATCTGAAACGCAAAGATATATAAAAATTTTTGAAATCGGAGCAACTTTTTTTTTCTCGAAAAAATTAGGATCACCATAGCTCACACTACTATAGTATAGTATATGTGTGAGCTAAAATATAAAAATATAGGATCTCACAATAAAAATTTAATTCTCCTAGCCCTCGACAGTATTAAAAATGGAAAAGAGACATCGATTTAATTTCCAAAAAGATCTACTTACTGTGTACATACATAAAACATATAATTATTATTATACAAAGTAACTGGAAACATATACGACTAACTACTACGACTAACTACTGCGGCAAAAATAAAAAGTTTATTTTTTCTATGGGAATACGCAAAAGTTGTAGAATGGGCATTTTTTATCATTCTAATTCTGGGTATTTCTAATTTAGTCCAGTCAACGAGAGGGTTGTAGAGTGCATGGAGGGGGGAGAATTTTCCTCCCCGGGAATTAGGGTAGTTGGGACGTTAACATATCAAAAGTCCCCACCCCTAGCCCTCCCGCTTTAGTGGCGGACGGAGATAAAAAGGTGCAATTTTTCGATTTTTTGCCTATAACTCAATTAATGTGCAAAAAAAAATCGTATTAAGAATTAAAGACGATTAACATCCCTACAAAATGGGTATACGAACCCGACCTTTAACTGTAACAGATTTTGAAATAGTGGCAACTAAAAACCGTTAGTCTTTGAAAAATAAAAAAACACTTTTGTTTTTAATTTTGGAAAAAAATCGTAAATAACGTCAATGTAGTGCATTAAATTTAAAAAAATACAGTTACTTATAATTAAATATGTGCCAATAAATTCAAAGTTAAAGGCGTTTTACTTTTAACCTGATATTTTTGATTTGACAGAAACTGTACAATTGCTTTTACTATCACCTATCTTCATTATTATGAGTACTCCATCAAGCTATCGACTTTAAAGGCACTAGGACGGGGGTAAATTAAAACGAATAAGTATTATATGAAAAGAAACTTAACATTGATAGTAAAGTTTTTATAAGTCACGTATAATAAGAACAGATTCTAGATTGATTTATATCAATTAGCCTTCTAAAAAGCATTCTTAGCATATTGTATTGACTATGCCTACAAAATTTAAATTTATATTGCATATGGAATAAAAATAAAACTTATACATTTTTAGATACAACTGATGTAATTTTGTACGTAGTAACGTACGTAGTATTATTTGGATAAAGGTGATGTGAGAATGTTTATAATTAATATTATTAAGACAAATAAAATAGTTTATTTGTCTTGCTTTTTTAGATTTCTGGTTTGACTTCTTTATCTTAATCATTATAATTCATCATCATTATAATTGATTAAAACTGGCACACCCTTAAAAAATTATCTCTGAAAATGAGACAATTTAATTGACATGTTTTTGCAGCTACATTATTTGTTGTTGCTGTAGTATATTTGGTTAGGCTAGAACAATTCGGTTTGCTTTATCCCAAGTATATAGTTCCGGACATTATCAAAGCTGTAGCTAGTTCAAAATATATTTTAAGTTAATGTTGTTTTGTTGTTACCACACTTGGAAGATATGTGACATCAAATAAGAGTAATATTTGGATAAAGGTGATGTAAAAATGTTTGCGATTATTATAATTAAAATTATTTTGTTTGCCTTGCTTTCTTGGGTTTCTGCGCAAAAGTTTCGGGGGGGCCCGAGACAGTTTCGGAGGGGGCCCGAGACCTCATGAGGCCGTATTTTATGCTATTTTATGATTGTATTCATGACATGGACCCTGTATACAGGGGGTCTTATAACTTGGGGGTCATAGTACAGCAAGTGATAGAAGAGGTTATTTCTGTTTTTCAGATACAGGATTTTTAATGAGTCGGGGATTTACAAAAAAAGAAAATTTGTCACTGCCAAATGAATACTTAGCTAATTGTGATCCAAAACTGTGATATTCATTTTTTTGATAAATTTATAGTTGAGGAGATAGGTGTCAAAATGACCTCCAAAAATGTATAAAAATAATAATTTTTAATATTTTTTCATTTTTACTCACTTATTTTTTAAAAAAAGTATCAATAAGATTTTATTATTATGTCTCCCTAAAACTTATTCTTAAGAACAAAAAATATTGCTTTTATTATGGTATTCATAAAAGTTTTTACCAAAAGAAAGGTTTTCCTGAAAAAAATTGACTGCATAATTTAGATTTTTTTTTAAATATTTTAAATGATTGCTCTTGTTTTAATACACAATGTTATCAAATTTTATATTTTTACTGGGTTTTTTAAAAAAGTTATTTATTAAAAAATTTTAAAAAATCTCCAAATTTGATGCTCTAAGAAAGAGTTTCGACCCCTGCATTATATGAACTTTTCCATTAGAAATGACCTCCTCTATTACCTGTTGGCCAATGGCCCCTAAGTTATGGAACACCCTGTATAACCCATTTTGTTATCTTTTTTCTGTATAACGACGCTCCGTTATAACGACCGAAATTAAGCGTTACGTTATTAATTATAACTTTAGCGTTTGAGAAAAACTATATTATTATACTATTAATGTAATAACTTTATTCTGACCGATCTTTGCTGGTTCAAAAAGTTTTTCCAACTATATTTATATACAGCTGATGTTTTTCTTTTTAAAAAAATTCTAAAACTTTTGCTTTACTTCGAATGTGAGTCGAGGTCGATTCAGTTTAGTATATAGAGATCACTAACTAAAACCATTGTTAATTAAATTAAGGAGTTTATTTTTTTTAAAATAATATTTGGTTTGGTTAGATTCAAGAAAGATAAAAAAGAGAAAAGAAAACAGGTCTCTCCAATAAATAGAAGTGTACAAGTATACAACAAAATAGTGTGATTAAAAAAATGTGTCATAACCTAAAAGATAACCTTAAAAACAGAAAAATGTATTATTTTATTTAAGGGACTTAGAAGAATGTAGCCGTGGTGGCTCAGTGCGTTCGCGCATTGAACACGAGTGAGTTAAGGAATCTCGCTTGCTACAGTGGCGGGTTCGATCCCCGTCGGTTGCCGAGGTCGGGTGCGGCAGACATTTATAGGATTCCTGGAGAGTGTAAAATGTAATATTGTCCTACCCCTTCATTCACGCCGGTAACCAGGCCGGATGAGGTCGGATATCTCGTGAAGGCGGACTTTGTTACACACTCCTTCAGTCGGTAGGCCATTCTAAGGGACCAAAGTACCGGATAAAAAAAATACCCGGTCTGGGGTTCCAAAGGTGGCCGAGGACCCGTGCAATTAGGCGTTCCGAAATGGCGGCCTTAGTGTCGGCGAAAGAGTCACGGTTACCAAATGAGGAAAAAAAAAAAAAGGACTTAGAAGAATGTTATAATTTATTTCAGTTATATTATTATTTTTTTTTTATATGAACAGCTTTTTATTTTTTTTTCAATGTGAACCTATATTTAGTTACTACTTACATTGTAAATAAATATGAGTACTTAATAATAAAAACTATAACGTAAAATAAAGTCAAAATTAAAATTAAAATAAAATTAAAAATTGAAATAAAATACTTTATAAATAAGGCTTCAAGGTCAGTTTAGATTAATAGACTGTTTTAAGGTCTGTAATAAATGTTTATTAAAAAAATTTATAAAAAATATGAAATTTTTTGGTTACGAAATATATTTTGCTTTATTTATAAAGCTTCCTAAAAATTGGTTGCAATTTATAGTATTTTTCTGCAAAATTAGTTGGTATATATAGGATATAAAGAAATAAATGATAAGTTTTCTACCGTGAAATTTTCTCTTATTACTTCCATTTCTAATTTTTCAGGCTTTTCGTGAAATTCTATAGAATTTTCTTTAGTTATACAAGTTGTATAGACTATTTTCAGGGCTTGCACGTCGTAAAGCCTTTATGTATTTCGCCTTTATTCGGGCAGCTTTATCTCACTTTTCAGCGTTTTCAGAAACTTTCGCGTTTGTTCAGGTTATTCATTAACCGAACTTGTTTTGTGTAAAGACGGCCTAAGTGGCAATGACCGATTTTGAGTGGTCAGCTCGGCTATATAGCTATTTTCTACTTTCTGTGCTTTATCTGAACTAGACGTTGGCGATATTTTTGGCCAATATTATTTTACAAAGAAAAAACTTAACGTCTCCTTCAGTAAAGTCTCTATTGTTTCCGGTTTTTTTTAGGACATGTTTCGAGTCTTTAGACTCATCATCAGCTGAAACATGGTAAACAAAGAGGTGTATTTACATCCGAAGCAATTTTCATTGCTATATTATTATACAGCTTATTGTAAATTCGAACTGGCACCATCAAAATATATTATATCAATTAATTTTGTGATTCTTGGTGGACTATTGTTTTTTTCCAAAAAAATGCAGGTCAAGGCGATACAGGGTGGCCAACCTATGCAATAGTTATAGATATGCCATTTTTTAAAAATTAGGTTTTAATAAGTTATTAGCGTTAGAAACAAAAATTGTTTTTGTACATGTTTAAAGGCCCCTTATATTAGTAAATACAGAAAAATTTTATATTAGTACATACTACATTTTCATCTTTTAATAGAAAGAAACAAATTTTTGGTAATAAATTGGTGTAATTTATCTGTCTTGAAATAATTTTAACACTCAATTATTACTTTTATGGTAGTACATAAGTTTACAATTTGAATTGTCTGTTGTAATTTTTAATTCTTTTGACCTTTCCTAGCACTCTTTAAAGTTTCGGGCACCATTTAATTACACCCTGTATAACTTGTGTGCATGTCTTAAAAATGTTACTTCCAATTCCTTACTAAGTTGAAATGGTTGTTAATTCCACATTGACATTTCGTATTACCATCTAATATTAAGGCCGTACCTAGGGGGAGATCAAGGGGGATCAATGATCCCCCCTACCCCCGAAATAATTGAAAAAGTGTGCTAAAATAAATTTCTCAGCAGCACAAATAGGAAAAAAAATTATTAATATGTAATATTTATTGAAATTTTGTAATCCTGCCACCGAATTTTTTGTCTGGGTACGGCCTTGTCTAATATGGTAACTTCTTCCAAGTTGAGGATATTTGTAAGTCTCTTTGCAAACGTCATAGCAAAAATTGTCAAGAAGCCACAACTTCCTTATAAAAATTAACGTGTTTTTCTTTGTATCCTACTACTCCGACGAAATCACAATGTTCCTGACAACCAGAAGTTCCAGTGAAATCGTTTAGAAGAAAACATACACAAAAACAGTGGCGGATCCAGGATTTCCTGGGGGGGAAGGGCCGAAGTGGCAGGAAACACCAAAATATTTGGTTTTGCGGTTTTTCATAGGCTGAAGTGTAACATTTAGCACCCTTTGGCCCCCACCTTGATCCGCTACTGTATAAAAAGCAAGTAATAAGTATTAAACTAAACAACCTTTTTACCAATTAATGCAGTGTCGTGTATTGGGAATCGCTATTGAGAAAGTTCACGTCACCTCACCTACTACCCCCCTGTCTGCCACGGATCTGATGCGTTGCCACTTTCAAAGATCTTCAACTATAAGTCTGTCTGTGCGAACAACTAGCATTTTATCTTAAATTGCTGATTAATAATCCATTTAGGAAAATGCCGTTTGTACCTCTTTAAAAGTTTCTTGAAATAGTTTTTCTCTGAATTTATATCAAAACTCGCAAGATAATTAAATGAAGAACTTTGTGTAATAGTTAGATACAATTTTTTTGAAGAATATTTTCTGTTAAAAATGTATGTCAATTTCGACAGGATCTTTTAGTTTTGTGTTGCGAGCTTTATCAATTCGTATAGAAAGTTTCATATAAAGGAGCGAGGCTAGGCCAATGCTTTACTTGTGCCGGCATATTGTGATTTGCTTCTACACCTAGGACCACAAAGTATTCTGTAGATACTTTGTTTCAATAAAAACTTTCTGATGAGCATGAAGTTAGCGAAGCACCCATCGCAGATCGAATCGTGACTAGGTGGATAATTTGCCGTTAATTAGTCGTGAATTAGTTGTGGAAAAATTAATTTTGTCGCTCTTATTTTTGACCGTTTTTGAGGGTGCTTCGCTAACTTCATATGAAAAATGGCTTTTATCAAAGTCGAATATGGTGGATAATTTGCCGCTAATTAGTCGTGAATTAGTTGTGGAAAAATTAATTTCGTGGCTCTCATTTTTGACCCTTTTTTGGGTGCTTCGCTAACTTCATATTTTGGCACCCATCGCAAATCGAACCGCTACTAGGTGGATAATTTGCCGGTAATTAGTCGGTAATTTGTGGTTGAAAAATTAAGTTTGTCGCGTTTAGTTTTGAGTGTTTTTTGGGTGCCTCTTTAACTTTATATGAATTAAGCGAAGCACTCAAAAAACGGTCAAAAAAAAGAGCGACAAAATTAATTTTTCCACAACTAATTCACGACTAATTAGCGGCAAATTATCCACCTAGTCCCGATTCGATCTGTGATGGGTGCTTCGCTAACTTCATGCTCATAACTTTCTGAGTGTTCTATTAAAACACATCCTGCGTTTAGTCAACTCAAAATTAGCCCTACCAAACGAAATTAGCGTTTTCTATAAGCGAATAGACCAGGTCCCAGCGGCGGCTCGTGTCAATAGAACATGGAAAAGTCAGAATATTAAGTCAGTAAAAAAAAATTCGGGGTGTTGCGCCCAAATATTTACCCACAAGTCATAAAACATAACTTCTGTGTTTGGGGTTTCTAATTCTATTTTTTTTTTTAAAACTTACTAATGTCCACCCGAATTCCGCCAGGAAATAACTCACAAATTCTGCTGTAGTAATTGAAATGTATTGTAAAGGGCGTAAATTAAAACAACCATGCTCCACGCACAAAAATAATGCGAATAATACGACTAACTGATGGTCTGTGCCTGGCACAAAATTTATTAGATTTTTCCTATTTAAACAACGCTAAAATGCCCAACATTGACCTTATCACTGTCGCCCATATAGGCTGCAGATAAAATCTATCTCTATTTAAAGGAGCAAAGAGGAGAGTGGCAGCGTGTTCAACGCTGTGTGATCCACTGCATTGCACAGAGTGACCGAATTTCATACAATATATAAATTAAAAAGAAATGCATATAAAATAAAAACCAATAAAGATGTTTTAAAAATAAAAAAACGTGTTTTTGCAGATAAATACGGTAGTGCCATGGCACCGTGGTGGCACTACCTCACGAGCCAACACTGCCAAGTCCGCAAACCGAAACTGCGGACTGCTCTATGGTTTTTTAGGATTCTAGTGATAGCCCTAACAAGCTATGGCAATAGCTTCAGGGCTTATTCTGTTTATTTATCGCCATTTTTATAAGTTCTTATATGTACCGTTTTGATATTTTTTATATTGCAATATTTTTCCTTATCTTGAGATGTTTCGCGCCATCTGACGTGATAGTATGTTTATACCTGGTATTTATTTTTGTGTGTTGGCAGTGCTAACAATTATTATTATGATCTATTTTTCGTGGCGTGGTTGAACTTTTCTGGGCATCTAAGACTGATAATTAGCGCAAGAACATCTTTGGAACTAAAAGGTCCATCGAGTCCTTTCTTCACGTTTCTCAATGATAGTAAAGAAAAACACTCAAACTGGAGAAAAATATCGGAGATTCGTAAAAAAAATTTAATTTAATAATTTACATAATTTTTCTGCTGGTTTTTTTTTACGGGTATGCACACTCGCAAGGAGATCCCTATCACGCTCGAGAAGCGGCAAGTGCGCGGAAATGTTGGTGTGTGTTGGTTTTGAAACGGTTCAGGTTGTAACCTGCAGGGAAAACTGTCGCAGGGAGTTTATTCCACAGCGATGCTGTTCTCCAGAGATATGAATTCTGATATAATGAGGTTCTTGGTGCCTCTATTTTGACAATAAATTGATTGTTACCGTCTGTTTGACGTGTTGGCCTAGTAGGTGCTACTCCCGGGGGGATCATACGTGCCAACTCTTCAGAGCATTTTCCGTGATAATACCTGTAGAAGAGAGATAGATCGCCCACAGTTCTTCGATGTATACTATCTAAGCTACGGGTAAGTGCGGGGTCATTGATCAGCTTGATAGCTCGTTTTTGCACGGTGTTCAAAAGCATTAAGGTATGTTTGGGTGCCGCACTCCATATATGTGAGCAATACTCCATAGTTGGTCGAATCTGGGCTTTGTAGAGTGTCAGCAGTTGGATTGGTGTATACAGATATCTTGTACGAAATAGCACCCCAAGCTTTTGGGACGCCCTTTTAGCTATATCTGCCACGTGACTGTGCCAAGACATGTTGGTCTCTGCAGTGACTCCTAAGATGTTCAACTGGCTCTGCAATGCGAGAGCACTTCCAGATAGCATGATGTTTGGCTCACCGGTGCTGGTCTTTTTTGAAAATAGAACTGCTTGGGTTTTCTGCGCGTTGAACTGTACAAGGTTTTTATTGCCCCAGTCCTCTATTATCTCCAAGTCATTATTTATCTTTGATATTGGTGGTCACATTCATTATAATCCAATTTTGCTTGTCTTTCGATTGTTTTATGGCAAACAACTTACTGCCTATCTGTTTACAAAAAGATTTGGCGTTTTTAATAATTAATTAAACTTAATTACATATTTTTAATTAGTTTTAGTTTAATTTTGGAATATTTTTTTCAGCTTTTTAATAATAATAAACAAAAAATCAATTAATGTATTATTGTAGTAGCTCGCCAGATAGACGTCTGATTTCCGAGTGTTAAAAAAATAGGAGATGATTGTTTTTAATAAGCTAGTAGTCAACACAAAGTCATATCTCCAGACGTGTATTTCTGTGTTCACATCTGCGTATCGAATACCGAATAAAAAACTAATGGCCGAATAGAACAAATACCGAACATTAACCAAATATTCATGACATCTCTATACCTCCTTTATTCTTCATATATTAATAACTATACCTCGTTAAAATTCTGAATGAATTAAGCACCTACATTTCCTCTTAAGGTCGAAAACAACAGCAAGAAGCCTCTCCAGCTTCCTTTTTTTCTTTTCTTCTAAATGTTCCAAATAATTATTTTAAATCAGCTTATACCTATTAGTGTCTGAGGCGACGGTGACGCAATGCACGGAGGTTGCAAATAAACCAACCATATCTTTTTACCCTCTAATGAGATAAAATCTCAATTAATGTCTGCATTTAGTCTTTAGGTAAAGGCTCAATTATACAGTAGAAAACAAAGTACTGTTAAATTATTTATATTTTTTTTGCAAGAGTCTTATAAGTCTATCCGGTGTCACATCTAGCTGCAATAACGGGAATGTGCAGCTTAACCAATCACATTGCTGGCTGGTGCTGCTGCACCGGCTGCACCTCAGTATAACCTAAAATGTTATATAATTCTGCCTAAAGAATGTTTTAGGATTCCATGATTATTTATTTTTAATGTAAGACTCTTATATAATAGTATAATAGAAATATAATAAGTTCATTTTCTCAAAAATACAGTTAATAAATAATTTTGTAATTATTACATTTTATTCATTTTTTCTTTCTGAGGAACGCATTAAAATTACCATTTTGCGACAATACTTAGTATAGTATATTAAATTTGTTTAGATTGAATCTTGTGGAGGGAGGTAAGTAGATTTTATACCTGTATATTTTTTTTCAAATTTTGATTATTGATATATGTTCTTATAAATGTTGGATAAAAATTTTGCTTCCTTTATCAACCTTTTACTTGGCATTTTCATTTTCTTAAAAGTACCTATATTCTAAGAATAATGCTTTAAAATTTTCTTCCACAAGTTGCCAACATGAAAAATTGTAATAAATTACTAAAAAGTGAATTTTTCGAGAAAAACGAGTGTTATATTAATCATATACAACAAAGCATGGCAGTCCATGATACAGTTTTAATGATATTACTTTGCTTTTGTTCCAATACCATAAGTAAATCCTTTGATTGTGTGTAAAGCTTCCAAGAGGGCTGTGTAGCTTGCCTCTAATTGACACAAGAAAATATAATTGCAGTGACAAAACAAGGATTATGAACCGAACCAAACCACCAAGGTTATTATAATCTAATAATTTTATAATTGCTTTAAATTATATCTTGAATTCTAATTAAAATTAACTGTCTCTTTCTTTCTTCACTTACCCAATTTTAATTAATAATCATAATCAACAATACTTCAGTAAAGGAAATGTTCATATATTGAATACATACCTTGTGTTATCAGAAAATTTTTATTATCAAAAATTAAAAAACAGAATACGAACAGAATACAAGTTTCAATAACACTTTAAAGACGTCTTTTAAAAAATTTAGACATAAGTTAAGATTAACATTTTTTAAACCTGAATATGCAGTATGGCATATGGTACCATACCACTGTAAACAAAAAACTAACTAGGTCAGTTGTTTGTGCTGTATTTAAAAAATGCATTGCAATATTAATACTGAGCATTGTTACTATTCCTATACCTAATGTTAAGTCCACAATTTTTTCTAAAGTTTTTAAAATCAATTTTTTTTTACGAAAAAGATTTACGGGCAAATCCTCAGAGTAGTTCAGGGACGCTACTTTTTTACCTCATTCCTAATGAGGCCGAAACGCACCGTCCCCGAGCTACCTTTACCTGTGAGGATTTCCCAGTGAAACTTTTTCGTTAAGACTTTTAACCCAGTGAACTTCCTTCAAATTTGTTTTTAGATGAAATTTTGAAATTTCATCTACTGTCCCGTACCGGCTCAACGTTTCTAGGTCGATTGACATGAGTAGCTTGCGCAAGAGACGTCGTTTCGCTTAGCACATGACGTTTCGCAGATTATTTAAAGCGTGCTGCTCATCACTACTTTATAAAATACTTAAAACAGTATTATTTTCAAAAATGTTTTTTTTATAAATTCGTTTTGTGACAACCTACTTATTGAAAGAAAAAATTTTTTTGTGGATACATTTTTTTTTTTGCAAAATGTTGGTGGTCCAGACACCGGTTAGGATATGTTAAGTTTGCGATTAATTGACCACGGCTAGGTTTAACACATATTTTGATCTCCCAACAAGACGACAGGAAAACTATGATTTAATAAAAATAAGTTAGGCTAGATTAAATTAAAAATTAACGAAAACTTCTCGCGGCAAATCGATCCCCGGCGAATTGTCCCTTACCCAAAATTTGATTGATATACTTATTAGGGTCATATCACAGGTAGTGTAGGGGCGAACTGACTATACATATAAGTCAGTCACATTTTCCGACTCGGCTCCTTGGAAACTATATACAAGACTTTTTCATTTGATACCATTTTTTTCGAAAATATGCCTTTAAAAAGTTAGGCACGCCTCTGGTTCGGTTCGAGAAAAAAATATTGCACGTCTCATTAAAATTTTTTGCATTTTTTAAATTTATTTCTGATAACTTTTTGTGAATTCGTTTTAAAGGTTACAAATATATTTGATTAAATAACGCACCTCGTACGTAATATACAAAACCCAAATAACTTAAATTAAGCTTTCCTATTTAGCTAGGAATAATCCCCTAATGGTAACAATCCAAACTAAACTCCCAAACAACTTTAAAATCCCTTCTAATATGACAGAGGCATGATCCAATCAGAATTACATTACACACATCTCGCTGACTGAAAGCGCGTCGGTAATAAATAGGATTCGGATCTTTTGGGAGAACAATTTGTCAAAACCGATTTCGATATTTTTATTCCGACGACAAGTGATACCGATTATCTCAATGAAAAGCAAAACAAGTATTGTATTTTAAAAAATATATTTTTAGTCGTGATTTACTTACAATAGATTGCTGTAAGTCTCACAAAGTGTCCTACAAAGCTGCTACGTTGCCTCTCTGAAAAGCTATGAGCTATGTTTATCCTCATTTATTAATAAATTGGTAAATTTTTTTTTTAAGTCTCAAGCTTTTATAAAATGCACTAAAAATTAAAAAATAATTTTCTAACATTCTAATATTATCATAATAATAAAAGCGATGGCCGACTGATGGAAATCTTGACGATGTTAGCACGATAAGATATCCGTATCAATTAAATATTTGCAAGAATCAATCTAGCAGAAAAATGCAGAGGTACCAAACCCACCCAAACCGACCTAAGATACCCCAGCATTTCTCTGACATAGGTATGGAAATGGCATAACATTGCGGCACATCAAACATATCTTTGATGACCTGCTATGTTGAATATTCTTTAAGTGTTTAGATCACAAATTTAGATTAACTTATGCTTTGATTTGCGGCCATCGCTTTTATTATTATGATAATATTAGAATGTTAGAAAGTTATTTTTTAATTTTTAGTGCATTTTATAAAAGCTTGTGACTTAAAAAAAAATTTTTACCAATTTATTTTCTACTTTTTAGTCTCAGCTATCTATCTACTCTATTAAATGAAAATATTTGTTCAATAACAGAACAGAAGACTTTATTCTAGATTATAATGAAATCGCTGATCGTGAGTTGTTTGGAAACTCATTTTTCTATTGAAGGAGAGGGTGGGGGTAGAGGTAGAATTATATTTTTTGTTTAGGCTGTATTGCCATTGGACCTTTATGCATATACCAAATTTTATAAAAGTCATTTGAAGTGAAGTGTGTCAAAAACGCATTTTTTATGAAAGGGGGTGGGGGGTAGGGGTGGAAGGACATTTTTTCATTATTGTTGTATTGTCATCGGACCACTATATGTATACCAAATTTCATCCAAATCGGATAATGGGTAGTGTGTCAAAAACGCATTTTTCTATAGATGGGGGTAGGTAGGAGTGGTAGGAGTGGTAGGATTTCTTTTTTTCAATGTTGTATTGTCATCGGACCACTATATGAATACCAAATTTCATCCAAATCGGAAAATTGGAAGGGTGTCAAAAACGCATTTTCTATGGAAGGGGGTGGGGGTAGGGGTGGTAGGATATTTTTTTTAATGTTGTATTGTTATCGGACCACTATGTGAATACCAAATTTCATCCAAATCGGATAATTGGAAGTGTGTCAAAAACTCATTTTTCTATGAAAGGGGGTGGGGGTAGGGGTGGGAGGATATTTTTTTCCTAATACTGTATTGTCATCGGATCACTATATGTATACCAAATTTCATCCAGATCGGATAACAGGATGTGTGTCAAAAACAAATTTTTCTATGGAAGGGGGTAGGGGTAGGGGTGGGAGGATATTTTTGTTGTATTATCATCGGACCACTATGTGTATACCAAATTTTATCCAAATCGGATAACGGGAAGTCTGTCAAAAACACATTTTTCTATAGAAGGGGTGGGGGTAGGGGAGGGAGGATATTTTTTCTTAGTGTTGTAGTGTCATGAGACCACTATGTGTTTACCAAATTTCATCCAAATCGGATAATGGGAAGTGTGTCAAAAACGCTTCACAAAATTTGATAGATAGTTAGATAGTTAGTTAGATAGTTAGATAGTTAGATAATTAGATAGTTAGACAGAACATCTGAAGCTAAATAAAAGCTTGTAAAAAGAGGTAGCACTGGGCTTAAAAAAAAGTTTTCTTTTTTTTTTCAGAACCTAAAATTTCCACACAAAAAGGGACAAAAACCAAATTTTGAGAAATTTCCGAATATTTGTTTATTCTAAGAAACCGCAGAGTTGTCCAATTCTAATTTTGTTATCTTCGTTACTGCTACCCATCATATATTAAATAGGTTTAAAAGTATTTCCGAAAAAAATAGTTAGGTTTTTGGCGAACGTCATGAAGAGGTTTACTTCGTAGGTGAAAACAAGTTTAATAGGTCGCTCTTTTATGAATTTAGAGTTGATGTGAAGGCCTGGACCATGGCCCTAAGCTAGTGCCTAGGCTTCTTATAGGATAAGCCCAACGCTGGTTATATTTGGAAAAGTTGTTTTAGGAGACAAAACCAAAATTGAAAGTTATTTTTAAGCAATAAATGAACTTGTAGTTTTTATCAATCTTTAAGTTACGTAGATTGATAATTGGCTGTTTTAAATTCAGGAAAGTTTTCGCATCGTAATGAAGCATATCTGTAGTGTTTTTAATTAAACACTGTTATTTGTTAATTTTTAAAAAATAATTCGCCAACCCTTTCATTTACGTCCCATTACGCTAGTTGAATGAGTTTTATTATGAATGAATGAATATATGAATGTACGATAGTGGCGGCTAGCACCCTTAAAGGATCTAACCTGGCACGCCCTTTTGGGCCCGTTGTTGCACCATGTACCTGCTGTGTTCAACTTAATAATAATAATTTAAATAATATCTGATTAATGAAAGCCAGTACACTCAAATTATATTTTAGGCTAGGAACTCAGTCATCATGATATACCACATAATGTCATGGTTGTAGCCTTGGACCACTGGTGGTCATAAACCTTAATAATAATCAACAGGGTAGAGAGAGCCACAATGTGCCCGTACTAGCTGCTAGCTCCAAATAGGCCCTCCATATACCTTGTCCCATGCGGTGATTTCGTGAATAGCCAGGTCACCGAATCCATTCAGAAAATCACCAGATTAACCCACCCCTTTTACCATACTGCCCTCCTTATGAAGAATGCAGTAACTTCAAATTTGACGATTTTGAAATTTTTATATATAATGGTGTAGAATAATGTTCCTCATCGATTGGTAAAAACAAAATTTGATTTTTTTTTATGAAAAAAAAACGCATAACAAATATGCAGTAACTACAAAACCTCACGGTCTTCTAGCCGAGAACGCAGCAACTACATAATGCGCTGCGTTCTTGTCTAGCAAAAAGGGTAATACTAGTCAAGAATGCAGTATTTGCGAGTCGGTCAACAAATACTGCGTTCTTGAGTAGAAAGCTAGCACAAGTATTCTTCTAGTTTTCTAGCGATAAATGCAGCAAATACTGCGTTTACCACTGTAAATGAGGCACGCTGTATTTCTGTCTAGAAATGTTGATTCAAAGCTTCATGAAATACTTGTCAAGAACGCAGTCTCTTCGATAAAATGTATATTTTTTTTTCAAAATTTAATAGAACCTAGGCAAACCATACTTTTTTATGATTTCTCATTATCCTGCAAAAAAACATCAAAAAATTTGCATTTGTATAGAAATAGAGCAAAAAAAAACCTTTTTTGCGTTTTTCCCAAAACTAAGGTTTTATAAGTTACTGCGTTCTTCATAAGGAGGGCAGCATAGATGTTATCTGGTGTGCTCCCAAAGTTTTAATTTTTTTTTGTTAACATACTGGTCAAAGCTTGTCCGTTACCAGACTACCCATTTACCTATGGGTCGAGGCCCTTTTAGTCTTTCTTACGACAGGCCTAGGGGTTACCTTGGTGCTATTCTTATTTCCGGACACCATACGGACAATTGTCTTATGGTGAGAAAAATTCAACAATATTTTTTGTCACAAAATAATGCAAATTGGCGGAGTAAACAATCCTATTAAAGAAGTAAAGAACCGAATTGGTTCAAAGTTATATGACACAGGCACTACTTGTGCTAATTGGATATGTGGAACCGAGATGCAATGAAAGCCAAAATTGCCATTAAAAGTCAGGTTTGTGTTTGTATTTTTGGGTTTTTTGGTATTGCTAATGATTTACAATAAAACCGTTTATTAAATACTTAAAAGTTTATTTTAACAATTTATTAGTTTTACATTTAATTACTAGCTTTATTATTGCATCTTTTCTGCACGGTGAGTTCATTAAATTTAAATAAACACTATTTTATTTTTACATAGTCGTGCTTTTATAATATAGGTTAAATATTATTTTATTTAAGCACGGCACAACAACCAGCACTTCCTAAAACTTTTCCCAACTTATCAATACCTGCATTTATATTTATTTCAGCTTGTATTCCGAAGTGATAATCCCTGGTGGGTTTTTGGGGTAGAATGTGATCAAAAGGAATTATTAAACAGTCACATTCGAAGCCTATTGTTCCTCAGGGCAAGGTTAGAGCTTTGGGAGTTTGGTTAGCTGATCCATAGAGCTAGAGCGTAAGGGGGTTAAAATAATTTATTAATGTTTTAAAGTTGCATGATAAAACAAAATTGAAAAAAATAAAATAAACTGCAAATAAAACAGGACACATCGTAAAAAATATTTCTTTACTTTTTAAAACAAAAGATATTGGAAACTATCCGATTATTCTTTTAGTTTTCTTATTAATTCCCGTGTGCACCGTTTCGACTTGATGCAGTGCTAAACTGAACATAAAGAAGTTTGGCTGTAATAGACAAGTTTAGAAAAATATATCCAAACTAGTAAGAACCTTTCATTTTGAAATTTGTATTGGAGATCTTGGCTTTACTTTTATCTCAATTCTTTTTACGGAATGCCATTTTCGCGTACTTGGCTTTTTTTTACATGAAATGTTTTTGTTATGATTTCACTTCTTTTTTAAAGGAATTGGATAATACTTAATTTTATTTTTAAAGTAGTAAAATATGCGGAATATTGTTCAAAACTTTTGCAATACCTTACTTAAATTTTTGAGGTTTTTTCCATGGTTTTATCGTAGTTCTTATCAGCCTTCCAAAGCTCAGCTCTCTAGCGTGTCTGAAAGTGCACAATGTTACTTTTACATAACTTTACCTGTATAGGGGAGAGAAATAAATTAAAATTGTCGTGTTTTTAAATTTTGTCCTATAGTTTTATCATATTTCCTATCAGTCTTACAATGTTCAGCTCTCTAGCGTTTCTGGAAGTAAGTAATGTTACTATTACATAACTTTACATTTATAGGGGAGGAGAGTAAATGAAATTATTGGACTTTTTAAATTTTTTCCCATGGTTTTTTCATAATTTCTATCAGCATTCCAATGCTCAGCTCTCTAGCGTTACTGGAAGTGGGCAATGTTAGTTTTATATAAATTTACATTTATAGGGGAAGAAAGTAAATTAGAATTTTGGGGTGCTCAGCTCTCTAGCATGTCTGGAAGTAGCCAATGTTACATTTACATAACTTTACATTCATAGGGGAGGGAAGTAAATTAAAATTTTGGGGTGTTTTAATTTTTTCCTATAATTTTATCATAGTTCCTATCAGTCTGCCAAAGCTCAACTCTCTAGCATTTCTGGAAGTGGGCGATGCTACTTTTACATAAATTTAAATGTATAGGGGAGGGGAGTAAATTAAAATTTTGGGGTTTTTTGATTTTTTCCAGGGGTTTGGTCATAATTTCTATCAGTCTGCCAAATTTCAGCTTTGTAGCATGTCTGGAAGTACAGTAGAATATTGATGATCTATACATGAGTAAGTGAGTGAGTCAGTGAGTGGCAATTTCGACGTTTTTTGAAATTTTGTAACTACTTTACTACTTCATGGAATTCCATGAAACTTGGAGTTGTTGTTAACTCCATGGAGATCTACGACTGTGCAAAGTTTGAGATTCGTAGCTCATTCCGAAGTAGAGTTTTAGGTAGGTCAAATATCGGCTGAAATGTTTAAAGAAAAGATGGTTACGGCGCGCGAACTTGGCGAGGCACTGCCTCAGATATGTCAATGCTGCGATAAACATTCTCTGAAACATAACGCATTATTTTTATATTCCATCTATTTGGTCTTACTACCTTATATTATTCATATAATTTTACGATAGAAGTATTCAAAATTCAAAAATTGAAATGCGCTAATCTTAGAAAATATTTGTCGCAGCATACACATTTTTTAAATCAGAAAGAAAATACAAGTTTAAAAATGGCAAAGTATATAGGGTGATCGAATTAAAGAAAATGTTGTAACTCGTACATTGTGACAGCTGTCAAAAAAGTGTCTATATGTGAAAAATGGTCATTGGGCCGTCATATATTCCAGGTTTTGTTATAATTGTATAGGGGAATTGGGAACTATTAAGGGACTGTCTCTAATTACGTAACGCTTTAGAGGGAGTTTTTTAATACGTTTTTTCTTAAAAATGCGTTACGAGTGGGTCAAAAATCCTGAATTTTTGCGTTACGTAATTTAAGGACGTTCTCTAAGTGTGAAAGGGTAATTCTAGGAGGAAAACTAAGCCCCCCTTTGTAAGCTTCAAATTTCAAGACGAGATTTCTGGTAAAACCCGCATTTTGATATCTTAATCCGTTTTTGCTGTACGGAGCCTATAACTTTTTTTATTTCTCAAAATTTCTTTTCGCTGTAAATGACTTGTTCGTAGAGTTTTTAAAGCTTAATGCAATTGCCAAAGTAAATTTTATTTGTCACTTTTAGTTTCTGAGATATGACAAAGTTATATTTTTTCGTAGAGAATGACTCTCTTTTTTTATTTGAGTTTTAAAATCAGCCTAAAATTTCCTTTAAAGCGAAGTATCACACTATTTGTTTTATTTTTGTTGATTTTTTATATTGTTATTATTTTTTATTATTAGTATTTTTTTTTAATTTCTATTTTTAATTTTTAATAAAAGATAAGTCAAAAAAATTTTATGATATGAAAATAAAAGAAACATGTATAATTAAAGTATTAAAAAAGTACAAAAAAAACATTATTTTTAAGGAAATTTTACTTCGATTTCGAAAATAAAGTAAAAGAATGGTCATTTCGTTAGAAAAAATATAACTTTGTGTTATATCTCGGAAACTAAAAGTGACAGGTAAAATCTAGTTTGACAGTTGAATCAAGCTTTAAAAACCCTACAAATAAGCCTTTTACACCAATTAGAAATTTTAACAAATAAAAAAGTTATAGGCCCCAAAATGCAGACTTTTCAAAAAGCCCGCAGCGCAAAAACGGATTGATACATCAAAGTGCGATTTATACCAAAGATATTGTTTTGAAATTTGAGGCTCGCAAATGGGGTTAGTTGTTCTTTATCTCCCATGGATGTACCTGTTCCCACTTAAAAGTGCCTAATATATCACCCTCTACTTGCAAAAATAACAATACTCATTCAACCTTATTCAACTTCTTTTCAGCTGGAATAATAAAGAAATTTCAAAATATAAATTCATAGCTTTGTACAAAAAATAAGTTTCAATTTTCTTCGCGCTCCCATACCTCATTAACCGTTTATAGAAAGCCGATTGATTGATTGATAAATTAGGGGTACAAAAGTTGTCATTTTCGTGCTTTGTAGAGACGCGTTAACAATAATTTGGGGTCGCGCTTTTACCCACAAAAGGTAGGTAATCAGTCTTTTCATGACAGTCTGGAGCTGTTGTTTAGGTTAAATAATGTCTAAATATAACCAGCTTATGAATTTTCTTGATAAAGTGTCTGAATCCATAAACATGGGCACACCCAGGGGGAAAGGGATCCTTGGGGGCCGGGCGCTTTCTTTTATTATTTAGTCGGTTTAGAACGTTTTTCTACGTTGTCCGACGCCTATTCTCCACCTTCTTCGATCCTGACAATCATCTTCTGTCAGATTTTTTTGACTCATTGATCTTTGGATTGACTGTTGCCATTCTAGCTTAGGACGTCCTCTTTTTCTGCGCCCTATTGGTTGCCATTCTAGGACCTGCTTTGGTAATCTTTCGTCGTTCATCCGTTGTACATGGCCGTACCATATCAATTGTCTTTTAGTGATGTCATCCGTTATGCTTCCTTCGATTCCCATTCTTTCTTTTATTATCTCATTTCTTATGTTATCTGTTCTAGATATTCTCATAGATCTTGTTATTGCATCCATTTCGACACTTGACTTCCATTTTTGTTTTGTATTTTTCTGTTACGCGACAAGTCTCTATGCCATACAACAGCGTGTTTTTCACCATTGTATCATATATGTTAAATTTTACATTCTTTTTTATCTCCCAAGTATAATTTTTTTTGCAGTAGCGCAGCCACGAATATGTCGGAATGGGAGGGGGGGGGTCGAGACTCCATGTAGTTTAAGCTATTTTATTTTTGTATTTATAAAATATGTGGAAAATATCTAAAAAAGCCTTAACCTTGAAGGGGAGTCGAGCTTCGAGGCCCCTCTCTAGGTGAGGGAGATGTAATTGTTTTTGATTAAGGTTCCTTACTTTTCATCCCTGATTTTTAATTTTTTTGCCGAACCTCCCATTCTTCGTCCCTAATTTTAACTTTTCATTACTGATCAGTAATTCGTCACTTAAATCCCCCAATTGAGGGATAAAAAGTCCACCTTTTATCGCAAAAGTGCGGAAAAAATAACAAGCAAGTTAGTATAAAACATTTCTAAAATTTTTGTATGTATTCCCAAAAAACATCATACTTTAAAAGATTTGTTATGGGCAGTAAATTATAAACATACATTTTAACGTCGTCTTATTTTTCCCAAATGTCAAGAAAGAAGAAGAAGAAAAATATGGGGAGTGGCAACGCTGCATGGTTCCGAATAAAGTCACATATTAAGTCACAGCCCTCTATAACAAGTCCGATCCTACTTTAAAATGCAACATTGTCGAGGGCTCACATTTCCATTATTTTGTTGTAAGCCTATTTTAGCTCACACATATACTATACTATAGTAGTGTGAGCTATGGTGATCCTAATTTTTTCGAGAAAAAAAAAGTTGCTCCGATTTCAAAAATTTTTATATATCTTTGCGTTTCAGATGATTTTGAAACTTTTTTGTCGCGCCGTCTGTCTGTCTGTCTGTCTGTCTGTCTGTCTGTCTGTCTGTCTGTCTGTCTGTCTGTCTGTCTGTCTGTCTGTCTGTCTGTCTGTCTGTCTGTCTGTCTGTCTGTCTGTCTGTCTGTCTGTCTGTCTGTCTGTCTGTATGTCTGTCTGTAACGACCAACGCGCACAACTCAAAAACCGCTGGGCCGATTTTAATGAAATTTGGTACCTGGGCTGGATCTTGGGTCGAGATGGTCCCATTTAAAAATGAAGAAAATCCACCTAACACAAGCCAAATAAAAGGGTGGGGGAAGATTTCAAAAATTAGAGTTTATGTGAAAATATGGCGTGTATGATATCAAACGAAAGGTAATTGAGTATGGAGTTAAACAAAATACATTTTAGTTTTTATTCTTCCAAAAGGGTGGGGGTAGATTTCAAAAATCAGAGTTTACATGAAAATATGGCGTGTGTGATATCAAACGAAAGGTAATTAAGTCCGGAGTTAAACAAAATACATTTTAGTTTTTGTTTTTTTAAGGTTGGGGGTAGATTTCAAAAATTTGAGTTTAAGTCAAAACATGGCTTGTGTTGTATCAAACAAAAGGTAATTTAGTCTGGAGTTGAATAAGATATATTTCAGGTTTTAGTTTTATTAGCTCGCACGTACACTATAACTATAGTACCTAGTGTGAGCTTAGGGGCCCATATATTGGCAGAGTATTAGCTCACACATATACTATACTATAGTAGTGTGAGCTATGGTGATCCTAATTTTTTCGAGAAAAAAAAAGTTGCTCCGATTTCAAAAATGTTTATATATCTTTGCGTTTCAGATGATTTTGAAACTTTTTTGTTGCGCCGTCTGTCTGTCTGTCTGTCTGTCTGTCTGTATGTCTGTCTGTCTGTCTGTATGTCTGTCTGTAACGACCAACGCGCATAACTCAAAAACCGCCTGGCCGATTTTAATGAAATTTGGTACCTAGACTGGGTCTTGGGTCGAGATGGTCCCATTTAAAAATGAACAAAATCCACCGAACAGAAACCAAATAAAAGGGTGGGGGTAGATTTCAAAAATTAGAGTTTATGTGAAAATATGGCGTGTGTGATATCAAACGAAAGGTAATTGAGTCTGGAGTTAAACAAAATACATTTTAATTTATTTTAAAAAAAGGGTGGGGGTATATTTCAAAAATTAAAGTTTAAGTGAAAATATGGCGTGTGTTATATCAAACGAAAGGTAATTGAGTCCAGAGTTTAACAAAATACATTTCAGTTTTTGTTTTTTTTAAGGGCGGGGGTAGATTTCAAAAATTTGAGTTTAAGTCAAAACATGGCTTGTGTGGTATCAAACAAAAGGTAATTTAGTCCGGAGTTGAATAAAATATATTTCAGTTTTTAGTTATATTAGCTCACACGTACACTATAACTATAGTACCTAGTGTGAGCTTAGGGGCCCATATATTGGCAGAGTATTTTTTATTGTCAATGTACCTAATCGAAATTTTAGATCTGTCAGCCTTCGACAATGTTGCATTTTAAAGTAGAATCAGGCCAACAGCTAAGTGAGAAAGTTTATGCATATAATAAGTTTTAATAAACTTATGAAATGTTTGGTGGTGGGGGAAAGTACATAGTATCTGCGACTATAGGAAGATTTTTAATAGAATGCTTACATATTTGAAAAACAGTAAAAATAAATTTTTACAAATTTTAATTAAAAAAATTGTCTAATTACGGGGTAAAGTAAATTACTATCTGTTAGGTGCAGATTTATGCTAGCATATTGAAAAAAATTATTCTTTACATTAATATCTAATTTAAAATGATTTTTTTTGACCTTACCACTTCTCTTTATTAAATTAACTTTTATGTGATAAAGAGTTTTAAAATCTGGATTAAAATATTTGTACCTTTAAAATAAAATAAAATATTTAAAAGTTCCTTTAATTTAATTATTTAAAAGTTGATTTAATTTACTAGAGCCTACTCTTCACTCAAGTTTTTCTCTTAAATTTAAGGTTGGATTTTTTCTCAATGTAACTTATTATGAGTGTAAAGGGTAAATCTATATCTTGATTATTTTGGTATATTAGCTCACACATATACTATACTATAGTAGTGTTAGCTCACACATATACTATACTATAGTAGTGTGAGCTATGGTGATCCTAATTTTTTCGAAAAAAAAAAGTTGCTCCGATTTCAAAATTTTTTATATATCTTTGCGATTCAGATGATTTTGAAACTTTTTTGTTGCGCCGTCTGTCTGTCTGTCTGTCTGTCTGTCTGTCTGTCTGTCTGTCTGTCTGTCTGTATGTCTGTCTGTAACGACCAACGCGCATAACTCAAAAACGGCTTGACCGATTTTAATGAAATTTGTTACCTAGGCTTGGGTCGAGATGGTTCCATTTAAAAATGAACAAAATCCAACGAACACAAACCAAATAAAAGGTGGGGGTAGATTTCAAAAATTAGAGTTTATGTGAAATATGGCGTGTGTGATATCAAAGATAATTGAGTCCGGAGTTTAACAAAATACATTTTAGTTTTTGTTTTTTTTAAGGGTTGGGGTAGATTTTAAAAATTTAATACAAAACATGGCTTGTGTGGTATCAAACAAAAGGTAATTTAGTCTGGAGTTGAATAAAATATATTTCAGTTTTTAGTTATATTTGCTCACACGTACACTATAACTATAGTACCTAGTGTGAGCTTAGGGGCCCATATATTGGCAGAGTATTAGCTCACACATATACTATACTATAGTAGTGTGAGCAATGGTGATCCTAATTTTTTCGAGAAAAAAAAAAGTTGCTCTGATTTCAAAAATTTTTATATATCTTTGCGTTTCAGATGATTTTGAAACTTTTTTGTCGCGCCGGCTGTCTGTCTGTCTGTCTGTCTGTATGTCTGTCTGTAACGACCAACGCGCATAACTCAGAAACCGCTAGGCCGATTTTAATGAAATTTGGTACCTAGGCTGGGTCTTGGGTCGAGATGGTCCCATTTAAAAATGAACAAAATCCACCGAACACAAACCAAATAAAAGGGTGGGGAAATATTTCAAAAATTAGAGTTTATGTGAAAATATGGCGTGTGTGGTATCAAACGAAAGGTAATTGAGTATGGAGTTAAACAAAATACATTTTAGTTTTTTTTCTTCAAAAAGGGTGGGGGTACATTTAAAAAATTAGAGTTTACATAAAAATATGGCGTGTGTGATATCAAACGAAGGGTAATTAAGTCCGGAGTTAAACAAAATACATTTTAGTTTTTTAGCTCACACTACTACTATACTATAGTAGTGTGAGCTATGGTGATCCTAATTTTTTCGAGAAAAAAAAAGTTGCTCCGATTTCAAAAATTTTTATATATCTTTGCGTTTCAGATGATTTTGAAACTTTTTTGTTGCGCCGTCTGTCTGTCTGTCTGTCTGTCTGTCTGTATGTCTGTCTGTCTGTCTGTCTGTCTGTCTGTCTGTCTGTGTGTCTGTATGTCTGTCTGTAACGACCAACGCGCATAACTCAAAAACGGCTTGCTCGATTTTAATGAAATTTGGTACCCAGGCTGGGTTTTGGGTCGAGATGGTCCCATTTAAAAATGAAGAAAATCCACCGAACACAAGCCAAATAAAAGGGTGGGGGTAGATTCCAAAAATTAGAGTTTATGTAAAAATATAGCGTGTGTGATATCAAACGAAAGGTAATTGAGTCTGGAGTTAAACAAAATACATTTTAGTTTATTTTAAAAAAAGGGTGGGGGTAAATTTCAAAAATTAGTGTTTAAGTGGAAATATGGCGTGTGTGATATCAAACGAAAGGTAATTGAGTCTGGAGTTAAACAAAATACATTTTAGTTTCTAAAAAAAGGGTGGGGGTAGATTTGAAAAATTAGAGTTTAAGTCAAAACATGGCTTGTGTGGTATCAAACGAAAGGTAATTGAGTCTGGAGTTCAATAAAATATACTTCAGTTTTTAGTTATATTAGCTTTCACGTAGATACACTATAACTATAGTATCCAGTGTGAGCTTAGGTGCCCATAGATTGGCAGAGTATTTTTAAAGGGTGGGAGTAGATTTCAAAAATGTAAGTTTAAGTCAAAACATGGCTTGTGTGGTATCAAACAAAAGGTAATTTAGTCAGGAGTTGAATAAGATATATTTCAGGTTTTAGTTTTATTAACTCGCACGTACCCTATAACTATAGTACCTAGTGTGAGCTTAGGGGCCCATATATTGGCAGAGTATTTTTTCTTGTATTCGTCTTAAAGTTATTAAGAAACAGCTATAATTTTAACTTTACCCCGTTTGACGGTACTCTACATTTCTCGTGTGGGCCAAAAACTAAAATGTCTTTTTTTTAAATACAAACATACATAATTTAGCTCACACATATACTATACTATAGTAGTGTGAGCTATGGTGATCCTAATTTTTTCGAGAAAAAAAAAGTTGCTCCAATTTTAAATTTTTTTTTTATATCTTTGCGTTTCAGATGATTTTGAAACTTTTTTGTTTCACCGTCTGTCTGTCTGTCTTTCTGTCTGTCTGTATGTCTGTCTGTAACGACCAACGCGCATAACTCAAAAACCGCTTGGCCGATTTTAACGAAATTTGGTACCTAAGCTGGGTCTTGAGTCGTGATGGTCCCATTTAAAAATGAACAAAATTTACCAAACACAAACCAAATAAAAGGGTGGGGGTAGATTTCAAAACTTAGAGTTTATGTGAAAATATGGCGTGTGTGATATCAAACGAAAGGTAATTGAGTTTGGGGTTAAACAAAATACATTTTAATTTATTTATAAAAAAGGGTGGGGTATATTTCAAAAATTAGAGTTTAAGTGAAAATATGGCGTGTGTGATATCAAACGAAAGGTAATTGAGTCCGGAGTTTAACAAAATACATTATAGTTTTTATTTTTTTTAAGGGTGGGGGTAGATTTAAAAAATTTGAGTTTAAGTCAAAACATGGCTTGTGTGATATCATCAAACAAAAGGTAATTTAGTTTGGAGTTGAATAAAATATAATTTAGTTTTTAATTATATTAGCTCACACGTACACTATAACTATAGTACCTAGTGTGAGCTTAGGGGCCCATATATTGGCAGAGTATTTTATTGATTGTAGATATACACCAAATTTGTAGGAGTGGTGATGTATAATTAAATGGCACATTTACCCTAATACCTTACAAGTACTTAACAACCTCTGTTAAAAAACGCACTTTGGATTGCTAAAAATAAAACTACCTTAACGCGGCTGAGACGCCAAGTTTGTTTATAAGAAAAAACCATAAAATTTATCTCGTATTAACCACATCTTGTAAAGTCAAAGAAGCGTGGAATTTTTGGGGATTAAATATCTGAATTAAATAAAACCGTTAATCAAATTAATTGTCATTTAAATAATGCTTTTAATTGCTGTAAGCATAGCTAAAAACAGGAATTTTTATTGACTCGTTTGGTAGTAAGAATGATAACAGCATTAACTACTACAGGGTGCTATGCGCTTAGTCTTGAAACCTGGGCTCTAAATTGTAAGTCCCTCTTTTTTGCCCTAAATAAAAAAAAAATCTTTAGACGCGTGTTTGTCTCAGTCGCGTTGCAGCAGTCCTTTATGTTAGGTGAATTAAATTTCTAACCAAGGAAGGTGTTAATCCGGGCGATATTCAGCAACGGTTGAACAATGTGTACGGCAATACTTCGCCTTCCCTTTCCACTGTAAAAGAATGGGCAAAGCAGTTTTTGCCTTGGCCGAGAGACCATTGAAGATCAACCACTTGCAGGGCGGCCAGTTGAGGTGCTTGCAGACTTGAACGTTAACGTTGTGGAGCAATGTGTAGGCCATCCGATACGACCCTCAGACGAGTTCTACATGAACACCTTAATATGAGTAAGATGGGTCTCAGCGGTCCACAAGCATATACGTAAATTACGTATATGTCCACAAGCAGCAGCGTGTTACATGTGAGAAAATTTTGAACCTCTACCAAGGTAACAGGCGACGGACGAGACTATGGTTCTGTATAATGATCCTTTATCGAAAAAGAATCGATGGAATGGAAGACTGAATGAAACACGACCCAGAAATGCAAGAGTGTCTCAATCTGAAAAAAAGATTATGGCCACAATATTTTGGAACTGCAAAACACAGTTGTCAACGGCGAGTACTATAATACTGCACTATCACATCAATTGCGAGTTGAAATCAGAGAGGCGTGGCATGTTGAGCCAAAATGTTCGTTTTTTACACGATAATGCCCTGTTCAGCTCTGACCTTACCCTCAGCAATAATAATCTTTTTTTAAAATTGAAGAAACATCTTCGAGGAAAGAAATTGCAGAGATGGAAGAAGCTGTTTTAGAACATTTTGCAGACATATCTTTAGGGTACTTCAGTGGGGTATATAAGGGGGGCTTGGGGGCCCGGCCCCCCCGTAGCTAACATTTTTTTTTATATTTTCCACATATTTCATGAATACAAACATAAAATAGCATAAAATATGGCCTCATGAGGTCTCGCCCCCCCCCCCCCCCCCCGAAACTGTCTCGGCCCCCCCCGAAACTTTTTTCTATATACGCCACTGGGGTACTTTATTGAGGGTATAAAGGTTCAATATCGAAATCATAATATTTGACAGACTTTTTGCAGAAGTGTCAAATAAAATATCTTCCAGACAGCATGGCTTCTTACCCAAAAGATCTACCTTTACAAATCTAACAATTTTCTCTCAATACGTACATGAGGCTTTAAACAAAAATAGTCAAGTTGCTGTTATTTATACGGATTTGGAAAAGGCTTTTGACAAAGTAAGTCACAGCACTATTTTAGATGGACTAACTGGAATGGATGTTTCTCCATACCTAACTAATTTAATACAATCGTATTTGGGAACTAGCACAAGCAAAAGATATCAGTTCGTGGAATTAAAAGGTAGCAGGTCTACTATTTATATAAGTTCTTCTGTTGTGCCCCAAGGGCCAAATCTCGGACCACTTCTTTTTACTATTGCCTTCAACAAAATTATTTCTAAGGTAAAAAATGTGGAATCATTGGCATTTGCCGATGATTTTAAATTATTTGTTGAAGTTTTCTCATTGGAGGACTGTGAAACACTTCAAAGTGAATTTCAGGACACAGCTCTATATTGTAAGGAAAATGGTTTTAACTTAAATTTGGGTAAATGCTTTTGTTTGTCTTTTAGTCGTAACAAAAACTTAATTGAATTTGATTATACAATAAATAATGAGACCCTAGAGCGTGTATCTGAACAAAAAGACCTAGGTGTAACCTTCGATGCGAATCTTTCATTCTCATCACATATTATTTCTAAAATTAGGAGTGCCCAGAAAGTTGCTGGGTTTATTTGTAGAAATACTAAAAGTTTTAACATTGACGTAAGCATATACTTATTTGACAGTCTGGTATTGCCGTTATTGGAATATGGAAGTGTTATCTGGTCCCCCCAATATGACATTTGGATTGGTATGATTGAGGGAGTTCAACGAAAATTTTTAAAAGCCATGCATTTTAGAAAGTTTGGGATTTATCCACAAAGAGGTTGTGACAACAAGATCTTATTAAAAATATTTGACAGATTATCACTAAACCAAAGAAGAACTAAAATTTTTCTAACAACAATGTATAGAATTCTCAAAGGGGATGTTGACTGTCCTAATATAGTTGAACAACTTTTGCCATCAATCGAATCAATTCAAGGTCGAAAAATATGTTTTATTTAGCTTATCCACGAACAAATCTATTTAAAAGCTCTCCTATCTACAATTTATGCAACTTATTTAACAAGTATGCATCTCATGTTGATATTGACAATGTTAGCTATAAGAAATTTAAAAAAATTATAGATCTAAAAGTGCGCAGCAGTTGTTTATGTAATTTGATTTGTTTTTTATCATGTGTAATGTAAGTGACGTCTTGTATAAAATCTTTTTTTTAATGTAAGAAAGTATCTGTAATTGGCTTTTTGCTGTAGATACTGTTGAAATAAATAAATAAATAAATAAATAAAAATAAATAAATATCTCAAAAGTGCATTGATATATAAGGAAATTATATTGAAAAATAATTACTATGTTTTATTTCACTATCCTTTAGAAAATAGTCAGACCGGAAACTTTTGGCGCTTACCTCGTACTTATACGTACTTCTTTTCAATATTGCATTGGTAAAATTTCTTAATGTCGACTCAAATCAAAAAAATATTTTAAAACATCCTTCCTGAAGATGGTACTAATTTATTTTTTTGTTTTAAAATTCGCATATAAAAATAATAATTTAAGAATATTTAATAAATAAATTGATTAGAAAATAGTTATTTTTTTAATAGACTAAAAAAAATACAAACGTTTTAATTATTTTATGATTGTTGTACACTTTGCATTCCTTGGAGGATGTGCTAAAATTTAGTCACATTTTAAACGAAATCCACCGATAAGAACTAAATTGCGTACGTCAGTGGCGTATATAGAAAAAAGTTTCGAGGTGGGCCCGAGACAGTTTTGGGGGGGCCGAGACCTCTTGAGGCTGTATTTTATGCTATTTTATGTTTGTATTCATGAAATATGTGGAAAATATCCAAAAAAATCTTAGATTCGGGGGGGGCCCGGCCCCCCCAGTCCCCCCCTTATATATACGCCACTGGCGTACGTAAAATGATCAATCAGTAATCGGTAAAATAAAATTATATATGACTTTTCCTTTAAACAAAAGCCGCCTAAAATATTCGTGTTGTTGATGTAACATAAACTACTATTAAACTGTTTTTCTTAATAATATTCATGTAAATATTTAGAAAATCTCTATGTAACATTAACTTTTCCCTAAAAAGAAGATTGGTAAAAAATATACATTTTGAGGTTGCCGGCCTTTGAAATTTAGCATCTTTAAAAATTTATTGGGCATATCGAGATCACTAATTTTTGATTTCATTGTACCTAAGAACAACCAAAAGCAATAAATGAATCTTTAAAGACGATAAACTTATTTTAAAAGGATCAAAGAAGAAGACAATTAAAACCAAAATAAAATACCTGACCTACATTTTAAGAAAAGATCGCCACCAAATAAAGAATTGGCAGACGTTCGAAATTATGGACCCGCTCCTTTGGAAGAGAATAAAAAACGTCGGCAAGAAAACAGGTGGTTCATTGTACTTCGATAAATTATGTATTTGAACCGATTTTAAACTTTGGTGAACCTGTTCCTCTACTTTTATAAAACGCTTGAACATAATTTTGTAACCGAGACCCACGAGCTAAATTTACACGGCCGTACACGCATGATGTTTGCTCGTCCGATGAATTTTAAAACTTTGTATTCTTTATGTACAAGTATAAGTAGATAATTGTTTCTTAGTATGTATATTGTAAAAACGGAAGCTGGGAAACCTTAAATTAGTATAAATATTATAATAACGAAAAAGGGAGATGGAGTTGAAGCTATTGAACCAGCGAAAAATGATCGTAAAATTTATAGTGATCAATGTAGCCTCCCAGGTAGCAAGGGGTCATCAAATGACGTCTTTTTTTCGTCGAAAAGTGCAGGTCGTCTACCAAAAAATGTTGTCTTTAAGGCGTCAGTTACTTGACGTCTTTTCGTAGTGTAGTTTTTGACGTCTGAAAAACGTCATATATTGGTCACTACCCACACTGTACACTTTGTCCAAGGGACATAAACTCATACTTACATAGTTCGTGCCCCAGTCAGTACTTGACCGGATTTATACGGAATGTGGGGGTACGTATGCAAAATAAATTAAATATTAAATCAAGACAAACTTCGAGGCTTCTTTCGCTTCAAGGTGGAGAAGTGTCTAGGTATAGGCCTATTTTGATCTGTACCTCACAGACGAACACCGCTGTACCTGTTCCAGTACTTCCAGGTTCAAGTCACAGAAGAGTCACCTTCTGTGTCTAAGTGTTCTCAACTGAAGGGAACATTTCATATATTCAGACGAGTTAAAAAAATGTCATAAATAGGTTTGTGTCTGTGTGTGTGTCTATTGTTCTGATTTGGTCCCAAATACGTCATATCTTAAAAACGTCTAAAAATGACGTAATTTTGGGTGTGTCTTTTGAACGTTATTTACAGGTCATTTACACGTCAAATTATAGACGTCAATGGTCACTAAAAATGACCTGTTTTTGACGTTTAAAAAACGTGACCTTGCTACCTCGACTAGAGTCCCTGTATGTTGGCATATTTGGATATGTCAACATACCGGGATTCTAGGGTAGCCAAAGTGTCCAGTGCCATAAATTATCCTAGATAAACAACCAAGGCCAACACAAAAATAGAGGCCACGACCCTGAAAAAATCAGCTGTTCTCCCGGGGCTGAATTTTACATTGGGTCTTATGGGAGGTCAGACGTTTTTTTATGATATTTTCAAAATGGCACTACAGATTTCCGCAAAATTTCAGTGAAATATTCTCAGACACCATCCCGATATTCCACCAAAGGTTTGTAAGGAAGCAACATGATTAAAAGGTTAAAATCTTCAAGATTTAGCATTCCTTATTTTGAATTCAAATTACCCGCCATGTACCACATGCCAACTGTTATATTTGACATGTATTTGACTTTGTCATATGTGATTGTCACATTCGCTTCTGCTTTAAACTTAATTTTTGTGTGAGCTAATGAAGCGGCTCTGAAAAATTAGGACTTACTATACATTTAAAAAAAATTGTTCTGCCAGAATAAAGTAAAAACAATCTCAAAAACGGCTTTATTTAACAAAAAATCAAATATCCATGAACCGTCATTCCAACTTCAAAATTTTAAAGACAATCAGCTGTGTCGTAACATGACCATCAAAAAAAATCAGCCCCGGATGTGACGTCAACAAAGTGGAGGATCGTGGCCCGTCCATTTTGATAGCCCTGAAACAACATGTAAGGTAATTTTTAAACATTTTTATAGTTACAGAAAAATAATTTGTAAATGTAAATTTTGGCCTGTACCAATTCTTAATGATATTGTTATACCCTATTATAACTATAATAACTTTGTTTTGACCCATTTTTTGCTTGTTAAATAGTTTTTATCCAACTATATTTTCTTAATGAATAATGAGATAGATGTAGATGAATATACTCGTACTGTTTCCCGTATGTGTTACTATATAATGCGGCATCAAGAATTGATTCTAATTGGGCGCGAACAGGTGTAAAAGATTTGGACCATCTTCCTCAAAAAATAAGAAAATTTGATCTTTCCAGAGAAGATATGAATTCTTGCACCCCCAGCTTTATAACTCACTGGCCGCCACTGATTCAAATTAAGACACATTTGTAAATTCGTCTGAGCCCATTCTTTTTTCGGTAGAATTCCTTACTGATTGATGTCAAGACATCTTTGACGCGAGAACATTTTTCTTTGTGGCGGGTTGCCAGTGACAAACGAAGGATTTGTGCTTTTGTATTCCACATGTGAAGTCATCGGATATGCAGGACTTAAATTCTTTTTTGATGAGTGTTACAGGGTAGCCACTTTAAATGGAACGCTTCAGCAGGTTAATATTTGGTTTTCTAAAAAAAAAGCAAAAACATAACAACGCAGTTTTTCTATAGGCTTTCTTTCTGCTGCCAAAAATTTTTGGCCGCACGTCCCAAAAAAGGCCTACCCACATACATATTTTTTTCCGGTAGAATGACCCCACTGGCGGTACCTCGTTCGCAAGCTTATAAAAAAAAAGACAAAAACGGTATACAGTGAAACCTCTCCTTGCGGACACCTCTAATAAGCGGACACTCCCTTTAAGCGGACAAATTTGTTGGAACCAAGCTCTTCCCTATTTCATTACATGTAAAATTCACTCCAATAACCGGACACTCTAATAACCGGACGCGGACAGTTTTTTTTGGTTAAAAAATTCGGAAACCTCCCTTAACCGAACGCGAACCTCTGACAACGGGACGGAGCGCTGCACGACATGGGAATAAATATTATGTAGTGTGTTGGCAACAACGCACTCTGCAGCCAGGGAATTACCTCTTTCCATTTTAATGCGGAGACTAAATTCTTCTCTCGTATTTACAACACATTTTATTCGGCGGGGAGGCTGTGTTTTATTTTTATTGTTCAGTTGGGTAGTAATAGATCTCTGTGAAGTGGCGCCTAGTAAAAAACTTCTTAGTTTACGTGAAAAAATAGAAGTTGTTAAAGTTTCGGAGAAGGAACATCTATCAGCACCAAAGATCGCTGAAAAATTTAATATTAGAAAACTCAAGCAGCAGAAATTGTTAATAAATTATATATTAAAATTTCGCAGTTCCCTCTCATAAGCGGACACCTCCAATAAGCGGACAAAATCGACGGAACCGTGAGTGTCCGCTTATAGGAGGTTTCACTGTATATTTTTTTGACATACCTACGTCAATTAAAATGTCCAAAAATTATTTTCCTTAATTTTTCACTTGTGGTACTTGCCTCATTTGAAAGCTCTTAATAAAAGAAAACAAGTTTATTTTTCTTTGACATACGTACCTACTTTAACTAAAATGTCAAAAAATATTTTGGTATAATCGTTTAAAAACTCGGTCGACAGGTTTTTGCGTTTTTTTCAAAAAAACCAAATACCAACCCGCTAGAGAAGCGTTCCATTTAAAGTCGCCACCCTCTATACTATTTTCCATTAATTATTATTGTTTATAGGTATTTCAGTTTTTTTTAATTTGCAATATTTGTATTATAGGTAAAGGTTTTTATTTTTTTTAGGTAAGCACTCGCGTCTTCGTCAGATAATTCTAATGGGGAAAATGTCTACAACAACAACATTAAAGTAAGTGCCTAGATTTTTTAAACAATTAAGTTGCTTAATTTGCTTTAATATTATCTATCATCACCAATATATTTAAAAGATAAAAACCGGAAGTTAAGCATAACAATCGCTTTTCTCACATGCACAAACTTTCTGATGTTTGCCGTCTAATATTTTAGCAGAATTTCGATCCCATTCCGATTGGCAGATCACAGTTAACTCTAATTGATTAGTAATATTTTTGATATGAATAGTATGGAAAGCCAGCGGTAATTTACCTAGATTTGATAAGGGCGTGTTACTTGGCAAAATGTGGTGGTATCACAATGTATTAGAAGGTCGACGTAAGGTCAGCTGGAGCGTCGTTGCTAGTTAGTGGTTTGTCACCTGACCAGTAGCTGCGTTCGGTATTTACGTCGGATTAATCTTTTTGATCGAAATCGTTCGTTAATTCCATCTAGATCTAGGGGAGGTAGATCTGTATCGTTCGGTAATTCTGCTCAGACTAGTCGGACGTAAATCTGGTTGCTCCGTACATTTTGATCGACGAAACAAATTAATCTGAGATTGTGACGTATGTTGTGTATTTGTTTTGTTTACAAAAATAATTTTTTTATGTAAATAGATTGAAATCGAATTATTTGATGTTGAAGACAACAAATTATATAAATTTCCGACATCACAGGAAAATTTTGTCAAAATTATACGTGGGCGTGAGTTGCAATATGAACATAATATTTTTGGTTATATTTAAGGTTATAACCATTTATAAAAATTTGATCGATTTTCAATTCCAATTTGCTCAGACTAATCTGTAATCACGTGATCAAAAATCCGTCACGTCTGAGATGCAAATACCGAACGCAGCTAGTGTTGCCAGGTTTGGAGGTTTTCCTTCAATATGAAGGCTTTTGAACAAAAGATTTGAATATTGAACATTTTTCTTCGAATTTGAAGGATTTTGACTTTTTTGAGACAAAGTTATATATTTTGCAAATATTCCAATAATTTTACCAAACCTAACTTATGTAGGTAAATTTAAATACTTTATTTTTAATGCTGGTTTTTATAATTAATGATTTGAGTTATAAATATTTTATTTGTTTGGTATTTTCTTAAATTATTATTTTCAAAATTGTTTATGGTGTAAAGCTTTTTTGGTTTGGTGTCGACCACCCACCCGTTGCTTTTTTAAAGGATATGAAGGGTTTTTGTCACTTAGTTGAAGGAAAGTCCTCAGAAAAGTCTGGCAACACTGCACCTAACATAACATTAGACCTGACATATCCAGGTGCACCAGTATTCACACAAGAATAATTTTAAAAATTTTTACCAAAGCAATATGTACATATTTAATCCGTTTATTGCTCTGTATATTTATTCCTAATTTCTAAGTAAAAAACCAGCAACTGTTAGCGAGGGTGCCTTGTCTGATGTCAGCGCCCCCTCACGTCATCGATGTAACAAATTATGGTATTGCTTAGAAATAAAATATATGCTTCTCTAGGAAAAATTATATAGAGATTTCAACCAAACCACTTTTCGTTATGTAGATAAATTCATTTAACTCTAAACAACTACAGTCGAACCTCTATAACTCGAACCTGAAGGGACAACCAAAACAGTTCGAGTTATGGAGAGTTCGAGTTATAGAAACTCGAGTTACATGGGTTAAAATACATGTGAAAAGTGCAGGGACCGCTTCAAAGGTTCGAGTTATAGAGAGGTTCGAGTTATAGAGGTTCGAGTTAGAGAGGTTCGACTGTATTCTTTAGCATGTTCTAAAAACAAAAAAATATTGAAGCAGTTGTTCCATCCATTATTACCTTTAAGCAAGTTGTGTGCCCCAAACATATGCAGCCCAATGCTGGAATACATTGTGCAAAACTCAAATGGAAAGGCTACAAACCTTTTAAAACAGGGTTGTTAGGCAGAGAGCGGGAGCTCCTTGGTTTATGAGTAACGTACAAATCAAGAGGGAACTCAACATTAAGGATATCTCAGAAACGATCCAGGAGCAGAATGATCGTTATATAAGACGGGTGGAGGGGCTACCGAAACCCCGTGATATAGGATGCGTTACTAGACCGGCCACGAGACAGGCCAGGGATCTACAAAAGGCCACTGGATGTCTAACACAGTTGCGCCACAAGGGCACCAAATTGAGTACAGACATCGAACATATAACATGTTTCATGGTACAGACTAGAAATGAAAGAGGTACATACCTATCATGCACAGGCATTAGTAGTAGGATCCTTTGCACTAAACTATATCTCATTGGGCGATAAATATGTCAACACTGATATGCTAACTAACTCATTATTTGATGTCCGTTTCAGCATTATTGTTGGTATTGATCCATGTTATTTATGGAATATCAAGCTATAAGCATTAATGTGTTTCAGTGTTGATTGGGCTTTTTCTTATGAAAGAGATGTAGGATATTTCAACTACAAGTTTAATCTAATTATTCTTGTCGTTAAACGAAAACAGCGGCGTAGCGTGCCCGAAAGGGCGGGGGGGGGGGCGACAGCTAAAAAGGGCGCCTTTGAAAACTGATAAAAAATCTTGCGACCAAAAAAAAAAAAAAAGGTCTTCATGTCGTTAGTTTCCTTTGGCGCCCACTCAATTGGCCGTTGCCGGTCCGACTTAATAAAGCTGAGGGCGCTTTGGCCACCAATGGGGCGCCACTACCCTCGGGGCGGGGGGGCCGTGGGGGGCGACGAACCCCCCGCGCCCCCCCCCCACGCTACGCCGCTGGAAGAAAATTCAGTTTCAGACCTTGATTAAGAGTTACTTTTTTAGTTTTTCTATCAAGAGACAAAAATATCAGAGGTAGGAACTAGGCAACGATTATAAACACACAGGATTGCTTATTTCCATTTAACTAATGTTAGCGTCGCTCAGCGAGACGAATAGTCACCAGCGGACCAGTTGCTTTGTTTGTATTCAGAGTTCGTGTGATTTTAAGGTGTTTTTGACGTTTTGGCCTCCGTTTTTTTGCGTTTTTTCATTTATTTGACGGTGTGGTTGACTATTTAGGAGGTAAATCTGAGGGCACAGCCGTGCCTCGCCAAGTTCACGCGCCGTACCATCTTTTCATGAAACATTACTTGACCTATCTAAAACTCTACTTCGGAATGAGCTACGAATCTCAAACTTTGCACAGTCGTAGATCTCCATGGAGTTAACAATCCCTTCATGTTTAGTTTCATGGAACTCCCAAAAGTACTGAAGTAGTTACGAAATTACAAAAAACGTCGAAATTTTCATTCATTCACTCACTCATGTATAGATCATCAAAATTATCAACGACAAGCAATACGGATTTAGAAAATATAGGTCAACTGGCGATTTACTTACATACGTCACTCACTTATGGCAAAAAGCGATTGAGTTGCGAGGTGAAACAAGAACGATTGCCTTAGATATATCTAAAGCATTCGATAAAGTCTGGCATGAAAATCTGCTCAACAAGCTCAAAGCAACGGGATTGTCGCCGAGACTTTGCACTTGGTTTGAAAGTTACCTTAAGGATAGATCCATTTATGTTGCACTGGATGGCCGGAACTCCAACTCTTACCAAATAAATGCTGGTGTGCCACAGGGAGCAATCCTTTCGCCAACACTTTTTCTGATTTACATAAATGACCTCATAGATAAAACAGTAAATCCACTTTATTGCTTTGCAGATGATGGCAATGTAGTCTCCTCAGTCATACCACCCACATGTCTCTCCGCACGTGAATTCCATTACCTTAGACTAACTGAAATATCACAGATAAATAACGACTTGGAGATAATAGAGGACTGGGGCAACAAAAACCTTGTACAGTTCAACGCGCAGAAAACCCAAGCAGTCCTGTTTTCAAAAAAGACCAGCACCGGTGAGCCAAACCTCATGCTATCTGGAAGTGCTGTCGCATTGCAGAGCCAGTTGAACATCTTAGGAGTCACTGCAGAGACCAACATGTCTTGGCACAGTCACGTGGCAGATATAGCTAAAAGGGCGTCCCAAAAGCTTGGGGTGCTATTTCGTACAAGACATCTGTATACACCAAGCCAACTGCTGACACTCTACAAAGCCCAGATTCGACCAACTATGGAGTACTGCTCACATATATGGAGTGCGGTACCCAAACATACCTTAATGCTTTTGAACACCGTGCAGAAGCGAGCTATCAAGCTGATCAATGACCCCGTACTTACCCGTAGCTTGGATAGTCTCGAACATCGAAGAACTGTGGGCGATCTATCTCTCTTCTACAGGTATTATCACGGAAAATGCTCTGAAGAGTTGGCACGTATGATCCCCCCGGGAGTAGCACCTAGTAGGCGAACACGTCAAACAGACGGTAACCATCAATTTATTGTCAAAATAGAGGCACCAAGAACCTCATTATATCAGAATTCATATCTCTGGAGAACAGCATCGCTGTGGAATAAACTACCTGCGACAGTTTTCCCTGCAGGTTACAACCTGAACCGTTTCAAAACCAACACACATCAACATTTCCGCGCACTTGCCGCTTCTCGAGCGTGATAGGGATCTCCTTGCGAGTGCGCATACCCGTAAAAAAAAAAAAAAAAAAAAAATTCTACTGTACTTCCAGACATGCTACAAAGCTGAAATTTGGCAGACATAAGTCTGCCAAACCTCTGGAAAAAATCAAAAAACCCCAAAATTTTAATTTAATTCCCTCCCCTATACATGTAAAGTTATGTTAAAGTAACATTGCCCACTTCCAGAAATGGCAGACTGATAGGAACTATGATAAAACTATAGAAAAAACTTTAAAAACCCCAAAATTATAATTTACTTTCCTCCCCTATAAATGTAAAGTAATGTAAAAGTAACATTGCCCACTTCCGGACACGCTAGAGAGCTGAGCTTTGGAAGGCCGATAGTAACTATGATAGAACTATAGAAAAAAATTAAAACACCCCAAAATTCTAATTTACTTCCCTCCCCTATAAATGTAAACTTGTGTAAAAGTAACATTGTCCACTTCCAGAAACGCTCGAGAGCTGAGATTTGGAAGGCCGATAGGAACTATGATAAAACTATAAAAGAAAATTAAAAAACCCAAAGTTTAATTAACTTCCCTCCCCCATAAATATAAAGTTATGTAAATTAGCATTGTCCACTTCCAGAAACGCTAAAAATCTGAGCTTTTGAAGAAAACGCTAAGATTTTAATTTACTTTCCTTCCCTATAAATGTAAAGTTATGTAAAATCAACATTGCCGACTTCCAGGAACACTAGAGAGCTGAGCTTTAGAAGCTGATAAGAACTATGATAAAACCGTAGGAAAATATAAAAAAACTCAACATTTTTAATAAGGCATTGCAAAAGTTTTGAACAATATCCCGTATATTTTACTACTTTAAAACTTAAATATTATCCAAACCCTTTAAAAAAGCAGTGAAATCATAATAAAAAAAGCCAAGTACGCGAAAGTGGTATTCCGTAAAAAGAATTGAGATAAAAGTAAAGCCAAGTTCTACAATACAAATTTCAAAATGAATGGTTCTTACTAGCTTGGAAATGTTTTTCTAAACTTGGCTATTACGGCTGCAAATGACTCTTAGGAAATTGAACGTAAAGAAGTTTGGCTGGAACAGCAAAGTTTAAAAAAAATTTCCAGACTAGTAAGAACGATTCATTTTGAAATTTGTATTGTAAACCTTGGCTTTACTTTTATCTCAATTCTTTTTATGGAAGACCACTTTCGCGTACTTTGCTGTTTTTTACATGAAATATTTTTGTTATGATAAACCTTTATAAATGTGAATTAAGTGAATTGATATAAAGAAAGCACAATTTTTTGTTAAAATAAAAGCTTTGTGTTCCCTCTTTCAGTGTAGAAATATAAATATATATACTTTTATATTATTATATTTATATAAACTTTAATTTTTTTTTTGATTTTTGGAAACTCCTTGCTTATTAAATTATTCACATTAAAGAAAATTGGTAATTATGCCGCAAACGTACTTCTTTTATTAAACTGATTATTGCAAAGTTTATTTTGTAGACAGTTTCTCCAAGTTTAGTTTCAGTTTTTTTCTTAAGTTTTTTTAGTCTCTTTATAGAAGTTTTCAGAAACACGTTACAGAAGACGGAGTGAAAACGGGCGCTGGTGGGATAAAAACAACTCATAAAACAAACAATGTAAATCATTTGAAAAAAAATTATGAAAATCAATTGATTTAAAGCATAAGAAGTTGAAAAACACATCTCATTTGGCTGTTTTCTCCAAAAACTGACTGGTTTTTGATATAATAATATAATAAATATTGCAATTTTAGACCTGAAATATCAAATAAATACCTTTTTGTTACTGCATAATATAAGTGTATTTTATTATATCGGCAACAAAAACAAATAATATACATCTAATGATTTAAATTGATTAAACTTTTTAAAAAAATCCTACTTCTATTCTAAAACTTTCAACTATTTAAAAAACAAACTCCAACATATCGTCTGGTAGGAAAATTCAGCTCTCAGAGCAAACTCTTGATTTATCAAATCATTTGTTTTAAATAAATGAAATTATTAATTATATTTACTAACACGAATAAAAAATTTGTTTGCAAATAAGCAAGAAAAAAGCGGGAAAAACTCACGATTGCAATGTGTATTATATGAAGCGCGCTGAGCAGAGGTCCACTAGTGACGTTAGCAAGGCGCCGCTTACCGCTAAAAGATTCGAGCAAATAGGCAATCCTGTGTATTTATAATCGTTGGGAACTAGGTACTTATTTCTTTTAGTGATCCATGTTAAAAGTTATAGTTTTTGCAAAGTCACCTGAAATGCTCCTAATACGGGGTTCTATCGATTTCATGAAATTTTGCTTCACTCTGTCCTTCAAAAGTTATCCAAATTCATATAAAATCTTCCTGGTATAATTTCAACCCTACCGACAGAGAAAAGGTGCGGCTCTTGGCGGACCTAGCACAAAGTATTTGTTTTCTGACCGACCCAGCACAGGTGGATAGCCGGCACAATTTCAACCCTACTGGCAGACAAAAAGGCGGGACTCTTTGCGGTCCGACGACAAAGTATTTGCGGCACCTGATTGGCAGATTTTTTTGAGACGGGCTTTTAATTGCTTTCAGGTGTTTCTTTCGGGACCCCTTTAGTCGGCAGTATGCAGAGTTAGAAAATAAATCAGTGTCGTTTCTGTAGGTGTAGGAATAGAAAGTTTTATTTACGCCATAATTAAATGAAATAATTTTCATGAGTATATCTACCGCCGCCCATGTCACTTTCTTTAAAGGATATGCCGATGGTCGGCTTTAACCTTTGTTCAACTGACTTTGCAAAAACTTTACTAGAAATAGCTCTTTTGACAATTTTTTATTAGGGTGTTTTAGTAACGCACATTTGTCACTGCAATTGTGGTTATCGCTATTTTGAATCAATGCAGTAGCGTTCTATCATGCTGTTAACGTTAACCAAAAAGCCATGGTACGTATCTTGACTATAACGTACGTTTCAATTAAGTGTGCAAGTGCTGTGTGTTTAGGTTGTACAATATGCATCAAGCACGGTGTATTAATAGATCATCTAGCGTACTTAGAAACGTAATCACAGATTAAGAAAGCGGTGAAAACTCGTCCTCATTTTAAACTATAAACTAGATGCTTTATTAATTGTAGCCCACATTTTTTAAGTTTTGTTTTATTTTACTTTTATAGTTAGTTAGGATACTATTTTGGTCTTTTGTGGCAGAGATAAATTAAATTAGCGACAATCTGGGACAAAGGGGTTAGCTTTTCAACATATGGTAATAAGGAATGCTGTAGTAATACAGACAGATACATTTCAGCTATTGTTTTAGCTCTGTTTTAACCCGTTCTACTTGAAGTGATATCTTAATTACGTAACATATACTACGACTACGCAATTCAGTGGCTTTTAAACCCTATTCTTGCGCGAAGGTTTAGTGGTAATTGGTATAGGTTCCTTTTAGATTGACATTGACATAACATTTCATTTTCTATTATTTTCATAAATATTTTGGTAAGAGTTTGCTTCCTAAAAATAAAATCATATAATAATTTAGGTTAGTTCGTTAAAGCATCGTTAATAATAAACACAAAGTTAACCGAAACTCTTACGAAATTGACATTTACGAGTACAGTAACTGACCAAAAACACTCTCATGTTTGTTCACAATTTTTCTTAGGACGCTGTTGCATGTATTGCCGTATTTACCTAGTGGCTGAACTTACGAACTATCCGCCCGACGAAGAATGTCATGAAAGTTCCAAACCTGAGAAAAAATTACGTTTAAAGCTTTAAATTTTTTTTATACTAACCATTTTGTAGCTTACTGTTGATTCATGAAAATAACAAAACCGCCGCTTTGAACAAAAAGAATAATATCGTTGTTAATTATGCTGCGACTTCAAAAGCCAGGCAGTTGACAATCGCGGGGCACAAAAATAGACGCGGCTTCTTCACCTTTTCGCCTTTTTAACTCCCCCGCCTCCTTGACCCCCGCAATATACAAAGGATTCTCATCCTATAAATGATTCTGGAGAGTTTGATTCATTAATAACTAAATTAACTCGAGGCGTCTGTTTAATAGCTTGTTGCGATCTTACTTGCTATTCGTGTGATCTTGGTTGTCAATGTAAATGGTTACTGTGATTTTGATCAATGAACGCTCGCAAAATACACGGATAATAGAATATTGACGGATCGGATTTGACCAAAGTAAAGGCCTTCACACACACAATTTACGTAATCCGTAGCATGGCGCATAGCGGGCTTTCAACCAATCAGCGATCGAATAGCAGCGGCCATATTGGATTTACGTAAGAAAAGTCCATAAGGTAGAACTTCTTACGCGTTATGTTTTTTTGTGTGTAATCGGCTTAAAAGCGGCAAATCAAAAATGACTGTCTCTCGTCCTTTTTCAACATTGACATTTCGTTCTCTGGTTTAGAAATGTCAAGCGCTTGTTAATCGCCGTTTTTGTTTATTCGTTTTTTTTAGTTTTTTAAATTAAATTTAGGATGAAATCTAACTGCTAAAAACACCTTAAGCTCTTGAAACCTAACTTTTTTCATTAATGTAGGAAAAGTCCGAAAATTTCTTTATGTTTCAACAAAAGCAGAACAAAAATAACAACAGCTCCGCCATTTTGATAATGCCGTGATAAAATCAAAGTATAAGTAGGTTTGGTTAGGCTGCCTACCAGTGCCCAACTATGTTTATCACGTTTTCAATGGTAATTTCAAACGCATGGTGTACCCTTTCTATTTTAGTTAGTTGTGAAATCCAACCTCTAACTGTTCCAATATCTCTGGCAAAATATACGGTCTGGTATTAACTTTCTGAAAAATTAAGTTATGGACCGTGAAAAGGATGCAGAGCCTCTTATTGCTGATCTTTTTGTATACAAGCTCTACGACAAACTATCTTAAAGCCAGTCAAAACTATAAAGCCCCAAAGCTAAAAATGTTGAAGATTCTTAGCAGTTTATTATTATTTAGCGAAGAACTAAAGCAACTTTATGAGCCAATGACCAAGACAGCCTTGCTTAAAAATTATTAAATAAAATGGAAAATTTGGCTCTGGCTCTGTATCAAAACATCGCATGTTCAATTGAATTGGTATCAAAATAGGGTATAACCTATTAAAAAAACACATAAAATACCATAGGGATCCGGTGGAAACAGGTAATCTAACCTAAACGGGTCAAGTCAGGTAGTGCACTAACCAAACCAAGTCTGCTCCGGTATTCTAACCTATCCAGATCATAACACGCACTATTTTTAAAGTTGAGAAAGTTGGAATAAAACGAACGCATAATTTTAGTGAAACATTAATTTTGAGTGGAAAAATAGACATAAGTATGTGCAATTTTGTTGTTGTAATTTGCAATTAGTCGCCGTCGTGGTGTACTGGTAGCAATGTTTGTTTCCCACACCGGCGGTCCGGGTTCGATTCCTGACTAGGTACTTGGTTGTTTGTGTGTTTAAAAATGCGTTAACTTTGCTAAAAACTTTGCGAAGCCAAGAAGAAAAAGAAGATGAGAATGAAGCATCAGTTCCGGTAGGCTCGCTGCCAACAGTGACAATAGCGGCTATCCCCACGTGTGCATGCCTAGAAATAGCCTCCTCGGGATTAATGCCATCATGTTGCGCGCATAACGCACAATTTTCGGCATCAAACAATGACTTGATTCAAGATGTTAAATCTGGATTATTATGAAGCGAAACGGATGTACGTAATTCCAGCAGTTCTGATTTATTATCTCTGAGAAGAATAGTTAATATTGTGATATATTGTCAGAGGTGCAGTAATAAGAACGGTAGCCAAAATTTTAATAATTTTCAAAAATAAATGTGCTCTTCTTTTTTTTTATATAAATCTTTCAAATTTGTAAAGATTATAAAACTTCAATTTTCAATTCCTATGCCGAGGTGGTCAACTTCAAATGAAACAACTTGTTTCAAAAAAAATTCTTATAATCCCAACGCCGCAGTCAAGATTTTTTGTTGTTTCGCAAAAGTTGTTAAAATTCGTTGTTTTTCTTGAATTTTGTAATTTAAATATGAATAAACAAAAAAATTGAATCTGAAAATTTTTGGTATGGGTCATCAACATTTATTACAACTATATTTTTCTCAATATTACTTTTGTCAGACTTTGTATTTCGATTACAACTGATTTTTGAAAGTCAATGCTGAAAAATCGAAAACTAGGTTAAAATTTTGTACTTTAAAAATCGGGACTTTAGCGGGACACTTCACAAATCGGAACAGTCTTCTGAAATCGTGAGAGTCGCGCCAAAATCGGACGAAAGGTCACGTTATCTATTTCCAGTTTTTAGGGGGGGGGCTGGCCCACGTTTAGGTTCTGTTTTTTATCGAAAACAATCGAAGCAAGTTTATCGAAGACATTTTCATCTAAACCTTTTTCATCGAATACCGTTTTTAATTAATATTTTTTATCAAATGACATTATTATCGAATAAAGTTTTTATCGAAAACATTTTTATCGAAAACTTTTTCATCAAATTGCATTTTTATCAACTTACATTTTTATGCAATGCCCTTTTAATAAAAAGCAATTTTATCGAAAACACTTTCATCTAATTACATTTTTATCAGAAACATTTAATGCTTTTCCTGTCCAGCAGAGATGGACCAGGGGCCGAGGATAGGGGATCGTTGACCCGGTTAGGTTAGTATCCAAACCTGACCCGGTTAGGTTAGTCTCCTAACCTGACCTGTGTAGGTCTGTCAGGTAAGTTTATAAGCTTAATTTACCAATTATTGTATGCTTACATACATGAGCGCCCCCAGGAGGGGAGGGGGGTTGCCCGCCGCCCCATAAGCCTAAATTTTTTTAAAGCATTTTTGACATATTTCATGATTAAAACACGGCATCATGAGGTCTTTCCCCCCCCCCCACACTTCAAAGACTCTTGCCCCCCTCAAGACTTTTTTCTTGGTGCGCCACTGACGTAAAAATAACTTTTATACCTATGAGTTATAATTACCTTTTATCCCTGAAAGATGGCTAAATCAAACGTAGAAAATTTAAATAATGCAATTTAAAAAAAAAACACATATAAACATGATTTTGACAATCCAAACAAATCGCTGTGCCGTGAACTGTCAGAAAGTTTAAAGTGATAGGTTAAAACTGAGTTTTAATGCTGTGACACCGAAAACAAGTACTTATGCAAATTGGTTTCAATCCTTCGTAAATTTATAGTTTAAGTAGTCTGAAACGGTTTAAGCTTTGTAAATGTTCATTAATAATTGTAGTTCTAAATCAAATTACAAAATTACTGTTGTACTAAGTAATTTAAGAAAAAAATTGTAAGAAACTCAATTATCGTCACCGTAAATTTATTTTATTTTTTGTAAAATTACAATAAATAGTTTTGCAAATATTGTGCGAGTTTACATGAATTTTTATATGACTACAAAAAAACTAAATTTACAAATCTCTTTTTTCTGTGTATCTCGACCAACAGCTTTTTAAAGGCAGTTACGTGGGTATAGATTAAACGAATCGACTGATGCCGTATTCCATTGGGAAAATGAGTGCAGCACTGGTGGTGCACTGACACTGAAACGGTGCTGTCAAAAATTTGCACCGAGTGCAGTTTCAATGGAACACGTGGAAAATGAAAAATCGCACTCGTGTGGTATAAGGTCACTATATCACGAAGTTCCTAACATCGTGATATAGTGACCTTAGTGTGGTATGCCATTATGAGCTGTAGAACTTCTTTTTTATTCTTGCTTTAAGCAACGTTAATATAACATTTTCTTGCAAATAATTTTTTATAGTATATCCATTATGAATAGGGCAAATTGATTATGCAAAAATCTCATTTTTGGAAAAAATGTCACACAACCTGTAGTTTTATTAGGCCAACGACGATATCCATTTTTATTTGTTTCAAAGTTACACGCCGATAAATATTATCCTAAGATAAATAAAATTCGTCAAATAAATAAATAATGATTTTATTTTAAAAAAGTTAATAAGAATATTTTAAAAATGCCCACCTCCTTGTTGAATGCAGGCTTGTGCTCGTATACCAACAGATAGAGTAGTTATCTATATTTCGCGCTTGTTTTTCAAAAAACCCTAACCAGCAGTGTACTTTATGCTCCCAAAATTTGAACATAAGTATTTGAACATAAGTATTCGAAACACCTTGTATACATATATAATATTTCACAAGTTTCTTTCAACTAAACCTAACTTTCCTGCCTTGCGGAATTTGGTCAAAAACATGTTGTTCAAAATCCATTTGTTCGAAAGTAATATTAATACTTCAATAACATTTTATTGAAAAGGAAAATTATTTAAAAACATTTCCTTCAAACAAAAAATTGTTTGAAAACATTTTATTAAAATTTTTTTGTTCAAAAACATTTTCTTTGAAAGTCATTTTTTTTCATAAGGAAAATTGTTAAAAAAAATTTTTGAAGAAAATATTTTTGAACAAATTTCCATTCAACAAGAACATAACCTAACCTAACAGCTAAACGTAAGGGTGTTTTAACATACCATAAAAATGGCAAGACATGTGCCTCAGCGCTAATGGGGTTTCGTCCCCTTGTTCTTTTTTTGGACAAAATTGAGGCTACTTGAATTTATTTATGAGAAATTCTACAGTGCTCATCTCGAACCGAAAGTGTTTCTTGAATTAAAAAATACATTTATTTTTACTTATAATCATAGCTGCCAGAAAACCCCAACCGTCGGAAAATTAGCCCCAGGGCCCCAGTCAACCAACTCCATACAAATCTACTTACCTGTTTGTTGTTAAATCGGTAAACCACATTTTCAATACAGTTTTTTATTTTTGGGGTTTCCATTCTCATTGTTTTTATTGCACAGAACTGTTCTTCTTCATCTTCATCGCTGCTACTACTTAGCAGCGAAGAAAATAATAAAAAATCGCTAACAACTTTATTTTCACTCATTTTTACGTCCCACGACAATAATAAGCGTTTAAAATTAATGGCGGGAAAAAGTTTTCGGTGCGGCACGAGCCCTCAGAGCCGGTGTCAAAAAAGCCGCACTCAGTGCAAAACTGAATTCATAAATTCCTCAATGGAATACGAAAACTGAAAAAGTGCATGTCAATGGAATGCAAACACCGAGCCAGTTGTGCACTAGTGCTGCACTCATTTCCCCAATGGAATACGGCATGAGTGAGTTTTTTAAGGTGTAAACTTTAATTTTAAAAATTAAAAAATAATTTTAAAGGAATCTTAGCGTATCAATATGAAGTTTTCGGATTATTTATTATACATATTTATTTTTAAATAATTTATCTTAGAACAAAAGGGCCAGAGCTTAAGTTTTTGTATGAAAAATATGGCCAGATCCGTCAAGAGCACATTAATTTTTTTCTTATTTCTTTTGCATTAAGGTGCACAAAAAAATTATAAATCACGTGAGTGATTTTTAGTCCAATAGCGAGTGAAATCCTCTAAGGGAAGTTCCATCTCTAAAGAAAAGTAGTAGTAAGTACTTACCACAATTTACTCTGTAATGCTTTATTTATTTTTTGTTCTTTATTTAGGCGGCCCATAGATGGTCAATAATATTGCACTGATTGCGCAATATTATTGACCATATAAGCTTAGCATTAAAGGTTGCACAATGATTGAGTAAAAGATTAAACGAGTTTAAATTTTATTGCGCAATATTTTCATATTGAGCCGTATATAGTAAATATTGTGCAATATTTTTTAGGCAACATTTTTGTTCGTGAGTGTATTATTTGCCTTTTTTAAAACCAATCTTTTAACCAGCGGCGTTTTCGTCTTTTAAGTTTAAGCATCAACACGATAGCTGTAGCGAAAACATGGTCAGACATTTTAAATACGGAACACTATATACGGTATGAGGGGTCCGAAAATATTGAAGTTTATGAGCTGTCAATAATATTGCACAATAAATATTGATCATTTGAGCGCAGGACGTCATTGAATATTATTGCGCAAAATAGATTTGTGCAATATTATTGTAGGTCTAGGGTCCGCCTTAGACGGCGCTGTGTGCAAATATTAACGTTTAATCTAACGATTACTAATCACTTTTGCCAAACCGCTACATTAGGTAGACGTGTCTATATAGTAATAATATCTACTATATTAATAATGGTAGGTACGTTATTTATTTGACTGAAAACTCGGTCAGTACTTACTGGGTTATTTAATTTAACGGTAACTACCATAATTATACCTAATTTAACCTATACCGTTTTCTTCCTTAGCGCCAGTTCCTAACAGTAGGTACTTTTGATATGGGCTTTTGTCGCTACTCTGCCTGTCTGTCTGCAAGAATTTCTATTAAATAAACATAAATTTTATTACCGTAAACTACAAATTAGAAACGAAATCAAACAGGTTATTGTCTTCTTCCACTAATTTTTAATTTGTTTTAAACAAATAGTCCCGACATGTTTCGTAAGTAGAAACTTATATCTTCAGATTCAATTAGCACAACATTTTGAAAAACTGGTTCATTTTTTACTATGGCTAGCTACTAAAACGGTTAAGTCATAGACATTTTAAAAACATTATGGAATTTTATTGATAAGAATTGACGTTATATTCTTATCAATAAAATTCTTAACAATAAAATTCCATATTGTTTTTGAAATGTCTATGACTTAAGCATTTCAGTAGCAAGGCATAGTTTTTTAACCAGTTTTTCAAGATGTTGTGCTAATTTAATTTGGTAATGTCCCCTGAAGATGTAAATTTCTGATTACGAAACATGTCGGGACTATTTGTTTAAAACAAATTAAAAATTACTGGAGGAAGACAATAACCTGTTTGATTTCCTATTCAACGACTCCACCACAATAAGGACTATTTCCTAAAATTACAAATTAAAAGTTTGCGGATCAGGAAAAAATTATATTGTTTCTCTTGCATTATTTTCGTAAGTTGCTCAAAAACTTCGCAAACAAGATCTGTTTCGTAGGAACTTGTCAGAACACCCCTAACTAGTGTTTTTTATCGTATAGTAATCTTTTTCTGTGTTAATATTGTGCTCATTTTCAATTTTAGTTTTGCATTCCGGACTCCACCAGTTGTCATGGCGAATCAAACCCAATAATTCGCGTTAACTTGTTATGAGAAAAAATTAATTTTATTTGTCCGGAAGTGTGTTTGATTGCAAATATTGCCTGCTTTTTGTTTTTGATTTCTCTTGTATTCTGCAAGCGGCCCCATTTCTGAAATCATCAAGTAACATTTCTTTAATAGAACAAATTAATGAGATATATTACCAGGCTCTGGAACGAAATAGCGATGTATCAAAATAGCGATGTATCAAAATAGCGTTTGTAACAAAAGAGCGAAAACCAAACTCGGTTCGGTTGGGTTCGGATTTACACTCTCTAGGATCACGGGAAAAAATTAGGGAAGTTTGTTTTTTGAAAAAATATGCAGAGACGCTATTTTGTTACATCGCTATTTTGTTACAATCGCTATTTTGTTACAATCGCTATTTCGATAGTTGCTCTTTTGATAGTCGCTTTTTCATTTCATCGCTATTTTGATTGTCGCTATTTCGATACCGCTATTTTAATACCCGCTATTTTGTACATCGTTATTTCGTTCCGGAGCCTAATTTCATTCAGTTATCCAGGGGCGGATCCAGGACCTTTATTTTTGGGGGGAAGCATAGTGACCAGGAGGTGTATTCTGTGTGTCAAAACTAAACATAGTTTGAGATTTGGAGGGAGAGGGGAGAGAGAGCACTAAATCTGAAAAGACTCTCCGTTTTCGGTCTAGAACCATTTCATGTCACTTTTTGGCAACCGACCATTTTCCCCTAATTCGACCTCGCTGAATCGGAATGTCCCGGTTGCTAACACCAGATATCAACAGGGACGTAGAAAATCCCCTCCCAACCACCAAAAATCTGTTATTTTTCTGAAGTTTCTCGAAAACTAACCTTTTTATTGAAAATTGCAAAGAACAGTTTTTTGTGGAGCACAAAAATTCCCTTTCCAACAATGTATTGGCCGCTAAGGTTAGAAGAAGGAAGAAAGTCTTCAGTGGCGTCCGTAAATTGGGATTATTTAACCATGTTTATTATAGGTTTTATAAAATGTTCTCAAAAATTAAACTTCTTGGAAAGAAACGTGCAGGAAATGTAGTTTATTGTATACAATCATATTTTCTTTATAACGCTGCAATATAATGTGGTGTGTGCTAATAGGCTAGGAAGGTATCAGATCCGTTATGGATCCATTTATTTATTTTCCGGACATGTTAGGTTTTTAATTTTTTTACTAAACCTAGAATAGTGATTTTGTTTTTGATAATAAAGTAGTAAATACCATTTTTTAAACTTTTATAATAAATTTGGAAAAAACAAAATCTTGTTCCAAGCTCAAACCAAGGGCGCCCATAAGGGGCGCGCGCAAATGGGGGTAGTTACCCTCCAAGGATAATTAGTAAATTGTAAACTTACTTATGGTGCTATATTACAGCATGTTTTTTTTCATTTCCTAACTCAAAATAAAACAACAATCTCCCAAAAAAAAATTCGCCCGCCCTTGGCTCCAATAAAAATGAGAGGAAGGCGCAAAATTTTTAAAGTGTTTTAATTTACAGCACAAATTTTGGCCACCCTTGCCGTAGAAAAACAAACAAGAAATCGAAAGTAAACTTGAATTTTAAATAATGTCACATGTTTTTAGGTACAAAAAACATAAGAAGTGTCAAATATAGTTCGCTATATTTTTAATTTTAATGTTTTTGAATTGAAACAGCTGAAGATACTGTTAACACACTACATAGGTAAGAAAGAGCACAAAAGTACCAGATGAAAACTTTTTATTAGGACAATTTAAATCACCCGTATTTCTATGATGTTTAAAAAATATATATATTCTGTTTTACTGCTCTTTTATTCAATGCTTCGTTACTATTTTTTATAACTAATCTAATTATATCAACCCGTTTCATTGTGCTTCACTTGTTTACTATGAATGGTGATATTTCAAAATTAAAATGCCTCAAATAAGCACAGAAACTTTTTGCGCAGGCAGTAGTTTTTCTAGAAAACTTAACAAATGTAGTAAATTTCATTATGATACCATATCATCAAGATTTTTTATATTTGCAGAAGAACGAGATGCTCTGAAATAAACAAAAATTAATAGAAATCAGAGAGTAAAGCTTTTTCCGTTATCATAGAATAGTGCTGCGTTATCATTACTTTCAACAGAGAAAAAACAGGACATCAAATCAGCTCGGCATTCAAATAGATCTGCAATCTGGCTACGTTTATAACATTTAGGCCATTGGTTTATTTATTTAAAAACATTTTTGTCGTGGGTAAAAAAGCCTTGAAAAATTTACGGTTTTTTGAGAAATACCCTTATAGGATCAAAAAAATTATTATTTCTTCAATATAGTTTATTATTTTTTTGTTAGTTTGAGAAATTCTTTGTCTAATTTTAAAAATTGTTTTTTTAGGTTAAACAATGTTTTTAAGAAAAACTACATATCGGGAAAAATAAAAAACAAACAGGAGTTATTAAGTCAAGTTCCTTTGAAAAAATATTTTCGTAGTATATAGTTTTCTAGATTTGAAATAAGTTTTTTCTTGTGTGTAGAATGATAAAATATTTAACTAACATCAAGTGTTAAACTTGATATTCTGTTATAGATTTTAGAACCCCGTTGATATAAGGCTCTTTCACGGTAAAATCCGAGACGAGCCACCAGTAAAATACAAGAGAAGCCAAACTATTTTACTCGCTAGCCACACAACTTTGTAATTTTAGGGGTACTAAAACTTATTAAGAACATTTTTCTAAAAAATATAATATATTAATTCTATATACACGGCAATTTAAAGTAGGCTACGGCCGGCCGATTGGCTGTCACCCTAAAGTTTGGGGGTGAGAAAGTTGCTCGTCAATGGCTAATGTTTAACGTCATTAATCACCCAGTCAGCTGACAGCTTCCCAAATGAGCTAAGATACAAAACTAGCAAAGAAGCTGATTATTAGATAGCTACGCTTACAAGAAAGATAAAACGAGCTTCTTTTTTGTTCGACACTGTTTGAAGAATATCCAGCCTAGTTTTTGGTCGAGATCAGAAAAAAGTTTGTATTTTTTGAACATTATATTTAGCGGATAACGTAGAGTTGAAATCCTACTGCAAAAAGCAAAAACGCGTCAACTTAGTTTTTAAACGAACTTTCTTTCTAAAAAAAAAATGGGCGGACCTCCAGATAGGGCTCTACCCGCATACAAGTTATTTTTCAAATCTGATAACCTTGCTTGTGGCACCTCGTTTAAAACTTTATGAAAAATACTCTGCCAATCTATGGGCACCTAAGCTCACACTAAGTACTGTAGTTATAGTGTACGTGTGAGCTAATATAACTAAAAACTGAAATATATTTTATGCAACTCCAGACTCAATTAACTTTCGTTTGATACCACACAAGCCATGTTTTGCCTTAAACTCTAATTTTTAAAATCTACCCCCACCCTTTTTTAAAAACTAAAATGTATTTTGTTTAACTCCAGACTCATTTACCTTTTGTTTGATATCATACACGCCATATTTTCACTTAAACTCTAATTTTTGACATCTACCCCCACCCTTTTTTTTAAATAACTTAAAATTCATTTTCTTTAACTCCAGACTTAATTACCTTTCGTTTGATATCACACACGCCATATTTTCACATAAACTCTCATTTTTGAAATCTACCCCCACCCTTTTATGTGACTTGCGTTCGGTGGATTTCGTTCATTTTTTAATGGGACCACCACGGCCCAAGACTCAGCCTAGGTACCAAATTTCATTTAAATCGGACAAGCGGTTTTTGAGTTATGCGGGTTGGTCGTTACAGACAGACAGACAGACATACAGACAAACAGACAGACAGTCAGACAGCAAGACAAAAAAGTTTCAAAATCATCTGAAACGCAAAGATATATAAAAATTTTTCAAATCGGAGCAACTTTTTTTGTCTCGAAAAAATTAGGATCACCATAGCTCACACTACTATAGTATAGTAGTAGTGTGAGCTAAAAACAACGAAAGATACTTTTTTGACATATGCCTACTAATACGTCAACAAATATTTTTAAATAAATACTTTTTAACATAAGTCACAGCCAGTGAATGGCAACAATGTCGAAGACTGACAGATCTAAAATTATGACCATTTTGAAAACAAAAAAAATATTGCAGTGAAGGATGCTATAGTTGCATAGCAACATCAGAACTTTAGAACGTCACAAGCTAGGCCCGACCCCTTTTTCTGATTTTGTCCTTTTTGATTTTGTCCGGTTTCGATAAAAGACGTTATACGGAACTTTGATTTTGCTCTTTTCTTGTTTTAAAAAATGACGTTTTTGATAATGTCCGGTTATTAATAACTCCGTTTTTAACAGAGGACTGATATGCTCTTTTCCTTTATGATCTAAGACGATTTTTTATTTGGCCTTTATGATAAACTATGGGGCCCATAAGTACATTTTCGTGTACTTGAAGTTCTTTACTTGACAAAATGAACTACATTGTAAAAACAACCATTTTTTTTTTAAATTTCAAATTTTTAAACCCAAATTTACTTTATTTTCCAAACATTTTCACCTGTGGTGCATTTCACCTGTATGTAGTGGCAAACTTTAAAGCTCACACTTATCAGAAACTGCAAAAAAAAATGTTTTGGTTTTTGCTGCCTTCTAGACTCACAGGCAAGCATTGTTGCCATAGTATACAATAAATAGCGGATTGTCCATTTCTCCTACTCGTCCATCTCTCCTTAATTTACGCTATATATTTGACGTTGACGAAACTGTCTAAAAGGTTACGCTTGTTCTAAATAAAAATAAATTTATTCCATACATTTTATATTTTGTGCGCGGACATAATACCGCAGTGTCCTACTGTGTTTTCCTGCGTCATATTGTGGATAAATATAAAAGCAAGAGTCATATAAGTACCTATATAAGCCTAGGTCACCATGGTCACTAGCTTTAACAATGTACCAACCCAAACAAAAATCTATACTTTTAGGGTATTAAGATTTGATACATAAGGTGAGTAGGATAATGACCCCTATTGGGTTAGAACGTAGAAATAGAAGAATAAATAGAATGTCCAACTGCGCAGACTAGAGAAAATGGAAAGACATTGAAATCCACCATTTTTTTACAGATTGAGGCCAATCTGAAAGGCGGCGGCATTGAACTAATCTCGTAGTAAAACATCATTGGTAAAGTTTTTGCAAAGTTACTTGAATAACGCCTAATACGGGGTTCTATCGATTTTATGAAATTTTGCTTTATTCTGCCCTTCAAAAGTTATCCAAATTCATATAAAATCTTCCTGGTATAATATCAACCCTACCGACAGAGAATCGGCGCGGCTCTCTGCGGTCCGAGCACAAAGTATTTGTTTTCCGACCGACCCAGCCCAGGTGGATGGTCGACACCTGATTGGCAGATTTTTTTGAGATGCGCTTTTAATTGCTCTCAGGTGTTCTTTGCGGGAACCCTTTAGTCGGCAGTATGCAGAGTTAAAAAATAAAGCAGTGTCGTTTCTGTAGGTATAGGAATAGAAAGTTTTATTATCTATTTTTATTTATTTAGTTTACGCTATAATTAAATGAAATAATTTTCATGAGTATATTTACCGCCGCCTATGTCACTTTCTTTAAAGGATGTCCCGATGGTCGGCTTTTATCTTTGTTCAACTGACTTTGCAAAAACTACACTCACTCATCTCAATTAAATTTATATGACAGAGCGTCACCGCTTAATTTCCACGTCGACCTCTAGGGATGGTGGCTTATACTATGCTTGTAAGGTCACTGCGTTCTCAAACCTAGCGACGCAGTTTTTATTTATTTTATTTATTTATTTATTTATTTATTTTACACCATTCTACAGCAAAGCCAATTACAGAATGGGAAAAGAGTAGGTTATACAAAAGTATCAAATAATATTCAAATGACTAAAATTAAAACAAACATACATATATACCTACTTAACAGTTAACTACAAAGTAAGTTTCTTGATTTGCGATACATTACAATTAAATATGTCTAAGTTATTCACACGTTTATTACAACTATTGCAAGTCTCGGTGTGGGTAGGTAGAAGGTGGGTGGATTTCGTGACTGGAGTCTGGGAACCAAAAAATTAATTCGTTCCAAAAACTGCGGACAGTCAATTTCATTTTTTAACAGTTTGGTAATAAAAATTACCTGAGATTTCGTTCTTCTGTCTTGGAGTGTTTCTAACTTATGTCTCGCGAGTAGGTCTTTATGTGGATATCCGATTGGAGGATAAGTACCGTTTAGTCTAAATGAAAGAAATTTAAGAAGTCTTCTCTGCACTGATTCGAGGTGTTCACTATGAACATTATAGTGTGGATTCCACACGATAGCACCGTATTCTAATATTGATCGGACAAAAGCCAAATACAAAAGTTTAATAAGATCCATGTTAGTGAACTCACGAGAATTTCTCATTATAAACCCTACGGATTTGCAGCACTTATTAACAACTTCATTAATGTGATCAACAAATGACATTGTGGGGTCAAAGGTCACTCCAAGATCTTTAAAAACCTTGGGCCTGTGTAAAATTTGCCCTTCGATAGAGTAGTCAAATATAATCTTACTTTGTTTCAGAGTAAATGTCATAATATTACATTTTGAAGGGTTCAATGGCAGTTTATTCACAACACACCAGTTGACTATCCTATCCAAAGCTCTCTGAAGCTTGAGACAAGAATCGCGACTCCTAACCCGGATATATTATATATCTTCATATCATCAGCATATAATAGAACCTCAACTTCAAGATCACACACAATACTATAAATAAAAAGTATGAAAAAGAGGGGACCTAAAATAGATCCCTGTGGTACACCCGACCCCACCAGAAACTCCCGAGAGGCCCGACCACTGCATTCAACATATTGCGTACGACCCTTAAGGTAAGAGGAGCAAAAAGCAACGTCTGCCGCAGAAAGTCCCGCATCACTAAGTTTGTTAAGCAATAGTTTGTGGTCAAGCCGATCGAAAGCCTTTGAAAAGTCAGTATATACCACATCAACCTGCAGGCATTCATCAAAAGCATCAGTTATATATTGAGTAATGCATAATAAGTTCGTTGTTGTTGAACGTTTTTTCATAAACCCATGCTGCAAAGGAGAAATTTTATTTTTCATATAAAAGCACCAATGATCGTTTAGGGCGATTTCAAATACTTTGGAAAAGTTATTAATTATTGTAACCGGTCTATAATTTTCGACTTTGTTAACATCACCCTTTTTGAGGACAGGTGTAATTTTAGAAATTTTCCAGGCTTTCGGAAATCTAGAAGAGGCTGTACACAAATTAAAAATTAAAAATGTCGAATTAGTTTTTGAAGTGTATCCAAAAAATCTTAAGAAAATCTTTGACCAGGCCGTCCATTCTTCATTTTCGGAAAAGTATAGACATCGTTGGGACTTAGGTCGGGACTGTATGGAGGATGGTCTAACAATTGGACGTTTTGTTGGGTTAAAAATTCAATGGTTTTTTTCTGTTTTGTGCAAACTTGCATTGTCTTGGTGGAAGATGATTCGTCGTTCGGGGTTCGTTTTTGGAAGCTCAGCGATGAGTTTCGGCAAACATATGGTGATGTACCAATCGGCAGTAACAATCCTTTGATCTTCCAGAGGAATGATTGCTTCATGACCTGCTTTTGAGACAAATATCACGACCATCTTTTTGGATACACTGCGAGAACGGATCACCCAAACAAACTATTGGCGTTTATTTTCGGATTCATATGAGTAAATTCAAACCACTGACAATGCTGGACACGTTTTTCGAATTTCCTGTCTCAAAGCGGTCTACAGTTTTCTGACACCAATTGACCCTAGCTTTTTTCTGTCTTTCGGTTAACAAAAAAAACTATATAAATCAATAAAATAGCATAAAATTCACATTATGGTGTCCCGGCCCCCAAGACATATTTCTGGGTGCGCCACTTTGTAAGTTTATAATTATCTTATTTTATATGTATATGGTCAGAATGTCCTCTTTTATACGTTTATATAGAAGAAGACTATATAAAAGGGGAAATAAATTGGAAATAAAATAGAGAATATGACATCTGTAAAAGAAGAAACTCAGGTGTTATGTTAAAAGATAATGCTGAGCCCTAAAAAAGAAAAATTTTAAGCGACATAGAAGTTATATTATACTACTAAAAATTTAATTGTAACTACCTATTTATTTCGATATGCTACAAAATCAATATCTGTACCGGACTTTTTAAACTTCGATATCTGCTAAAATACTCTGCCAATCTATGGGCGCCTAAGCTCACACTGGGTACTATAGTTATAGTGTATCTACGTGAAAGCTAATATAACTAAAAACTGAAGTATATTTTATTGAACTCCAGAATCAATTACCTTTCGTTTGATACCACACAAGCCATGTTTTGACTTAAACTCTAATTTTTCAAATCTACTCCCACCCTTTTTTTAAAAACTAAAATGTATTTTGTTTAACTCCAGACTCAATTACCTTTCGTTTGATATCACACACGCCATATTTCCACTTAAACACTAATTTTTGAAATTTACCCCCACCCTTTTTTTAAATAAACTAAAATGTATTTTGTTTAACTCCAGACTCAATTACCTTTCGTTTGATATCACACACGCCATATTTTCACATAAACTCTAATTTTTAAAATATACCCCCACCCTTTTTTTAAAATAAATTAAAATGTATTTTGTTTAACTCCAGACTCAATTACCTTTCGTTTGATATCACACACGCCATATTTTCACATAAACTCTAATTTTTGAAATCTATCTATCTACAGACAGACAGACAGACAGACAGACAGACAGACAGACAGACAGACAGACAGACAGACAGACAGACAGACAGACAGACAGACAGACAGACAGACAGACAGACAGACAGACAGACAGACAGACAGACAGACAGACAGACAGACAGACAGACAGACAGACAGACAGACAGACAGACAGACAGACAGACAGACAGACAGACAGACAGACAGACAGACAGACAGACAGACAGACAGACAGACAGACAGACAGACAGACAGACAGACAGACAGACAGACAGACAGACAGACAGACAGACAGACAGACAGACAGACAGACAGACAGACAGACAGACAGACAGACAGACAGACAGACAGACAGACAGACAGACAGACAGACAGACAGACAGACAGACAGACAGACAGACAGACAGACAGACAGACAGACAGACAGACAGACAGACAGACAGACAGACAGACAGACAGACAGACAGACAGACAGACAGACAGACAGACAGACAGACAGACAGACAGACAGACAGACAGACAGACAGACAGACAGACAGACAGACAGACAGACAGACAGACAGACAGACAGACAGACAGACAGACAGACAGACAGACAGACAGACAGACAGACAGACAGACAGACAGACAGACAGACAGACAGACAGACAGACAGACAGACAGACAGACAGACAGACAGACAGACAGACAGACAGACAGACAGACAGACAGACAGACAGACAGACAGACAGACAGACAGACAGACAGACAGACAGACAGACAGACAGACAGACAGACAGACAGACAGACAGACAGACAGACAGACAGACAGACAGACAGACAGACAGACAGACAGACAGACAGACAGACAGACAGACAGACAGACAGACAGACAGACAGACAGACAGACAGACAGACAGACAGACAGACAGACAGACAGACAGACAGACAGACAGACAGACAGACAGACAGACAGACAGACAGACAGACAGACAGACAGACAGACAGACAGACAGACAGACAGACAGACAGACAGACAGACAGACAGACAGACAGACAGACAGACAGACAGACAGACAGACAGACAGACAGACAGACAGACAGACAGACAGACAGACAGACAGACAGACAGACAGACAGACAGACAGACAGACAGACAGACAGACAGACAGACAGACAGACAGACAGACAGACAGACAGACAGACAGACAGACAGACAGACAGACAGACAGACAGACAGACAGACAGACAGACAGACAGACAGACAGACAGACAGACAGACAGACAGACAGACAGACAGACAGACAGACAGACAGACAGACAGACAGACAGACAGACAGACAGACAGACAGACAGACAGACAGACAGACAGACAGACAGACAGACAGACAGACAGACAGACAGACAGACAGACAGACAGACAGACAGACAGACAGACAGACAGACAGACAGACAGACAGACAGACAGACAGACAGACAGACAGACAGACAGACAGACAGACAGACAGACAGACAGACAGACAGACAGACAGACAGACAGACAGACAGACAGACAGACAGACAGACAGACAGACAGACAGACAGACAGACAGACAGACAGACAGACAGACAGACAGACAGACAGACAGACAGACAGACAGACAGACAGACAGACAGACAGACAGACAGACAGACAGACAGACAGACAGACAGACAGACAGACAGACAGACAGACAGACAGACAGACAGACAGACAGACAGACAGACAGACAGACAGACAGACAGACAGACAGACAGACAGACAGACAGACAGACAGACAGACAGACAGACAGACAGACAGACAGACAGACAGACAGACAGACAGACAGACAGACAGACAGACAGACAGACAGACAGACAGACAGACAGACAGACAGACAGACAGACAGTTTGATACCACACAAGCCATGTTTTGACTTAAACTCTAATTTTTCAAATCTACTTCCACCCTTTTTTTAAAAACTAAAATGTATTTTGTTTAACTCCAGACTCAATTACCTTTCGTTTGATATCATACACGCCATATTTCCACTTAAACACTAATTTTTGAAATTTACCCCCACCCTTTTTTTTTAAATAAACTAAAATATATTTTGTTTAACTCCAGACTCAATTACCTTTCGTTTGATATCACACACGCCATATTTTCACATAAACTCTAATTTTTGAAATCTATCCCCACCCTTTTATTTGGTTTGTGTTTGGTGGATTTTGTTCATTTTAAAATGAGACCATCTCGACCCAAAACCCAGCCTGGGTACCAAATTTCATTAAAATCGGGCAAGCCGTTTTTGAGTTATGCGCGTTGGTCGTTACAGACAGACATACATACAGACAGACAGACAGACAGACAGACAGACAGACAGACAGACAGACAGACAGACAGACAGACAGACAGACAGACAGCACCATAGCTCACACTACTATAGTATAGTATATGTGTGAGCTAAAAATAGTGATCGAAAAAAAACATGGAAATAATATTTTCAGCAGGTAGCCATCGTATCTTTTTTCGTATGCAATGGTACCTGTAATACGAGAAACACATTTCAGCTGCAGGAGATTCTTGATAACTATTAACATCGACGCCTTTTTTTGTAGATCCAGAGTGTCAACATTTAATTTTTCTTTTCGATTTTTTGTTATAACTTTCCGAAATATTACAACAGACAATCTTACATTTGTGAAAATATGCATTACAAATTGGATTAGAATTAGGCGATAAAATTATCAAAAATAGTCAAAATTATTACTAAAAAATCTGCTTTTTTAGCAAATAATTTTTTAAAATCAAATGTAGTGATATTATAAATATTTTCTATAAATACATTGAGGGTTTTTAGGATATATACACAAACCATTTTTTTAAAATAATTATTTTTTAAAAAAATGCCAAATTGATACCTATTGCAAAGATTATTTTGTCACACTGTATCTCCTTAAACTATAATTTTTTTGAAAAACCCAACAGATCATTTTTAAAAATTATTTAAAATTGTGAAATTTAGCATTCTTTAAATTTACAGTTTTCTCTTACTCTTGACTTGACAAATAGTATTAAGGTCACTATATAACGAAGTTGAAGGAACTTCGTTATACAGTGACCTTAAATAGTATAACTATCAAAAGTTATTTGAGCTTTTTGTTTACTTTTGACCTTTCGTACCACACCCCTTAAAGTTTAGTGCATCATTTAGATTACACCCTCTAGGTAATTTAGTTTTTTGAACTAATTTAGACTATCTCTTGAATCTTGACAAGAACAGCCACTGCAAAATCTTATTAGTTTAATGTTCTAAGTCTTGAAGACATCCAGCAAAAACAGTATATTTTGTAATTTTACTACATACTGCCTATCATAGGGGAGTTTACATTACATACCATACACCTACTGTTGCCAAGTACCAAATCAGCACTGTTTTTAATATTCTGTAACACTTATTAAGAAATAACTATTTATTCTAAGACGGGATTACCATATTAGATCGAAGAACAGCATAACTCGCCCCCCCCCCCTTTCTTAGGGATAAAAATGGGTACTTTTATATCCAAAACGAGGGACATACACACTATCTCCAAAATAAATCACCACTAGACTGTTTTCCTCGTAAGCGCAAAAAACTTATTTTGACCTTTAAAGTACCCATGATATTGTATCTGTTCTACGTGATTTTTGGTCAAATTTATTGAAGATATGGCCGCCTCCGTGGCGGAACCAGAGGGGGAAGAGGGACCTACAAATTTACATTGATCCTTTCAAAAGTCTATCTTATACAAAAATGGCAAGCGCCGAACGGGAACTATCAATGGACAACAAAACCGTGCCGAACCAACACCGCGCCGAACCAAATAAAGAAAATAACCGCAACCGCCGCGCAAAGAACTGTTTCGAAAACCAACCTAACTTAACCCATATAAATCGACTACGTCTGAACAATCAACATCCTGTTTATTGAATCAGCTTTCCCATCCTCTTTTCGGCAGCTCAAAATCGATTATAACCTAACCTTGGTAAATTGATCGTAAGCGTATCCTAACCTGTCCAGGGCCATCTCCTGTCCTTTACGTTGATATTTTTTAGACTCGTTTTGGTCGTCAGACGCTGTTTCGCGCTTTTGGTCCCACGCCGTTTTGGAACGGCGCGTGGCGGGGCCTGATTTAGGTCACGCGTGGCGCAGTGATAGTGGACTTTGTCATTGTATAGGCTACAACACTTTTTTTGCTGTTATAGTTTTTTCTTCACTTATACTTATATCATAAAGTAACTGATTTTATGCTTATATTTAAATTTAGTGAATTTAGTCTCTTAGATTCCCCTGTATTATACAATGTACGTGTGCTGTACTTTTTGAAATGTCAAATGACTGTTAAGCATTTCAACGCGCGGGCGTTTGATTCATTACTTCTGGAAGTGCCCGTGCCAGATAATTCGGAAAAGAATGCTGTTACCTTGCTTAAAACATCACTGATGAAATCCTGCTTAATTATATTTAGCATGTCGTTCGTAACAACTCCGTTGAGACTATTTAAAGTACGTATGAGTATGAGTTCCTGGATAGCGGAATTATTTAATGAATGAATGCTAGATTTCATTGAGATTTTGCCATTCGTCTTTGCGTCCGGCCGCCAGTTGCTTCCTACTATACATTTAGTTTTTGAATTATGTAGATTTTGTATTTTTCCAATAATATTAATTACCTACAATAAAGCTGTAGAAAGTCGAGCAATTTCGTAAATTAATGAAATGTCGGATTTCGGCGGTTTAAAACAAAAAAAAATTGCGGCGCATCTTTAAATATTGCACTAGCGTGCTATCAGAATTAGAAATTTTCGCCATTCTCGTAACTACGAAATCCTCGAAATCAAAACAATATGGCCCGACCGATAACGCTAATTTAAACTGCAGATGAGGTGCTTTAACAGCTAACGGTAACCGTTGACGAGAGTAGCATGACGGGGGTGCGGGCGGCATCAATCCTCGCAATTTCTGCCCAAGAGCACAACCTAAGTAAGGCCCAGATTCTATTTACAGTAAAATTCTATAGAGACGTTCTAGTCGTCCCATCTTTCTATATTTCGTAATTAGAATGCGGCATAAGATATAACATCTACGGTGCACAAAATTTGGGTCCAGTACAGCGTCGTGCGAGTCGGCCTCCATCAACCACCGCATCTTGGTTTGAACACGAATACAAACACATATAAACCGGGTATTAACTTCAAGTCTTTGTAAAGTAAAATTTGGGAGTGTTTCAATTTTTTTTGCAGTATTATTCTTTCATGAGAGAACATGCGGGAACTGAATGGATGAACACGGCAACAGACAGAGAAGAGTGGAAGATATTGGGGAAAGTCTACGTCCAAAGATGGATCGAAGAAGGCTAAATAGATAGAATAGCAGTTGAAAAAATAGTCCCTAGTTGGTGAAGGTATTATTTAATTAATTTTATTTAAAAAAAACTGGTTAGCTCGTAATAAAATGTTGTCTCTGTGACGTCATTTCATTTCATGTTCTACTATGTCGTAAATAATATCTAACATAAAGAAGCAGTAACCAAATAAAAAAAAATACAAATAATTTTTTTCACAGCAACGTAATTTATATCTAATGCAACCTTCAAATCGGTATCTTTTTTATCATAATAGTCGCGATAACAATGCAGCCCTTATACTACTGGACCCCTGCACAGTGTCCTAATCCTTCCATTGAAATTTAAAAAAAATCTATTATCTGTCCCTGCAGGATGCGTATCTCCTTGTAATACGCTTTAAAACCTGTAAGAGAATGACGGAAAAATTAAAAGGTTTTACGGTTTCATTGAGACATTGAATTAAAATCTTCTCCTGAACGTGTTTTAATACAAGGATAGATATTCACAAGTCTTATTTTCTAATATTTTTGATTTTTCTTTTGCTAAATCTCTAGTTGTTTCAGTCAAAGGAGTGCTGCGTCAACACGCTGCTAAATAATACGAATCATATCAAACACAGATGAAGATATCACGATCAGAATAAACCAAGAAAAAATTAAACAAGTTGATTAATTTATATACCTGGGACAAATTAATAAACTAAAACAAGAAAACCAAACAGCTGAAATCAAGAGACGAGTAAGATTGGCCTGGGCAGCATTCGGCAAATTAAGCTACATATTAAAAAAAATATATCCTGAGTACCTCAAAACGAAAGTGTATAACCAATTAATCCTTCCTGTACTTACCATAGACACTTACAAAATCAAACAAGGATAAAGTAACAAAATCCCTAACCAAAGGATCAATTGAAAGACAAATTTTACAAGTAAAGCTAACAGATAGAAAAAGGAATTAATGGATAGGAAATAAAACAAAAGTAAGAGATGCCAGGATAAAATTAAAATGGAAATTTGCCTGTCATAATATCAGACAGAAAGGCGATCGATGGAACAAATTTATTGTAAACTGGAGAGCAAATGAGATGGGCGGACGATTAAAAGAACATGCGGGAACTAGATGGATAAGCATGGCGACATACAGAGAACATGTTCAAAGATGAATCGAAGAAGGCTAAATAGATATATAGATAACATACTTCTAAGTTTCTATACTTGCATATTAAGCTCCTTTCAGATCACGTTATAATGAGCTTACAATATCAATTTAATCATTTTTTTTTTCAAGACACGGGCATTGATGGAGTCTCTTCAGGAAATTAGAATGTTAACTTACAAAAGAAATTGTCAAGTTAAAAGAACGAAGACGTTCTCGTTTGAAGGCCTGTTTTATATTTAAGGGCTTTACATAATTACACTAATATTAAGTAACTGTGTAGGTAGGTCCGTATGTAACATTTAACCGTATGTATAGCTTCCTTGTAAGCACGTGTGTCATCAGAATATCACTAATTTAATTCCGGTAAATCAAAAAGAATGGAAAAATAGGTGAAACTTATTTATCATACTTTGAAACACCAGTGTCCGTGGTTGACTATACCCCTATGAAATTGCCTTTTAGACATTGTTAACTCATGCTTTTCGGTTCCGAACCGATACCGTGGAGACGGTAATAGCATGGTCTTGTTGAACTGTGACGAAATGTCTTTCTTCCTTATAGAGCGGTGGATGTTTTCGTCACGCCATGGACTTGGCTCGCTGTCGTTTCACTCGTAAAACGAAAAACAGGTTTCACTTATTTTTCCCTTTTTTTTATTTACCTTGTATCTTGTAGCCAGTTTGTTCTACTTTGTGTCAGGCAAGCCACGCTGAGAAAGAAATAGTTATTTACCTAACTAGTGCGGAAAGTGATACTTTTACGCACGCGACGGCAGTTGCCCGAACGACGCTTTGCGGAGTTCGGGCACGCCGTCAAGGGCGGAAAAGGCACTTTCCGCAAGAGTTAGGTACAAAATTTTTCCTAGTTGCATAAAAAGCTTGGTTTTACATTTTAATATATTTGGTATTTTTTACATTAAAACAGCAAAAACAAATTCTGTTTTCATTTTTAATTTAATTGAGTTTATAAATGGGTCAATAAGTCTAATTAGGCCTCATTTTTAATTTAATTGAGTTTATAAATGGGTCAATAAGTCTAATTAGGCCTAAAATTCACGGCGTGCGGAAAGTTCAACTTTCCGCACGCAAATGCGTGCGTAAAAGTGCACTTTTACGCACGCAAGTAGGAAAATGCCTTTTTCCGAAACACCGGTGTCTGTGCTTGGCTATACCCCTATAAAGTTGCCTTTTATACAATGTTAATTTGATTCTGGTTGCTGATCACAGGGGCGGACTGACTCATCAAGAATAGATCCGATAAAGTCCAGGAGTCCTCTAAACGGTCATGCATTATACATGACATGTTTGCTGATACTATTATTACGTCAAAATTCGTTTTATTTTCTCTATTAAGGCCAAAATTTAGAATAAGGTAAATGCGGGAGAGTTGCCGCATTTTTTGAAAAATAGATGTATCAGCTGGTAAGTCTCGAGATTTTTTTCTTCAAAATGAATCAATGCACAGGTACTGCGTTAAACTTTATTAAAATATAAAAATAAAAATATATGTAAGAAAACATGAACATAGCAAAAAAAATTTTTTAATTAAAGTCGGCATCTCTCCCACACTGCTGGGGAAGATGCCGTGTGAAAATAGAAGATAACCGTTTTTTTAAAAAACCGCTAATTTTAATTTCTTTCCTTAATTCGAATCTGGAACAAATGTTACAAACTTCACCATACATGGTGCAAGTGACATGTAGCCATTTTAAGCATTTAATACATTAGCCAATCCACTTTTTTAGTTGTTGTTGCGTAAACTTCGAAGCATTCCACGCAGCGTTCCTGGGTTTCATTTTTCTTTTTGGCTAGAGGTTCATCATCGCTGTCACTCTATTGAATTTTTCTCTCAGTCTTCTTGAAAATGCGGCAAATGTCCTTTTTGTTGGGGGAGATGCCGCACCTGATTATCAAGGTCACAGATTTAAAACGCAACAAAATACGGCATGGCACCTGTAAACATAACCCCAAAATACTGAATAAAACACACGAATGTGAAAAAAACTACCACATTGCAAAGAATCACACTTATTAGGACAGTACTTAAAATTTTGCTAAAAAAATTTTACCTTACCGTCGTAAATTCAAGGATTGATGGATTGAAATATATGAAAAGCGGCGTCTCTACCTGTGCGGCAACTCTCCCGCATTTACCCTAGATATTTATACTAAAAAAGAGTGGAGAATTGCCTTGTTCAAAAATTTTTGGTTTAAGCTCCATCAACCTCTATTATTTTAAACTGATGATTTTGATTCATAGCTGACCAAAATATTTTTAATAGGTTTAAAAGTGCAAAAATTATCGTTTAAGGATGGTCACTATTGAATAAAGTTTCACTCTGCATACTATGTTTGTTTTTAATTATCGAGAGTTCCGTTGTCTAAAACTTTACACTCATATTGTTATTTTTAAAATGTTTCATAAAATCCAATTGTTTTTTTGAACCAAAGTTATTTTCGTGACAATTTCCGTCTGAACAATTCATTATTTTTAAGGCTGACAGACTACAACTGTTTGTCATGTTCACAATTCTTCATATTTTTTTTTATTTTTGTCTATACGATCTCGAAAACCATTAGGAAAATATAATTTGACAGCTTAAAGATAAGTATATTTTTACTTAGTTTTATTTTACCAAAGGCGTAAAGAATAATAATTTTCCACGAGGAAGACTATTGATACACATGCTTGCAAAGGCATCAAGGAAGCTGAGGGAAAAATAATTTTTACGCCATTGGTTAAAACAAGATTGTTTGTACGAACAGAAAACAAGTCAGTGAACAAATTGTAATCAATATTTTATGATATTTAAAAAAAAAATAAAAACATTTGAAATGACTTCCATGTAAAATTTAGTTTTTTTACTACATATTTCATTAAATGGTGGCCTGATAGTGTTAATAACTCGCCTACAAGAAACATCAATGTCGTAAGCTAAAGCTCCCCCCCCCCCCCCCCCCCGAGAGCCACTGAATATTGAACTTTTAAATATACATTTTCCCTCAGGATCCATCTCTGAGTGTCAATCTGCGCCCAAGCCGCCCCCAGAATTCATTTCAGCGTAAGCAACTGTAAAAATATATAAATATTGGCTACATAACCTGCGAACGGTGGTAGTCAGCTACCGAAACCCCAAAAGCACGGACTGGGAGGGCTATAACCAAACCTTGGCTGAACGCTTACGGGACGTTCCTAAATCTATCAAGACCATTAGGGAAATAGAAGAGGCGGCAGGACAAATCCAAACCGCTATTCTATCAGCATACCAGGACAACTGCCCTGTGAAGACCAGCACCTCGGACCACACCTTGGTGGAACAAAAACCTCGAAAAAAGAAGGAGAAATGTCAGACAGCTCTATAACAGGGCGAAAGAGAATAACTCATGGGACCAGTATAGAGCTGAACTGACCGCTAAATAAAGAGATTCGAAAGGCGAAAACGGAATCGTGGAGGAAATTCTGCCAGGGGTTAGCAGATATCCCTGCGGGAGCACGAACCCACAAGATACTCTCTAGAGACCCAAATCAAACACCATCGATAGGGGCAATAAAGCGACCAGATGGGAGTTACACAACATCAAGGAAAGAATTACTTGAATTACTAAATAACTGTCACTTTCCGGGGTGCACAATGATTACAGAACAGACTCGGCAGAACCAACCCATGCAAAGGCCGGGCAGAAATAGACCGGATAGGGAAGACTGGAGGCTGGCGTATCAAATCGCAACCCCGGACAAAATAAAATGGGCGATCAACACCTTTCACCCATTCAAATCACCAGGAGAGGATGGAGTGATTCCGGTCTTACTCCAAAAAGGACTGGAACCTCTAATAGCCACCCTGACAAAGCTATTCAGAGCTAGCATAGCGTGGAGCTACATACCAGAAAACTGGAGGTCAGTAAAGGTAATATACCTCCTGAAAGTGGGGCAGGCAGGTTCAAACCTACCCAAATCATACCGACCAATAAGTTTAACATCATTTCTATTGAAAACTATAGAAAAACTGATTGATAGGCATTGCAGGAACGCCCTCTAAACATTAACCAATATGCCTATCAACCAGGGAAATCTACGGATCTGGCAATAAACTAGCAAAGACACTAGACAGCAAAGAAATCGCGGTCACGGCCTTCTTGTACATAGAAGGAGCATTTAACAATGCCCCAATCGATCATTAATGCATGCAGTCGAAGAGGTGTCGAACCTTGTATTAACAACTGGATCCGGATGATGCTACAAACGCGTATCGTAAAAACCACCCTTGGTGAGGAGGAAATCAAAGTAAGCACGGACAGAGGTTGTCCGCAAGGGGGAGTTCTATCTCCCCTACTATAGACACTGATGGTAGACTGCTGGAACTCCTGCAAAGGGAGGGAATCGAGGCGCAGGCATACTCCGATGACGTTGTGATCAGAATACAAGGCAAATTCGATGGCGTAATATCCAACATCTTACAAAGGGCGCTAAACCTAATAAATGGATGGTGTAATAGGGAGGGACTATCAATCAACCCTAGAAAAACCACTATAGTAGCGGAAACTGAACCTAACAGAACCCACCGTCGAAGGGATATGCATTCCTTTTCAAAAGGATGCCAAATACCTGGGACTGATTCTGGACCAGAGACTAAATTGGAACACCCACCTGGACAAGGTAATCGGCAGGGCGAAAATGGCCTTGTGGACAAGTACCAGAATTTGTGGGAAGTCATGGGGTATGAAACCAAAACAAACCTACTGGCTATACCTAACGGTAGTGAGACCGATGATCACATATGGCTCTATTGCTTGGTGGGCAAAAACTATGCAAAAAAAAACAGGGACAAGCTGGCACGCGTGCAAGGCATGGCGTGTAGAGTCATAACATCAGCAATGAAATCGACACCTGTGGGGGCAATGGAGGTGATGCTAAACCTTCCCCCCCTACAGATTTGGGTAGAGAAGGAGGCCAGGGCAGCAGTAGCAAGGTTCGAGAGCCTAAACCAAGAGCAACCTGGACAAGCTAAGGGTAACTTTGCGGGCCTGGCTGAGGTATTCAGGAATAACCGAATACTTAGCATGCCAACAGACTACATGTTACCCAAATACAGCTTCGATGTACCTTTTAAGGTTCCTATACCAACGAGGGAGGAATGGCGGGAGAAACCTGCTCAACTGCTAAACACCGACCACGTATGGTATACAGACGGATCGAAAACAAAAAATGGGGTGGGTGCGGGTGTGACGGGACCACGGACTGAAATATCTGTGGGACTCGGAAACTTAGCAACCATATTCCAAGCAGAACTACATGCAATAGAAGTATGCTGTAGAGAGATTACCCGCAGGGACCTCTCAAACAAAAGCATCAAAATCAACTCAGATAGCTTATCAGCTCTAAAAGCATTAAGCTCACACAAAATTCAATCCAGACTAGTCTGGAATTGCCTTGAAACCCTAAGACAGGCCAGCAGAACCAACAAGATCAATCTTGTCTGGGTGCCAAGCCACACGGGAGTTGAGGGAAATGAAAAAGCAGACGCACTAGCTAGGGCGGGAGGCATGCGGGCGGAAGCAGAATCCGCGCTGGTTGGACCGGAGCCTTACTTCGGCTTACCTAAGGCCACAGTCACAAAAGAAATAGGAGAGTGGGTTGTTAGAAAGGGGACACAAAACTGGCGGGCAACCCCGAGACAACAACACTCCAAAACCTTTCTAAGCAAGCCAGACAAACACAGAACCAACCAACTCCTGGAATTAAACAGGAATAGCCTAAGAATAATCACAGGGCTATACACAGGCCAATGCCGACTTAACAAACACATGAACAGACTGGGAGTAAGTAACACACCAGCGTGTAGGTTCTGTGGTGTTTAGGAGGAAACGCCACTTCATCTAATCTGCCACTGCGTAGCAAGACAAAGAACTAGGGCGAAAATATTCGGACTTGGACAGATAGAGCCTTAAGATCTTGAGGAAATATCACCAAACAAACTGATCTGCTTCATAAAGGAGATAGGTATTGGTGATATTTAAGTTGGGATGAGCCACAATAGACCACTTGAGTCGCAGTGGAGGGGCGACAGTCGCACCACTCATAGTCAAACCTAACCTAACCTAACCTGCGTTAATTAAGCTTTATTTGAGGCGTTTATTATGATCTTATTAAGCACCTCTGCATGGTCCGGTTACCCGGAAATCTACCGAAAATTTCCATAATTAATCCACATAACTATGGACGTAAAAATACCTTTACGCCCTTTAGGTTGCAAAACTAACATTTTACACCCGCTTAAATAAAAACCATAAAATATTAAAAAGTGCCCGATCATACAAAAAAAAACATTAAACAACAAAGTTATTTATTAAAATCTTGACAAATTATGTGCAATTATAAGCAGATTCGCCATTATTATGTTTCAACATTTTCGTAATTATAAAACAAAATTCCGTGGTTAATTATAAGGTTGAAAATATTGAAGGTAAAAGCACAGTTAAACTAATATGATTAAATAAGCAGAAGTCAAACATGACATAAAAATATCATACTAAACAAATTAATACTCATCGCACAACTAAAAATTAGAAAGCAAAATAAAAGTATATAAAGCCGGGATCAAACGACTCGTGTACTTGGTGAATAATTGTTACTTGCGTGTACTTGCCATGTCGTGTGAGTGGGTTACTTGTACAATTATTTGTCACTCGTTTTCGTTCGTTTCCATTTGTGGTCGGTAAAAATGGGCCGAGTCAAAGGGCTCACGATTATTCGTACACTTGCCAAGTACATACCTACATATGTTCGCGCTCTCGTACTTGTAAATTGTACAGTGTACACGTCGGTTGTGTGAGCGCTCTGCTTGCTATCGCAATTCGCAAAGCTCGTATACTTGCCAAGTACGCAAATAATTGTGTGTTTGCCAAGTACACGAGTCGTTTGAGCCCGCCTTAAGAATAATAAATGGATCCATGATGGATCTGATACCTTCCTAGCTAGCCTATTAGCACAGTTCAAGTGAAGACATGATATATCAGCCTTGAAAACAGTTTCTCGTAAATGTCTCAGAAACTAAAGCTCGTACAATTTTTGGTTATAACAAAAATTATTGAGCAAAATGCAATCTACTATATTCCGAAAACCGAATATTGATCCGATGTTCTGTTAAAAAGTGAGCATTTTAAAAAAAAATTATTGTCAAAAAACTGTCATTAGCATTAATGGATTTTGAATTTGAACTATATGAAAATCGGTTGAGCGGTTTAGGAGCTTTCGTGTTACGGACAGCCATACACACACACACACACACACACACACACACACACCCACACGTAGACAGAGATCACGACGATAATGCTAAGATAGGCCAAATTAGACTCAAAGAACACATGTTAGGCGTTTTGTCTCTAATTAAATGTAATTAGTGAGATAACTATATCTATATCTATATCTATATCTATATCTACTACTATATTATTTTCAAATATATTTTTTTCGATAATGGTTATTTCAAAAACATTTTTTTTGAAATACTTTTTTTCGAAAAACTTTCTTGAAGATAGCTTTTTTGTCGTACTTTTGAGAATTCGAAATCGATGAAATCCTAACCTTTTCCTGACATTTTTCCTCCACAATAAATGTACCCAATGGACAGGTTAGGATATGTTTGCCATCAACTGAAGAGGTTAGGATAACACCAATTTTCCAAAAGGAGGACAGGAAGAATATCTTAAAGAAATAATTTTTCTGAAAAATATCATTAAAAAAATGCAATTCGAAAAAAATATTTAAAAAAAAAATTATTTGAAGAAAAGGTTTTCGAAAAAAATTTCATTTGAAAATAATACTTCCGCAAAAAACGTCATTTGAAATATTGCGAAAAAAATGTGTTCGAAATTTAGGTTCTCGATCAAATTGCCTTCGAAAAATGTATTTTGGAAAAGCTTGTTTTCGAAAAACGGAAAGTGACTCAAACAGAGTGTGACACAATTAGAATAATACATTAAAATTCTGCTTGTTCCTTGAAGTAGATAATTTAATAAATTAATTAAATTATAAAATAAATAATATTTATTTAATAATTTTCACTTACTTTTACAAACCAGGAGAATTATAAGGTGTTATTTTGGTTATTAATTTTCGTCAGGTAATAATTGTTTCAGGTTGTACCTTTGGCAACGCTGAAACGCTTTCAACGGGAATCGTGCGTATCGCGGTCTCTTATTAACACATGCTATTCTCTATCTGTTTTGTGTCCTCTTCTAGAAACTAAGCCCCCTAGATGTGGACTTGTTCACGCGGTATGTGGTCGTAGAAAAATAATTTAGTTGATAAACAAGTTCATAACATTGCCCATATGGAATGGCAGTTTACAACTTTGTCTACTAGCAGCCATCAAAGTTTTGGGTCAAAGGAATACGCATGGATTCGTCTTGGGGACTTCATTATCGATTAAGCCTCTTGTATTATAGATGTAATAAAATAAAAAACCTTATTCAATTATCTCATTACTTGTGTGCCAACCGACTACTGCGCAATCTGCAAGAGGGGCGACGGAACGCTGGCCGCCATTTTTTCACAGAATCTAAGTACAAGCGGTTATCCCTTGAGGTCGTTATGGCAAGGCTTCAGAACGCAGTGATGTTACAAGCGTAGTAAAAGCTACCTCCACTCAGTGTTGCCAACCCTACGGATTTATCCGTAGATCTACGGATTTTGGATTCTGATCTCCGATATCCGATTTTGGACCCAAATCTACGGATTTTTGGGACTTTTTTGTCGGTCTCGGCTTTTACTAAAAAAACGATAGACATCGAAACAAAACGGCGGCTACGCACCGAACCTAACTATTTAGTTCAGTTCCTAAATGAATAAACTGTGTTAATATTATGTTTTACGTTATGTTATATACAGTGTCCCCCATAATGTTCGCGACATATGGGAAAAAATTTCATTGGTAAGTTATGGAAAAAAAAACTATAAGCGATCAATCCTGCTTGTTGAATAACCTAGAAAGACATTTTGACATTAGTCACGTGATCACTGTCATGACGGCAAATTCAAAAAATTAGTCATGAAAACTTAAAAAGTGAGGTTAGATGGCAAAATAACGAAAAAAGTTATTTGAAAAAAGGTCTTTAGAATGTCATTTTAGGGTGTTCTATGAAATTTGGAGCAATAATAGTAAAAAATAAGAAATACCCTATTTTTGGCCCCAGCCCCTGCAAATAACTTTTTTCAATATTTTGCAATTTAACCTAACTTTTTGGGATTTCGTGCCTAATTTTTTGAATTTGCCGCCATGACAGTGATCATGTGACAAATGTCAAAATGTCTTTCTAGGATACTCAACAAGCAGGATTGATCTTATATAAAAAATTTTCCCATATCTCACAAATAAAATTTTTTCCCATATGTCGCGAACATTATGGGGGACACTGTATGTTGATCTAGAAAATGTTAGTGTATGTCGTACCTTTAAAGTTAAAAAAGTAGGTACTTTTATTTATACTAATTCCAATATAATGGTTTATCTGTTTATCTAAAAATTGGAGGCAGTACAAAAGGTTATACGGATTCGTTGGAACGGAGCAGTAGGTACCATACCGTTCTCCTGCAATTCCGAACACAAATAGTAATGCACTACTGTCACTCTGTCAAAAAAAAATCAAACCAAAAGTTTTTAGTTGTGAAGATAGCCCCTTTTTTCAGTTTTTCTTTTAATGAATTCCTGTTTGAATCTACGGATTTCGACGGATTTTTCGGGTTCACGCTACGGATTCTCGCTTTCCAATAGTTGGCAACACTGCCTCCACTAGAGGTGGCCGTGGAAAATAAGCAGTAATGCTTTGTCAAATATCTTTAAGTGATTTCAATTTCTTCGTTCTATTTATTTCCCTATTTCTATGCTGCCAACACGATAGAATAAGCTTTCTATTATCTGCCATTTCTTTGGTTAAATAGGTACCAGTAATATACCTACCTTATAGTTAATATGTATTTATACTTTGTTGGATCCACCACGTGTAATTGCTCTGTTATTTTACTGACAACAATTATAACCACAATAATAATTTATAACAAAGTCCAGTTGCAGTTGCTTTTAAATGTAGTTCACTAAAGTTTTCGTTGTTGTTTTTTATCCGATATAAATTAGAACTGAAACTTAACTGCTCTTGGCTTGGCAAAATCTTCAATCAGAAAACCACCTTATTTTAAAATCTGCAGCTTTCTTTCAAAATTCGGCCTTTGTGTAATTAAGAACTGGATTTATTAGTATCTGTTTTTATTAAATGAAAGTTAGCGACTTTAGTTTTAAATTTAACTTTGGTATGTCAATTTTGAGAGGTCAGATGTCAGTTTTCTTTGTAAATCTGTCAGAATAAAGCCGACTCTAAAATAAAGTCAGGTTCCCCGCTAAAATACCAGCTTTAAAACTATAAAAAGTTCATAAAATACCATCGAAGACAAAACTCAAGGCATAAACCCACGTTATATATTCTGGTACGTTGGAGAGAAAAACTTTGCAAAAAAAAGTATTCAGGACAAAATTCTTTACAAATTCTAACTTTCGGTCTACATGGTCAATAATATTGCACAATATTACGGAATGCGCAATATTATTGACAGTTTAGGCTAAGTATTTGAGTACACGGGGCCATTTAATAATATTGCGCAACATTATTGTAGGTCAGTGGCGTATATAAGGGGTGGCCTCGGGGCCGGGCCCTCCCTGAAGCTAAGATGTTTTTAGATAATTTCTACATATTTCATTAACACAAACATAAAATAGCATAAAATACGGCTTTATGGCGTCTCGCCCCCCCCCCCCCCAAACTGTCTCGGGTCCACACCTAAACTTTTTTGTATATACGCCAATGGGTCAAGAGGCCGCCTTAGGCTATAGCTCTAAAACCACATTTATAGAAGATAGATTGGGCCAATGTTGCCAAAAATATATTTATTGCATTTTACTCGAAAACGGTAGATAAATTGAGAAAACTTTGATTTACAAGGAATGTTTAGCTAACGATTCTCTATTTTGTCTCTAGAAAGCATAGGTCTAAGACCACATGTTGAGAAAAATTTCTTTTGACTTTTTCGCTCTAATTATTATAGGGAACGTCCTTAAATTACGTAACGCAAAAGTTCAGGAATTTTGACCCCCCCTCGTAACGCATTTTCACGAAAAACCACTTAAAAAAATATTGAGTATAACGCAAGGCCAAACCCTCCCTCCCCCCCTAGACCGTTACGTAATTTAATGACAGGCCCATATGACTATTTTTCTAACAAGTGCAGAGAATGCCTCGCTACACATCGTTTTATCAAGCATTTTATTTGCGGAATAAATAGGTTTCTGCTAGCGTTAGGGACAATTGTTATTCTACAAGCGTCAAGAAAACATTAAAAAAATAAATGGATCCATGATGGATCTGATACCTTCCTAGCTAGCCTATTAGCACACTTCAAGTGAAGCCATGATATTATATCAGCCTTGAAAACAGTTTTTTGTAAATATCTCAGAAACAAACTGCAGTCTACTATACTCCGAAAACCGCATATTGATTCGACGCTCCGTTAAAAAATTACCATTTTTTAAATTTTTTAATTGTAAAAAACCTGTCATTACCACTAATGGATTTTACACTATTTTACTTAAGAATTTTACAAGAATCGGTTCAGATGTTTAGGAGCTATCGTGTTACGGACAGAAAAAATATACACACACACAGACAGACATCACGACGATATTGCTAAGATAGGTCAAAATACACCCAAATAACACATTTTCGGCGTTATCTGAAGAAAAAAATTTTCGTCGAAAATAATACTTTCTCTAGCCATTGCTACGCGGGCTAGAAAGGTAATAAAATTATAATAAAAATAAACCAAAACACATCCACACTAGTGCGGCAAAGTAGAATTTTCTACACTAAAAATAGTGTGGAAAATCACATTTTCCACACGCTTGTAGAAACATTTTAGGCACCCTCTACTTTCTACAATATTCTTTCAAAGCTGTATCCGACAAGGAGAAAATTGTGTCCTCAACATTTGTTGTTGTTTTTCTCGGCGACCGATGCCCGTTTTTGCGTAAAATCAAATCTAAAAAGTTTTCCAAAAACGCTCAACGAACGAAAGTAGACAAAAACTGTACTATAGAATTGAGTAAATAACCCATATAGAGGAGCCACCAACTTTACCATATTGAGGGGCAGATGGCGCTGAAATAAATTCGTCTGGTACGCAATATTCACGGACTGCCAGTACGATTTAGTTACATGTGCGAGTTCCGAGGCTCATGCCTATCATACAAATGCCATTCTATATGGGTTTTTTTACTAAATGACTATAGGCTACGCTCTATTTGCTCTTTAAGGTGGCATGTCCGCGCGCCCCCTTAGAAAATACAAAAAAATAAAATATAAAAATAACATTTTATTCTAAGGGGCGCTCATATTACCAAAATCCTACCAGTTACATAATATTTAGAAATTGGATAGATTAAGAATTAATAATTAATAAAGAGCATATTAATTACTATTAGTTATTAGCTAAGTAGAACTTTTACTAACTATACCTATAAAGCCTATCCTATAATACTATAATATATCTACAAAGTGGATTAAATTCGAAGTTTTTTGGGGGTTTCAGGTCCGCCCCTCCAAGCTAAAATAGTTTTCGCTTGCAACACCTTTTTTTCCAAAAAATACCTATGTTTTTTTTTAATTCTCGCCTGCGTCGCTATTTTCCCGTTATATTAGTTTTTGTTAGTTTTTTTGACATTTTGTAAGAAGATGGTATTTAAATACGTTTACCCAACAAACATTAAAAGTTGTAACGACAAAACCCCAACCAGAAAGAATTTTTTAAAAGTAACCGCAACGTACTCCCGCTACGTATATAATATGTACTATGTTATCTAAAAGTGAGAAAATTTACTAGCAGAGGACCAATATTTAACTGCGACGCAAATTTTTATGTGAAACATGCATCATATTTATTGCAAAAAACCGACGCGCCTGTAAAATTGAATCGTTTTCTGGTATCTGATGGATTTTTTTTGTTGTGGTTTTTGAGGTTATGTTTTCCCAATCTGCAGTTAACTCTAACAAATGGTGTTTAATATGTGCATTTGGTAACATTCAATTAATTTGCTTATAAAATAGTATATCTCCTTAATATGGGCTTAAAAAACAACAACAATATTCCCTAATAGTCAAAAGTAATTTGAGAGTGAGCCTAAGTTACGGCAACGTAATACGAACCACTTTTATAGCAGTGTTCCCTTTTAGTTTTAGATAGCACACTCGAATTTCTACTTTTCCGTCGCGGCAACGTATTAGTCCCAAGCTTCCGCCACTATAAAAACACCTTCACAGTAGTAGGAACCACGCGATAAGCAATATTACTCCCCTTAAGTTATTGGGGTGAGGACAAATGTCATTTTTGTCAACAATGCCTAATCCTGATTTTTGATTTGGCGTTCTGTGTTCTGTTTTTGTTGATGTGAATGATAAAAATGCGTCTCGTAGTCGTAAAATATGAATCTGAATTATTATCGCTTATTACAGGTTTGTTTACGAATTTTAGTATACATTTTGTACTTTCGGGGGCGCCACTTACCGACCGGGGAGAACACTTTACAAAAACCAATGCAAGTTTTGTATTACGAAAACTTATACAAGTATTGTATTAGAAACAAAAATAAATATTGTGATTTATTTTAGTAGAAACTGATCAAGCAAGGTCCGTATTCTAGAAAGTGTTACCAAGGAGCTAAAAGAACGTAGTCATATACATAAAATCAACTTATTTTTTATATAAATTTAAATAAATAATATTTTGTTTTAAGCCAGAGGTGAAATTAAAGAACGACAATTACTTAACAAAATTAAGTGCCTCCGCCGGGACTCGAACCCGGAACCTTTGGTTGTGTACGCCAACGCCCTATCAATTGGCGTACATATCCAACGGTTCCTGGTTCTAGTCAAGGCGGACGTACAAAAAACTTTTGTTTTTATGATTTTTCGTTCTTTAATTTCACCATTTTTACCCCTAGTTTGGAAATTTAATTTACGGTTTTGAGTAAAACCTTGGATTATTGCACTTTGCTAAGTTGTATTTTGTTTTGTTTGTCCTATTTCCCATACTATAAATGTTGCATGGTGTCCATGTGAAGTTGTATTTCAATAAAAAAATACTCTGCCAATATATGGGCCCCTAAGCTCACACTAGGTACTATAGTTATAGTGTACGTGTGAGCTAATATAACTACAAACTGAAATATATTTTATTCAACTCCAGACTAAATTACCTTTTGTAACTCCGGACTCAATTACCTTTCGTTTGATATCACACACGCCATATTTTCACTTAAACTCTAATTTTTAAAATATACCCCCACCCTTTTTTTTTAAATAAATTAAAATGTATTTTGTTTAACTGCAGACTCAATTACCTTTCGTTTGATATCACACACGCCATATTTTCACATAAACTCAAATTTTTGAAATCTACCCCCACCCTTAAAAAAAACAAAAAACTAAAATGTATTTTGTTAAACTCCGGACTCAATTACCTTTCGTTTGATATCACACACGCCATATTTTTACTTAAACTCTAATTTTTAAAATATACCCCCACCCTTTTTTTTTAAATAAATTAAAATGTATTTTGTTTAACTGCAGACTCAATTACCTTTCGTTTGATATCACACACGCCATATTTTCACATAAACTCTAATTTTTGAAATCTACCCCCACCCTTTTATTTGGTTTCTGTTCGGTGGATTTTGTTCATTTTTAAATGGGACCATCTCGACCCAAGACCCAGCCTAGGTACCAAATTTCATTAAAATCGGCCAAGCGGTTTTTGAGTTATGCGCGTTGGTCGTTACAGACATACAGACAGACAGACAGACAGACAGACAGACAGACAGACAGACATACAGACAGACAGACAGACAGACAGACGGCGCAACAAAAAAGTTTCAAAATCATCTGAAACGCAAAGATATATAAAAATTTTTGAAATCGGAGCAACTTTTTTTTTCTCGAAAAAATTAGGATCACCATAGCTCACACTACTATAGTATAGTATATGTGTGAGCTAAAAGTCAAAGTATTTACGGCTTTCAAGTTGTTGCAAAAAGTTATTTTCTCTACATTATTACTTCAGATGTTACTATAATGACACCAACTTTTGTGGTAATATTTAAAGTTATAATTTAGTTGTCGGATACACTTGTTTGCGACTTCAATGAAGCTTAACTTTCTAGTGGTAATTAAGTAATACAGAAAAGTCACTGCGACTACGAAATAACGACTAAAAAGAAAGTAAATCTTTGGCAACGTCCTATCGTGGTAGGGAAGACTATCAGAATAGACTATCAAGTAACAATCCTAAGAAGTAGTTTAGAGGGTCGTTTTTACGAAAGCTCTACTTTTTCGTGATACTAGATAGTAGACAGAACTAAAAAGTGCCGAATTTTTGTTGGGATCACCACATTTCCACCATAAGATAGTAGCAAAGTCTTTGGAGCATGTAGCCGCTACTATAAATGTTAGTTGGGTAGAGTAAGTTATATGGCTACCAATTTTTATTATTGGACCAGTAGCGTACCCAGGAATTTGTCTTGGGGGGGGGGGCGAGACCCCATCATATCGTATTTCGTGATATTTTTTGCTTTTATTCATGAAATATGTGGAAAATATCTAAAAAAATCTAGGCTTGGGGGGGGGCGGGCCCCAAGCCCCGAGCCCCCTCCCTGGGTGCGCTCTTGATTGAAGCCTGATGATTATGTAGACTGTAGACCATGAGTTGCTTTCACAAAACACATTCCTCGTATGACGCTGATTTTCGTAATTCTGCTGAATAGTTTTTAAATGTTTGCTAGTGAAAGTTGAACAAATAATTTGATGTATTGAAATATCCCTATCTAAAAAAGTACCAACAATCACCCTTTCTAAGTGCTAAGTTGTTTTCACTAAACTCATTAAACGTTTGAAAGAGAAATAGACAGAGGAGGCGTGCCTCAAGAGTTGACTTAAGCGACCCCTATATCGCTTACTGCTTCTCGTAATATTACTGTTTTTAATTGCCATTAAGCGGTAAACTGATCCATAAAGGGAATATTTAGGCGGCCGTGGCCATTAGGCTGCATGCTTTATGAGAATTTGATGATTTCAAGAATTCTCTTTTGTTTTTAGGGGGTTAAGCTCAAGAAATAATCGAGTTTCGCAGTTTCAGTAATGTTATTTTCGACGGTTTGTTTAAAAGGGAATTCTGTAAAGCAGTAGAGATAAAGCTGGGGACAACTGATTTGGAAAGTACGGTTTTATTTATATTAAGAACGATCTTCTCTTGCATTTTAAAATGGAACAGCAGTATGAATTTTCAAAAACTACATTATTTTGTTCCTTAATGGAGGCTCAGAAGTATTAAAAACAAATTCCATGAGTGGAATATTAAAAGTGGCTGCTGTGTTTTATGCAAAGATATTTTAAATAATAATTTTTTTAAAAAATTTAACAGTTAAAAAAGTTATTTAGTAGGGATCAACATCGGGTTGTGTATTGACTTTGGTTTCCTAAAAGCGTGGTTCACAACCTGACCTGCACGCTACCTCTGAGACATTTTGACCTCTCCTTATTTAAATTTAATAATATTAATCATCAAGAGAAACAGGAATAAAAATCTTAAAATTCTAAAACATAAAAAGAGTTAATAAATACAATACCATTTTGTTTTAAAACTTTTGGGTTACGGTGTGAAAGCAAAAAATAATAAATAATTTTGGATTATTAGGTTTAAGTACTAGGTGACGACTAGCTGTTTACATGAAGTAAGTGATGATTAGCAGTAATACCAACAGAAAAAATTATGATTTTTTTTTTATTTAATTTTGAAAAAAAAAATTCAAAAACAATTTGTGAATAAAATTGGGTTTTCATTTTAATGTTTAAAAGTCCAATTGTCATCCCGGACAACAATTGCAACACTGTACCATGATACACACTATACAGCAAGAAAGTGGCGCCACCAATGGACTTTACAGGCTCTTCCAAAACTCCAAGCCCGAGAAGAGAAACTTCATCTTATTGTGTTTATGCAGACAGTATGTCTGCTCAGACAGATACAGGTTCATTTATTTGAACTACTTATATCTAGATTTGATTTAAATTTTTTTTGTCAAAAAAAATTATAGATATAAAGGCGTGTATAGTAGAAATGTAGAAAATAAAATTTAAAAAAAATTTAAAAAAGTACAAAGGGACATTAAAATGCAAGCCAATGGAAATAAGTGGATCTATGACGGATCTGAGACCTTTCTAGCTAGCCTAATAGCACACCTTAAGTGAACTCCATGATATATCAGTCTTAAAAACAGTTTTTTGTAAATATCTCAGAAACTAAAGCTCCTACGAAGTTTTTGGTTATAACACAAATTATTGAGCAAAATACAGTCTACTATTTTCCAAAACCACATATTGATGCAAGGCTCCGTTAAAAAGTAAGCATTTTTTAAATTATTTAATTGACAAAAATCTGTCATTATCATGAATGAATTTTGACTAAAATCTAATCAACTCCTTACAGTGTCGAACACTATTTTACCTAAAAATTTTATAAAAATCGGTTTAGTGGTTTAGGAGCTATCGTGTTACGGACAGACACACACACACAGGCAGACATCTCGACAATATTACTAAAATAGGTGAAAATACACCCAAATAACACATTTTCGACGATATCTCAAAATAAAAATTTTCGTCGAAAATAATGAATTCTCTACATCGCTGCGCGGGCTAAAAAGGTAAAAATGCATTTATCTTGGAACCACAGCAAGAAAAGACGACAAGTTTTAATAGGCAAAAGAGAGTTTTACATAAAAACCTAACCTTAAACCAGCGAACAAGTAGAAAGGTGTGTATTTTTACTACTCTTGTGGCTTGTGGCGTAAAATATTTTCGGTTGTTTATTATCAAGGTTTACAGAGCGGTTTAGAAATATATATTCTCTATAAAGTTTTCTGCGCATCAGCAGTAAATACTCTATAAACAGTTTTATTTTCTGTATAAAAAATATATATATCTAAAAAAAAACCATGCCGACCCTTTTAACGTTTCTCTTCTCTAATTAGAGCAAAATTAAAAACCTTCAACGACCGACGCTACCGTCACAGACTGTAAAAAGACAAACAACATTTTAACAGAGTCCCGGAAATCGTCATACAATTTTTAACGAGATAAAAGTCCGTGTCATCACGGCATTAATAATCTGTTTTATAACGTTGACTAAGGATAGGAAAGACGCTAGTTTTGTAATTTTATAAGGACTGCAACTGCAATAGGCGTATTTTGGGCCAGTAAAATTGACCTAAATGGAATTCATTTCTGCGTTAAAAAACCCAACAAAAGCAAAAGTAAACATTTAGATAATTGAGGAACCAAGACCTGTCAGCCTCTAGGAGGAGCGAGTAATCATCAAAAAAGAAATGATAAAGAATAGTATTACAAAGCTTAAATCTGGAAAAGCCAGCGAACCTGGGAGAATATTCGCTGAAATGCTCAAATATGCATCAGGGAAACTACTAGAAAATCTAACACATTATCAATCAATGCATGAACGAAAATTCAGTGGCTGATGATTGAAAAACCAGAACCAAGTAGATTGTACGGTAGGATTCTTAGAGATCCAATAGAGAATGATTTTTATGAACAAGAAGAAGAAGAGCAAAGTGATAATGTTTTTTGTCTGAAACAAGTAATTGAGAAAAGTTTCAAATGTAGTACGTTTTCGTTAATAAATGGAAAAGACCGCCATTTTGAATTAGGTTTTTTTTTAGGTTTAATTCAAAAATTACAATTTTACCAAAATTTATTAAATACCTTTTAAATGAAAAACTCCGCTATTTCAGATCCGCTGTTTTGACTTTTATTTTAAGTTTAATTCGAAAATCAGAATTAGCGACCGTAATCTGCAATTACATTATAATTTGTACATGTTATATTATAAATAAATAATTAAGTACCTCAAGTTCTAAATTTGATATAAAACCGGTTTATAAATGGAAAATTCCACCATTTTCGAAGCTTCAATTTGATTTTTTTTCAAGTTTATTTCCAAATTTGTATTACTTACCCTTCACAGCGTATTGTTTTAAATTTAAGACAATTTAGTTTGCAAATAAAAAACTACTTCAATTTAGATTCGTCCATTTTACATTTTTTGTATTAAAACTCTATACACCTTCTCAACTATAAAAATATAGCTCATCGGAAAGTAGTTCAAAAAGCTCTGTTGCAAGATTTTCAAGAAAAGCTATAAACCAACCGTTATAAACAAAATTGCAAACAAAAACTAGGGCGAGGGGCGGCTGCGAGTTGTCTCAGTGGCTAATTGGGTCGGCGGGTTAGCCCGGCGGCGAATTGGGTCGTCGGCAGTTTGGCCCGGCTGCGAATCGGCCATAGCGTGACCAGAAGGTGTATTCTAAGTGTCAAAACTAAATACATTTTGGGATTTGAGGGGAAATTCCCCTCGTCCCCCCGGACCACGTAGATCCGCGCTTATTATAGCACTATTTTTGTGAATCTTTGGTGGTTTTATGGGAGCAGTTATTAGTCAGAGCATATTATTTTAAAAGGCTTTCCGTTTTCGGTCTAGAAGCAAATCACATTACTTTTTGGCAATAGACCATTTCCCACTAATTTGACCCCGCCGAATCCGAATATCTCTGTTGCCAACTCGAAAAATCGACAGGGACGGAGAAAATCCCCCCAAATCCCCAAAAACCTGTTCTTTTTTTTCAGTTTTATGCAATTTCCTCGAAAACTAACCTCTTTATCAAAAATTGCAAAGAACAGTTTTTTGTGGAGAATGAAATTCCCTTTCCAACGATATATTGGTCAATAAGGTTAGGAAAAGCAAGTAGCTCTTCAGTGGTGTACGTAAATTGGAATTATTTAGAAAAAACATGTTTATTATAGGTTTTTCAACATTTTCTCAAAACTACACTTTTTAGAAAAAAATATGTAGTATACTTTATTGTAGAACATAACATTTTCTTTTAAAAACTTTATTAAAATGTCAGGTTTTTGCCATATTTAAGGCTTCAGGGGCGTACTAATATAAACTTATTTTCAAAAATAACTGAAATAATCAGTTTCTCTTGCATATTTAAATGTCTTTTCTAACTAAGATTTTCAGAAAAAAATGTGCGTTTATTCTTTATTGAGGATAGGACAATTTCTTTTTAAATGGTAGATTACAAAGTGAGGTTAATGTTATGATAAATACTTCAAAAAGGTTCGTAATTTATACCTACTAAAATAAAATGTTTCGAAATTAAAATAAACTGTTTTTTAATTAGATTAGATATTTTGATTTATCTAAATAAGTTCTTTAAAGCAAAAAAACACCGGTGGTTATAAAGGGAGGGGGCATAGGGGCCATGGCCCCCCTAAGCAATATTTTTGTGCAGAAAGTAACAGTAGTAACGTTAACACAGGTGTTTTTGGTTATTTTTTTAAGCATATGGCACTAAAAATAAAGTGGTAAATCTTATGCAATGGTTTGGGGGGGGGGAGGCATAATCATAATAAGGTACTCATAAATATATAAATGTTTGCAATTTACGGACGCCCCTGGAATATTTCTATATATATATAGAATTTCTATACTATGGGTCAGTGGCGTATATATGGGGAGGCCTGACGGGCCCGCCCACCCTCCCCCCCCTGAAGCTAAGATTTTTTTGGATATTTTCCACATATTTCATGAATAAAAACATAAAATGGCATAAAATAAAGCCTCATGAGGTCTCGCCCCCCCCAAAACTGTCTCGGGCCCACCCCGAAACTTTTTTCTATATACGCCACTGCTATGGGTCACATTTTGTGACACACTGTTTAAAAGGACATTTTATTATCGGGCCCGCCGCCGAAGCCATAAAAGATCGAAAGTACAAAAGGTCGAAAAAAAACCGACAAAACAAAATATTTAAAATACAAATTTACCGTATTAAGTCGAATTGACCTGTCCAGTCGATATGGACCCGCGGCCGTACTTTCGATCTTTTGTACTTTCGATCTTTTGTACTTTCGATCTTTTATACTTTCGACCTTTTGTACTTTCGACCTTATGTATTTTTGACCTTTTGTACTTTCGACCTTATTTTTACGACCTTTTGTACTTTCGACCTTTTGTACTTCCGACCTTTTATCCGCGGCTCTTTATTATCCACCGAAAAGCTAATAAGACACAAAATTGATTAGTTTGGATTGATCTTAACTAATTTCTTTAAATTAAAAACACCCCTGGAGCGGTAGATATAAAATAACTTCCACTTTGTTATACATCGTTTGAAAGGAAATTTTATTGGCTATGACGAAGTATATAACACATTTTTTGATAAAGAGCTTGGTTTTTACAAAAATTGAATAAAACGTATGAAAAACATGTTTTTTTTTAATGATTTGTTGAAATCACCCCCATTGACGGACGTCGCTGGAGAGTTTGCTATAAGTCAAACCTAACCGAGTATCCCATTTTTAAAAAGGAAATTTCCCTGTCTACAAAAAAGTTTAGAACAAGTTTTTTCATGTTAAGCTTAGTTTTTGAGAAAATTAGATAAAACGTGTAACAAAAATGGTTTATTTTCTGTTTTTTCAAAATTAATTTAAAGTTACGGATGCCCCTGAAGTTTTATTTATAAAACCGATTTAATCACGTTATACGTCATTTTGAAGGAAATTTTACTGAGTAGACCAGAATGTAATACATGGTTTTCTGTATATATTAGTTTATAAAAAAATTAAATAAATCTTGGAAAAAACATAGGTATATTTTCAATTTTTTTTAATAACTTCAATTAACGGACGCCGCTGGAGAGCTTGTTATTAGTCTAACTTTATTATGTTATACCATGTTAAAAAGGGAATTTTATTATCTACAATAAAGTATATTATACATTTTTGTCGTAGAAGCTTAGTTTTTAAGAAAATTTGAAAAAACCTCAAACTTTCAGATTTTGGGGGGTCTGGTGGGGTTTTTGGAGGTTTTTGCAGCCATTTAAAAAAAAAATAATATATTATTATTTTTTAATTATACAAATATATATTTTGAATGTACACCTGTGACAATTTGGGCTTTCCAGCAACAATTTAAAATTCCGCCGCCATTTTGGCCGCCATCTTGAATATCTCAGCCCCTGTCAATATTTCGAGTTGGCAACAGGGATATTCGGATTCAGCGGGGTCAAAATAGGGGGAATTGCCCATTTGCCAAAAAGTAATATAAAATGCTTCTAGAAAGTGTATTATCCCGAATTTTGCCTGACCTATATATCCAAAGGTAAGGTTTGAAAGCCGAATTTCTTAATTAATGCTAGTATAGTCGGACCTTCCGAAAAATGTAATGACGTAAATATTTATTTCAGAAATGTAATAAACCATTCACACAAATATATGTAACTAATGGCAGTATCTAAAACTCCTAATACCATTTTGATCTAAAGGATAATAAGTACGTGTTAAATAAAATATAGGTGCCTTCTTTAAACAATGAAATTCTGACAATAGTTAAAGTGATGAAAAAGCTTGTTAACAAAATATTGTTAAATTCATTTTTGGAAACGGTTTATTTCTTTTTGATCTATTTCTTTAAAAAAATTACCATTAAAAAGCTTTTTTTAAATTAAGTAAAGTCAATTTAAGAATTTCTAAACTTTCGTGACACACAAACATGATGAGTTTTGCGTTTTTAGGAATATCTAGAAAATTAAAGGTATTTTAATTAAAAAGCTCATTTAAAATGAAATCAATTAAAAAAAAATTAAAAATGTTTACCTACATCATTATTTATTTTATGGGTTAATTTATTATTATCAAGGCTTTTACTATCAAACAGTACCAAAATTAAGACCGGAAGTGAGGTTCAATTTAAAAAAACAGAACAAAGTTGATCATCTTTACATTTCGATAAGACAACGTTTATGTACAAAAAGCTTAGCAGTAACGTGATGTCCTTTTGACAGAGCAAACATCAGAGTTACCAACACAAAAAACAGAAACTCTGAAGGGGCGTGCGTCCATACGGTTGGCAGCACTGATTTGCGCTTTTTCTTTCACAAAGGTTCATTTCTGCGATTCAAAGCATAAATTGTGGCGTAATCCATGCAAAAATTCAAATAAACACTCGGTAGCTTAAAAAAATCATTTTTGATTATATTTTTTATCCCACTTCAGGGTTTGTGATTTTTTTTCTTGGATTGACCTTGCCTACCACCCTTGAAAGTTTGGTGTATTATTTAAATTAGGCAGTCTGTATTGGCGCAACTCAACTAAGAAGTCGTTTGAATTTTTTATTTTAAAATATCTAACTAAAATCGAAGTCAATTAATTCCATTGTATTTTCCAATACTGTTAAGAAGGTATCCATAGTAAAGAAGTACTTTCCTACTACCACAATGATGGATTTCACATGATCTGCATCTTCAGAGAACGTTAAATTTCACCCGTCTGCAGAAAATTTTTATAATCTACTACTCTTCCTCTGTAGTTGTTGCGGTCCAGCTTGTTTCCTTTTTTATATATTGAGGATATGAATGCAATTCTCCAATCATCAGGTACCGGATGTCCGTTTATGCATTGATTGATAATATGTGAGATTTTCTAGTAGTGTATCTGATCCCTATTTGAGCATTTCAGCGTATATTCCCCCAGGTCCGCCAGCTTTTCCGGATGTAAGCTTTCTAATAATATTCTTTATCATTTTTTTCTTGATTATTACTTCCTCTACATGTACTACTTTGTCTCTCCTCGGAGAGGCTGACAGATATTCGGGTCTCGTTTCGTGCAGCAGTCCTTTGTAGTATTGTGTCCATTGTTTTGGTTTGATGATCTGAATGTTTCCTTTTTCTTTTGTTGGATTTTTTAACGTTGAAATGAATTTCCATACTTCAAAACTTTTATGTGTATTTATATCGTGGTATTTGCGCTCGAACATTTTATTTCTTTCCGTGCTTATCAAATTTCTTAGCTATCTTCTGGTTTCCCTAGATTTCTAGGTCTCTTTGCTCTTTAGTACTGAGCCACTTCAAGTACTGAGCCACTTCAAGTGTACGTCTCAAAGAATATGTCGTAGGCATTGACTTCAGCTGTTGGTTTTAAAGAAACATTAGCAGAATCAACATTGACAAATTCTGCTGATAGGTTTTGGTTAACTACAGTGTATTACCGATCATTGGATAACATAATAAACCATATATGAAAATACGATTTTCAGAAGTCAGAAGTTAGCTGTAGCTGTACAACATTTTCTAAAAATGTACTCTGAACAGTCGCGACTCGTGCCGCAGGCGAGGTCAGGCGGGAGGTTATAAAAACCAGTATACAAGTTATTAGACACTTATTGGAATAAAACCTGACCTTATTTTAAAATCGACCCTATGGTGACACATTTACATATAAAAAGTGTCGGTATTTATTAAATGAAAGTTAGTGTCTTTATTAATAAATTTGGCTTTGGTATGTTAATTTTGAGAGGTCAGCTGTTAGTTTTCTGTGTAAGTGTGTCAAAATAAAGTCGACTCTAAAATAAAGTCAGTTTTTATTCCAATAAATAATAATAAATAAATAAATAAATTTATTTCCAATTCAATTCAACAATTATTCTGTACAAAAATAAAGAAGTATATTTAATTTAAAGTTAAAGTAATTGAAATAGAAATAAATCAATAATCCACAAAAGTATGCACTTGTCCGTAATATTTTTATAGAATTTATTTCTATGTCAACCATGGCGACCTTCAGAAAATTGACAAAAACTATTATATTACCCCATTCCGAATACCAAAAATAAACATATGCCGCTTGTTTATGTTTGGTGTTACAAATTACAATCTTAACCAAAACTACGTTACACTTATTTCATATACTAAACTAAAACTAAAAACTATAAATGGATCAATTAATACTTAATTGTATTTTATGTCAATTAGAGAACGTATGTAGTGTCTGTCTGTTTGGTTTACAAAAATTTTTAGTTTCTTTTTAAATTCTCTTTTTGTGTTTCTAATTTCCTCGGGAATGATGTTGTATAATCTTGGTGCCAAAAATATATGACATCTTTGTCCAAGAGTTTTTCGCGCCTTTGGAATTTTTAAAAGATTTCTGGAAACGCCTCTAGTTATACGTATAGAGTTTGCTTGGATGCTATTTATTAAAAGTTTTTTTTGATAAGTTACTGTAGCTATAAAATATTTTTGTCTTATGTCCTGTAGTTGTGTTTCTTTATATAGTAAATTTGATGGATACCGATAAGGTTTTTGATACATTATTTTAATTATTTGTTTTTGCAAAATTTCCAGTTTTTTTATATACTTATTTAGAGCACCTCCCCATCCTAGTATTCCATATGTTAGTCGTGACTCTACTAATGCATAATAGAGGGTTTTTAATTGTTTGATTTCAAAAATTTTTGAGAAAAGCTTAAATTTAAATAAAAATTGTCTTAGGCCGCTAATTACATTTTTTATATGAGATTCCCACTTTAAATGATTGTCAATTGTAATGCCAAGATACTTTATTTTGCCCTATTCTCTCTTAAAACTGGTTGCGTCAACGTACACCTAGAGCATGTTGCACCAGTTGAAAGAGATCAGCAACATATTTGCAGGCAAAAAGTTTTATTTATAATGTCGATTTTCTGTTTCAACTGACGTACCATGCGCTAAAAGTTCCAGGACACGACGAGTTTTAAAGGAGAATAACGTTTGTACTGGTTTTTATAATGTAGAGCCTCACCTCGCCTGTGGCACGAGCCGCCGCTGACTCTGAAGGTAGTTTGGAATTTATTCAGCTCTACACAGATAATTTTTCAATTGATAAGGAGATTTTAAAAGCCGAAATGACTGAAGGCGAAGATATTGGCTCAGATATTACGTCCGTTGTCACAAAAGCCACATTTCCAAATGCATACAGATTTATACAAATTGCATTAACGTTGCCAATTTCCTCTGCCTCATGTAAACGGTCGTTTTCAACAATGAGAGGAATAAAAAGTCCTGGAAGAATTTTTTGAAACTTGTTATGCTTTCTTTTATTTTAACTTTGCTTTCAGGATTGATTTGCATGATACGTTTATCTTACACTACAAAATATTCGTATCTTGCCCCAATATCTTACACTACAAAGCATATTTCACTATGGGATATTACGAGACGAGGGGCTTTATCCCCCCCCCCCCCAGATCTGATGACCTAAATTTGCCCATGGGTTGTGAGTTTCACACAATTGCATCAGTCCTAAGCTATTATCATTTGTTACTTCCTCTCCAAATGGTCCTACCACTTTGGGTTTGTCTGTCAGTTCGACTATTAAAATCGGCAAGTATAATTATTTCCCTTGTATTACCGATTTTGGTGAAAGTCTTATCAAGTTGGTCGATGAACATTTGTTTTGTAGCTATTCTTTCGTCATCTGATGGTGCGTAGGCTGTTCTTATGCTTATATTTTCTTCATGTTAACTCGAAGTATGTTTTCATTAATGCAATCGTAGTCCTTAATCTTATTTTTGAGGTTTTTCTTTTTAATAAGGATACCCCTCTGGCTTCTTTCCTTTCTTTTGGGACTCCAGTGAATATGTGGACAAAATTACTGACACTACTTGTACCTGTTCTTGTATCTTTAGTCTCTGTGAGTGCAATAACTTCTATCTTACTATTCTTTACTTCGGTTGCAATAATGTCCAACTTTTGGTTCACTCCCTGTACGTTCAATGTAGCTATATTCAGAGTCCTTTGTCTTTGCTTTTTTCATCTTCGAGATTTTCCATGTATTACTCCGACGCTTTGTTTAGGCTGTTTGTAATTGATTTGTTTTACAACTATTAGAGAACCAGTCTAGTGCATCAACCCCCTACTTGGAGGGCCAGGATTTTAATCAAGGTTTTTCTCCTCTAGCCTTTGACGAGCCAACGCCAGACTGTAAGGCAACAACTTGGCAGGGGTCCATACAGGGTACTATCGCCCGGGCCAGGTGAACACTTAGGACTGGAGTGGTGGAGTTTTAAAATTTACACCGATCCATAAAATAAAAAAGTGATCTGTACATTTGATCAGATAGGTTATTCAAATAGTCTTAAATAATGAAATAGTAGATACTCCGTTCAGACCGTACTGCTACTCCATCAAAATTTCAAGTAGAATGTAAAAACGTTGCAGTTTTGCAGTTTTAAAAATGTAGAAAATTATTTTAATAACCTAACATATTCATTCGAGCTCTGGAGGGAGGGTTAATTACCTCATTACCCCCCTCTGTAGAACTGCCTGAGCCGAGGGCGTTTGAGGTTTGAAGAAATGGTTCAGAGCCTTTAACCAGCCAGCCCAGTGTATAATAATGACCATCAACTTTTATGTTCACCAAAAAATTCGGAAGAAAATTGTAAGCGCCTGCCTTCATCCGAATTTGTTATTGATTTTTATTTGCTACATTGGTTATTCAGGATAAAAATCTGTCTTACTCCAAACAATTTTGGGGTAGCATGTCCAACAGAAAATTATTATTTTATCCTTATAAGGGTTTCTAATTTTTATTATAAAATCTAAAATTTGGTAAATTGGGAAGGCCACAATACTATTTTGTTACGAAAACAAATCCGTAGTGGTATTGCAATTTCGTAATTAAAGTGAATTATATAGCACTTCACTTTACTGAGCACAATGGACTTGGGCTGGTAGGTAACCATCTTTTCTCTCGTATTTGATAGATAGCGCTAGTTATTTGTAAATGTAGCTATACCGTATACGGTTGTATATGCAGGCTTGCTGAGCCTCTTACGTACTCAACGGAGGTTCTGGAATAAAGGTCTTAGGGGGTATAATGGTAAAACGGTGATAGTAAATTAAAATATTTGCACAGGCAGAAAGGGCACACAAAAACAACGCATGCGGAAAAAAGCGCAGTATAAAAAATCGCGCAAACAAAAAAGCGCACATAGTTAAACAGCTTAAAGGAATGAGAAAATTTTTAAACTCAAAAAGTCGTTAGAACATTTTTGATCTGCCACTGGCGGTTATGCGGCGGTTCTATATGTAAAGTATCAGGGCGGCTAGCTAAAAGCACTCAAAGAAATCGCCCGTAGAAAAAAGTGCAGACGAAAAAAAAGCGCACAAAGGACACCCTCAAAATTTCGAATAAATTGAAAAAACTTGTTCCAAATATTTCATTATTGTAACACGCTGAAGTTGCGAAAATGGTACATTTTCAAAGTCATTAAATTAATTTACCTCAGAGAACTTCTTTAAAAAGTAATATTGACATAATTCAAAAAAATTTCTATATTGTTTTCAGCGGTGTTCGTATTGTTTTGTATCTGCTCGAAAAATTGCAAAGTTTTTATATTAGGTATAAAGACCCCGGTAAGTAGGTTTGATCAAATATACAGATCACTTTTTATTTTATGTGCCAGTGTAAATATTACCTACGAATTTAGGGAAAGTAAAAATATCTTACTCCAGGCCTACGACCTACCAATAATACTAGTCTCATGGCCCATTTATGCTCTTAGGATAATTATGAACCAAGACGTGAATCATAAGAGGTTTTAGATAAACAAAATTTATGTATATTTACGAAAATTTCCAAAAATTTTCAAAAATATTAAAATAGTTCACAAATAATAAAAGATCTTCAATATTTAAAAATTGTGATAATTTTTAGTTTTTATAAATTTCAATAAAAATTTTTAAATATTTTCAAAATTCTAAGAGAAATTAAAATAATTAATTAAAAAAAATTACATAAACGTCATTTTGCCCCCAAAAAATTTGTTGTTTATGTTGTCTTTGCAAAAGATGGGCGCAAAATTTGATAGCGATGACTAGTTAGCTGTAATTGTTTTCGGCGAATTTTTTTTTTCAGATAACGCCGAAAATGTGTTATTGGATTGTATTTTGACCTACCCTAGCAATATCAGACCTGTGTATGTGTGTGTATATATCTGTCTGTAACACGATAGCTCCTAAACCGCTGAATAGATTTTCATAAAATTTTCAGGTAAAATAATATTAGATACTGTAACGAGCTGATTAGATTTTGGTCAAAATTCATCAATGCTAATGACAGTTTTTTGACAGTTAAAAAGTATAAAAAATGCTAACTTTTTAACGGAGCATCGCAGTAATATGCGGGTTTCGGAATATAGTGATGCAATTTTTTTCCAAAATTTGTGTTATAACTAAAAACTTCGTAGGAGTTTTCATTTCGGAAAAATTTACAAAAAATTGTTTTTAAAGTTGATATAGCATGGAGTTTACATGGAGTGTGCTAATGCGCCAGGATGGTATGAGATCCGTCATGGATCCATTTATTTAATATAACTTTTTATTTTTTTGACATGTATTTTAATCTTGGTTGGTATTTTAATAAATAAAACTTCAAAATACAAAAATATTGATTCTAAATTATACACAACCGCCCCCCATGATGAAGTTCTAAATCGCTTAAACTGAAAATTAAAACATAAAGATGACATATCTAGCCTATAAAAAGTTTAAATTTTTTAAGAATCCACCCACCAAGAGAGAAAACAATTAAACAACTAGACCTATCAAAACCTGGCTACGCTTGGCAAAACAAAAAACAATTAAATCTAATAGGCTCCAGAGAGACCAGCGTCGTAATTGTACAGACGTCGTCGTTACATAAGAAAAAGCCTATTATACTTGCACTGTCTTGTGGGAGTCTCTCGCAGTGTCTACGCCCCGCCTCAATAACAATAAAACTTCGCGAACTTCTTGAAGCTCATCTACCGACTACAATAATTTCGCGAAGTAGGCGGGTTAACCACGTGGTATGTATAGGCGGAGCGTAGCAGGAAAAGAAGTGGGAGAGAGGGGAGACGCTACACTGGCCGGCTTCAGACGCATCAAAGCACGCAGTGTGTACGCAGCCGGTTGTAAAGACAATCCAGTGGACTTTAAATCGCTAAAACAATAGATTGTATATCGTAAGCAATTACAGACAATAGGTGGCGTACAGGTGCTTCGGACGCCCCGCGAATCGAGTATGTCACCAATTGGCGCTGTTTAGGGAAACAATAGCTTGGGCGCGCGACGGCCAGCAGGGGGTAAAACAGACTGACACCAAGGGGTGTGCGCGGCGCATAGACAGTGTGTAGAATCTCGCGAGCCACTCTGTTTTGTTGCAGTACAGGACTGTTGGTTCTCTTCTTCCTCAATAGAGACAGTTGTCATTTGGGTTACAGTGACCACGCAACTTAAAGAACTTTACCCCAACTTAAAAAGTTATTGCTGTTTTATTATCTTCACTATAAACTCTAAAATATGTTTTGAAGTTATTTTAAAGCAAGATAGATCAAGGTGGCGACGGTGTTGTCTCAAGGTGTTGATCTGTCTCAGAAACAGACATGTGTTGATGACAGTGAATTTGGTTTTGGGCAGCAGCTAAGGTGAGTGTTGATTCATTAAAGACATATCTATCTACTCACTTTACATTACTAGAACTTATTAAAAGGTTCGAGTTTTGCACAAAGAAAACATCTAAATGATTTTAAACTATTTTGAACTAACGTCTTCAAGTGGTGTCCTGTACATCGCAGTTAAACCGGATTATTAAAAAAGACATTCCAATTTTTTTACCTTATGCATTACTGGTCAAGAAAAAATTCCTGAATTCCTTGATAATTTGTAGCCGTAGATTTTTTTTACATATTTCAGAAAAAAAAAACAAAAAATAGCTTAAAATTCGACATCATGATCGTTCGGGGCCACCCCCAAGAGGCCTCAGCCCCCCCCCAAGACATATTCCTGGGTGCGCCACTGACTATGTTACCCTAATTTTATTTCTAAAACAAGAAGTTCATATCTTCTTAATAGATGATTTGTTTATGCAATTAAAATTTATTAGATAAGTGGGTATTTTTGTAAATGTGTGTTCGTGGGAAAGTAAAATAAAATCTTAAAATGAGTATTATAGTCCTCGCACTGCTTCATCCCACAAATACGGTCATAAAAGTGGCACGCGCTAACGGAATCATAATACCTAACCATTTTGGGATTATCAGGAGTCTGTCCAAAAATTAGAAAAGATTTCAGTAATTTAAACACGACTAGGTGTTAAGTCCAAGTGTGTTTAAATAAAAGTATCGAACGCACCTAATCTGGTGATACGTGTCCAAACTTGGTTTTAATTTTCCCACATAGCACAATCACGTAAAAAATGCGTGAGAAAAAAAACTTTAAAAGCTGCTTGCAAAAACGTTTATTTCATATATGAAAACAAGCTTAATGGTCATTCACTAACGTTATAAAAAATAACGTTGGTAAAAACGGCGTTGTAGTACCTAATAACGCCATTATCAAATCAAAACAGCAATGTTTTTACGTTATTTTGAAGTGAATGCTAAGTAGATTTTTATCAACGTGAAAATCACACATTAGGTTCCCGCCTTTTCTACACGAATTTTAAAACGCGACTTGCATGGCTTTTCTACCGAACAGATTTTACTAGAAATAGCGCCACTTATTCGCGACATTTTTCACTTCGACGAAATCTATCCGAGAGTCCGTTGGCCTCTAAACTTCAAAAACCAGTTAATGAGCTGATCTCCGATCCTTCACGATCACGACACATCAGTTATTAATCTGATTTTTTAAATCTTGTTTAGCTTTTAACCCTTTGAGCTCCATATGTACTATTTTTGGTACGCAAAAAGTTATTGAAATAGACCATGTGTACCATTTCAGGTACACGGATTATTGATTAATATTTTAAGGTTGTGATAACGCGGGGCTTACGGATTGCATTAATTCTTATGAATAGGATTGTTGGTCTGGTTAAATATTTTTGTGGCTGGTCCGAGGTTTTGTGGAAAAATTGCACCACAAGGGCATTTTGAAATCTAAATATATTTGTGCCGGCGAATCGCAATCTGAGAACGTGTCGTCCAAATCGAAAAAAATATAGTTTCTATGGGTTGGCGTCAAAGTATTAAAGAAAACATAATGTGTGTGTAGAGATTTTGTCTTGCCTTGAGCGCCATCTTTTAAAATTATCTTGAAGTATTGTAGTCTTAAAGTGAAAGTGAACTTTAAGAACTTCCTTTCGCATCACTTTTAAGTTAAAAAAAGGTAATTAAAAAAACGTGACAAAAAAAGACGAAGGAAGTTATTACTTTTAACAAGTCTTTAACAAGACGGCTTTAAAAAAAACGTTACAAAATAATACGCAAAAAGTTAGTAGGTTTGAGAAGTGTTAATCTAGAGGCGTTTTAGAAGATGTTGTAGAGGACTTTTCAAGTGTGAATTTGGCACATGAAAATAACGAAGATAAAAAGGACGATATATACACAGCTACAGAAACTTCACCAAAATTACATTTTTAAAGGTTAATTCCTCCTTGTTTTTAAGTTATCTCTAAGCATGGAGATTTCACAAAACAAATATTACATGTGATATGAGGTTGTTTTCTAGTAAAAAATAACTTTTTGTTCACGTTAATTTCAGCGGCGTAGCGTGCCCGAAAGGGCGGGGGGGGGCGACAGCTAAAAAGGGCGCCTCTGAAAACTGATGAAAAATCTTGTGGCAAAAAAAAAACAAAAAGGCGCCTCTCAGAAATCTTGCGACCAAAAAAAAAAAAAACAAAAAAAAAAAAAAAAAAAAAGGTCATCATGTGTGAGGGGGCGGCCGACTCTGTCACAAGGGCGCCTCTCACGAATCTTGCGACCAAAAAAAAACAAAAAAAAAGGTCATCATGTCGTTAGTTTCCTTTTGCACCCACTCAATTGGCCATTACCGGCCCGACTTAATAAAGCTGAGGGCGCTTCGGCCACCTATGGGGCGCCACTACCCTCGGGGCGGGGGGGGGCGACGAACCCCCCGCGCCCCCCCCCCACGCTACGCCGCTGGTTAATTTAACGTTGATATGATTTTTCTGGGTTACCTCCTATCCGAAATATTTAAGAAAATAATAAAATATTTAGTAGGGATAACTAGTAGAGATATGCCCAATTCTCATTTCTTTATGGCAGAATTGACTTTGATTTTTTAGATTTTTGCTAAAAATATTCTGAAACTAAAGTTTGGTTAAGTACCTACCTATTCTATTCTCTAAATAAACTAAAAACTCGTATTTTATAGATAAATGCATTCAATGTGGGTGGCAAAATATTTTTGTCCTGTAAATTTCACTCATGCTTTTTTCTTTCAATTTCTAAAAAGCCCGGTATTAGGTACTGTGTTTTAAATTTAACTTGTCTTGTTTATGAGTTTTATTTTTGCCCAGTCATTGATAACTTTTGCTTGACAAATATAAATTTGATATATAATTAGGAAAGCTATTGGGAACGTCAAAAAAATACTTCTTTTATTTTTAATCAAAATAAAAGAACTAAACACCAAAATTTCTGTCTGTCTATCTGGGACACGTTAACTTTAAAATAAATATAGCCATTTTCCTAACAAGTGCAGAAAATCGCTTCTTCTGCACGCAAATGCCATTGACAGAACGTTGCGTAGCGAGTGTAGTAAGAGAGTGTAGGAAGAATAACGGTATCAAATATGGAAGACTTTACACTCCGACAAAATGAAAACTAACAAGGAAGCAGTGATATAACTTCAGCAGTGTTTAGCTATTTTAGGTTCTTTTCCTTACAGCACTAACTTGGTGTTCCGCTATAACAAACATAAAAAAGAGCTTGTGGCGAGTACCTCATTTCGCCGTTTAAAAAAATGTAAATACATACCGACCTATTAAACACAAATACTTTGACCCTAAGATAACTTCCTAATAAATTATAAATAGCAGGTTGTTTTTATTTAATTTTTATAGCAGGTTGTTTATATGGAAGAATAGGTTTTTAATTGCAACAATTTTTTTCCTAAAGACGAAGCAAAAAAATTGACCTAGTATGTTTTACAATATTCAAAGGTCGAAAATTTTAATTTTGTGTTTATTTATCATTCTATTTAGCCTTCTGCGATCCATCTTTGGACTTGGGCCTCCACCAATATCTTCCATTCTTCTCTGTCTGTCGCCGTGTTCATCCATCCATCAGTCCGCATGTTTGCATCTCATTTGGGGTCTTTCCCTACTTCTTTTATTTTTCCAAGGCTTCCAGTTTACAATACATTTGTTCCATCGATCGTCTTTCTGTCTGATACTATGACCGGCAAATTTCCATTTTAATTTTGCTACCTCTCCTCTGACATCCCTTACTTTTGTTTTATTTCTTATCTATTCCTACCTTTTTCTATTTGTTAGCTTTACATCTATCATTTGTCTTTCCATTTATCTTTGGGCTTTTGTTACCTTATTCATGTTTGATTTGGTAATTGTCCAGGTCTGGGATCTATATGCGAGTAGGCAGGATGGATACATTTGAAACTCGTAGACAATGATGTCTCGAGTCGTGTTTTAAAATAAATAAAGACAGTCCGAAATTTTATTTCTATGGATACATTTGTTATACACTTTTGTTTTGAGGTACTGAGGATATTTTTTATTTTTGAATTTGTAGCTTTATTTACCGAATGCTGGGCAGCATCTTACCAATCTTACCCGTCTCTTGATTGGGTTTTCTATATTTAATTTGATAATTTGTCCCAAACATACATACCTATATTCCTCTACTTGTTCTATTTTTTCTTAGCTTATTCTGATCGTGATATATTCATCTGTGTTTGTTATGATTTTAGTTTTAGTGTAGTTCATCAGTTCATACTCCAACCTATATTTTTATCTACTTATCTAGTTCTTTCAGCATTTTTATCAATTCTTGTTTCTTATCTGTTATTAGGGCGATATCGTTACCTTTTATATCTTTTTACCTTCCTAGCCCGCACAGCAATGGCTAGAGAAAGTATTGTTTTCGATGAAAAAATGTTTTTCTCAAGAGGCGGACCTATTCCGTGATAATGTTCCCACCGACCGCCTAACACTCTTCCCTTAAATATACTGCTGCCTTTTTATTGTTTAGTCTTCAGATTCCATAGGACTGTATTACCGGCAAAGAAACATTGTATTCCGTAAATTGCCACTGTTGAAAGTGCTCTGGAGGCGTTATACACACATTAGCAAAACGATACAGATATTAAACAAAGTATTAGTGCCACGAAACGTATTTCGGCTTCTATACCAGTAACTTCATGAACATCATTAACCTTGTGGTTATAATAACACTGAACCCTGCAGGACCTCACGAACAATTTGACATCTTTCTACCGAATAATTGCATCTCCCGTACCTTAAGCCGCGTACTCATTAAGCTATCACCTGCACGGACGCTAAATTGGCCCTGGAAATTGGTACGCTGTAACCAGCAACCATGTAAGCGTGCCGTTACAGTAACTGGTACTGTATCTAACACTGTATAAATATTTGCTGGTGTGGTCGCTGGTTCGCGACTCGAAGCGTGCTCGCGAACCTAGTGTGTATACAGTATCTGTTACTGTAGCGGCTAACTTACAGGGTCCTCTTGCTAATAAATACATAAAAGATAATCACGAATTACATATTTTTGAACGATTTATTTCACAATTACCCATTACATCTTTATTCCTTCCTATTCCATCCTAGACCCACCATTCTGGGAGTAGTGCAGTGCCCAGAATTTCTAATAGGTATAGATAAAGAGGGCCTGTTACGTAGTAAGGAAATCACTTATTGATTGATTTAATTATTATGCGAACTTTAGCACAAAAAATGTCTTGCTCTTTATTTTCATGTGAAACAGAAATTGAATTAATCTAAGGCACCGTTTTCTTTGGAAGCAAAATATTACTTGAATATTAAGACAATTTGCTTTGTTACAAAATGAAGTATACTGAAACAAAACAATTAAAGAAGAAAAATAAAGTCTCATTTCAAGATTAAACGCTGCGTTGAACTAAAAAGAAATATTTTAATTCAAAATAAATTGTTTTAAAGTAAAGCAATTTATTGAAGAAAAGAACGTGTTTTCATTTTAGACAAATTTTTTTACCGTGTATTGTGGGTTCAGAAGCTTTTCCAGATTATACAGTGGCGGCTCGTGCCCATTCAACATGGTAGTGCCAGAAATTTGATGAATAAATGTTTGCCGAAAATTCGTTAAAAAACATGCCCCGATCAATTTTTTTAGTAGCGCAAAACCAAGATCGCATAGTTTTGTATTATATTTTTACTATTTTTAGAGTTTTTAACCCTAGTTTTTTAAAGAAACTAACCCATATCTACCCAAATTACACCATGAAATGACCCAAAATTTATTAAAACTTCTGCCGAGTTAATTTAAATAATAACTTAACTTACCCTTAGTTTGCCATAGATCTATGGGGAGTCTTTAAGTATAGGTATTTACAAAAAAGATACAACAATTAACATTATTTTTATCACAAATAGTTTTATTAAATTTACTTAAATTATCTCTCTCTCTCCGACGGCGCCAGCAGATAAGCGGCACATATTCCACTCCCCACGTACTCTGCATTTCAACGGCAGGCAGCGGGCCAGCCGGGCGTTGCGCATTATCGATTCGAAGTGTGATCCACTGAATTGCACAGTGTTTACCATATTTTAAATAAATTAAGAAGAAATGCATAAAATAACAAACATACTAAAGTATTTTAAAAATAAAAAAACGTGTTTTTATCGAAATATAAGGTAGTGCCATGGCTCCGTGGCACCACCCTACGGGCCGACAATGGAATATAATATTTAATGGCCATAAATGTTTTAGAAATTGATTTGTAATGATCTCATTCTATTTATTTTTTGGAATGCGACCTGTTTAAATTCGTTTTTGTATTGGGCTCTTAGTAAAAAGCATTAAAAATATATGAATGGTAGGACCACTATGAAATAGCAGCAGCCAAGTGAAAGCTAGCGTTAATTATGTCAACTGTAATAAAGCAATCGTTTTGGTTGTTTGGGTTTGGTAAACACTTAAAAAACAAATATGCATAAATAATAATCGTAATCAATAGGAGCCTAATTGGGCAACACAAAATGTGTGTATAGATAAATAAAACTCTTTTAAATACTTAGTAACTATAAAATAGCAAAATACATTTTTAGCCAGTGGGTACAGGTGTTAATTAATATTATTTGATATATTAATTTAAAATAAAATGTCTACGAACGTTTGTGCTGTTGAAAAGTTTTTTTTCAAGATATTATATGAAACCATAAGGCTAGATAAGTTTGAAATTAGCCAGGACCCTTACACAGTTTTGAAACAAAAACTTATTTATTTTTACAAATCAAATTGATTTAATTCAAATTTAATAAATAAAAAGACACAATAAAATACGAAAATATAAACTATAAATTTATCATAAAAAATTATTAAAAATATAAGGGATTAGATAATACAGTCAATAGGTAAAAAAAATTGATACAATATTTCCACTACACTTTTTTCTACGTAGTTCGACCTCCTTTAATCCTGACAATCATCTTCTGTCAGGTCTTTTTGACTCATTGATCTTTGGATTCACTGTTGAACTTGAAAAGTGAAGCCCTCTATGGCTTTGAAAACAATGGGAAATTTAAATTCGCGGATGATAATTTTCAAGTGCGCATGCGTGTTTTTTGTCATGAAGACACACAGCTGCTATGTTAGTGGAGGCCATTTTGAAATTTTGCGGTGTTTTGTGTTTGTCGTGTAAAATTATGTTTTTTTCTGTGAAAAATGTAAAATATTTCACGTAAAACGTGCGGTTTGTGGAAAAATGTCCGGAAGAAGTAAGGGAGAGCCATTTCATAGGTAACTACGTGTATTTTTCTTTATAATTTGTTAATAAAGTTAAGAGTAGTTTCTAGATGCCATTAAACAGTCTTCATGGTGTCCACAATAAATCTGCACAAGTAGTTTTAGAAAAAATACAAAATTAATCCACAATTTGATAAATTTTCACCCAATCAACTACTTTTTAGAAAAAAATAATAGACATAACCCTAAATATTTGATCATTGTCAAATAATGTAGTGGCGTAACGGAGTATGTTCCAAAACCACCAAAACTGACGCATGCGCAGTAACCGATATCCTGTCTAACGTATTTGCTGTTGCTATTCTAGTTTATGACGCCCTCGTTTTCTGCGCCCTATTGGTTGCCATTCTAGAGGACCTGCTTTGGATATCTTTCGTCGTTCATCCGTTGTACATGGCCGTACCATATCAGTTGTCTTTTAGTGATGTCATCAGTTATGCTACCATCGGTTCCCATTCTTTCTTTTATGGTCTCATGTTGTTCCATTTCGACATTTTCCATTTATATTTTATATTTTTCTGCTACGCGACAAGTCGCTATTCCATACAACAGCGTGCTTTCACAATTGCTTTATATATGTTAAATTTTACATTCTTTCTTATCTATCTGCTCCAGAAAATACTGTTAAGACATCCAATAACCTTTTTTGCTTTTACAATTTTTTTTGCAGCCCTTTACAGTCTGTTCCTGTCTTATCAAACCTAAGACCCAAGTATACATACTCATTGTATGGAGATATTTTTTGTCCATTCTCTAGTTCTAACTCACTTGATTCGTTTCCAATACATAAGACCTGTGTCTTGTTCACTGTTAACCCCCACTTTTGGTATTCTTCCGTTTACTTTCTCATCATATACTCCATGTCTTCTTTATCATTAGCTACAATTACTTGATCGTGAGCAAACTGTGGTCTGTATATGGTAAATCGGTCGTTAATAATTCCAACATTTATTACAAGAATAAATACTTGTTCAAATAATAGAAACAAAATACCAAACATTTTAATTTGTCAGCAAGGTTTTTGGTATTGCTATTTTACATCTACATTACTTAGTTCCTTTAAGATCTAATATAATCTGCGTAAAAAATTCTTAAGGCATGGCAAAGCTAAAACAAGCCATCTTCCTAAAATCTACAATCTAATTGTAATTCTAAAATGACGATAATCTTCCTAAAATCTACAATCTAATTGTAATTCTAAAATTACGATACTGTCAATCACGAGAATTTTTACCAAACTTTGCCATTATTGCCTAATGAATACTAACTACATTTCTTACAAAATATTTCTGTTCCTGACTATATAAACGTCCAGTCTGTTTGTAACTCTAACTGGGCAACAAACTGAGTATGACTTTAACGAGCAACTGATTCTAATCAATGTGTTTAAATCAAATTCAACAACTATTTATACTTTAAACAATAATACAATAGGCTCCTTATAAACTTTCAGATTTATATAAAAGGATGTAGTCATTTTGTGCAGTAAATTACCCATTAACTTAGGAGCGGTTCAGAATAGTTTTTCCATAAACAGAAGGTTTAGTGGCGTTTAAATTTTTTTATTTGTTCATTTATTGCAACTGACATTCTGTGACACTTTAAACACACAAAAGTAACATGATAGAACGTTATTTGTGACTTACTGCTGGGTTTGTCTGAATTTTCTTTCCAATTCTTAACTTTTTGTTCTGCGTTTAACATGGCTAGACCATTGTGGTCTTTCTTTAAATGTTTTAAGCAGATCAAACAGATCCTAATTGCGATTCTTTGCTTAGTTTCAACGCATTGTTTCCTAAGTCAGTTCTTTTTGGCTAATTTTATTTCATGTTGAATTTTATGGCTTACGGCCCTGTTTTATATTTTTTTTTTTCATTTTCTTTAGCAGATTCTGTAATTATATTTTTGATGGAATTTCATTTTGTTTTAAAGTCAACTATGATATTGTTTATGCCAATCTTCCTATTTAGATATTTGGCAGTATCTTCTTTGAGCTTCTTGTAATTTAGTTTTTGCTTATAGATTTGTATGTTGCTTCTATTTTTTAGAGAGTAGAAGAACAGGCTACACTGGCCGAAAGATTGATGTCAAATCCAAAGATTTCTAGGGCAGTAGGCAGTAGAGCAATATGCGTTTATATTTTGTTTAACAAATATAAAAAATGGTTTTAAGCTGCGGTAGATAAGACCAAAGAAGATTTCCTGTTGTTTAAAATCGTTAATAAAAGAAATCCGAAATCCACTTGAAAAACAATCAACTTCAGCAGCCGATCGTTCTGGTCGGCATTAAAATGCGGCAATATAGATTATGTAAGCCTGACTAAAAATACTCTTTTGCATACGATTAAATGCTTGTGAAGATGATTATTTCCCAGAGTCCGTCCGATCGCTATTTTATATAAAATAAAGTGAACAACCTTTTCAAAATTTTAAACCGGTCCGGCGATTACCATAACAATTGTCCACTTCGATGCTTGAGGCAGCAATGAGCATCAAACTAATAACTAATGCACATCCATCCCCAGGTTCCGAATTTGGCTACCATATACCAGACGAGTATACAATTTTTTCTAAAATTTCATAAAACTATATCATTACAACATAATTAAAAAAAAAATGCAACAAGATCTCACCCACAACTGAGATAAGTTTTGAAAAAAAAACTATGCTTATACAGAGTGTGTCATGCATTTTCGATACTTTTGAGGGTTTCGACTGGTTCAATAGGAAAATAAAAAAACTTTCTTCACTTCAGCTTGTTAAACATTTTGTTATGATGGGCCGTCTCCAAGTTACGGGGTTTTTTGAGAGACTTTTGTTTGTCGAAATTTCATTTTGGCACGTGTAAGTTGCTTTTTTGTAGATTTTGTTAAACAATTCATCCATTGGCGGTTCTACGGGTGGGGGTCGAGGGGGAGTAAAGGGCGAAATTACCCCCCCAGAGCCCAAAAACAAAAACAAAAGAAATTTTGTTTATTTGCGTTATTAGAATCTCGGAGAAAAGCGCACAGCAAAAAAGCGCACAGGAAAACAGCACACATGGAAAAAGTCGGTTGCGAAAAAAGTAATAACGAAAAAAACGCACACTAAAACGCGACCAGAGAAAAAACTTGTGATCTGTACATTTGGCCAGACCAGAACAAATTTCCGTTCAAAGAAAACGTTTTCAAACAATTTTCCGTTCGAATAAAATGTTTTTGCAAAAATTTCCATTTGAAGAAAATGTTTTCAACCAATTTTCCCTCCGAAGGAATTGTATTTGTGCTGTGCGCTGTTTTACTATGTGCGCTTTTTTCTTTGCGCGCTTTTTTAGTCTGCGCTTTTTTTTTGTGTGTACTTTTTTCCTGTCTACAAATATTTAATTTTCAGTTATTTACGGTCCACATTTCACCATTACCCCCCCCCCAAACTTTTGTTCCAAAACCGCCGCCGATTTTTAAAACCAGCGTAAAATTTCATCTAAAGTGTGAGTAAAAAAATACAAATACGTAAAAGGAAAGTTTTACGCTGATTTCGAAAACCGAATAAAAATACTCTGCCAATCTATGGGCACCTAAGCTCACACTAGATACTATAGTTATAGTGTGAGCTAATATAATCAAAAACTGAAATATATTTTATTCAACTCCAGTATTTTGTTTAACTCCAGACTCAATTACCATTCGTTTGATATCACACACGCCATATTTTCACTTAAACTCTAATTTTTGACATCTACCCCCACCCTTTTTTTAAAAATAAACTAAAATTATTTTTTTTTAACTCCAGACTTAATTACCTTTCGTTTGATATCACACACGCCATATTTTCACATAAACTCTAATTTTTGGAATCTACCCCCACCCTTTTATTTGGCTTGCGTTCGGTGGATTTTGTTTATTTTTAAATGGGACCATCACGGCCCAAGACCCAACTTAGGTACCAAATTTTATTAAAATCGGACAAGCGGTTTTTGAGTTATGCGGGTTGGTCGTTACAGACAGACATACAGACAGACAGACAGACAGACAGACAGACAGCAAAACAAAAAAGTTTCAAAATCATCTGAAACGCAAAGATATATAAAAATTTTTGAAATCGGAGCAACTTTTTTTTTCTCGAAAAAATTAGGATCACCATAGCTCACACTACTTATAGTAGTAGTGTGAGCTAAAACAACTTTGTATAATATGTCAAAACAAAAAGTAACAGATGAAGTTTATAAACAGTTTACTAATGAAAATTAACTTTGCAAAAGTAAAAAGTTATAAGACTCCTACTTTAAGTAGCAAAATTTGTTTTTTACAATAATGTTTTTTTATATTTGAGCACACTAAAATTAAGACCGTTTTGACTACCTTTTTGAAAATTACCCTCTACATTTAAGTTCTGGTTCTTACTATTTTTTACCAACAGGATGTCACCTAAAGCCCCCACCCAAGACCTAACTGCTTCTTGTTATGACCACTTGGGTATTCTTTTGAAAACCATACGTAGTTGATTTGTCTTATATGTAAGACTAAGGTTAAAAAATTTCTATTTTATCTTTTTAATAATAATAACTGATTTAAAAAACTATAGTTATCCAATTAGATTAAAAGTATAATTCTTTTTATAAATCGTACAGGGTTAAAACTAATAATTTTGAACTTTGCTAGAAAAGAATCTTTAATTGCTTGTTAAACAAATACAAAATGTATTTTTTTAATAATTTATATCTTTTTCAACAATTAAAAACTTGGGGGTCATTCTTCATGTCTATAGCAATCAGAATTTACGTTCTTGCGTTTTTTAACATATTCTATCACAGATTACCAAAACCTGTATTTCTATTACAGACATACGAACTTTATAACTACGGTATTTTAGGGTTAACTTTTTAACTTTTTTTTTCCTTCACTTCACTTCCTTCACTATTTTTATATTTGTTTCAAACAAATCGTCTCCACATGTTTAGTGAGTACTCACATAGAAAAAAAATGTTCGAGGAAGACAATAACCTGTTTAATTTCAATTCCATGATTTCACCATAATATGGACTATTTTATCAAATTATCTTAAAGTTTCACAATTTTAAAGTAATTTATTTTTTCTGGTACATCTACTATGGGGCAAATCCACTTTGATATCTTATAGAAGAGAGAAGAAGCATCTCCACAAAAACAACCTGTTAATTGCGTAATTATTTCAAAGTTATAGTGCGCGGCCCATCTGCGCGGTGTCGCCACTATAGTCATAAATTTTATCTCTCTCTGCCCAGGAATAATATTATCGTTTCGAATTTATTTTAAAGACTTGATGAGAAAATGGACTTTAATTAACATTGTTTTAAGATGCTTAATAAAGATATGGGTTTTTGTTTTAAATGCGGGTTTTTGATTTTCTGGTAAACTTTTAAAAACTTTTGGTTATACCATAAGATTTGGTTAGTTCTTATTGGATAATTTTTAATTTTTCAGTTGTTGTATTCTAATATTAGTAATATTGTTCATTAAAGTAATTCTAGGTCTTGGTGACTGCTCGCGGTTTTGAAAAATAGTGAAGAGCCAATGCCGTTCCTCCGTAAGTGCATATGTGCACGTGCACTCCGAAATTTTACTTAAAAAAATATTAAAATTGGATCATTTTTTAATTAATAATTTTAGTATCAATAAACCCCAAAAGGAATTTACTGAAGACTTGAATACCTGCTATCTAGTAATTAGTACCCGGTATGTATGTGTTTGTATTCGTTTTCAAACCAGGATGCGGGGGATGGTAAATGCGTGGGCCTTCTCGCGACGCGCTTTCCTGGAACCAAATTCTATGCACCGTAGATGTTATTTCGCATTCTAATTACGAAATGTAGAAAGAGAAGGCGATATGTCCCTATAGAATTTTACAGTACATAGAATCTTGGCCTTCCTTCGGTTGTGCTCTTATGCTGAAATTGCGATCAATGGCGTCCGCAACCCCGTGATGTCCCCCGCTTCCACGGTTAGCTTTGCCTGTTATAGCACCTCATGGGCACATTAAATTAGTGGACTTAGACAACTTGGCGTTATCGGTCAGGCCGTTTGTTTTAATTTAGACGATTTCGTAGTTACGACAATGGCGGTTCTGTTTCTGATAGCATTAGCGTGCAATATTTAAAGACAATTAAATTTTCTTCTTTACAACTCGCCCAAATAGATTAACTGCCCTCGCAACGTTATCTTTTGAGAAAAAATATGATTCAAGAAATTCGAAAGTTCAATGAATTGAATATTGAAGAATTTATTTGAAAAAGGGACAGACGCCTTTATTTTCAATACAAAACGTGTTTATGAAATATAAAAACTAGGTATGACTAATATCTAACAATTTTTTTTTAAATGATTTGCCCTAAATTATATTGATAAAATGGTCTACTCGATGGCCCAAAAAGTAGCGCCTGCGCCGCAAATTTTTTTTTGGGTGTACACCCCCAAACCTTTAAAATACGCGCCGCCACCATGAAGAGCTATAAGCATTATTGCCTTATTATTTATATTACTTAATTACTTACATATCTAGTTCTTATGACTTGATTCTTCGGTCCTTTAAGATGGCAAATTTCTTGATGATAGTAGTAAGATATTTAAAAAACCTGTAATTCCGTTCCGTCCCCCCACAGACACTTACTCATACATTAGGTAATCTAAACTAACTAACTAAAACTTTATTATTAATTAATATTTTTTAATATTGAGATGGCAACATAGGGATACCTCCCCCCTACCTGGGAATTTTTAAGACATATACCAAAGCCACGACGCCCTAGTAGGAATTTTTGAAACATATATTTTGATTGTGGAGTCTAGTTTCAGGTTTTACTTGTTTGCCACTCGTCATCTAAAGCATATACCCAGAAGGGAGCGGAGAAGGGAACACCGAGAAAAAAGTGATCTGAGTAAAAAACCATTGTGGAGACTGAAAGTAGATTCCAATGACAACAAAAAAATATGTGTCAAAAATTTCCAAAAGGTAAAAGCAAATTAAAGGTATTTCAATTAAAGCTGATTTTTTTTAAAGATTTTCCTCCAAATTTTTATTTATTTAATTTTTTCCACTACTTGGTCTTTCATACAAAAATTTATTTAAATAATTATATCATTTTAAGACTGGTATTGGTGATTGATAGGTATTAGATTTGCAACGTTTTGTGCTTCTTAACTTAATAACTAATAATGAGGTTTGGAGAGCCTTATTCACAAGAGCTACGTCATTCCTTACTCTCTGGTATTCTTCTGCGTCAATGTGCTCCTCAAAGTCATCAAATCCATCTCGTCCTTGGTCTTATTATAATTCTGCCTATTTGCATTTAGAACAGGATCTTTTAGTGTACCTATACTCTTACTTTTTCCTATTTAAATCGTTTTACGAACATTATTTATTTACCTGTCTTTCTCTCTTTACTTTGCAATTTTTTTCGCAGTATTTCTTTTCTTTGATATGCAGTTATCCATCTTTTGAATAATAGAACGTGGCCTATTTGATTTGTTTTTATCAAGATCATGCAGTTTAACAGACATGCCTCTTGAATCCTGTTGTAAACTACTGGCGTTAATTTTGTCGTTTGATGTTTCTTCGCTGCCTAACTTAAAACTAAAATATGCTAGTTATGTAAGCGCACCCCAAAGAATGGAATTTCGTACTACTTCAACAGTATTTAAAAAAAACAGACTCATTTACTGTAAATTTATCTGTTTGTTTATTTCAAAAGTAAAGTGGTGTTAGTAGGCAAAGCAACTAAACAAAAATACAAATCTGGTAAACTTCTTGTCGACAAGAACTGCCCATGAAGGTACTTTTTCCTGGGATGTCAAAACACCAGTTAACAAGCAAACCTGTAAAAATACAGCAGGCGCTCACGATAACTTATTAAAAAGGATTATTTTTAAACTGGAAAATTTGCAGTGTAATTAATACAGTCAAGGTGAAGAATAAGAAAAGATGCGGTTGGAATTCCTTAATTGGGAAAAGATAATAACGAAAATGAAGACAACAATTAAATTCTTGACATTTCGTTTAATTAAGAAAACGAAAAGATGTTAAAACAGGAAAAATAGATAACTTGTAACAAGAGTTTTGCTTGCCTTAAACATACATCAATGGATCAAATTTAAATCAGATTAAATCTCATCACTGCAGGTTAAGTTCAGAAAATAAATTTCTTCAAGTAAAAGCTAAACTCCACTATTATACTTGTTATCCAAAATGTAAACCTTAACTTGACGCAGATTAAATTTATGGTCTACAGATGTTAGAGAATCTTGCATTCTTGTATCACCAAGACTTTTGTTTTAAGCTTAACCTTGCAGGAAACTGATTTATACAAAAACTAATGTGTATAAGAAGATATTGTGGGTGGTCTGTCTAAATTGTAAGAATAATGTGAAACATAAGGATAATATTAATATCGGTGTTAAATTTTGAGATGAATTAAATTGCAGTCAAAAATTTCATAACAAATTGGTCCGGCGCCGGCGGTCAAGGAGTTACCGTTACATCGACAGACACAGAGATAGACGTCTTGATTTTAATTTGATTTACCCAGTCATAACTTTGCAAACTAGGAATAAAAAAATAAAGGACTCTAAAATAACATAATTGATTATGTAAAAATTTTTTAACTTAAAATTGTCAACGAAGAAAATGCAAGATATTCAAAAAAAGACCCACTCTCCTGATTCCAGCCCAACTAAAACAAACATTTCAAGTGGATTAAAATAAAAGAGCAATCCACACAGGCCAACGGTAATAAAAGAGTTTATAATTAGAGTTTATAAAAGCTCGTATTGTTTTTCAGAGATATTTCCTGTGTTGTTTTTACAGAAAGCACTTGTTGTATTATGTGGAAAAGAGCTCAGCTTTTAAAATCTGAGATGAAAAATAAAAGGCCTTTGTCGTTTGTTTTATTTTAATGTTTAAACGAGTTTGTGTTTTTATGAAGTCTGACAGGACATAGCAAGATCTATTTTGGATTCTTACTGGGACATAATGACAATAATTAATATATTAATATAGTCCTGGTTTAGTGAAAGTAGCACTGCGTTATCAAATCGTAAGAGGCGAGAAAGGGTGGAGATTTGGTGTGTCCGGCTAGAATAAAATGAGGCACAAAAGAGATGGCTTCAATTAGCGCTATCTGTCTCTGTCCAGTGGCTATACTTTTTTAATTCACCATTATTAGGTATTAATTTTATATTTTACTCCTAGGCCATTTTTGCTGGAAAACTCCATACCTTATTTTTCTTAAAACGAAATATTTTTTCAAAACTTTTATACTTATTATATTTTATTATATAGGTACCTACCTATTTCATCAGTTAGGTGCGTAGGAATCTAGAAACCTAAAAAAATACCAATTGATTTTCTAGAAAATGCAAAAATCCAAAACCATTCGTTATATCTTTAAAATTGGAACACAAAGTTTTATTAAAAAATTAAAAAAGTGTAAATCATACGCCACTATTTCTTTTTGTTGGTATAGAATGTGTAAGCAATAGAAAGCCAATAAAAGGGTGTGAATTGTGAATGGGCCGGGGTCACTTTCACGCCACCGCACATTAGTTTCTGGACCACATTTTCGTGGCCAAAAAACCCGATTTTACAGGACAGCGTACAAAAACTTTTGGTATGTAGATTTAAAGCCGATAAATGGGCGAACAGTTATCAGTACTTTTTTTTAATTTTCGTGTTGTCCAACTTTTTTGTCCTGATATGATGCTTCTTATCACAAACTTTTTTTGTTCCTTTAAATGGGCAAGAAATTTCATTAGGTTTGTAGCTGCACTGTGCTATCTTGCTAATTGTGAATCAAGTGAAGGGACATTTTTTAAATAGCTAAAGGTATGTAGAAAATTTTACTAGGAAGGATAAATATACTTACAGTACTCTATATAGTTTAATAATTAAAATAAAAAAAATTGTTTTTAAGAACAAAAAAAATCTGTTTCAATGGTAATCTGAAAAAGGAGAGCGAACGCGGGCTTTTGCATATCATCAAAAAGTATTATAAAGCCTAGTGTCAAATATCAACAAAAAAAAATTGCGGAATATCTGCGTTTTCCAAAAACGTCGATTTTTTTCATACCTAGTTTCAGATTCAAACAGATACAAGGTATAAGAATGACACAAAATGTAGTAGACAACGCATCTAAAACAAAACAATTTTTTTATGTAGGAATGTACCCATACGAATTTTCTATTTCGGTTTAAAATTTAAGTTTTTTCTAAAATTCAAAATGGCAGACAATTTTCAAAAGCGGTACCCTTCGCTTTATGATTTGGTTTTTTCATGCGACATTAAACAAAATTAAAGTGAATGTCCCAAAAGCACTCATTCTTCCTCATATACTCAGAGAGAGATAACTTGAATAGATTTGTTAAGAAATAAAAAACTCTGCCAATATATGGGCCCCTAAGCTCACACTAGGTACTATAGTTATGTGAGCTAATATAACTAAAAACTGAAATATATTTTATTCAACTCCACACTAAATTACCTTTTGTTTGATACCACACAAGCCATGTTTTGACTTAAACTCAAATTTTTGAAATCCACCCCCACCCTTAAAAAAAACAAAAACTAAAATGTATTTTGTTGAACTCCGGACTTAATTACCTTTCGTTTGATATCACACACGCCATATTTTCATTTAAACTCTAATTTTTGAAATATACCCCCACCCTTTTTTTTCAAATAAATTAAAATGTATTTTGTTTAACTCCAGACTCAATTACCTTTCGTTTGATATCACACACGTCATATTTTCACATAAACTCTAATTTTTGAAATCTATCCCCACCCTTTTATTTGGTTTGTGTTCGGTGGATTTTGTTCATTTTTAAATGGGACCATCTCGACCCAAGACCCAGCCCAGGTACCAAATTTCATTAAAATCGGCCAAGCGGTTTTTGAGTTATGCGCGTTGGTCGTTACAGACAGACATACAGACACACAGACAGACAGACAGACATACAGACAGACAGACAGACAGACAGACGGCGCAACAAAAAAGTTTCAAAATCATCTGAAACGCAAAGATATATAAAAATTTTTGAAATCGGAGCAACTTTTTTTTTCTCGAAAAAATTAGGATCACCATAGCTCACACTACTATAGTATAGTATATGTGTGAGCTAAAATAAATGTTTTTTTTAAACTGTGAGTATTTGGTTATGGCAGAGATTATCATTATTCTCTTAAAATATTCACCAGTGTTGAGCCGTGTAGAAATATACTTTCATTTTTTATTCCAGATCAAAACGGAGAACATGGAAAAATTCAAAACCAAGTAATTGTAGCTAATGATAAAGAAGACATGGAGTATACCAAGAAATATATTAACGGATGATTAACAAAAGTGGGGGTTAACAATGAACGTGGACATGACACAGTACTTATGTATTGGAAACGTATCAAGTGAGATACGAGCTAATAAACAAACTATATCTCCATGCAATACATATGTATTGTAACATATATAAAAATTGTAAAAAGCACGTTGTTGTATGGAATAAAGACTTGAAGAAGAATATCTAGAACAGATCATATAATAATAATGGCAACAGTCAATTCAAGGATCAATGAGTCAAAAAAACCTGACAGAAGATGACTGTCAGGATCGAAGGAGGTGGAGAATAGGCGTCGGACAACGTAAAAAATTGTTCTAAACCGACATAGTAGTAGTAAACCATTTTAAACAATCACATTTTTATGGGGACCCAAATAGAGACACTATTTTTAATACGGAGAGAAGGGCGTCAATTAATGATGATAAGTCGGTTTACCATAGCATCATGCTGTGCTAATTTTATCCTGATCTATGAAATGACTTATTAACAGATCCACTAAGAGCCCATTCGTAATGGACATCGCAGCATGTTTACGGTGAGGAGCCAATCCACAAGCTCAATCTGTTTCAGAAACTTTTTATTTTCTAATTTGTTTATTATTGAATTTGTTATTACAATATTTTCTGTAAACTCACTTCTGTGATTTTTTTTACTTGTTTATATATGAATATACTATGTTTTCGACACAATTGCTCTAATTTATTGCATTGTTTGTTTAGTCAATCTTTTCCTTTAAATCCAATACATCCAACAGTTCCATCCAAGATGTTAAATGTTATCAGCCATTTGTATTTTATTTTTGTTTCCAGTCTATGAATTCTTAAACGGGCGAGAAGGAGTACTCCCTCAAAATCAGGTGAAAGTCAAACCGCGCATGCGATCTCACTGGATTTCCGCACCTTTATTGGTCTTGAAGTGAGGAGATGCTCATTCTCACTCTCACCTGTTTTAAAAATTCACACACAGACCTCCTTCAGTATTTTCTATGCTTATTTTTGATATCATTTCTTTTCTTTTTCTCGGTAAAAAATAATAGGGACTTAATGGAATAAAACCTGACTTTATTTTAGAGTTGACTTTATTCTGACACATTTACACAGAAAACTAACAGCTGACCGACATTAATAAATCCGGTTCTTAAATACACAAAGGCCGAATTTTGAAGGAAAGCAGCTGCTTTTTATATGTAAATCTGTCACCATAGGGTCGATTTTAAAATAAGGTCAGGTTTTATTCCAATAAGTGTCTAATATCGTTCTTGATGTTCTTATTTTTAGGTTTTTGAAAATGTCTGTTCTTTTGCTAAGGCGATGAAATATCAAGAGTGTAGGTATCTTAGCTAAACCTTAGTATAGTTAGTTTACTCAGGTATAACTTGGCCAGTATCCTGGCAAAGTAGCTTATATCCATATTTATCTTTTTGTCTCTTTATAAATCTCAATTTAAGTCTTTCTTGTGAACAAATGTAGAAAAATATACCCTATTTTAAACTATTAAATTTCAATTCTCTCTCCCCTGACTGGCACAGGTCAATAACAATAAATCAGTATTGAGGGTGTGTTATTGGAGCACATTGGAATATTCGACACTATTTAGAGCACGTTTCGATCTGCGAGTGGCGACAATGGTGAAATTAAGATGTAGAGAACTTGCTGTATGGATTTGAGTCATGGACAATAAAATATAGCGAATCAAACACGGATTTAGAAAATTCAAAACGAAGAAGAAATCTTTCTGACTGATTAAAATATAATTGAGAAGGGAGGGGGGAGGGGGGAGTTGAAGCACGAGAAGCCAAAGAACAAGACAATTATTGCAAAATGTGAAAGTCGTAAGCAACTTAATCTCAAGTGCCATCCAGTGGCTGATCCAGGATTTCAAAGGAGGAGGGGCCAAAGAGTAAAGAAAAACAATATTTCTTGGTTTGCATGCGTTTTTATTAACTTTTAGGTCGCCGCAGAAGAAAATTTGTGGAATACTCACTATTTTTTATTAAAAAATTGAAAAAATGGTGTTACGGGTAAATTTTGTTAAAATTTGGGGCCAATAGAAAATACCAATTTCTTCCCTTGAACTAAAAAAAAATTTATATCAGGGTGGGGGGGGGTGCCCGGGCCCATCTGGCCCCCCCTCCTGGATCCGGCACTAGTGCCACCCCCACTTGAGATTAAGTTGTTTACGATATTCAATTATTAGGCTCTATTGTTATTTTTGTCGGTATTCCTACATGTTGTTTCTATTCGATGGCGTACCCTTTTGGGTTGTTATTCGCTGTTTATATATTCTTTACAAAAGGTACTAATGCAAAGTTTAGTGATTATGAGGGTCGTTTACGTCTTCACTTAATCGGCAGCCATCAAGATTCGAATTGCTATTATTCTATCCAATTTCCGCGTGGAGGTAAAGTTTCTCGAAGATGTTAAACCTCAACTGATTACAGATGTTTAAAAAGATTAAATTGTCAGCCTCTTTGTCGATACTGTTATTTTTACAGTAGGTATTTTAACCCTCCTGTTGCGTTAGTTTTGCCCTTATGTCCCTTATTTTCAAGGCCAGAAGGGTGCAGTTTTTCACTTTTGGCCACTTTTTGAATAGCCGAATATGTTAAAAAAGTTAACGCGTTTTGGATGTTACTTCTTAAGGTATGTTTTCTTGAAATACAATTTCCATTTTGAAAACGAGCTTTTACAAGAGTACGTATTTTTTATTCAGACACACCACACCCTACTGTATGGACCACTGCAGATTACGGAGCCATGGCACTACCGTATGTTTCTGCAAAAAAACGTTTTTTTATTTTTAAAACATTTTTATTGGTTTTTATTTTATTTTATGCATTTCTTTTTCATTTATATATTATATGAAATTCGGCAGCCCTGTGCAATGCAGTGGATCACACTCCGGCAAGATGCGACGGCGCGGCGATGCGATGAACGGAAACCCAAAGCAGCGTTGAATACGCTGACACTTTTTTCTTGGTTTCTTCGAATAGCGATAGATAATATGCAGCCTATACGAGCAACAGTGATCGGGCCAATGTTGGGCATTTTAGCGTTGTTTAAATAGGAAAAATCAACGAAATTTTGTGCCTGACACAGTAGACATAGTAGTAGTAGGTATGTTTTTTAATGACTTGTGGGTAAACATTTGGGCGCAACACCCCGAATTTTTTTTACTGACTCAAAATTCTGGCACTACCATGTTGTATAGACAAGAGCCGCCGCTGCAATACTACACACAATGCACAGACTTAGTCCGGTATATAGGGTTGACAGGTCTAAGATTTTATTTTTAGGACAACAGAACTAAATTTTCGGGACATCTGTTTAAAATTCGGGACATTCTTATATCTACAAAATATTATCATATAACCTTTTTTGGATGGTTTGAACATAAAAGGGATTTAAGAGTTTTAATAACCTACGTGCGTTCCGGCCGCTGAAAAAAAAATAAAAATGGCGACGGGTACCAAAAAACTAAAGGGCCGAAAGGAAGCTAAATATGTTTTTACAAAGATTTCACTTTAGATTCTGAACTACTGAAGAAAACATAGCAGAAATTAGGATATTTGGCGTCCCGAACTTTTTAGGACTCGCGACACAGATGTCCAAATGCTGCTCACAAAGCCCGAAAAATCGCGACGCCAAACGAATCTACCAGGGGTTCTATTCTCGCATTTGAAAAATGAAATCGTCCACATCACACGCTTTGTCCAATACTCTCTACAACTCTGAGTGTGAAATGACTTGATCCGACCAATGGCATAGTCGCCCGCTCTTCGTAGTGAAATCTGTTCTCCTGCCCCGTACCGACTGATCGTTTCTCGGTCGGATCGTAGTTGAAGCTTGCGCAATTCGTTCAAGTACGAGAATAGGTAGCCAGTAAGCTCAGGGTGAGGAAAGTATCACCGGACACAGTTATGTCAAAAGCTTCTGCGGCGTTCTTCTAAACTGTTAGAAGGTTAGTTTCCAACGCAACCTCGTATATCATTCATGGGCGCCCCCAGGGGCCCGGGCCCCCCCAAGCCTAAGATTTTTGTATATATTTTCCTCATATTTCATGAATAAACACAAAAAATAGCATGAAATACGACATTATGAGGCTTCGGGCCCCCCCAAGACATATTCCTGGGTGCGTTACTGTATCATTGATGCAATATTGTTTCATATTGCACAAACACACCTACAAACACACTATACAAACGCACATGTGGCGTTTGCCATTAGAAAGAAAAAGCAAAGCCGTCGAGTGCCTGTATAATCTTGAGTAAAACCAGATGTTCCAATTTCGTGGAACAAAGATTTCTTTCTCATATGGCCCACTATCCTGGTGAAATACTATACGGTTTGCATATTATACATTCACCACTTGAAAATCTGTTATTTAAAAACGCTTTGAAATGAATAAATTGTTTTTGATGAATTCTTGGCAAAATAGGTAAGTATCTATTTGTTCTTTAAACTCAGACAGCACATAAATTTTTTACCTTCCTAGCCCGCACCGCAATGGCTAGAGAAGGTATTGTTTTCGACGAAAACATTTTTTTTGAGATAACGCCAAAAATGTGTTATTTGGGTGTATTTTGACCTACCCTAGCAGTATCGTCGTGATGTCTGTGTGTGTCTGTAACTCTGTCCGTAACACGATACCTCCTAAACCGCCTAACCGATTTTCATGAAATTTTTAGGTAAAACAGTATTCGATACTGTAACGAGCTGATTAAATTTTGGTCAAAATTCATCAATGCTAATGAGTTTTTTGACAGTTAAAAACTTTTTAACGGAGCGTCGCATCAATATCCGGTTTTCGGATAATTGTAGCGCACATTTTTTGTGTGATGAACCAAAAACTTTGTAGCGTTCGTTTCAGAGATATTTACAAAAAACTGTAGGTTGATATAGCATGGAGTTTACTTGGAGTGTGCTAATGGGTTAGGCAGGTATGAGATCCGTCATGGATCCATACCAGGAAATACCATTGAAATTTGAGGAAATATTTCCTTTTGGTGTACAAACATGGGCGATCGAGCCTCCCCTCGATTAACTCACTGGCTAAATTATTGAAAAAAATTTCCTAAATTACAAATTTTGTATATTTAGAGTTCGAATCAATAAGTGTGACAACACCGTATTTTTTTTAGTGTTGTAATTTTAATAATAGGGACTTATTGCAATAAGGCCAGGCAATAATTGTGCCGCGCACTATTCTGACAGTTTCGCATTAGGCCTTGATGTATTATATGTGCCGGAATTAATAGTGCCGCCACTATTAATGAAAAATAAACGACTAGATTTATAAATTCGACTTTGGTATGTCAATTGTGAAAAAGCAACTGTCAATTTTCAATGGAAAACTGTCAGAATAGTGCCCAGTACAATTAGTGCTTGGCTTTATTGCAATAAGTTCCTAATATTAGAAACGGGTTTTTTGACAAAAATATATCCTTTAAAAACAAGCAAATATATTCTACGAGAACGTCGCTAGATTAAGAAACAAACGTGAATTAAAATAAAAAACTTTACAAGTGAATAACATACAAATTAGGATTAAGAGAAAAAAGGAAAAATAGACTGAAAGGATTTATAATATAATGTTTGGCTGCCGCATCAACTACCTCGATGGGCTGCTCCTATTTCTGGCCGCCCATGTGCGGTACATATTCTGCACAGATGGTAGAGGTAAAATCATTTTATATCTAAGAAAATTCCATCCAGTGTTATTGGAAAACCCCACTTTCTCCCTTTTACTAATCTAGGTATTCCGAATATTCTTAAAGAATTAGAAAATAATATCAAATTTAGTTTCGAATTGAATTAAATTTCCCAACTGTCAAATCATCAATAAAGTTTCAAACAAAGTCAGTGTCTCCTAGATTACATGTATTGTCATTTCGAAATCAGCAAAACTCCTCGTAACTTTCAACTAAAAGCTGTATAATGACAGCGAAGTTGGAGGGACAATAGAGCTCCAGATTGGGTCAAGTGTTAGCCTCAATATCTGAGAGAAAATGACTTCCTCTCTTGTCGAACAAACGCGCTTGATGACATGCATTGTAACACAGTCATTATGTAAACGTTGAGTTTTATTATGTGTCGGCGGGATGTACCAGAGAGTTTTTAGGTTAGAGAGAAATTTTGCCTAAAAATCATTCTCTGACCGAACTAAAAGCTAAGGTTTGGATAACCGAAGATTTTTAGCTTCAGGATTACGAACTTGTAAGTTAAGCTTTGAAAATTTTATATACATATTAAAGTTTTGAGTCATTTTTGGTTTCTCTATCCAGAGCTGTGTTTGTATGTAAACATATTAAGCTTTTGAGTCTTATTTGGTTTCTTTATCCAGAGCTGTATTTTCATGTAAACGTTGAGTTTTATTATGTATCGTCGGGATGTGTCAGAAAGTTTTTAGGTTCGAGATACATTTTAACTACAAAATCATTCTATGACCAAACTTAAAGCTAAGACTTATTAAAATCATTGTGTAGCCGAATTAAAAGCTAAAGCTTGGATAACTGAAGATTTTAAACTTCGCATGGTTAAGAAGTTTAGGTCATTGTCTTCATTGTTGTTTTGAAGATTTTATATACATACATACATACATACAAAGCTCTTTTTGTCCCCCCTTAAGCGCTGTCTTCGCGACGATGGTTGGCAATCAACATGACGATTATAGTCATAGATGCAGCTGTTCTAAAAAGTTTTATCCAGAAGCATTTAAACTACTCTCACAAATTTCTTACCCTAAATCTTTTTTCCCACATTTCAGTAGGGCATATGGTCAAAATGGCCTATTACTGTTTTTTCTACTTTTAGTTAAGACAAATAATTTCCTTTCGATAATAAGTCGTCTTAGAAGTTCCTGTAGTTATTTGATTGACCCATGACCCTAGTACCTGCTGTTGTATTTACAGACACATCCCAAAAACTTTGAGCCTTCTGATTGTTTCTGCGTTTAATGTCCATAATTTAACGCGATATTTCAACAAATTGATATTCAACCGAAGCTACTTTCCCTACAATGTGTCAGTATTATGTTTGAAGCGCTGCTGGTATACTCTCCTAGATGGATAATGTTTTTATCTTTGCTACTAGTTTAGGCAAGATTCGGGAAAATCCACTTTCTAGAAGCATTTTATATTACTTTTTGGCAAATGGGCAACTCCCCCTATTTTGACCCCGCTGAATTCGAATATCACTGTTGCCAACTCGAAATATTGACAGGGGCTGAGATATTCAAGATGGCGGCCAAAATGGCGGCGGAATATTAAATTGCCGCTGGAAAGCCCAAATTGTCACAGGTGTACATTCAAAATATATATTTGTATAATTAAAAAACAATAACATATTATTTTATTTTTAAATGGCTGCAAAAACCTCCAAAAACCCCCCCAGACCCCCCAAAATCTGAAAGTTTGAGGTTTTTTAAAATTTTCTTAAAAACTAAGCTCCTAAGAGAAATATGTATAATATACTTTATTGTAGACAATAAAATTCCCTTTTCAACATGGTATAATTTAATAAAGTTTGACTAATAACAAGCTCTCCAGCGGCGTCCGTTAATTGAAGTAATTAAAAAAAGTTGAAAAAATACCTATGTTTTTTCCAAGATTTATTTAATTTTTTTAAAAACTAATATCTACAGAAAACCATGTATTACATTTTGGTATATTCAATAAAATTTCATTCAAAATAACGTATAACATGATTAAATCGGTTTTATAAATAAAACTTCAGGGGCATCCATAAACTAAATTAATTTTGAAAAAACAGAAAATAAACCATTTTTGTTACACGTTTTCTTTATGTTTGCCCGCAGTTAGAAAAAATCTAATTTTCTTAAAAACTAAGCTTAACATGAAAAAACTTGTTCTACACTTTTTTGTAGACAGGGAAATTCCCTTTTTAAAAATGTGTAACTCGGTGGGGTTTGACTTATAGGAAACTTTCCAGCGACGTCCGTCAATGGGGGTGATTTCAACAAATCATTGAAAAAAACATGTTTTTCATACGTTTTATTCAATTTTCTTAAAAACCAAGCTCTTTATCAAAAAATGTGTTCTATACTTCGTCATAGACAATAAAATTTCCTTTCAAACGATGTATAACAAAGTTGAAGTTATTTTATATTTACCGCTCCAGTGGTGTTCTTAATTTAAAGAAATTACTTAAGATCAATTCAAACTAATCAATTTTGTGTCTTATTAGCTTTTCAGTAGATAATAAAGAGCGGCGGATAAAAGGTCGAAAAAGTGTAGTTTTTGAAAAAATTTTGAAAAACCTATAATAAACATGTTTTTTCAAAATAATCCCAGTTTACGTACGCCACTGAAGAGCTACTTGCTTTTCCTAACCTTATTGGCCAATACATCGTTGGAAAGGCAATTTTATTCTCCACAAAAAACTATTCTTTGCAATTTTTAATAAAAAGGTTAGTTTTCGAGAAAATTGCATAAAACTGAAAAAAAAAACAGGTTTTTGGGGGTTTGGGGGGGATTTTCTCCGTCCCTGTCGATTTTTCGAGTTGGCAATAGAGATATTCGGATTCAGCGGGGTCAAATTAGGGGGAAATGGTCTGTTGCCAAAAAGTAATATGATTTGCTTCTAGACGGAAAACGCAAAGCCTTTTAAAATAATATGCTCTGACTATACATGTTTTCTTCTAAAAATGCAGTATTTAGTTCATTCTCTTAACGCGTTTTGATGTTTATACCATAATCATCCCAACAAACATCAATTTAAAAAAAATGCTTTTCTTGTAAATCATTGCCAGCAGCCAGTAACGGTAAAGTACATTGTTAGAAGTGCTTATTGTTAGAAGTGCTTTAGTACCATCGTGGTGGTACACCGGCCTTTATCGGGCCAGCACACATACTTTTTAGTACAAAAAGGCATGTACTTTTAAAGCCATGCATTTTTTTTACCTTTTTTGTACACAAAGGCATGTACTTTTAATAAATAAAAAACTAAACTTTTTTACAAAATAAACTGTATTTTTAAAGCAATGTATTTTATAAATTTTTTTAGTACAAAAGAACCTGTACTTTTATTGTAAATATTGTAAGGACATTACGTCATATTTACGGAAAAAATATTTCATCCTTACAAGGATCTTTAATATTCCTTTTCATATCAGATGAGGATATTTCCCAAAATTATGGAACATTCCACACCAATTTAAAATTATTATATTGTACCAATAAAATGTTTACTAGTCTTTGCCATCTAGTGATAAGGTCAGCAAACCTCAACTTATCAGAAATTTGTCTCATTCGAAATGTTCTTAAAACGTTTTTAATTTTTTTGTACTAAAATAAAGTGCTTTGAAAGAATACTGTTTAAAAATACTATTAAAATGTTTTTTCACTGTTATATTAATTTTGCAGTAATACTTTTAAACGTTTATTAATAAATTAATGTACTTTAAGAGTGCCTTATTCGAAATGTTATTAAAACGTTTTTTTGTAAATATTTTGTTTTCACAGTAAAATAATTTATTTTTTTATAGTAAACTGTGTTTTCAATGTATCTGTTTAAATATATTTTATACCTGTTTTTTGCCAATAACTCAGATGAACTCTATTATAAACATTGAAATTATAGTACTTTTTTTAATGATGATACAAATTCTGTACAAACATATTGCTTTTCTAATACTCTACAATTTAATATAAATGTAGTCGATTAGTAAAAAATAAGTACTTTATTACCGTTTGCCAGCAGTTGAAGTACAAAATTCGTACATTTCCGTCAAGTTGATGTTTGTTAGGATGTTTCTATAAGAAAATAAATGGATCTATGACGGATCTGACACCTTCCTAGCTAGCTCATTAGCTCACTTCAAATGAACTGAAAACAGTTTTTGTTTTTTTGTGATCTACCATGTTCTGAAAACCGCATATTGGTGCGATGCTCGGGTAAAAAGCATTTTTTACATTTGTTAATTTTAAAAAACAATCATTAGCATTAATGGATTTTTACCAAACAGTTACAGTGTCTGACACTATTTTTCATGAAAATTTCATGAAAATCGGTTCAGTGGTTTGGAAGCTATCGTGTTTCGGGTAGGCAGACATCACGACGATATTGCTACAATAGGTCACACTTTTGGCATTATGTCAAAAAAAAAAGTCGAAAACAATACCTTTTATAGCCATTGCTGCGCGGACTAGGAAGGTAAACATTTTTAACAAAAAAAAGTTTCTTATTATAAAGATTCTTATGATTATGATATAAGACCGAAACGCATCGAGGGTAAGAACCTTAGTATCTTTTGTCACTCTAAGGTAACAACAGACCCATTCCCATACACCGCGCCAATTGATATAACATTTCAGTTCTTTTTTGTTTTAAGTTCTCCATGATCAGTACAGAGACTTTGACAACACACTGTTTTGTATTCCAAAGAAAGGCTCAATGAATCGTGCAATCTAGATTGAGAACAAAGCTGCAGTCGAGACTCTATCATTGTGCTACAAAAGAGTTTTATTTGATGTAAAACCGTTCTTGTGGAGTAGAAAAAGTTGTTTAACATTTTACTTTCGTTTTTGCTGTGTCTTCACTTTATATTTAATTTTTTTCTTGATTCAGAATATAAAGATTTCACTCATTTTAATTTATCCTAATTGGCTAGAGCTCTCTCTCTCTCTTTGTTTTATAATTTCCAAGCTATCAGTTTAAGTAGGCATCTTTTTGTACAACCACATTTCAAAATTTTAAGTCCTCTGATTATTTCTTATTACCTTTAATGTGCTTTACTTATTATTATTACCTTCTATCAAGAAAATAAACACCGATTGGTAGCAGAACAGGGTTAGAGTCCCTGCATGTTGACATATTTGAATATATTAATATAATTATCCAAATATGTCAACATACAGGGACTCGAAACAGGGTATGCAACAAAATAGATACCACTATGCTCTATTTTCGTAGTGAAAAGTAATGCCTTGCTTGAGCAGTAGCAAGCAAGAAAATAGTCGCGCGCTGTTCAAAGATAGTAAATTTTGGAGAGGGGTCCCTACGACCTAATGTGCTAATGATCATGGTACCTAATGTTCACTGAACCTACATGGAGCGGGGGGGGGGGCAAATATTCTTGAATTTTGAACTATTTTTAAGCGTGTGCTGCGAAATCTTTTAGACTACTCCGTTTTGTACTAGAAACCTGCGTAATACAGGTCTTTTCGCATAACGCGTGACCACTGAGAGAGGATTTAGAAATTGCTATTGCTCGAGTGGAGGCATTACGCACATTGTGATGTATCACCAGGGCCGTGCGGTAAAGCTTGAGACAAGGGAAGCAATTTTTTTTTAAACTTGCCTATTTGTATTTTTTCAATCTTTTTTAGATTTCGGTAAACTTTAATTTCTTGCTTTAGCCTACCGTTATTTATGATACCTATTTGTCTTTTCAATAAAACTTTGGGAAGACAACTTTTAGTTAAGCAAAAAACACACTAGACAATCACACAACTGCATTTAACGGCATTTAATATCCGAAACCGAATCCTGTTGCTGACACGCCATTGTGAAACGCGTATGTCCGTAATCGAACAGACTGCTTATTTCAAGGCTAAAGGGCGCGAACTGAGTTCTCACATTAAGCTTGCATGCATTGACCCCCACTATGTTTTACATAACGAGCGAAACAATGGTGTCTGCCGCGTAGAGCACAAGGAGTCGGCGAATGTCGCGAAGGCGACGCTGCTCTCGGGTCAAAGCAAGACGGTCAATGAATTCTTAATTATTTTTTACGTGTACGACAAAGACAACTGCTTACATGGTTGTCTTTTCTTATACGCCCTTCTATTATATAACATGCCACTTTTACATATACGTACGTACATAGGTACGCGCAAACTATATTGCTTCTGATACAGTCTTACCACATCTACAGGACTGGCGCTAATTACGTCAAGTTTTAATAGTGAACTATTAACAATTTATTTTTAATACTTATAATCCCTTGCTTACATAGACCGCACGCCCCTGTGTATCACTTCTCACGACTTTGAGAATCCTCCCCCATATAGAAGCGCCGACTCTAACTCTAACAATGGTAAAGTTATGTAATTTCAAAATGCCGCACAAAAAACTGGCGCGTGCCACCCTAATCATAATAACCATTTTGGGATTTGTATGAGTCTGTGCAAAATTGAAAATTTATGTTCAAAATTTTGGGAAGAATTTCTGTGTTTTAAGCACGGCTAGGTATACATCATTCTTTAAAGTTTCGAACATATCTTATACCATTCTATAATTACCTAATTCCTTCTCGAAATATAACAAAGGCTTTCGAAAGGTACCACCTGCATTCTTTAATACAGGGTCAAACTCATTTTAAATTGTTAGCGGTTGTGTTTATATTACGGATTTGAATTCATGTCATTATTATAGTGACATTTTCATTATTATTGTAAATAATTACAATTATAAACCTGTATATTTAAGTTTGTTTTTATAAGTGAGGACCTAGTAAGTGGATATTAATACTGGCGTTTTGGCGGCTATTTGAAACACCGCAAACAAATTTTTGGAGATCATTTGAGGACCAAGGAGGAGAAGTGGTACCATTAGAGTCTGCGGTTTTACAGAAACCAAACCTTAACCCTAAAAAATAAATGGATCCATGACGGAACTGACACCTTCCTGGCTAGCCTATTATCAAACTTCAAGTGAAGCCATGATAATATATTAGCCTTGAAAACAATTTTTTTTAATATCTTAGAAACTAAAGCTCCTACGAAGTTTTTGCTAATAATACGAATTATTAAAGAAAATATAGTCTACTACATTTTGAAACAGTGTATTAAGACGATGCTCCATTAAAAAGTTAGCATTTTTAAAAGTTTTTAATTGTCAAAAACTGTCATTCGCAATAATGGATTTTGACCAAAATCTAATATATATATATATATATATATATATATATATTACAGACATCCCGACGATATTGCTAGGATAGGTCAAAATACATCCAAATAACACATTTTTGGCGTTATCTTAAATCGTCGAAAATAATACCATCTCTGTAGCCATTGCTACACGGGCTAGGAAGGTAAAAATATCCAAAGGGCAAGGCAAAACTTTTAAAAACACGTTGTACGAGGAAAACTCAAGATATTATTTTTTGATATGTATGCGCAACTCTCAGTAGAAAATTACGGAAATCGTTCCAGAATATACGAACGTAGTATAGTTGGTTGGTATAGTACCTATCTATTAATGATTATTATAAGCATTAAGCAGCAACTTTTATTAAACGTTTATTTTACTTGACTATATACTATAAACAGTTCCCAGTCCGGCCATATTCTCTTTTATTTGTTTAGGATTCCTTAATGGGTTTTACACTTCAAATTTTATTATGGTTTTTTTTGGCGCTTTTTCAAAATAAAAGGACTATACCTCACAACTACATCTCCGCCTTTACTTATGGTTGTTTACAGCTTTTATCCTAGGCTGCTTTATCAAACTCATTTCTCCATAATTCTTTGCAGGTCTACAAGATCATGGTTTGATCAGCGTTCTTTATGGAACTATAGAAACTCCATTTATCTTAACACCTGCACGTCATTTTCTATCATTCAAAAATTAGGTGAAAAAACACAACCCTAATTAAATGCCAACACACACAACAAAATACTAAATTTCTTAAATCTTTAAAGAGTCTCTAGAAAGGGCACAAAGGATGCAGTTGCAGATATAAATTTTAGAAAAATGAGTTTAAAGATAATTGGCGTTCGAAGTGCAGTTTGGAATTTTTAGCTTAAGCCTCTACTAGCATCATACTTGATTTACACTATTATTTAACTCTTCGATTTTATATCCATACGTGGGCATTATTAAATTCTTGCATACACCGGCAAAAAACCTGTTAAACTCTCTTTGCTGCTTCAATTTAATCAAAGTAGGAAGTAGTCAGTTGTTAGAAGCCTAGCCGATTAGTAGTCAATTAAATGTGTAATTATTATTATTATATAAAACAAGTTGTTGGTTAAATTCAACGCGCGTACAGTTATACGCAATCAGGTAGTACCTAGCTGTCTGTCTGAAGACGACACGATTGGTTCAATTTTTTTGGTTTATACGTACCTGCTTAGACATTTTACAATATAACTTCTATCACCTGCAGATTATTTTAAATCTTTATTACAACCACAGTGTAGAATGTATAGTGTGATACAACCAAAATGTAATTGTTGAAACCGAACCGAACCAATAGACATCCATTCTGAAGGACATTTTCAAAAAGACGATCGAAAATTTAGGAATAAAGCCAAAATTTTTTTTTACAAACGCTGATGACACCTTGATCTCAGCAGAAAACCTAGAAGTTCTGCAAAGAATCATGGACAAATTTATCAGTCAATCCGCGAAGAGTACGGTCTGACATTCAGTGTGAAGAAGACAAATTTTTGAAAATATCAAAGTAGATGCAAAATGACGACGAACGGTTAAGAGTCAAACACCAACAAGGGAAAAAGTATATTTGTCTTGAAAGTACAGTTATATAATTGTAGTAGTGAATACTAGGGTTTCCCCCAGTCAGCCTCAAACTTTTCTTCAGTTAAATTATTTAATGAAAACTAACAAACTGCACTCTGCAGGAAATAATATTTTTTTTATCAAATTCCAAAATGACGAACAGAATAAAACTTGACACTTCAAAAATGCTCGTTTATTATAATTACATTTCTGTAACTTCAAACTGGTAGAAAAGCTCTAAGCTCAGTTTCCTCCACTCACAACTAAGTACGAATCATTAAAATAGGTTTAGTGGTTCCCTTTTTTTAAAAATTATATGACTGTCTTATTGCGTTCATTTTCTCATAAATATATTACCACTGAACCAATTTTAACAAAATAAAAAGCATCATTAAGAAAATCGAACGTTATTTACCTAAAGATCACTATTATTATTAAATCTATTATTAGCGGATTAAACTGAATCTTACCCTCCATAAAGGATCGCTGTTTTTTATGTAGGGAGCATTTTTTCTTGTTCTTTTTTTTTAGAATTTCTATAAATGATCTGGGTCTACCACGCACAATCAGTAGTAGCCCACAGGATATAAGTATTTGTTCTAATGATTGTTTGTTTTTCTATTCTATTCTACAAGGCAAAAAATTATTGAATAAATTTCAGGAACATAAAAAGGAATTAGCCAATTTGAAGGGTCAAGTTTAAATCTTGTCGCCATCTTCATCATTTCATGGTGGTGGACAAAAAACAATGCTTGTTTAAAAGCCTGATTAATTCCTACCAAGCACGCAAAAAAGTAATAATTTAGTTTTATTTTGGGCCCCCCAATTTTTAGGCCTAGATGCACTGCACGTAGATAAGGATATACAGTGGACAGGATGCCCTGAGCAAGTTTTTATCATGAATCTTATTGGTTTTTTAACGATTTTAACGTCTTTGAATGAAAATTTTGACTACAATGTTCAAGACCTCATGAGCCAGGGGCGGATCTAGAAACTATTCGGGCGGGAAAATATCATAAAAGGAGGTATATTCTGTGGGTAAAAATGAAATATAGTTTAAGATTTGGAGGGGGGGGGGGGCAAAATCCTCTTTTACTCCTCCCGTAGATCCAGGCCTGCATGAGCCGTCACTGAATAACAGCATTTTAGCTCACACATATACTATACTATATAGTAGTGTGAGCTATGGTGATCCAATTTTTTCGGGAAAAAAAAAGTTGCTCCGATTTAAAAAATTTTTATATATCTTTGCGTTTCAGATGATTTTGAAACTTTTTTGTCACGCCGTCTGTCTGTCTGTAACGACCAACGCGCATAACTCAAAAACGCTTGGCCGATTTTATAAAATTTGGTACCTAGGCTGGGTCTTGGGTCGAGATGGTCCCTTTAAAAATGAACGAAATCCACCATACACAAGCCAAATAAAAGGATGGGGGTAGATTTTAAAAATTAGAGTTTATGTGAAAATATGGCGTGTGTGATATCAAACGAAAAGTAATTGAGTCTGGAGTTAAACAAATACATTTTAGTTTTGTTTAAAAAAAGGGTGGGGGTAGATTTTAAAAATTAGAGTTTACGTGAAAATGTGGCGTGTGTGATATCAAACGAAAGTTAATTGAGTCCGGAGTTAACAAAATACATTTTAGTTTTTGTTTTTTTTTTAAGGGTGGGGTAGATTTCAAAATTGAGTTTAAGTCAAAATGTGGCTTGTGTGGTATCAAACGAAAGGTAATTAGTCTGGAGTTGAATAAAATATATTTGAGTTTTTAGTTATATTAGCTCGCACGTACACTACAACTATAGTACCTAGTGTGAGCTTAGGGGCCAATATATTGGCTGAGTATTTTCTATGAAGGTACCGCCCCAGAAAGAAATATTACATTTGTCTGTCACATTATTGTCTTACATTAGATATATCCAAACAACGATTTAAAAAAAGATTAGAAGAAACAAAAAAAAACCGATATTTTACAAAGTAAATCCCATCAATTACCTCAGCACCGTTAGAGAGCAGCTTCATGAAAATGCATCGAAAACTGCATTTCATCTCGCAAATTCAAAAAACAAGGTATCCAACTCTAATTAATAACTATTTTATTATTTATTCTAGTTATAGACATATAAAACCGCTTGTATACAAACTCATCTTTTATACTTGATCCGTATAAGGACAAAAAAGCTAGGTGTGTCTGCCCCATGTCATACCATCTAAATTATCGTAGTTGAATGGCGGCAGCAGAACTAGTTTCGGAATCCGCGATTTTCTTTCAAAAAAGCCGTTTTCTGCAGTTTTGAGCTTTTCTGTCAATGACTTGAAAGATCAAAGACACTTGAGTACAGTAGGTATTGATATTCTTTCAGATCCATTTCATAAAGGCAAGTAGATATAAAAGATGAGCTTTTGATTAAAAGGCTAAAAGGAATATAGGAATCATTAGAAAATTACTAAAATTCAGTCAGTTTTATGTGCAGGGGTGGGTCCAGAATCCACGGAGGCCCAAAATAAAATATACTTACCTTCTTAATGTTATTAAAAAACTGCATATCTATATGACTTGCAATTCCTCAGACGTCACTTTTTTTAGAAAAATACTTGATTTTGAAAAAAAATCTAAGCTTCGTTTATTTGCCTGTGGTGCCAAATTTAAAAGCTTAGACTTATTAAAAACAGCAAAAAATATTTTGACTTTGTAAAACCGGGACGCTCCGCCAATTTAATGTATTTTAGGTCTTTCTCAAGCTCGCAATATACTGCTTTCTGTAATAACTGCGAGCAGTATTTTGTATCTTAATGATAAATAGAAAAATATAACTTTTTTATTATGTAATTTTTTCTGCGAATAAATTCATTGCAAAACTAAGAACAATTAAAATTTTAGATGAAAACATTTTTTTTATTTGCAGTGTCTTTTAAAATATAAAATACAGCGGTATTAAAACCGGGACTTACCGAGACTATTGGTGAAAAATCGCGAATTTCCGGGACCGATTTTTTCCACGGGACGAATAGTTAGTTACGAGCAAAACGAGACGATTGGTCACCTTAGCTTTTGCTTTCTCTTAGCCCCTCACCAACGAAATTCCTGGATTCGCGACACAATCATAAAAAAAAAATTATTTGGACCGTCACTGTAATCAACAAATCGTCGGCGATCTGACAATACCTGCTAAGTGCAGTGTCCGATTTTCACAGGAGCAAATACAAGGTAAAAAATTTTGTCTACATGAAAACACGTTCTTTTCTTGAATAAATTGCTTTACCTTAAAACAATTTGTTTAACGCAGAGACTTTATTTTTCTTCTTTAATTGATTTGTTTCAATATACACCATTTTGTAACAAAGCAAATTGTCTTCATATAAGTAATATTTTGCTTCCAGAGAAAATGGTGCCTTAGATTAATTCAGATTCAATTTACAATAAAACAATTTCTGTTTTACATTAAAATAAAGAGGCAAGACATTTTTTGTACTATTTCAAGAAAATATTCTTTTGGTGAATAGGAAAGCACAAATTATTTTACTCAAAGCAATTTGCTTTGATTTAAGACAATTTTTTTTTACCGTATATAAATAGTAGATATTCTCGCACCCAGCAACTGGTAGAGTTGATTGCAAATATTGTTTTTCTTTTATAAAGTTAACAAGTATTAAATCTGCAGTTAGAGCAGTCCATTTCACCATGTACGCAATGAGTATAAATACCAATATTAAAAAAAAGGTCACTTAACAGGTATTGTCAGATTGCCGACGAAATATAACTAGTAAAATTCGAGAACCTAAAGCTACGTTTACATTTGGAGAGTTTACTGGCGGAAAGTACTGGCAGCCACTAAACTTGCCATGTATAAACTACAAGAAAGTGTATTTGCTACTCTCCCGCAAGTACTTTCCAAAGGTTGACTGGCCGGCTAGTTTAGTGGCTGCCAGTACTTTCCGCAGTACTCTCCAAATGTAAACACATGTCAGCATGTGTTTACATTTGTTCTGTGAGAAAGTGTCCAAGTTTTTTTACATTGAATAAGTGGGATGGAAATCAGATCTTTTTAAACATATATCAAAAATATGAAATTTTGTGGAATATCAAGTCATCATCAACCTAAGTAGGATGGAAATCAGATAATTTCCTTTTTAAACATATATAAAAATATGAAATTTTGTGGAATATCAAGTTCATCATCAACCTCCGGTAAAAAAAACTGAAATAGTACATTTCGGTAGTCTGTATAAATACTGCAAAGGAAGCAAAACTATCACCAGTGGCCAGATAGCGTAATTTAACTTCCAATTTATTTGGGAGAAATAGGACTGCTCATACACGTTTCCGATTTGGTCAGTTTATGTTAACCTAGTCTTAACAGTTCTTTAAGTTTTTGGTATGATAATCTCATAAAATTCCTATAAGAATCGGGATCTTCAGTTGATATCTCCTTTAAGAGTCGTTCTGATGCAAGTACTTCTGCGTCTGATCCAATCTCTAACCCAAACTAGTTTTATCCTAGTTTTCTTTGCATTTTGTTTTTGACTGCTTGGCAAGTAAACGTGTAAACACAAAACAATGAACAAGTTTAGTGGCTGCCAGTACTTTCCGCAGTAAATTCTCCAACAAAGCAAGTTAGTGGCTGCCAGTACTTCCCGCCAGTAAACTCTCCAAATGTAAACGTAGCTTTAAACACTCAAGGGATCAAAAATGCTAATATTGATGAAAAATTTGTTCCATAGGTATGCAATGTTTCCCAGAGTAATCTTAGGATGTAATAAAGCTGTACATCTAAAAATAATAGACTCAGCTCAAAATCTAAACAACGAAAACCTTTTAAAACTTCTTAAAAAGACCCTCTTAAGTCAAGTGACAACCTGACGAAATATGACGAATGTCTTTGGCGAGTAAACAAAGATCATGTGTGTTATTCTTTAAGGAAGCTCACATCCGCTTTCAGTCAGATATATGGCCCGTCTCTTCCCTGAACAATTTGAAGGAACAACAAGTCCCTTCTACTTTGTGGAATAATATTTGTTAGGGTTGGGGATATAGATAACAGAAAAACTTACCTAGATTAATATATAAAATCAGAGCTAATGATACGGTCAAGTAAAACCAGAAATTGCTTGGGGTAAAAATATTTTAGATTTAGATAGCCACACGAAATATAAATATGTAATATGAAAAAAAATATACTAAGGAAAGGAATCACTCAATCCAATTATTTATTAACATGTACTACTTATATACAGCTTTTGCCATAGCAACATCTAACCACGTTGTCATAGCAGCCAAATCCATCTAACGGCGTCGCCATAGCAACGGTCAGGTCAGTTCCCACCGAAAATAGTTTAAAGGCTCCGCCAAAAGTATCTAATAAAAGAAGATCGTTAATTAATGCACTTTTAGTCCGGCGCCGTAGGGTCTCTTTAATAAAGATTTTATGAAACCTGTTTTAAGCCATTACTAATGATCACACCAACACTGCCTGACCTGTTAACAGACCCAAAAATGTCTCAGTCAAAAAGTAAGGTTGAAGAGTCAAAATATTTTTTCAATTCTAAACGGTCTAAGCTAGAGCAGCGAAACTTGGCACACATATCGGCCTATATATATATATAAGGATTGATTCTTCAGATGTCAAAGTATATTATATATATTGCCCCTAAAGGGCGCAAGGGGGCAAAATTTGATTTTAGATTTTTTCGCTGACATAGAGCACAGTATAAGTCTAAGTAGGAGGCTTTGTTAACAACGTTGCAATTTTTTTTTATATATATCGCAGACCTGTGCAAAAAGTCCTAGTTGTGCAGGTGCAATAGTGCAGAAGATACAAGAGATAATAGAAACACATTTTGCCCCAAGCGCGGATCTGGGTCCAAATCTAGGAGGGGGAGGTAATAGCCGACGAAAAAATTATATGTAATATAATTTTTTCTGAGGGGGGGGTAATTCTCATATTTTGCCTTCAATTATTAGGAAAAAGTGCATATTTTTGTTTCTACGGGGGGTAATTACCCCGTTACCCCCCCCCCCTCAAATCCGTTGTTGCTTTGCCTCCTAGGGACCATATATTTACTATTTTGTGACAGTTGAAGAATCACTTTTTGGAGACCAAGTTTTATTACCCTAGCTTTTTTTAACTCTCTAAATTTTTTTAACCTGGCACCTAGGCCGCTTCTCTGGGCCCGTTGTGCACCACGTACCTACTGTGTTCGCCTCAGATAATAATTGAAATACTATCTAATATATAGAACCCAGCAGACTTCAAATTATAATTTAGGCCAGAAACTTAGTCATCATGATATACCACATCAGTGGCGTATATAGAAAAAAGTTTCGGGGTGGGCCCGAGGCAGTTTTGGGGGGGAGCCCGAGACCCCATGAGGGCGTATTTTATGCTATTTTATGTTTGTATTCATGAAATATGTCGAAAATATCTAACAAAATCTTAGCTTCGCTTCAGCGCACCCAAGCGAGCGTTATTGCCCACTTTGAGAACCACTGGTTTAGACTATCAATTTGGAGATTAAAAATATTCCAGCTGTAGTTATCTAAGGAAAAGTTCTTAGGAATTAGATGACGCGTCTGCAAAACGGTTGGTCGGATTCGCAACGAGAAATAAATGGGCTTTCGTGGGTCTATTGAAAGAGAAAAATAAAGAAAAATAATAAAAAAAACCACCAAGGAACTTTTATTATTCGGAATAAATGAATATCGAATAATATTTTCTCCTTTGAATTATTGCTTGTCTTTGCGATTTCCTTTGTTACTTTTGAGGAAATATTTAGAAGATATTACTACTCAGAAACATTTCTTTTTTTTTCCAGCAGCACAGAGCAAAACATATATCTATATTTACATAAAGTACCCATAGAGTCTTTAAAAATGGCTTATGTCTGCTTTTTAGGGGAAGGCGTGGCAAGATGGACAGGTGGGACAAGATGTGCAGGGGGGTAAGATGGGCACATCTCTCCCACTCATCACCTATAACCGCCAGAGTTATTTGTTTTTTTTTTTAAATCCTTGGGCTAGGGGGGGAGCAGGCCCCGAGACCCCCTCTCCCGGGGTGCGTCCATGTCTTAAAAACAGATAAGTACTGATCGATCACCATGTTATATAAACTTTTTTGTCAGAAATAACCTCCTGTATCACCTGCTGCACTATCACTCCTAAGTTATGGGAGGGAAATATTGAAAATTTTTCAGAATTTTGAAAAAAATTTTTATTGAAATTTATAAAATCTTTAAAAATTATCAAAATATTTATTAAACTTGAAGATAATTTATTATTTGTGAACTATTTTAATATTTTTGAAAATTTTTGGAAATTCTCGTAACTATAAATAAATATTATTTAGAACCTCGTATGATTCACGTCTAGGTTCATAATTATCCTAAGAGCATAAATGGGCCAATAGTATTATTGGTAGGTCTTAGGCCTAGAGTAAGATATTAGCTTACACATATACTATACTATAGTAGTGTGAGCTATGGTGATCCTAATTTTTTCGAGAAAAAAAAAGTTGCTCCGATTTCAAAATTTTTTATATATCTTTGCGTTTCAGATGATTTTGAAACTTTTTTGTTGCACCGTCTGTCTGTCTGTCTGTCTGTCTGTATGTCTGTCTGTCTGTAACGACCAACGCGCATAACTCAAAAACCGCTTGGCCGATTTTAATGAAATTTGGTACCTAGGCTGGGGTTTGGGCCGAGATGGTCCCACTTAAAAATGAACAAAATCCACCGAACACAAACCAAATAAAAGGTTGGGGGTAGATTTCAAAAATTAGAGTTTATGGGGAAATATGGCGTGTGTGATATCAAACGAAAGGTAATTGAGTCTGAAGTTAAACAAAATACATTTTAATTTATTTAAAAAAAAAGGTGGGGGTATATTTCAAAAATTGGAGTTTAAGTGAAAATATGGCTTGTGTGATATCAAACGAAAGGTAATTGAGTCTGGAGTTTAAAAAAAATACATTTTAGTTTTTAAAAATAGGGTGGGGGTAGATTTGAAAAATTAGAGTTTAAGTCAAAACATGGCTTGTGTGGTATCAAACAAAAGGTAATTGAGTCTGGAGTTCAACAAAATATACTTCAGTTTTTAGTTATATTAGCTTTCAAGTAGATACACTAAAACTATAGTACCCAGTGTGAGCTTATGTGCCAATAGATTGGCAGAGTATTTTTTCTTATCTTAAGGTCGTACGTAATATTTACAACGGCACTACTACTTATCCGGGGTCCTTATAATATATAAAGCACACAAAAATGCAAAAACCGCGAAAAGAAATATAGATTTTTTTTTAATGATTTTTTATAATAAAGCTCTCCGAAGTACATATTTTTTATACGACTTTGAAAAAAATGTACCATTTTCGCAACGTCACCGTGTAATATTCATACGCTAAATAATAGCAAGTCAACAAAAATATAATTTTTTTCAGCCCTTATATTATACATATTTTTTTGGGTTCTGGGGGTAATTACATCCTTTTATCTCCCCGTATAGAAACCGTGAGATATCCATAAGAATTCGCACAAAAAAAAGATTTTGTTCTGGCTGCGACCCACGAAAACCTAACCAAACTTTTACAGTCAAAAAACATTATTACTGTCAACATTTTTTACTTGTATACCTACTGAACAAGGAAAACAAAATTATTTAATCAAAAAAAGGATTTAAAGCACATAAAGGGCATATTATGGCGGAGCGGAAACAACATCATCATGATGAAAAGCATAAAACGCCAATTTCCAAATGGCCGAATAATTATTGTAATCTCCGGGAATAAAATGGAGCTGCTTCTGAACAAACACAAAACACAAACAGTTTTCAAAGGCTTTTGTGAAATGATACAAATCTAAACGAGTTGCCTCGAAATGATACAGTTAATACCTCTATAAAGTTTTGCATAGGGGCTCGTCTCGAGATCGGTTTCCGTTGTAAAATTTAACACAAATTACAATACAACAAAAATATATTTTTGCACTTTTTATCCCGATGTTTGGTATAAAAGTATCATTTTAATTTTCGGGATGAAACGTACAGACAGGCTAGAAAGTAAAAATCCCAGAAAAAAATTTGAAAAAGTCAAAAAGTGCAATGTCCTGATATTTTTCCGAAAAAACGTTTTTTTTTTTAAAACATTTCCGGAATATAATGCCCTTTGGGAAAGAATATTTTGCACTAAATGTTTGCTATTGAATTCTGTTTCTATGATCAATCAAATGGAAACTAGCTAAATAAAAGTGCTTGATTGGTTTGAAATGTTTGCTGTATCATTTAATATACAGGGTGTTCCAAGATAAGCATCCACCATTGCTAACTTTTTTATTATTAAAGTTTAAGTTTTTAAGATACTTAAATAAAAAAAATAGAGCATCGCTTTGTGGAGTGTTCAAGTTTTTTCAAAACACAAAAGCAAAAAATCCATTGAGCACCCTGTATTTTATAATTTTTTCTAATAGGTATATCAATTCTAAACTTTGATGTTTTTCCTAAAGTTAAAGTAGATTTTGATGCTCTTTAAGATACTTAAATCAAAAAGAAGTAGAGCATCGCATTTTCGAGTATTCGAATTTTTCAAAAAATAAACGAAAAAATCCATTAAGCACCAGTATTTTATAATTTCTTCTAATTTCGAATTGGTATTTCCATTCTAAACTTTGATGTTTTTCCTAAAGTTAAAAATAACGAAGATATCTTAAATTCAAAATTACGCATTCAAACTTTATTTGGTAGAAAGAAGTAAAACCGTGATTTTGAATTTGGAATATCTTTGTTATTTTTAACTATTTAAAAATCAAGACAATTTTTTTTTAAATTAAGTTTAAGTTTAATTTTTTCCTTAAAAAACACAAAAGTTCACAGAAGTGTAAATTTCAAAAATCAAATAAGTTTCGTGGCTAATCGGGTAAAAAAAAGTTTTTGTTTCTCTCATATTTTTCCGTCGGTAGCTTAAAAGCTTAACCTCACAGGGGTCCAAGATCTAATGGACACCTAATAAGTGTTGACAGTTAACTGTTTCGTCCTTATGGGATTTCTCAGAACACTGCTTGGTCAATGTGACACTCTTGCGAAGTTAATTAGACGGTTTTGTCTCTAATCCTATATAAATAGTGAGAAAACTTTCGCAAGAAGCGCCATCTGCCGATATAAGAGAGAAACCAAAACAAGAGCAGGCGAAAAACTGCTATACATATCGATCAATGAGAAGGCCGATTACAAATAAAAAGACACAAACTAATCCGTGACCTACGACAGCTCTTCTAGCGTGAGCGTCTATCAGCGGATTTTTAAGCCAAATAATACTAACAAACGTGAAATTTAGTACACGTGAATTTAAAAATCAAGCAAGTTCCGTGGGTAATCGGGTAAAAAGGAGTTTTTGTTTCTTTCATATTTTTCCGTGGGTAGCTTAAAAGCTTAACCTCACGGGGTTATGAACCGAACCACGGAAAAATATGAGAGAAAGAAAAACTCCTTTTTACCCAATTAGCCATGAAATTCACGGGTACTAAATTTCACGTTTGCTCATATTTTATGTTTTCTTTTCATGAGTTATTTTTGAACAAAATTCAAAATGGCGAAGTACTTTAAATCAGATATTTTTCACCCCTCTAAAAATTGTTTGTGCGCCACTATAACAAAACCTAAACACCAGAAAAATTGCCTTATTTCCATGTACGGCATTGTATAACTTAATAAAATTAATTAAGAGATAAAAAAGTTGTTGGCCCTAAATATTAGATGTTTTTTTATCAGCGTAATAGAAAAATCGACGTTATCTTATAAACTTTTACAACGCTCGTGGTCTAAATGTTCAAAATGACGGTAGTTTATTAAATTATTCTTAAATTAAACTAAAAACCTCTTCCAAATAGAATAGAATAGAATAGAATAGAATAGAATAGAATAGAATAGAATAGAATCATTTATTTAACTAGGTGAATACTAACAGTATTTTGTAGCAGGTCATCACTAAAAAAAAACAATTTTACAAGATCTTAAAAAAACTACAATTGTAAAAATTAAAAAGACCTTAACAAACAACATATAGTGTAAATAAACAAAATACATTATAAAATACTCTGTCAATCTATGGGCACCTAAGCTCACACTAGGTACTATAGTTATAGTGTGAGCTAATATAATCAAAAACTGAAATATATTTTATTCAACTCCAGACTCAATTACCTTTCGTTTGATACTACACAAGCCATGTTTTGACTTAAACTCAATTTTTTTAAATCTACCCCCACCCTTTTAAAAAAAACTAAAATGCATTTTGTTTAACTCCAGACTCAATTACCTTTCGTTTGATATCACACACGCCATATTTTCACTTTTTGACATCTACCCCCACCCTTTTTTTTAAAATAAACTAAAATTCATTTTTTCTAACTCCAGACTTACTTACCTTTCGTTTGATATCACACACGCCATATTTTCACATAAACTCTAATTTTTGGAATCTACCCCCACCCTTTTATTTGGCTTGCGTTCAGTGGATTTTGTTCATTTTTAAATGGGACCATCACGGCCCAAGGCCCAACTTAGGTACCAAATTTCATTAAAATCGGACAAGCGGTTTTTGAGTTATGCGGGTTGATCGTTACAGACAGACATACAGACAGACAGACAGCAAAACAAAAAAGTTTCAAAATCATCTGAAATGCAAAGATATATAAATTTTTGAAATCGGAGCAACTTTTTTTTTCTCGAAAAAATTAGGATCACCATAGCTCACACTACTTATATAGTAGTAGTGTGAGCTAAAAATTATAATATAAATGGCTTCTGCAAATATTCATTTGTAGTATAGAAAGGATTATCTAACAGATATTTTTTTACGGCCGACTTAAATTTCCTGTCATTGAGTGACTTTATTTCTGTAGGAATATGGTTATATAAATTAAGATTTAAGCTATTTTTACTAGTTTTCATCAATCTGTGTTTCTCTATCATTGAATTATTTGAGTTTCTTGTGGCACATGACACTCAACAGATCACACTCAAATAGATAAAAATTGTTGGTAACGGCATGATTCCAAGACTCAAAAAAAGAAGACGGCATGTGTCTCGGTATTGGCTAAAATTCTTATAACTTTTTTCTGAACCCTAAAAACAAACTCTGATAGCATTCACTGGGGGTTACTACTTATTAAAATCGTTATTAAAATAGATTTTTGTACAAAATTTAAGATGGCGGACTACTTTAAATCAGATATTGTTCAACCACCCTGAAAATTGTAATAAAACCTAAACACAAGGAAAATTGCCTCATTTTTAAAACATACGGGTAGTTTATTACTTAAAAAAATTAATCATGAAATTAAACAGTTATTCGCCCTTAAATATTAGCTACTTTTTATTAGTTTATAAACTTTTACAACGCTCGTCGTGTTAATTTTCAAGATGACGGTAATTTATTAACCTGTTCCTAAATTTAACTCAAAATCTCTGTCGAATGGTTTACTATTTATTAAAATCGGTCAAAAAACTAAAATTTTATTGCAAAACAAATGTACTGCAGTTTCCATAATAACCAATAACATTGTGAACATACCCGAAGCGGGATAATTTGAAAAAATTGTAAATTCCCAACGGGCAAAAGAAATTCTTGAACTAGAGGGATTTTACTAAACTTTTCCTGAGAAGTGGTCTTTTTTTAGCTCACACATATACTATACTATAGTAGTGTGAGCTATGGTGATCCTAATTTTTTTGAGAAAAAAAAAGTTGCTCCGATTTCAAAAATTTTTATATATCTTTGCGTTTCAGATGATTTTGAAACTTTTTTGTTGCGCCGTCTGTCTGTCTGTCTGTCTGTCTGTCTGTATGTCTGTCTGTCTGTCTGTCTGTCTGTCTGTCTGTCTGTCTGTCTGTGTGTCTGTATGTCTGTCTGTAACGACCAACGCGCATAACTCAACAACCGCTTGGCCGATTTTAATGAAACTTGGTACATAGGCTGGGTCTTGGGCCGAGATGGTCCCATTTAAAAATGAACAAAATCCACCGAGCACAAACCAAATAAAAGGGTGGGGGTAGATTTCAAAAATTAGAGTTTATGGGAAAATATGGCGTGTGTGACATCAAACGAAAGGTAATTGAGTCTGGAGTTTAACAAAATACATTTTAATATATTTAAAAAAAAAGGGTGGGGGTATATTTCAAAAATTAGAGTTTAAGTGAAAATATGGCGTGTGCCCAACTAACATTTATAGTAGCGGCTACATGTTCTAAAGGCTTTGCTACTTTCTTATAGTAGAAATGTGGTGATCCCAACCAAAATTTGTTACTTTTTAGTTCTAACTACTATTTAGTATCAGGAAATAGTAGATGTTTCGTAAAAACGACCCTCTAAACAACTTCATAGGATTGTTTCTTGATAGTCGATTCTGATAGTCTTCTCTACCACAATAGGACGTTGCTAAAGTTTTACTTTCTTTTTAGTCATTATTTCGTAGTCGCCCTGACTTTTATATCCTACTTAATTACCACTAGAAAGTTAAGCTTCATTGGAGTCCCAAACAAGTGTATCCGACAACTACATTATAACTTTAATTTTTACCACAAAAGTTTGTGTCATCATAGTAACATCTGATGTAACAATGTAGACAAAATAACTTTTTGGATCAACTTTAAAGCCGCAACTACTTTCAAGTAACCTTTTCGACTATCAGGGAATATAGTTTGGGACGCCATGTTTTTATGTAAGAAAGAAAATTTAATATTTTTGTTGTCGTTTTATGAGCTCATATTAAAGAGCCATACTATTTTATAAACAAATTAGTTGAAGCTTACCAAAAATGCTCTTCTTAAGCACCATTTGTTGGAGTTAACTGTCGATTATGAAAACATAACCTCCAAAATCACAACACAAAAATTCCATCAGCTACGAGAAAACGGCTCAATTTTACGGGCGCACCGGTTTTTTGCAATATATATAATGCATGTTATACAAAATTTGCGTCGCACTCGAATTTTGATCCTCTGCTCGTAAATTCTCACACTTTTGGATAACATAGTTCATATTATAACCATAACCAAACAAAAAAACTAAGCGAGTCTGTTTACTGTTGTGTCCACCATATTGTGTAACAATTCTACCAAAAAGAAACGATTATATTATTTGCAACTACATCGCAACTTTTATGCCATTACGGAAAAAAACAGCCTCTACGATGTAGTAGATACCTGGCTACGACGTAGTAGTGTAGTTGTTCCTACAGTGACTTTAAACACTTGGCCAAGTACTTATAACCAGAAATTGGTTCCCCACTTAGGGAATTATAACGTCGCTGTATGGTATACTGAGACGTAGCGGGCGTACGTTGCGGTTACTTTTAAGAAATTCTTTCTAGTTGGGGTTTCGTCGTTACAACTTTAATTGTTTGTTGGGTGTGATATCAAACGAAAGGCAATTGAGTCCGGAGTTTAACAAAATACATTTTAGTTTTTGTTTTTTTTAAGGGTGGGGGTAGATTTAAAAAATTTGAGTTTAAGTCAAAACATGGCTTGTGTGGTATCAAACTAAAGGTAATTTAGTCCGGAGTTGAATAAAATATATTTCAGTTTTTAGTTATATTAGCTCACACGTACACTATAACTATAGTACCTAGTGTGAGCTTAGGGGCCCATATATTGGCAGAGTATTTGTTTGGTGTCAAATACTTTTTAAAGTAAAACCACACCCTAAGAATTTGGTTTTATTTAAATTCACTTTGAATAAAATGAACCATTCGTCAAGACAAAGGCTTAAAGTACACTATCGTTATACGCAGTGGTATAAACGTAAGAACTACTCTTAAAAATACTCTGCCAATATATGGGCCCCTAAGCTCACACTAGGTACTATAGTTATAGTGTACGTGTGAGCTAATATAACTAAAAACTGAAATATATTTTATTCAACTCCACACTAAATTACATTTTGTTTGATACCACACAAGCCATGTTTTGACTTAAACTCAAATTTTTGGAATCCACCCCCACCCTTAAAAAAACAAAAACTAAAATGTATTTTGTTAAACTCCGGACTCAATTACCTTTCGTTTGATATCACACACGCCATATTTTTACTTAAACTCTAGTTTTTAAAATATACCCCCACCCTTTTTTTAAAATAAATTAAAATGTATTTTGTTTAACTCCAGACTCAATTACCTTTCATTTGATATCACACACGCCATATTTTCACATAAACTCTTATTTTTGAAATCTATCCCCACCCTTTTATTTGGGTTGTGTTGGTTGGATTTTGTTCATTTTTAAATGGGACCATCTCGACCCAAGACCCAGCCTAGGTACCAAATTTCATTGAAATCGGCCAAGCGGTTTTTGAGTTATGCGCGTTGGTCGTTACAGACATACAGACAGACAGACATACAGACAGACAGACAGACAGACAACAAAAAAGTTTCAAAATCATCTGAAACGCAAAGATATATAAACATTTTTGAAATCGGAGCAACTTTTTTTTTCTCGAAAAAATTAGGATCACCATAGCTCACACTACTATAATATAGTATATGTGTGAGCTAATAAGGTTGGAAAGGGCCCGAATTTCCCAAATCTATAGTGTGTCGATTCTAGTCGGAGAGGTAGGGGGGGGCATATAAAAAATTAAATTTTTTGCTTAGGTGTCCACTCCACTCCTGTATTTCGAGTTCTCTAGAAAGAGAAGAGGGGTGGGGGTAACGGCCCCCTGGCCCTCTATAGGACCGCCTCTGAAAAAAGTTTAAAAGTCGAATTGCACCGCTAAAAGTAGCACAACTCAGATATTCTTCAAAGCCTGCTTTATTCAGCTCAAAAATAAAGTGTGCTTGTAAAAAGTTTTCTAAATCTAGCGCAATAAGGTATGGCCACAGTTAGTTCTTGTAAACTAAGCAGGTTGAGTGTACCACTTTAGATTTAGTAGTGCGACATGTGTGGGATATTAAAAAAACGGGTATACTTTAGAGTAAGAAGACCCACATAATGAGCACTAAACATTGGCGTAGCTAGGGGGAGGGGGGGCAGGGGGGGCCTGGCCCCCCCTGAAGTCCCTCAGGCCCCCCCTAAGATATTTTAGGCCTCCCCTACCGACTAGTAGTAAAAGAACATGACGCTGAAAATACATACTTTTCTATTATTATTCGGGAAATATTCAAATAAAATAGGTGCATTAAAATTTAAAATCATTCAGATAATGTTTACATTTCAGGAAAAAGCCCTTGTCTTGCGGAATTAGGCTTTTTCTCTTTAAATTATCGGTAACTTTTCTGCACTTATGCAATTTCCCGAAAATATTTTTTAAATTTAAACATAATTATGCATATTGAATATTTCATACATATTGGCGATATCTTATAAAATATTATAGAAGTGTAAGTTAAATTTCGCATTTAATAAAGACAGCGACCCTTGCCCCTCTGTTTCCGAAATAAAAGACCTTTTTTAAACTGTTTTTCTAAAATAAATATAATAATCTTTTTAGTTTTTTTGAGGTTAGCGTTTAGTGTCTTATGAATATTTTCCGATTTTGGTGACAATTTCATAACCATTTTCATATTAAGTTTTCCCACGTCGTTAAATGGAATAAATTCGTCGAGCAATGCCGGGAAATTTTTAATATTAATACTTCTACTCTAAGAGCAGAAATGACCGTTTTAAAGAATTGTATTTTTCGGTTAAATCAAACTGTTGGTCATGATTCTATCAAACAACATATAGCAGAAAACACCTATCCAAACCTCTACCAACTTTTTAAAGTTGCGAGTATTCTTCCAATTTCAAGTGCAACTTGCGAGAGGTCTTTCTCTGCCATGAGGAGAGTTTTTAATTGGCTTAGAACAACTATGATTCAAGGGAGACACTCAGGTTTGTCATTGTTATTCATAGAAAAAGATGTTCAGGTCGACTTAGACAGTGTGGTAGACGCTTGCAGTCAGCGACGTAGAAAACTTTCTTTGTAGAATTGTTGAATTACATACTTCCTGTGTATACATATAAATAAGTTGGTAAATGTATTATTAAATTTGTTATATTAAAATATTAGAACATTTAATGCGCGTATTTTTTTTTATTCATTGCACACTTTGCACGACTCTTTAAAACCTATGTTTGCTTTTTGTTTAAGATAGACCGGGGCCACGGCCCCCCCTGAAAAGCAAGGCTAGCTACGCCAATGGCACTAAATTAAACGTAAATAACATTGTAAGAAAAATTTTAAAAAATCCATAATTTTGAGTTTTTTGAATTTACCAAAGCATTAACATTTTAAAAGTTTATTTAACTTTTCCATACCGACAACACAACTTTTTGTATTATCTTATGTTATTCAAGTACTTATAGTTATGCACTCTGCAGAGACTTTGATTTAAAAAGCGGTTTGTTAAAAGACCAGTTCTTATAGAATTCTTTATAGAATTTCTGTATGATTGCAAAGTCGAGATAAATTCTTAAATATTGAATATCGAACCTATTCGATGTTGCAAATGACTTTCTGGAAATGTGCGGGTACGCATAATCAATTTAGGAACTTTATGTTATGTTAACCCAATAAATATGATGTTGAAAAGTTATAAATGGTGGCTATTCTAAAATAGTATCTGAACTAGCAATCAAGGATATAATAAACGGGAGGCAACCTCTTTAAAAATCACAAATACGAAAGAAGGTCATGTAAAACCGTATCATGGTCTTAATTTACCTTTAAAACAGTGGCGGCTGCTACAGGGAGGGCAACGGGGCAGTGCCCTCCCAAAACTATACAACAAACAGTATTTTTAATTGATTTATTTAAAAAAAAGTTAAATCTTCCTTTACGATATGATTGTCTAGTTCTTTTTATTATCTGTGGTTAACATCAAGCGATTAATTGGGTGAACTTTTTAGCGTAAATGATTACAAGCCGGCAGCGTCGCGCGGGGCAATGTTTTAATATCATTTGTTTTTCAGAGGAGTATGGGTGGATGTTCTCAAGCGGGGGCGGGAGGAATGTGTGTTTTAGTTGAAGTCGGCCATTAGCATCGTGCGTAAATGTCCGTTGCCCTTCTACACGATGCCGGTTCTATCCTTAGCGAAGACGTAGAGTTTGTTTTAATTTGGGCTGTGTCAGTAGTAAAAAGCATTGCCGGTCGCGTGTCATTGTTTTTGTTATCGTTTACGGATTTAAAAATTAACCAAAATTTTAGTGTAAGTAATGCCGAGGGGTGTTCCTTAAAAACTTATAAAAGAAAATTTAATAAAAAATTATACGATGCCGAACACTGGTTGCGCGGTTGTGAAAAAAAAAATGCTTTTTTTTGCTTTATTTGTTTTGTTATGAACAATCCACGAAGTGATCATACGTGCAAAGGGAATGTGTGATATCAAGCACTTTAGTGAAAAGTTAAAAAGACACAAAGTAAGTGGCAAGACTGATATCAGGTGTGACAAAATGTGACAAAAATTAGACATATACTTAGTAGGTTAATAGACTATTTAAAATTGTGTGGGATTTTTGTGCTTGCTCTACAAGGCCATAAAAAAGAAAGGCGAATGGACTTTATCTATAAACAAATAAACTAAAAACTACACCAAGTAGCTTCTTGTTTGGAAAATTCTAAAATAAAATTGTTTCGGTAGGTTGTTTTGTCTCCTTTTTCGTGCAATTTAAATTTCTGCCCCCCCCCCCCCAATTTATAACACCACCAGCCGCCACTGCTTTAAAGTGGTAATATTAATTTGAAAAGGTATCCAGTTATCTTTGAGATATTTAAGTTTGAAAAGTGTACGAAGATTTTAAACGTAGGTTATAAAAAAGCTGTTAGACAATAAAGATAATAACCTTAACGATACAATAAATGAAGAAGGAAACACAATACAAAAAAAAGGTTCTCCAGAATATAAAAGACAAAGAACCCAAAACCAAACAATTATAACCCAATAGAGTACAATAATAATTTGGAAAAGAACAATTCTATTATAGTAGAGGCCAACCAAAGAGCAGCAAAAAGCAAGAAAACAGAAGATGCTTGAATTATTCTCCAGACAAAACACTATACACTCTTAGCAATAAAAGCAAAACCTGATCGAGTTTCAGAACAGAACATAACAAAGGGGACACTTATTCTTGTACCCGATGTATAAATAGCCAAAGCTTTACAAATTAATTCAGTACGAGAAAGATGTATTTTTCATTCAGTAGCTGTGGTTAGGGTCACTATATCTGAAGCAGGTTAGTCATGAATTTTTTCCTTCATAGTTTCGACAGTTGCTATTAGGACAACTAAGACCTGCTGAAATATAACGTAAAATTGCCTTAAGAAATGTTAGAATACGTACAGAAATAATAATGAACCCGAATAAATATTAGTACACCTAAAAAATGCAACTAATTCTTTTTAAAAAATTTAAATATTGACGCCATCTTGTAAATAAATTTAGGAAATTTGATAGTTTTGTATTAGCGACAACGGCCAATAGAATGACTGGCCCATATTTCGCACAAAGGCAAAATGCTAATCAAAAATAGATTTTATCCACACGACTTAAATTCTTAATAAATATACATTACCAGCCTTACGGTCAAGATCACCAAAAACCAAAATTATTTTTCTTTGCTGTTTTTAATAGATCTGAACTTTGGAATTTACTATTGGCTGAAGATAAAATGCACCGCAAGTGAACATTTTTGAAAAATGAGTTAATTTTTGTGACAAACCTGACATTCCAGAGACATTTTGTAGGAAACTGCGGTTCATGCAATTCTTGTGTTTTAATCAGAATTTAAAAATAAATTTAATGTCTGGGAGATGTGGGACGGCCGGCACTCTGAATCCGGTCTCTGTTTGATTAGGATTGCAGAAATTTTATCTACTGGTGCTGACATTGGTGACCCCATCCCAAGCCCTGCTTAATTCAATAATTCCTTTTCTTTTCTAAATCGATTGTTTTCAGGTGTACCTACAGATTTTTTTCCTATTGTGCTCTGGATCAGGTTTTGTTATGATAATAGGCAGATCAGATTTTGCTCTTTGATGATCATCAGCGTTATTGTTAGGAACCTAAACACCTGAATTTGCAAGGCAAGGGTCATGGCGCGGTGTATTGTTTTTCCCTTTAAAAAATAAGCATTCTTTATCATAATCTTTTATTTGTTATAAAACATAAATTTGTATCAATTTAATTGTGTGTATAGGAAATCTCATGTTGGGCACATTCCCGGCTCAAAATTAAGCAAACTAAGAAATTAATAAAAAATAAACATAAAAAAAATACAAAAATAAAACAATAAAATGTTCGGTGTAATACGTTAATTCAGATATCATTTTTTTTCACTGATTTCGAAAATCAAATAAAACGATGACTAAAATACCAATTAGATACTTGGAGACTATCGATAATTGTCCGTCTCCATTTAACAATACTAAGATTGAACGTTAGAAAAAGCACTAGAAGAGGGAAAAGTTTGTTCTGCAGTTTTTCTAGATGTAGCACAAGCATTTGACAAAGTGTGGCATGAAGGCCTTAATTTTAAACTAAAAAGGTTTCTGCCAAAACAATATTCGGATATTTTGGAATCATACATATCTGATAGACATTTTAGAGTAAAACAGGAAGACTCATACTCAAATTTAAGAGAAATTCAAGCAGGCGTGCCCCAGGGTAGCGTACTAGGCCCTTATCTATACTTATTATTCACTTGTGATATCCCAAAGCCAGAAAATTGTCACTTAGCAACATTTGCCGATGATACTGGTTTATTGACGGTAGAAAAATCTATTGAAAAATGCATAGAAAAACTTCAGGATGCAGTCACCCAAATTCGCAGTTGGACCACACAGTGGCGAATAAAATTAAATGAAACCAAATCAATTCATGTTGATTTTACAAACAAAAATATAAATCACATACAAATAACAATTAACAACATTCCAGTACCATATTCGAATCAGGCAAAATATCTAGGTATGACACTTGATGCCAAATTGCGCTGGAAAGCACATGTTAAGAAAAAAAAAGAAGAACTTGAGATAAGGTATAGAAAAATGAACTGGCTAATTGGAAGGAAGTCCAATTTAACAATTCATAATAAGTTACTGCTTTATAGACAAATACTGAAACCAGTATGGACATATGGTATTCAACTATGGGGTTGTGCTAAAGAGAGTAACATTCTAGTTGTACAGAGATTTCAAAATAAAGTATTAAGAAACATTGTGAATGCACCTTGGTACGTTCGAAATAGTGACCTTCATCGAGATCTAAAAATCGAAACTGTAGCAGAGACTATAAAAAAGTACGCAAAAAGCCATGAAGATAGACTCCATCGGCATGTGAATGTGGAAGCAATTCAGCTTCTAGACAATACTATGCTAGTTCGACGACTAAAAAGAGTGAAGCCGTTTGAGCTAGTAAACTAAGTGAATTACACATAAAACAAAATAATGCTATAAACACAACACAATTGTGAGTTACAGACTAAACAAAGCGGGGAGAACTGTTGAGTGAACCCTAAGTTTAAATCTGACTTTTCTAGTAAATTAAGTTAAAACAAAATTGCTAATTAGTCTTACTGACTAGATTGTAATAAAAAAAAACACAGTGTGTTTGACAAATAAAAAAAAAAAAAAGATTGAACGCACCTTTTAAGCACGGATCAGCCAACCTTCCTTTGGTAATCCATGTTTTAAGTTTGCGCGGAGTAAATTTTTCGCACTAGCAGTCGCGTACCATGGAAACAGTCGATAAATGGTTGATGAATATTCAAATGTCAATTAGGTTGAGAAATTTAAACTATAAGGGGTTGAAATCAAACAGGTTATTGTCTTCCTCGACTACTTCTTGTGTTTTATTTCAATGTTTCGTGAGTAGTAACGAAGCGGTTAAATTTAGTAGGTACCTGCATTGTTTTAGCAAGCTTTGCTTTAACCGTGGATCTGGGTTAAAATGTCGACGAAAAAATTATTTGTAATTTTTTTTTCTAGGTTGGTGGGGTAATTTTCTTGTTTTCCTTTTAATTGTTAGCAAAAAGTGCATATTTTTTTTCTTGGGGGGTAATTACCCACCCCCTCTCAAATCCGCGCTTGCTTTGATTACAATAAAATACATTATTAAGTATTGTAGTGATAAATAATAGCCTGTCATACCACGGATCTTTGTTCGGTGATCCGTGGTATACCAACCCTGTATACATTAAATCCTTGCTGACTAACCATACAGTACACTCCGTAAAAGGGACGTACATTTATGTCCATTTTGAACTGCTCATACGCTACTGCTCATACCTATCGCCACTAAAGTGTCAAGTTTTAATTTTCGTTGCAAGCTATTTCATTTCGGGCTTGGTCCTACCCCGATTTATTTTATTTGTCTTTTCAATAAAACTATGGGAAAAAAATTTTGTTAATCAAAAAGCACACTATTCAATCACACAACTGTCTAGTTTTAACGGCCGTTGCAATTTCCTTTACCAAAACCGAAGCCTCGTGCTGGCACGCCATTGTGAAGCATATGTACATAGTCGAAGAGACTGCATATTTCAAGGCTAAAGGGCGCGAACTGAATTCTCGCATTGATCTTGCATTAATTGACCCCCCACTATGTTTTACGTAACGAGAGAAGCAGCGATGCTTTTGGGTCCATCAAGACCGACAATCAATGAACTCTTATTCATTTTCTACGCGTACGACAAAGACAACTGCTTATATGGTTGTCGTTTCTTATACGTCCTTCTATTATACAAATAGGTATATAACATAAGATGCCGCTTTTCTCGTTCAAAGGTACGCGCAAAATATATTGTTTCTGATACAGCGTTACCACTCTTACAGGCAGTGGCGGATCCAGGATTTCCGGGGGGAGGGACCAAACCGGCAGCAAACATCATAATATTTCCTATAAGCGATTTTTGATAGATTTGAGGTTTGAGATTTAGTATTTAAAGGAGATTTATGGCGCCGCAGGTAAAATTCAAAAAAAAATTAAGCAGAATTTGTGACAAATTTTAAATAAGTGATGCTGCTAAACTAAAAAATAGGTTATATGTCTGGATGCGCCACTGCTTACAGGACTGGCGCTAATTACGTCAAGTTTTAATAGTGAACTCTTAACAATTTATTTTTGTTATGTGTGATTTCTTAAGGGAAGCAATGCTTGCTTACATGGACCGCACGCCCCTGGGTAGCACAACTGGAAGGTTACGTAAGATAAGCTTAGGTTACCTGTTGGTGGTCTGTCACCCTACGTAACCTAACCTAACTTATGTCCATTTTACGTTGGTTTGAGGTAGAGATGGACACAAGACGCTAGCCCTACCTAGAGTCCCTGTATGTTGACATATTTGGTAATATATCCAAATATTCAACATACAGGGACTCTAGCCCTACCAAGTCCACTTTAAATCCTTGACTTCGCATGCGCAGATCTACCAATATTATTTACCCCATGTTTTAGAATAGATGAATACAGGGTGATTTTCACTTGAATGATTCTAACCACATAAAAATAGAAAGTTTCAAAAACCTAACCTTACGAAACCTAATCAAATCTAATCGAACCGAACCAAAGCAAACTGAACCAAAAATTTTTTCAAAAAAAAACTTTCCTGACTTCCTACCCGGGATCCTAGAGGATGTGAATCCGAACCGAACCAAACCGAACCTCTTCTAATACATGAGGTAAATAATATTGGTAGATCTGCGCATGCGTAGTCAAGGATTCAAAGTGGACTTGGTAGGGCTAGCGTCTTGTGAGAAACAAGACCCACTCTAAAATAAGAATGTGCCGAAAGACCTAAATAACCAATAATTTAATTTGATATTAACAAATTTTAAATAAAGAAATGTCAATGAAAAACCGTTTTGCCAAAAAAATTAACCATATTTAAAAACCTATCAAATTTCTATTAAACTTTTTTGATATCTTGTATATTATGTTAGCAATAACATACTTTTTTACCTTTGCCACATAATATTTAAATTAAAAACCAAAACTCCCGTTTTCACTCGTAGCATTGATTGGTTTTTCCTGCTGTTGAAGAGGTAGCGAGGCGACCGAGTACGCCGAAGTTGCTCCTGTTTCAGAAAACAGAAAACGGGCTTCGCTTTGTAACGACACAAAACAAATCTAATTTCTCCTCAAATAAATATTTTCGACGCTCATTACATTATTTTCAGTTTTCCATCGTTTTATTTGCGAACACAGTCGGCAAATTCGACTCTAAATTTATTCTGATGAGGGAGGACTAAGCAATTTTTTTTACAACCACATAAAAATAATTTTTATAACAAATTTTCTGCTGTATGCTTATAGTTTTTTAAATAGAATATTAAAATTTGGTGAACCCGAGCAGCAAAATTAAGGAACAAGCAACAAATTTCAAATGTGCCGCCAAGCCATTTGAAATTTGTTCTTGTACTACTTTTGCTTTTCTGCTGTGTAAGCCGAGATTTTAAAAATTTTATTTGAGTTAGTCTATATACATTTAGCTCACACATATACTATACTATAGTAGTGTGAGCTATTGTGATCCTAATTTTTTCGAGAAAAAAAAAGTTGCTCCGATTTCAAAAAATGTTATATATCTTTGCGTTTCAGATGATTTTGAAACTTTTTTGTTGCGCCGTTTGTCTGTATATATGTCTGTCTGTAACGACCAACGCGCATAACTCAAAAACGGCTTGGCCGATTTCAATGAAATTTGGTACCTAGGCTGGGTCTTGGGTCGAGATGGTCCCGTTTAAAAATGAACAAAATCCTCCAAACACAAGCCAAATAAAAGGGTGGGGGTAGATTTCCAAAATTAAAGTTAATGTGAAAATATGGCGTGCGTGATATCCAACGAAAAGTAATTAAGTCTGAAGTTAAACAAAATACATTTTACTTTTTTTTTTAAAGGATGGGGGTAGATTTCAAAAATTAGAGTTTACGTGAAAATATGGCATGTGTGATATCAAACGAAAGGTAATTGAGTTCGAAGTTAATCAAAATACATTTTAGTTCTTGGTTTTTTTAAGGGTGGGGGTAGATTTCAAAAATTTGAGTTTAATTTAAAACATGGCTTGTGTGGTATCAAAAGAAAGATAATTTAGTCTGGAGTTGAATAAAATATATTTCAGTTTTTAGTTATATTAGCTCACACGTACACTATAACTATCGTACCTGGTGTGAGCTTAGGGGCCCATATATCGGCAGAGTATTTTTTTTAACCACTATTTGTTGAATCTTAATATAGATAGATATATTAAGATTCAACAAATTGTGATAAAAAATTAGCCGATTTAAGTTAATAATATTACAAAAAATGTAAAACACTGCAGTACCCAAAAATTAATAAATGTGATTGTTTTCTTTAACAGAAAAATACTTGTTTATATATTTGTAGTTTGAAAAAATATCTTTTTATATTTATGTATGATGTATGTATCACATTAACAAGCCCGATCCTTCCTTGAAATACAACAGTTCCATTATTTTCTTCTCAGTCTATATTTTTGAAGTGTAAACTTCTTTGCGCGTTTAGCGGTTTTCGTGTGTACTGAATTGAACTGAGCCGTCAGGCTCGGTTATGGAACGCTCATTCGGGTGAAGTCGGCTCGAGTCGACTAATTGTGAGAGGAACAGTAGCAGAGCGATATGATAATGCAGATGAAGGCCAGTATTAATTTCGCCTTGTTGAAGTTTCCACTTCTGCCGTGTGGTCTTAAGCACACACAATTTTTTTTGTTTTAGAAATAGTCAACATTTTAGATCTGTCAGCCTTTAAATAAAGGAGGCTGTGGTATACTGTAAAATATTATCTTCACCTGACCTCTTACCTCATTAGAACGAGTCAACTTTAAATATGTGTGTTTGAGGTATAAAAAAAGTTTTGAGACAAACCTTATAATATAATTTCATATTTTTATTAAATTTGATAACTTAGTCGAATTTACTTTTTTTCGTCTTTAGAGCAACATCTTTTTCGCGCTACATAGGGCCTTTAAGTCTATTATTTTTCATCCTTTTTAGTCGCTGATTTTCCTTTATAAATCTAATAAAATAAGGAAAATCGAGCATTTCTAAAGTTGCCTTAGCTTTTCAATGGGGCCTTTCATATTTTGTTTTTGCGTTTACTTTATTTCATTTCATTTGATTTCGTTTTGACAACACTGGCAATTTTCATTTTGTTAATAAAGCATCTTTTTTGCTTTATATCTTTCTTTTTAAAAGAATACTTAGGTATAATTGATATTTATTTTGCGGTGGTAAGCAATTAGTCAGGTTTTGACAGAAAACCTTTTACGCAAATGTCATTGTCATGCACGTATGTGGCATTTACATAAGCGTTTTTTTGTCATAACGTTCTTGCTTGCTAAATTACTTACGAACCTCGATCCGCTTTTACCCTTATATAACAAATTTTGTAATTTGTAAAATATTGCCATAGCTTCGGATTTTCGCATGCCATTACCTACAAAAGCTCCAAAACTACTGAGCTGATTTTAACGAAATTTTCAAGACTTTTTTAATGTTACAAAATTAAACAAAAAAAATTTCAAAAAATTGTTTTTCAAATTTAAATGTGTAATAAATTTTGTATTAAATAAAAAGGATCGGATTTCTTAAAAAATAAGATTGTAAAGAAATTTGGTGGTTTTCCTTTTTCTGACCTTAATTATGCAGTTCGGAAGTTCAAAGAGTAACTATAAGAGGTCGCGAAACAGCATTGAAAATTCCGCTCGGTCCTATAGACCGCATTGACTGAGGGTGTCCAAATTGCTTCTGTCTTATAGACCATAGCAGCAAATAAAACCGGTACGTTTTAGCTCTTATAGAGACACAGAAAACTAAACTCAATTAATACTATTAACAGCAATATCTTTAGCTTTATTAATTTATCTTTTGCCATTATTACACTAAACCCAAAAAAAAAGTTTACAAAATTAAAGTCTCGGAGTTTTAACACAAAACTTTTTTCGCATTTTTTAATCCCGTTCTCGGTATTATTCAGACAAGAAAAACTTTTGCCTCTGTTTTTGAAGATAATTAAAATTCAGTATACAAAGAGAAAGGAGATGAAGCTTTTTAAAATTTACTCAAAGCGAGTTTGCTGAATAAAAATATTATTTTTTAAAAAACAACATTGTTTTTTCATATAAACATAATTAATTTTCAAACAAGTTTTTGTGGCTAATCGGGTAAAAAGAAGTTTTTGTTTCTCTGATATTTTTCTCATATTTTTCTATTTTTCACGGGGGTCCAAGATTTAATGGACCCCTTATAAGTGTGTGCTCAGGGTCGGACTGGGTACGTAGGCCCCGGCGGGAGAGCAGAGCCAAGGGCCCCGTAACCAGTGACGGATTCAGACTATCCATGGGAGAAGGGGTATCCGCTAATGAGTGGGGCGCTAATGAGGCAATAAAAGCAAAAAAACATTCGGGTTTTAGTCAGTTTGAGCTCAGAAGTTTGGCACTACATGAAACTCAAATGCGCCACAGACGAGATTTTTTGAAAAATAAGGTTATTTTTACGTAAAAATTTTGAGATAGCGCCGAAAATGTGTGTAGGTGTAGTTTGACCTATCTTAGCAATATCGTTGCGACATCTGTCCTATGTGTGTATGTGCGTGTATGTCTGTCCGGACCACAACAGATCCCAAACCGCTAAACCGATATTCATAATATTTTCTGTTAAAATAGTGTAAAATACTGTAAAGCCCTGATAAAATTTTGGTTAAAATCCATTAATGTTAACAATATATTTCAGGAATAAAAAGATAAAATAACATAAAATACGACATTGTTTCACTCATATTTAAGGGTACTAAAATTTACGTTGGTTAGTATTATTTGGATTAAAAATTCCGCTGATTGACTCTCACGTCTGATGGTGGGTGAAAACGCTAGTCAGCGTTGATCTGACCTAGTGATTTAACGCTTGGGAAAAAAACCGAAAAAATTGGAAAAAAACTCGTTTTTTAACGTTTTTTTCACATGCCTTGGAAACATTGGAAAAAAAACAAGCACAAATAGCTCAAATAAACGTAAATTAACCAAATTATACATTCTTGTGGGGTCAATAGTCAAAAGCAAATAACATTTATTTTTATATAATATAAAAATAACGTTAGTTTCAAGTTTTTAAACAAAATAAATGTAAAAAAATATTAAAAATTAAACTAAATTATCACTTCAAAATACTCTGCCAATCTATGGGCACATAAGCTCACACTGGGTACTACAGTTTTAGTGTATCTACTTGAAAGCTAATATAACTAAAAACTGAAGTATATTTTATTGAACTCCAGACTCAATTACCTTTCGTTTGATACCACACAAGCCATGTTTTGACTTAAACTCTAATTTTTCAAATCTACCCCCACCCTTTTTTTAAAAACTAAAATGTATTTTTTTTTAACTCCAGACTCAATTACCTTTCGTTTGATATCACACACGCCATATTTTCACTTAAACTCCAATTTTTGAAATATACCCCCACCCTTTTTTTAAATAAATTAAAATGTATTTTGTTTAACTCCAGACTCAATTACCTTTCGTTTGATATCACACACGCCATATTTCCCCATAAACTCTAATTTTTGAAATCTTCCCCCACCCTTTTATTTGGTTTGTGTTCGGTGGATTTTGTTCATTTTTAAATGGGACCATCTCGGCCCAAAACCCAGCCTAGTTACCAAATTTCATTAAAATCGGCCAAGCGGTTTTTGAGTTATGCGCGTTGGTCGTTACAGACAGACAGACAGACAGACAGACAGACAGACAGACAGACAGACATACAGACAGACAGACAGACAGACAGACAGACAGACAGACGGCGCAACAAAAAAGTTTCAAAATCATCTGAAACGCAAAGATATATAAAATTTTTTGAAATCGGAGCAACTTTTTTTTTCTCGAAAAAATTAGGATTACCATAGCTCACACTACTATAGTATAGTATATGTGTGAGCTAAAACAAAAACATTATTTGGCAAAAAAACTAAGAGGAAGAGCTTCCTCCGAGTCCGAGCCTGAGTCTTCGGCTTCTGAGTCTGAGTAAGCATCGACATCTGAATCTGCCTCCACAATACCCTCTTCCTCATCTTGGATAGCTACAGTGTATTTTTCGTCAAAATTTTTATTAAAATTACGTAATACAGTGGCGCACCCAGGAATGTGTCTTGGGGGGGGGGGCGAGACCTCTCGGGGGCCAACAGCTAAAACGGGCGCCTCGCAAAAATCGTGCACCCAAAAAAACAAAAACACAGGTAAGCGTGTGTTGGAGCGGTCCGACAGCTCAAAATGACGCCCCTTTGCGACCAAAAAAAAAAAAGTTCTCTTTGTTTTTCGCGGGACGCGACGAACTACTGTTGCTTGGGGGGGGGGGGCCGAGTCCTCATTATGTCAAATTTGAAGCTATTTTTTCTGTTTTATCATCAAATATGTGGGTGCGCCCATGCCTAATAATGATTTAATTAAAAATTACAAATTTTGATGAGGCTTATATGGGCTGTTTCTTTCAGTTTTTTCCGTTTTTTCCGGAAAAAAACCCGGTTTTTTTCCATAACTCAATTTTTCCGGAAATTTTAAATCCCTAATCTGACCTGAAAACCAAAAGTGCTGTCGTAGGTCACGGATGGTTCCTTACTTAACTTAGGGGCCATAGTGCAGTAGGTGATAGAGGAGGTTATTTCCGAGAAAAAAGTTTATATAACATGGGGGTCAACACACATCTGTTTTAAGATATGGGGTTTTTAAAGTTAGAAGAGTAGGGGAAAAATGATTTTGAAAAAAAAGATAATCTGTCACAGCCAGCTGAATACCAAGCTAATTGTGATTCAAAAATGTGGTATTCTTTTTTTAAATAAAATTATAAGTTGAGAAGATACAGGTTGTCAAAATAACCTCCAAAAATGTATAAAAAATAATAATTAAAAATAAAAAAAAATTTGCAATATCAATAATATTTTACTACTATATCTTGCTAGAAACTTGTTTTAATTAACAAAAAATATTTAAAAAAAAACAAGCGTTTAATATGACATTTATAAAAATTTATACCAAAAAAATTGTTTTTTCCAAAAAAAATTGACCGACTAATTTTTTTTTTTAATTATTTTTATTTAAGTTTATTGCTCTTATTCTAATACACGACTTTACCTAATTTCATACTTTTACTGCGTTTTTTTTTTAAGTTATTATCAAAAAAGTTAAAAAAATCGCCAACTTTGATGCTCTGTATCTCGACAAAAAAGAGTTTTGACATATTTTGAGTGTGTATTAGTTTTTCAACTTTGTTTAATGAATGCATTTATCACTTACAAAACATTTTGTTATGTTATTCCACCTCGCATTTAAGGCCGAAAATACCTATGAGCATTCATTGGCGTAGCTAGGGGGGGACAGGGAGGGCCTGGCCCCCCTGAAGTCCCTCAGGCCCCCCCTAAGATATTTTAGGCCTCCCCTACCGACTACTAGTAAAAGAACATGACGCTGAAAATACATACTTTTCTATTATTATTCGGGAAATATTCAAATAAAATAGGTGCATTAAAATTTAAAATCATTCAAATAATGTTTACATTTCAGGAAAAAGCCCTTGTCTTGCGGAATTAGGCTTTTTCTCTTTAAATTATCGGTAACTTTTCTGCACTTATGCAATTTCCCGAAAGTATTTTTTAAATTTAAACATAATTTAATTATGCATATTGAATATTTCATACATATTGGCGACATCTTGTAAAATATTATAGAAGTGTAAGTTGAATTTCGCATTTAATAAAGACAGCGACCTTTGCCCCTCTGTTTCCGAAATCGGGTTGTAGATGTCGTAAGGTTATAAAAGACCTTTTTAAACTGTTTTTCTAAAATAAATATAATAATCTTTTTAGTTTTTTTGAGGTTAGCGTTTAGTGTCTTATGGAAATTTTCCGATTTTGGTGACAATTTCATAACCATTTTCATATTAAGTTTTCCCACGTCGTTAAATGGAATAAATTCGTCGAGCAATACCGGGAAATTTTTAATATTAATACTTCTGCTCTAAGAGCAGAAATGACCGTTTTAAAGAATTGTATTTTTCGCTTAAATCAAACTGTTGGTCATGATTCTATCAAACAACATATAGTAGAAAACACCTATCCAAACCTCTACCAACTTTTTAAAGTTGCAAGTATTCTTCCAATTTTAAGTGCAACTTGCGAGAGGTCTTTCTCTGCCATGAGGAGAGTTTTTAATTGGCTTAGAACAACTATGACTCAAGAGAGACACTCAGGTTTGTCATTGTTAATCATAGAAAAAGATGTTGAGGTCGACTTAGACAGTGTGGTAGACGCGTTCACTCAGCGACGTAGAAAACTTTCTTTGTAGAATTGCTGAATTACATACTTCCTGTGTATACATATAAATAAGTTGGTAAATGTATTATTAAATTTGTTATATTAAAATATTAGAACATTTAATGCGCGTATTTTTTTTTATTCATTGCACACTTTGCACGACTCTTTAAAACCTATGTTTGCTTTTTGTTCAAGATAGACCGGGGCCACGGCCCCCCCCTGAAAAGCAAGGCTAGCTACGCCAATGCCTATGAGATACCTAAAATCATGACGACCTTACCGTAACCTTTTTTTAATTGGTATTTCATGTTTTACTTGTCTTAACACAGTCACCGCCAAGCCAATATTTACAAAACTTCCCACCACGCCACCCATAAGAGCGGCTCAGCGGACACCGGTGTCCGCTCTGGTGCAATCAGTGAAAAAGGCAATTTTCCGTCGCATCATTTTTATTTATTACGCCATAGCGGACACAATAGCGGGCACCAAATAACTCAACGGACACGTCGTAACAAGTTTACTAGCCAAAGCGGATCGCGAGGCAACCGGCTTTTTATGCTCATTATTGCATAAATTAGGGTGCCGGACACTTGTCAGTGGTTTTTTTCTCATAAAACAATAAAGGTATAGAGTTAAAAGTGTTTTTTTTTTAAATAAAAAAACAAATGAGCCCGCTGCGGCGCCTAAGGTATAGCTGCTTTAAAACCTTTTTTACAAAAAACAAAAATAGCGGACACAGTCTTTAAAATTCAAACAAACCACGGTCAGTAGGCCATCCTAGAGCTCCAAAAAGCTTACTTGATATTAAAATACTTGAGAAATTAAAGATTTTCAGGGAAATATCTACCCGCAAATATGTGTCCGCCCTGGCGAAATAAATCGACAATGCAGCGGACACCAGTGTTCACCCTGGCGGTAAATGTGTTAAGTAACCCACAAGAAAAACCAACTTTATATAAATTATTGGGAGAACAAAAATAAATTTTATCTACGTCTTAATAGTATACATAAATTATAAATAGTTTATTTTTTGCCGTTACTATAAATATTTGTTTATATTTCGTTTAACAATATCATTAATTATTTTAATTTTAATTAATAAAATACTACGAAATTGGTAAAACTTTGTATTGTTAAAAGTCTCGTGTAGATCACGCATTGAGCGCATTGTTCTTTCTTTAGCATTCTTACATTTCTTAAGGTCACTTAAAGCATTAAATTTAGTTTTTTTTAAACTTTGACAAATATGATTTTTTTGTTTTTAATTTCGATATAATACACCTTTTCCAGATCTTCTGTATTTTGTAAAAAATCCTTAAATCTTAAATAAAATTTGAACAGCATGAAGATAGTTAGGTGTTGTGTTTACCAATTAAACTAATTAAAAAGACGCTTTGAGATGTGGGTGTACAATTAATAGAACGCTTGTCAAACCTGCGCAGACTGGAGGAAACAAGAAAACATTGAAATCCGCTTTTTTTTCACAGATTAAAACAGGCACGATTTGAAAGGCGGCGGCATTAAACTAAACTCGTGGTAAAACATCATATGGAGCAACTGATCTCAATTAAAGAAACTTGGCAGAGCGTCACTGCTTACTTTTCACGGCGACTTCTAGGAGTGGTCGCTTATACTACGTTTGTAAGGTCACTGCGTTCTGAAGGCTGACGACGCAGTTTTCGTGATTCAGTGATCCTGTATGCTTAATCACCATAACGACCCCTACGGGTAACCGTTTGTACTTAAAATCTTTGAAAAAATGGCGGCCCCTATTGGAGGTTGCGCAGTAGTCGAAATCTACTTGTTATTCTACATCTATGACAAAATACAGAAAAATTCATAAGGTGTCATGTGTCGATCGAATTAATAACTTAGAAATACTTAAACGAGTAAACAATGAAATATAATGATTACACGTCAAAATTAAAAGTTGAAAACTGCAATTTAACTCAACTATAGTAATGCAAGAAATTGAAAATGTGGTAAGAAAATCATGGGTGTGATATCTAAAAGATTGGTTTGCATGTTTTTTGATAGAAATTTTTAAAGAGCAAGTGATTTTAAGATTGGATTTTCCCGAGGATTCACCATGCCATGATGTTATCAACTCTTGTCGCGAAGGCAGTAATAGAGTATGTCGTCTTAGTAACCTTATTATTCTTATTAATTCCAGATTTAGTAACGATTTTAGGACTGTCATGATTTTGATAAAAGTATGACCCTTGAACGCCCGATTATTGTTTGAAAGTTACATTGTTCTTCAGTTTGTCGATTATTATTCCAGAATCGTGTCGACCGGTATCATTTTTTCCTCAAACTTTCCAAATTTTAGCGTCTCTGCTTAAAATAACGCGTATTATATTATTATCAAAGTTTCAATATTTATATAACTACACATTGCGCTATGTGATATATATAATTTTATTGAATATGTGTAGTGATAATATGTAAGTTACAGAATTTTTGTTTCCTAAATTACACCTTCCTAATAAAGCTGACAAATCAAAATTATCAAATTTTTGGTCCAGTTGTACAGAAAATAGAAAAAAATAAATGAAAAACAATTTTGATACGGAAATATTATAAAATGGTTAGTTTAAAAAAATCAATCAATGAGTTTTTTATTAAAAAAGTATACTCACATACAAGGTTTTTACGAACATCGAAACAGAGGCCTTTTTGGGTATTTAGAGTGCGAATTTGGAGAAACGCTCGGACACGTCGATTTTGTTTGCGAGGGAGACACTTTTTGGCTATCTTGAAATTTTTGTAACACGAACGAGGGCTATACTTTACGCCTATATTTTGAATAGGGAAAGTGGGTTTTTTTCTCGAAAAAATTAGGATCACCATAGCTCACACTACTATAGTATAGTATATGTGTGAGCTAAAAAAATACTCTGCCAATCTATGGGCACCTAAGCTCACACTGGATACTATAGTAATAGTGTATCTACGTGAAAGCTAATATAACTAAAAACTGAAGCATATTTTATTGAACTCCAGACTCAATTACCTTTCGTTTGATACCACACAAGCCATGTTTTGACTTAAACTCTAATTTTTCAAATCTACCCCCACCCTTTTTTTAAAAACTAAAATGTATTTTGTTTAACTCCAGACTCAATTACCTTTCGTTTGATATCACACATGCCATATTTCCACTTAAACACTAAATTTTTGAAATTTACCCCCACCCTTTTTTTTTAAATAAACTAAAATGTATTTTGTTTAACTCCAGACTCAAATACCTTTCGTTTGATATCACACACGCTATATTTTTACATAAACTCTAATTTTTGAAATCTACCCCCACCCTTTTATTTGGCTTGTGTTCAGTGGATTTTGTTCATTTTGAAATGGGACCATCTCGACCCCAAACTGGGGGCCTGGGTACCAAATTTCATTAAAATCGGGCAAGCCGTTTTTGAGTTATGCGCGTTGGTCGTTACAGACAGACATACAGACACACAGACAGACAGACAGACAGACAGACAGACAGACAGACAGACAGACAGACAGACAGACAGACAGACAGACAGACATACAGACAGACAGACAGACAGACAGACAGACAGACAGACAGACAGACAGACGGCGCAACAAAAAAGTTTCAAAATCATCTGAAACGCAAAGATATATTAAAATTTTTGAAATCGGAGCAATTTTTTTTTTCTCGAAAAAATTAGGATCACCATAGCTCACACTACTATAGTATAGTATATGTGTGAGCTAATATTAGAATGTGCACTGCACCTTGAAAAATCTGAAATATATATCTTACAGTAAGAAAATATCCTAAAAAAAAAAAGAAATGCGGCAGTCGGAGATGAACTTTATTCAAGGTATGCATCGAGGCGAAAGGACAAATTATGGAATAAGCAAAAAATTTCATAAAAAATATTTTTAATTAAGATTTCACTTTTTTGTATTTTTTGAGGAGAATCGTGGCCTTCCGGCCTTAAAAAAGAGACACCCCTGCTAAAAGGTCACACCACATAAATTTTCCCTGGAAAATCGTCATTTGCTTTACGGAAATTGTAGGGCTAGAATTTCTGAAGTAAATAAATACGGAGCTCCCGTCTTCTCAAATGCTAGTTCCTAAGAGATGAGTCTTATAATTGGTAAAATAGATTCGTGGTCATTTTCTAATAGGAAGCAAAGGCGTAATTACGTTTAAATTGAAATAGAGAAAATAGAAATTATTAATAGGGAAATTGCTTGTTAAACTAAAATTAAAAAATCGCTTTGCCTAACAATTTTACGTTCATCATTAGTTCCACTATTTATTTAAAATAAATAGCTCGTTATACCTATTTATTCATAAAATCGGTGTAAGTTTAAATGAGAACCGAAAGTTTTATTTGCTAACGAAGGTTTTAGCTCACACAGCTATGGTGATCCTAATTTTTTCGAGAAAAAAAAGTTGCTCCGATTTCAAAATTTTTTATATATCTTTGCGTTTCAGATGATTTTGAAACTTTTTTCTCGCGCCGTCTGTCTGTCTGTCTGTATGTCTGTCTGTATGTCTGTCTGTAACGACCAACGCGCATAACTCAAAAACCGCTTGGCCGATTTTAATGAAATTTGGTACCTAGGCTGGGTCTTGGGTCGAGATGGTCCCATTTAAAAATGAACAAAATCCACCGAACACAAGCCAAATAAAAGGGTAGGGGAAGATTTCAAAAATTAGAGTTTATGTGAAAATATGGCGTGTGTGATATCAAACGAAAGGTAATTGAGTATGGAGTTAAACAAAATACATTTTAGTTTTTTTTTCTTCAAAAAGGGTGCGGGTAGATTTAAAAAATTAGAGTTTACGTGAAAATATGGCGTGTGTGATATCAAACGAAAGGTAATTGAGTCCGGAGTTAAACAAAATACATTTTAGTTTTTGTTTTTTTAAGGGTGGGGGCAGATTTCAAAAATTTGAGTTTAAGTCAAAACATGGCTTGTGTGGTATCAAACAAAAGGTAATTTAGTCTGGAGTTGAATAAGATATATTTCAGGTTTTAGTTTTATTAGCTCGCACGTACACTATCACTATAGTACCTAGTGTGAGCTTAGGGGCCCATATCTTGGCAGAGTATTTTTTTTAAGCGAAGCATTGTCAATGTTGAAAACCGATTGATTACCATTCTCCTGTAGAGAAACTAGAAGTCAAATATAATTAAACCAATAGGCATACCTCCACTTATATTTGACAAAATGCTTTTAAAAAACTGGCACTACCACACCAATTATTGGAGAAACAAGTATACAAATTAAAGAACATCTAAACAATTTATGCAAAATATTTCATAGCTATCTAACTTTGAAAGTACCACCAGCTAGCCTATAGTTATCAAAAAACTTAAAAAATCTCCAATAACCAGAGTTAGAAATAAATTGGTTAGATGGAATATCGGGTCAGAGACTGGTTCTTCAAGTTTCATGGTAATATCCTTCATAACATATTGTTGATAGTTTTTTCGAAGACTTTAGGTATCTGAACTCTTTGAAAAAACTAACTGAATACAGTGGAGCGGGCTTATGGGAACGGTTGGACATGAGGTTTTTTACTTGGTACTTTCAATCTGGACTACTTAAAAATGACTTTTATACACCGTAATATTTTAAAAAAATAGTTGCTTTGCATAACTTAAACCATATATAGGGCGGCCCAAAATTATAGTGTGTTTTACAAAAACATATTTTTTTTAAATGCGCATAACTTTACTTAAATATCTCCATTTTGCAAAGCCCCACTACTTAACAAATTTAATGCCACAACTGACATTTCATGAATATTTAAGATGCTGGACAAATTTTAATATTAGGTTATTTTGCAACAAATTTGATATGGTCCTGCGGGTATTCTGTAAAGTACTCTATTTTCCTTCTTTTCTCGTGGTCAGATAAACTTAAAAATGATAGTGAAATTGACGGCAATGGATCTTCCAAACATGCAGAATATTGCTCTTCATTTCTTTTATTTACAGAAAATTAATTTAACCATAAGGCTATTTGTTGAAAAAATTTAACCGATGTTCTAGAAGAAGCATTCCATTTAAAATATAGTTTGTTACAAAACTTAATTTTTCAGAAAATGGAGCAAGCTCTTTTTCTGGAATATTTAATTGGCGAAGTAAACATTCTATAGCTTTCTTATGATCACAAAAAATAATATTATTTTCACTCAAAGTTTTATAAACTGAATAGTTTGTTAAATTTTCTAAATCGATAATTTTATGCTATTATTTTACATTCTAATTTAACACCCAAACAAAGGGGAAAACATGGGCGTACCATGGGTAGTCCATGCCCTACTAGATTTTTTGTTAATATATATTTATTTAAATTATTAAGTTTTTTACAGTACGTATTATGTTAACACCCTACCCCCCCTCTATCTAGCAAGTTTGACTCTTAACGCATTGAAGTAAAATGCATTAAACGGAATTTAAAACACAAGAAATAAAAACAATACAAGTCCACATAATTAATTTGAATTTTTTGTATTGATTTGTAGTATTTTCCCACAAAATTCTTGATTTTTAAAGTATACGCCAAATTAAATCGATATTTTTATAAAAGGTGGCAGCTAGGGGCAGCCAATGTTTTTAGATTTTGATAGTAGACCTAGTAGACATCTTCCTTTATTAGATTTTATAAACAGTTTTGCGGGCGTCCTGAGGAACTTTTATAAAAAAAATTCTTTAAAAAAAACATGATATTCTTTATATAGGTGGAAACTCACCAATAATGTAATAACCACTCTGAAAATATATAGCAAATATAAAGCACCATTTACGCTAATACCGTATTAAAAAAAATGATAAAAAGCCTATAAAGTTTTGTTACATAATTTATAATACAGTATAAATTATCCTTGAATTTCGTCAATTTAGGAAATTTACTTTCACCCTGTATAACTATACGAACAAAAATTTTCAAAAAACTTTCCTGAAATGAAATAAGGCAACTATTTACAAATGCAACACTATAATTTTTATCAGAGAAAAATGGTTATAATATTGTAACCAATGCGAGACCCAATGTCCAACATGTAACAGAGGTTTGTTCATGCACGCGGGATATTCTGTGGCACTTTTTATCCAAAAAAAATTTGGCATATTTTTTTATGAACTTTATTTATTTAAAAAATAACAAAATATTTCGAATCGACAGTGTTCATGAAAAATATTTAAAATTTAGTACCTTAAGTTTAAAAAATTCGTTTCCTGTTATTTTATTATTTTGGTTTCCTTTTGTTTTAGAACTATGTCTTCAAAGCGCAAGTCCCCACCAACAAAATTACAAGAAGGTACTCCAAATCCAATCGAACAATCTACCCCTTTGTATCAACCTTTTATTGGCAATGGCAGCGACGGCGGCGGTCTAACAGATCTCGATGATAACAGCAGTAACAACCTAAGTGATATTGGAGAAGAAGATAACATAAACAATACAAATAGTCATAACATAAATACAAATAATATAAGTAGAACTCCAGACATAATGGTTAATAGTACGAGTACTCTGGGAGCTGCAGCAGCTTTTTACAAATTAAGCGAGTCTTCTTCTCCCAGTGTATGTGGAAGTGAGTTAGACGATTTAGACGATCACGACACACCACCAAATAAAACCGCTCGTATGAGCCATAATTTAGATCCCAGTGCTTCACCAAATATAAGTTCAAGTATCAATGCACTATCACTACACGTAGAAAAATTAGAACAAAGACGTCGAAACTCTTCAGAGTGTAGTTCGCCCAGTGCAGATTTAAAAATGAACTTCCATTTTAACAACAATAACAATAGTTTACTTAATAATAATAGTTCGCTGCATCCGCTAAAGAGGAGTATGGATGACGTTTTAAAAAGGTTGACGTCGAAAATTAATCACAGTTCGGTCAAGGAAGAGAGGAGACCGACACCATCTTCTACACCGAACTCCACACATAATTCGTAAGTAATTTGTTTCTGATTTAATTATTATTATTAAGATCAATTCCTAGGGACGTTAATGACATGAAAATACGTATATATGTTTTCCTGCAAGGTTTACTTTTTATGCCCCCACTGACACGACGACTCAAGCGCTATCGTCGAAAGACAAAAAAGGCGCAGACCCTTTTAACGCAGGTCCACTTTGTTCTGTCTTAAAATTTAATTGAGGGTATTTTAATTAATTTTTAAAGAATTCTTTCAACTGAATATATTTCCAATTATATCCAAAGCAATCCTAGGTGCTCGTTTTAGTTCCTATTTATAAATATTTATTTGACATATTTTTTCTTAAGTTTTGAATAAGCACCTAGAACATTTCTTTATTTACCTTGTTTTAGCTGATGATGTCCCTCCTTAGACTCGAATCATGTCTTAGATAAACCTAAAACAACAATAGAAATTTTAATAGAGAAGAGTATGCCTTTTTGAAATTTTTTATAATTAATTTTGTATATATAAGTATACAACATTTTAAGAAAATCTAAATCAGTCAATCCTAGTTAGAAGTTGATTTTAGAAGATATTATATTTTTTAATTAGAGATTAGAGTGCGAAATATTTATTAGGTGGTACGCACAGTGCTTAAATGAGCAGCCAATTAAAATACTCATTTTTGTAATTGCTACATTAAATTGAAACATAAGTAATTAATTACTTTTGGTTAACCAAATTAGTTGTAGATTTAAGAATCCTGTTTTTGATTTAATTTAACAAAGTTCTTATATTAATAATAATAATTAAAAGAAATTTATCGGAAACAAGTTTTCTAGCAATTAATGGGAAAAGCGACTAATTTCTTTTAACGTTTTAGTAACTTTGTATTAATAACACGCCTTGCAAACATTTATGCAGTAATTTTTATTTATTTTTAAATTATTAATTACTAAATTGTTCATTTCCAACCAACTGAAACTACAGTTCATTATTGGAACACGAGTAACTAGGTAAGATAAAATATTAAGACACGAAAAGAAAAAATTATGAATTATAAATTCTTAAAAACAATAAGTAAAATTAAATTTGGTACCTTACCAATATTTTAGTATTAAAAAAAAAGATGTCCTTCCTGTGGAGTCACGAAAACAATTTTTTTTAAATTCAAATATCTGTAGCAAGCAGTTTTATTATTCAACTAAAAGGTGATCTAACTTTAAGAACTAGAGTGACGTCTAGTTTATATTTTGTTATCAGAGCAATCTGTGATCAGAGCTTTGAAGAGAATTCAAAAAGTTAGACCAAACTTAAAAAAACTCAGCTTATCCTAAGTTCTAAATTAAGGCTTTATGCCAAGTTTATACATGATCAAAATAAACTAAAACAAAATAAAACAAAATTTAAAAAATGGGTTTATACAGCAAAAATGAAATTTGCAAAACAGATTTATCAAATATAATATCAATTTGGTTTTTGGGATTTTTCTCACTTTTGCGTTGAAATAAGCCCAAAATTTTAAAAAAGTAGTGTCATATGGATAGCATTTATACATAAGGTATAACGAGAACACGAATGAGAGGCATGTGCATATCCGTTTTTGAATTTTAAAAAAGTCACCCAAACTTTTGCCATTTTTTTGGTTTTCCGGTATAAACTTCTGGTTTGAGTAGTTTAATTTGATATTGTTTTAATTTATTTTGAACCTGATTAAACCCTCTCAAGTTGTACTCATTTTACTTTCGACTCAGCAACAGCTTGTCTCCAAAAGCAGTTTTTGCAGATTTGCTGAATTTTTTTGGGCATTTATTTACTTAAATTTACCGAAATTCCGTAATTGAACAGTGTTTTATACTTAACTATTCTAGTAACCGGCAGTTTTTAATTTCTTCATGATAAGGAATTCGTTGAAAACCTCATTAATACTTGAATATCAAGATACGATAGAAAATGCAAATTTTCCAATATACCGGCAAAATAAAACCATATACTTTATAAATGTAAAAGCTATCAGCGACGGAACTCTTGGCTTATAAACATGCATGCATACTTCATACAGAGAAGATTGAAGTAATTACAATAAAGTAAGCCAAAAAGAATTTTAAATTTTATGCATTAAAACCAATATACCCGTTGACGTTACCAACAAAGTTAAAAATATTAAATTTAAAAATACTGCGAAGATGATTGACAAAACATTTTATTAATCCTATAATGCAGCTCTGCTTTATTGGTAATTTTTTTCTTAGTCCTTAGATTCTTTTAAATTCATAGTGAATTTTTTCCACGCATATTAAGTCATTAATTGTTTGGTATTTTTGAAATTTTCATTAAATATTTAAACTTATAAATTATGGCCATTGAATACCTTGAAATAGTCGTCATTTTATTCCTTTGTTTTCTAAAAAGCTTATCTGATCTTCCCTTCGTAGGAAGTACACGTCATTTTCTTGCATTTTTAGATTCAAGATGAGCCAAAACTTATACATTTGATAAACATAGGGGATTATATTTTAGTCCGCTTTATAAGATAAAGCAAAAATAAAAATAAACTTTACAGACACAAAGTAATTTCAGTATTTTAATTGTGTCGCATTTGGTCATTGCTTAATCAATTCCCGCTTTATCAATTTGAAAACAATCAATGAAACAACTACAATAACAGAGTTCCATATTAAACAGAAACCAGAATATAAGGTCAAAGTTACAACTGTATTACGTGATCTTAAATTCATTAAATTAAGTTACTGATAACATACCTCTGGTAACAGTATATGTAATGTCTAGAAAATAATAGATATTATTATTTATTATAATAAGTAATTTGTGGAAGATCAGTCTATTGGTCCCGGACCACTAAGATGTTCTCGTTTACTGCTCTCCTTGTTTGTCAGAACTTGCTTCTCTTCTGCTCAGTCGATCTTTATTTTTTATTCTTCCTTGCGGTGTCCAGTTTGGAGTGTAGTTCTATTTCAGCACCGCCGGCCCAATTTCCCGCCGTCGCCGCGCTAACTTGCCGCCGGCCAACTTGTCGCCAGGCCAAATTGCCGCCAACCGAATTCGCCGCCGCCAGTCGCAAAGTGTTCTAACCTAAAATGACGGCGGCGAATTGTCCCGTTACCTCAAATTTAGTACGGAATTATATTTTTGATCATACCTCAAATCGTTAAGTAATTATGTTGTTATTTAAAGTTTTATATTATTTATCATTAGATATTGATTTATCTTAGTCTGTTGGCCGAACGTTGCGGAATTGGGCGGTCACGTGGGAAATCTAGCGGGTAGCTCGAAAATTTAGAACTTTGTTGACGTCACAGCGGAGGCTCAATTTCTTTTTGATGGTCACGGCACGCCACAGTTGATTGTATTTAAATATTAAAGTTGGAATGACGGTTGAAGAATATTTGATTTAAAAAAAAAATAAAGCCGGCTTTAAGATTGTTTTTACTATATTCTTTTAAAACAATTTTGTTTAAATATATAGTAATCCTTAATTTTTCAGACCGTTTCATTAGCTCACACAAAAATTAAATTTAAAGCAGAAGCGAATTTGTTCGTTTTTGCGTGGAAAGTAATCGGCTCACCTATACCTATTTGCTTATATTCGGCAACTTTTAGACGTGTTTCCAAAAATTAAAACATCAAAAAGATGATTTTTTTGTAATGTAATTTTGTTTTAAAAAGATTAACACTGGTATTTTTGGACTTTAAATGATCTTCATTGTAAAAAATTATAAGAAAATCAAACAAGTTTTACATAACAAGCAAATAAATAAATGCCATTACAAATAATGACAAAGTCATATCCATGTCAAATATAACAGTTGGCGTGCGGGCAATTTAAATTCAAAATAAGGAATGCCTTACAAAAGTTTGGTGGAATATCGGTATAGTGTCTGTGAATATTTCACTGATATTTCGCGAAAATCTGTGGTGCCATTCTAAAAATGCAGTCGAACCTCTATAACTCGAACCTGAAGGGACAACCAAAACAGTTCGAGTTATAGAAACTCGAGTTACATGGGTTAAAATACATGTGAAAAGTGCAGGGACCGCTTAAAAGGTTCGAGTTTAGAGAGGTTCGAGTTATAGAGGTTCGAGTTAGAGAGGTTCAACTGTATCATAAATAAACCTCTATCCGCCCACAAGACCCAATGTAAAATTCAGCCCCCCCAACAACAGCTGATTTTTTCAGGGTCGTGGCTTGTATTATTTTACTGGCGTAGTTTTGTTCGATTCAGTTGGGAACGGTCTTTTTCTCCCACCTTAATAATAGGTCTTCGCGACGCCGGCGTTTGTATATGTTCCTTATTTTAATTTACTTTGGGCACCATTATCATATTCTTAGAGCATATTTAAACTGCTAAAAATTTAAGTTACGTTATAGTTTTTGCAAAGTCAGTTGAACAAAGGGTAAAGCCGACCATCGGCATATCCTTTAAAGAAAGTGACATGGGCGGCGGTAGATATACTCATGAAAATTATTTCATTTAATTATGGCGTAAACTAAAGAAATAAAAATAGATAATAAAACTTTCTATTCCTACACCTACAGAAACGACACTGATTTATTTTCTAACTCTGTATACTGCCGACTAAAGGGGTTCCGAAAAGCACACCTGAAAGCAATTAAAAGCGCATCTCAAAAAAATCTGCCAATCAGGTGCCGTGTATCCACCTGTGCTCGGTCGGTCCGAAAACAAATACTTTGTGCTCGGACCGCAAATAGCCGCGCCTTTTCTCTGTCGGTAGGGTTGAAATTATACCAGGAAGATTTTATATGAATTTGGATAACTTTTGAAGGGCAGAATAAAGCAAAATTTCATGAAATCGATAGAACCCCTTATTAGGAGCATTTCAGGTGTCTTTGCAAAAACTATACCACCTTATACATTTTCTTACACATATAGGTATATTACAAAACTGCAATGCCATTGCAAATTCAATTTAAATTATTGTATTAAAATATTTTAAATTTCCGCATATACCTCACGGAAAAACTAAAAGGAAAAGACATTACAGATCTATTTTAAGATTGCACAATTTCAGGTTTTCTTTTTCCTAGTAGTTTAAATTTCAACAAGAGATCTTTCTTTATGTAATAACTATTTTTGTTTTGTATGTACAGGGTGCCTTCTCTGCCTTTGGTTGTTACGAGCAAACATGTCAAATTACCATTTAAAGGAAAAAATCAGCGCGTTTTTTGTTGATTGCAATATTTTTTACAGGGTGTGCCAAAATAGTTATTTAAAAAAATATATTTGTCAAAAACATTAAATTAAATTTTAATTTTAAATTAAATATGTTTAAAAAAAAACTATATGAAAATTATATTGGTCACCTTATATTTTGAGATTTGTAAATGTTAAAAGGCTATATAAACCTTTATATTTTTACAGAAAATGCAATGCAAAACAATTTTTTAAAGTTGGAACTCTATAAAAAACTTAAAGATTATGAAAATACGCGCTGATTTTGCTTTTACACATGACAAACTAAAACTGTTGCTCTATCACTGATAAATAATATCCCAAAAGTTAACACAGACAAGGTGGTGCCAAATGAAAATATTCCAAAGCTGTTCTTTCTGCTTCAGGTTTTGTGTTTTTGTCACAACTTAGTGTTTTCGAGCAAGTAGAAATTGAGCTGAACAAATTTAATAAGACAAATAAAACCGAGATGAGACACTCACTACATCCGATGTTTTTAAAGTTATAACAAGAAGGACCCAACTAACATTTATAGTAGCGGCTACATGTTCTAAAGGCTTTGCTACTTTCTTATAGTAGAAATGTGGTGATCCCAACCAAAATTTGTTACTTTTTAGTTCTAACAACTATTTAGTATCAGGAAATAGTAGATGTTTCGTAAAAACGACCCTCTAAACTACTTCATAGGATTGTTTCTTGATAGTCGATTCTGATAGTCTTCTCTACCACAATAGGACGTTGCTAAAGTTTTACTTTCTTTTTAGTCGTTATTTCGTAGTCGTATACTTTTATATCCTACTTAATTACCACTAGAAAGTTAAGCTTCATTGGAGTCCCAAACAAGTCTATCCGACAACTACATTATAACTTTAATTTTTACCACAAAAGTTTGTGTCATCATAGTAACATCTGATGTACCAATGTAGACAAAATAACTTTTTGGATCAACTTTAAAGCCGCAACTACTTTCAAGTAACCTTTTCGACTATCAGGGAATATAGTTTGGGACGCCATGTTTTTATGTAAGAAAGAAAATTTAATATTTTTGTTGTCGTTTTATGAGCTCATATTAAAGAGCCATACTATTTTATAAACAAATTAGTTGAAGCTTACCAAAAATGCTCTTCTTAAGCACCATTTGTTGGAGTTAACTGTCGATTATGAAAACATAACCTCCAAAATCACAACACAAAAATTCCATCAGCTACCAGAAAACGGCTCAATTTTACGGGCGCACCGGTTTTTTGCAATATATATAATGCATGTTATACAAAAAACTTTGCGTCGCACTCGAATTTTGATCCTCTGCTCGTAAATTCTCACACTTTTGGATAACATAGTTCATATTATAACCATAACCAAACAAAAAAACTAAGCGAGTCTGTTTACTGTTGTGTCCACCATATTGTGTAACAATTCTACCAAAAAGAAACGATTATATTATTTGCAACTACATCGCAACTTTTATGCCATTACGGAAAAAAAACAGCCTCTACGACGTAGTAGATACCTGGCTACGACGTAGTAGTGTAGTTGTTACTAAAGTGACTTTAAACACTTGGCCAAGTAGTTATAACCAGAAATTGGTTCCCCACTTAGGGAATTATAACGTCGCTGTATGGTATACTGAGACGTAGCGGGAGTACGTTGCGGATACTTTTAAGAAATTCTTTCTAGTTGGGGTTTCGTCGTTACAACTTTAATTGTTTGTTGGGGACATTAGAACGACAAATATCATGAGTAGCCTGAACTGTCACAATAATAAATAATGCAATTGATAAAATACGATAATAGGAAAGCCATAAGAAATTTCAGGAAATGGCCAAAAATTCTACCTATTTATTTGATTCTAAAACCATATCATTGGCTTTGATTTTCATACCAACTGGTAAATCAAATATCCTGTACAATTTAACAGTAGTATATTCTTATTGCAGGGATGTTGAACAAGCAACAGCAATACAGCAAGCTTTATCCGGTGATAACATTATGGAGAAAGACAGGAAGTTGTCAGAGCTAATATTTCAACTGCAAATGGTGAGGGAGCAGTTAGTTTCTCAGCAACAACAACAGCAACAAGAGGCCAGTAGGGTAAGAAATTTTCTTTTTCTTTGATTATATCTTCTTAACGTTTTTGTTGACCATGAAGAAAGTTTCAAAAATTGGTAGGTTCGGGATGCCTTAGTTTTGTTTAAAGCTATCGACAAAACTTTAAAATTCCAGTGGTGGCTCTTTAAAAAAATAACTTGAAATATTTTGATATATTAATTGTTTTTGGGAAAAAAATATACATTTTTGTTTTAATCGGTAATTTTTAGATGTAGGGTCTTCCGAGGTATTTGCGAATATCTCTTAAATGAAAATTTGACATCAATCTCATTTTAAATTCTTGAAAAACTGCCACACCGTTTGAAGAAGTGACCCTAAATCTGTGAATTTCGGATAGGAATATATTCTTCTTAAACAAAATTTGACGTATCTCGGTGTTTTATAAAAAATCTTTTCTTACTGAAAAAAAAATAGTTGAATAAGGAGGTCAGGAAATGAAAAAGCGTTAAACTGATCTTATTTATTATGCAGCAACTTCTGGAGTTCAGAGACTATACATACTAAAAAACTCTAATTCTACATTACTATGTGTTTGTGTAGTGTTTTTTACAAATTTTGTTTTATAAACCTCAAAGTTTACTTCTCGTCTTACCAATACTGTTTTCCTTTGTGCTTTGTCCTTTTCATTATATATTTACGGCCATCCGATTCCATCGAGAATAAAATTTGCATGTGCCTCTTTTGTGTCTCCTTTTTGATCGCGGCATGCTACGTCAAGAGGCCAAGGCACATAAGTAATTAAATGGATATAGCTTTCTTTACTTTGGTTTAAAAATGCTATACGGAGGGGTGAAAGGGTTTTTGTTGGTTCTTTTCGGTCGTTGTTTTTATATGTAAAAGGGGATGTTGGGTAAGTGGAAGGACCTAATTATACTATTTAAATTGAAAAACATTGTTCATTTTTGTTCCTGGTGTAATTCTTTTTTTTGTGAATTGTTGTGTTTTTGGTATTAGTCTTACTAGCTGAACTAACATTGTTTTTAAAATTATTTAATATAGTACCACCCAGAAATTTAGTTTGTCCTCTAGTTCCAAAATATGTATTATCTTTATCAATAAAAAGCGGATTATTTTTAACTTCCGCTAGGAACAATTTACGTACTTTTTTTAAAATTTAATGCAAAAGCTTTCGGTCTATATCTTTAGATACTTTATTTTTAGTTTCGTAAATCTAAATTAAGATGGTATTTTCTTTTAGAAATATTTTCTATCTACATATAAGAATTTTAGTTACTTTATTTTTAGTTTCGTAAATCGTAATAGTATTTTTTTCCACTCTGAATTAAGATTGTGTGTTCTTCTACATATATATTTTTAGTTACTTCATTTTTAGTTTCGTAATAGTACTTTTTTGCAATCTAAATTAAGATCGTATACTCTTTTTTGTAATTATTTTGAGTTTCCTTCTCAACAACAAAAGTTAATTTTGATCCCTCCGAAGACGACCAATCAGTAAGGTGATCCCGACGCGACGTGTGCCTTCCATTGTACCTCTTAGTTTATACAAATAGGTAAAAGCAAAACTTCGTGGCGCATCGGGTAAAATGCAAAAATCGACAGAAGCTATAACCAATAAACAACGATTTTGATGGTAATGGTTGACAAAGTCAATCCCAGTTTTTTAACCTGCGGCGACCAATTTAATCAAAACCCGCTTACATTTTGTGTCTGAACTAAAAAGTTGCATGCAAATTTATTTATTTTTCAATAAATTATTATCGGTTATTACACAGATGATGTTCATGCACGGCTTTTGTTATTAAAATTTTATCGTTTTCAATTAACAGTTCAAAGTAAAATAAAACTTAATTAAGCAAGCACCTCTTAAAATGCTTACATGAAGCGTGTGTAGCGCTTGAAGTACCCAATTCCTGCGATATTATTCTCCAACAGTAGTAATGAGGGTGTTTCCTCATTGGTTTTGTCTGCCCACTAGTCTGAGTACTGAGATCGTAGTCCCAAATTTAAACCAAGTAATCTTGCCTTTTTGTAGCGTTAGGGAATCTGTATTGTTTATAATTGAAGACAAAGTCTCAATGAGATTTTCCGCTGCATCAATAGCTAAACCAATACCTATGTTGGAAGCAGTTATAAAGGGAGCATTTTTAAAGTCATCAATGGATTCACCGGTAGAATCAAGGCACTCTTTAAACTTTCTCGATTCCATCATATATTTTTTACCATCGATGCCCAATGAGTCTGTGTGTTGCTAGTCCTTCTTTGACGAACAAACATAACATTATAAAAACAATAATACAAATAAAATGTTGATTTTTTTATTTTGCAATGGATAAAAAATTAATATGAAAAGTGGTTGTTGGACTGTTTGAAATTAATTTATAAAAGTTTCGAGGAAAAATAAAATAAACATTTACCTAATTTGAGGTTATGGGGCGACATTCTCAGATGTTCATCTATTTTTTTGATGGACCAGTTATTCATGCTGACGTCATTCCACCAATTGGTTCTTTCAAACTCAACAAATGGGTGGATTATTGTTGAGGACTTTACAAACGTGCCCGAGCTACTTTCACGGATTAAGTTATTTAAAAGCTAAGTTTCTGTTGGCGTTTTTTTGTCCAGCCCAAATAAAATTTCATTCAGGGGGCGGCTCAACAGAATCGAGGCGTTGAAGCTTCGCTTTGATAATTTTGTCATTTTATTTGTTATTATATATTTTGGGGGTCAGAACTCAAAGAACACTTATGACTAAAGTAGGTGAGGGGTATAAGCACCTTATCTTTATGACAGAATTAAGTTAAAACAAAAGCACAAGCTAAAATTTCTGTAGTAATCTCCAATACCAACACATTTTTAACATATTTGGAAATATGAAATAAATATATTATTGTACGGTAGGCTTTAATATCGGATACTCAGGCATTACATTAAAGTAGATTTCTTACTTACTTAGCTTCTTAGAAACGACGAGTATAAAAGTGTGGGTCTCATACCTCTCAGCCAACTTATACCGGTGCATTGGTTTTGTCTGTCAGTGTTTAAACAGCACCATTTTATTATGAATTTTATTTTAATAATCTATCTACCTGGCAGAAGCCACTCGACAATAAAGCAAGTCATCCGTCACAAAGTTGACCAATAGAAATGCGAGCTCGTGCCAAACGACGCACCAATAGAGTTCGAGACAGGCGTTGGATCCGTCAAGCGTGTAACAAAGCAAAACAATGATAATAATAATCCTTTGGTTTTTCCGCTGGAGAGCGGAAGTTAGAACTCGAAATAGAGACACAATAAAAATAAAAGGGATTGTACGAAGTTTCTGCAGTTGTGAAATTAACTTTCTTTCCAAAGCTAAAATGGAAGGTGAAATATTAAAGCATTTAAGAAGTTGCCGAGAAAATTTCAGCAGACCTTAGTAAATCTAATTAATACTCTTCCACTTTTCTTCTAGTTATGTCAAAGTTCCTAATTGCAATAAATTAAATATTTTATGCGATAGGGCCCTACAGCATTAACCTAAGAAGTATTTACTTGATTATTACACTGTAGGTCTCTTTGGTATAGCGAGTAACGATGACGAATATTGACCGATCAATTCTAGTTCGATTCTTGGCCTTACCAGTCTTGCCACTGGGTGTGTTATGAGTTTTTAATCGATTTACTTTACCATTATTACGTTTTAATTAAATTCTAGGAAAACCTATAGGATGAAAGTCCTAGTATAAACAAAAGGTATAAACAATATTACACTGAGCAGGCAGCGTGAACAAATTGGTACTTAAAAAAGGTTTTAAATACATAAAGGTGGAAGCGGAAATGGAAGTGAAAAAAGAAATCGGCCTGTTTTTCTAGATGGAACGTAAACGGGGAATTACAGAAAACTCGCGACAGTGTCCTAAATTTATTGGAACAGGGGCGCGCCTAGGTTTTTGATTGCCTGAAGCAAACGGAAAAAGTGGTGCCCCTCATTTAAAAACAAACATCTCGTGCAATCGTTTTTTTCTGCACCTTAGAAATTAAAATTCGTTTTATGTAATTTTAGCGATTAAAAGTATACTTCTAATCCCTCTTTAAAAGCACTAAAAGATACTTTTAAATCTTTCGGATATTAAGAGCAACCACAAGCTAAAACATTTTTGCAATAAATATGCCCAGTCTTTAAGTTTTCAATTGTCCGACATCATATAATGATTTCTCAAAAATATTTTTGACTGACTTACCCACCAACGGCATCAACTCACGAGCGCAACTAGCCAGCCAATCTTGGCTGTGGGTTAGCTTAACATACACTAAGAAAGGAAATAGTTGCAATATAAAAAAACAACTAGAAGAAAAATTCAAACATCTTTTTTCCAAACCTAAAACATGTAAAAATACAAAATCAAAAAAATAAGAATTTGAATTGTGTTACCAACATTATCGACTTTTAATCTGTAACGGCAACTCCGGCGCACATCACTGACATTGTAAAATATTGTATACTACTTGAATCTTTTTTGTTTTATAAATAGCAGAGAGTGCAAATAGGTGCGCTATAGAGTGGAGCGTTGACTGATATAGTGCATGCTGTCGAAAGAATTCGGGGTCTCCATTCCTTGAAGAATTAACATTCTTTTAAAGCTGGATTTGTTGTCAAACATTGTAATGAAGTTTAAGAAAATTTCGGTAAAAAAAACTTCATTTAGGTCAGGGGCGGCTGCTCTTTAATATAATCCTAATTAAAAATGTTATTATTTAATGTTTTTCTTATTCCATAATGTTTTGTTTCGCCTCAACTCATACCATGAATAAAGTTCATCTCCGACTGCCGGCATGCAAATTATATCCGGAATTATTATTGCTGATTAATATAACATGATAAGACGATAGTTTTATACCTTATTCATATGGTTTTTGAAGGAAAAATAAAAAATCCTTTAAAAAAAATAATCATTGGTGTTTAGCAAACGTGAAATTTCATACCCGTGAATTTAAAAATCAAACAAGTTTCATGGCTAATCGGGCAAAAAGGAGTTTTTTGTTTCCCTTATATTTTTCAGTGGGTAGCTTGAAAGCTTAACCTCACGGGGGTCCAAGATCTAATGGACACCTAATAAGTGTTGACAGTTAACCGTTTCGTCCTTATGGGACTCCTCAGAACACTGCTGGTCAAGTGACAAATCTTGCGAAGTTAATCAGACGGTTTTGTCTCTAATTAAATGTAATTAGTGAGCGAACTATAGCAAGAGGCGCCATCTACCGAGATACGAGAGAAACAAAAAACCAAAAGCAGGGAAAAACACTGCTATACAATATCGATCAATGAAAAGATCGAATGCAAATAAAAGAAAACAACTATAGTCCGTGACCTACGACAGCTCTTTGTCTTTTCAGGCCGGATCAACGCATTTTGCATTTTTACCCGTCATCAAGACAGTGAGCGTCAATCAACGGAATTTTTAAGCCAAATAATACTAACAAACGTGAAATTTCATACCCGTGAATTTAAAAATCAAACAAGTTTCATGGCTAATCGGGCAAAAAGGAGTTTTTTGTTTCCCTTATATTTTTCAGTGGGTAGCTTGAAAGCTTAACCTCACGGGGGTCCAAGATCTAATGGACACCTAATAAGTGTTGACAGTTAACCGTTTCGTCCTTATGGGACTCCTCAGAACACTGCTGGTCAAGTGACAAATCTTGCGAAGTTAATCAGACGGTTTTGTCTCTAATTAAATGTAATTAGTGAGCGAACTATAGCAAGAGGCGCCATCTACCGAGATACGAGAGAAACAAAAAACCAAAAGCAGGGAAAAACACTGCTATACAATATCGATCAATGAAAAGATCGAATGCAAATAAAAGAAAACAACTATAGTCCGTGACCTACGACAGCTCTTTGTCTTTTCAGGCCGGATCAACGCATTTTGCATTTTTACCCGTCATCAAGACAGTGAGCGTCAATCAACGGAATTTTTAAGCCAAATAATACTAACAAACGTGAAATTTCATACCCGTGAATTTAAAAATCAAACAAGTTTCATGGCTAATCGGGCAAAAAGGAGTTTTTTGTTTTCCTTATATTTTTCCGTGGGTAGCTTGAAAGCTTAACCTCACGGGGGTCCAAGATCTAATGGACACCTAATAAGTGTTGACAGTTAACCGTTTCATCCTTATGGGACTCCTCAGAACACTGCTGGTCAAGTGACAAATCTTGCGAAGTTAATCAGACGGTTTTGTCTCTAATTAAATGTAATTAGTGAGCGAACTATAGCAAGAGGCGCCATCTACCGAGATACGAGAGAAACAAAAAACCAAAAGCAGGGAAAAACACTGCTATACAATATCGATCAATGAAAAGATCGAATGCAAATAAAAGAAAACAACTATAGTCCGTGACCTACGACAGCTCTTTGTCTTTTCAGGCCGGATCAACGCATTTTGCATTTTTACCCGTCATCAAGACAGTGAGCGTCAATCAACGGAATTTTTAAGCCAAATAATACTAACAAACGTGAAATTTCATACCCGTGAATTTAAAAATCAAACAAGTTTCATGGCTAATCGGGCAAAAAGGAGTTTTTTGTTTTCCTTATATTTTTAAGTGGGTAGCTTGAAAGCTTAACCTCACGGGGGTCCAAGATCTAATGGACACCTAATAAGTGTTGACAATTAACCGTTTCGTCCTTATGGGACTCCTCAGAACACTGCTGGTCAAGTGACAAATCTTGCGAAGTTAATCAGACGGTTTTGTCTCTAATTAAATGTAATTAGTGAGCGAACTATAGCAAGAGGCGCCATCTACCGAGATACGAGAGAAACAAAAAACCAAAAGCAGGGAAAAACACTGCTATACAATATCGATCAATGAAAAGATCGAATGCAAATAAAAGAAAACAACTATAGTCCGTGACCTACGACAGCTCTTTTTCTTTTCAGGCCATAGTTTGCACTATGAATAATAGAAATACTTATTCCAGTAGCTGCACTTTTTATATAGTTTAATTTTATTTTTATTTCAATCTCCTATAAACTCTTGTGAATGAATCTTTTAACTAACTATTATAACTAAGTATACATTTCTATATGTATGTATATGTTTGTATATTCCACTCCACAAGCAAATATTAATGCTTGGTTGATTCGTTTGTATGTTTGTTTATCTGTTTGTTTGTCTCTTGTTTTGAATTCAGGATGGATTCATAGTATACCATACCTATATGTTATACAAATGTAATCAAAATGGAAACCCGAAGCAAGAGCTCGCACAAGCGACAAAGAGAATTTCGAATATTACACTATATTGTGCAGGAATTTATATATCCGTATACAACTGCGGCAAACCTCTCTCCAATATTAAACAAACTTTAGCATAATCTGACTCTTGGGTGACGCTTTCATTTGAAAATTCAGAAATGCTTTAGATTATAAAAAAGAAAGACAATTTTAATTCTATTTTAATAAATCTATCGACAGTCAAAATTCCTACAGCGTAAAATCGCGAAAATCTAAAATATACTTTATCAAACCAAGGGCGGTTCTGGAACAAAATTCTAGGGAAAGGTATGCTGAAACGGTGACCGTAAATAAACGCATAGGAAAAAACGAAAAGGAATAAACATTACACAGAAAAAAGCGCACGCGTAGTAAAGCGCAAACTAAAAACACGCGCAAAGAAAAAAGCGCACAGCACAGGGAAATATAACAAAGAAAATTTTGACGTATGGAAAAATAAATGTAAGTCTTTAGATTTAGAATAATATCTACTGTTACAGGTTGAACAAGTTTCCCAACTTGTTTTTATTTTTGTAAATAATTATATTCTCTAATTTTCACTTAAAATTAGAGAAGCTATCTCTCTTAGTTTTTAAATATTTTTGGGTTACATTTTCTACGCTTACAAGCGTTTTTAGAATATTATTTTGATTTACTTTACGCTATATCTTTCCATATTTTAAATTTAAACTTCGCGCGCTTCTTCCAGCAATGAAGGATTTGAGATAAGCGGCTAAATTCGGCCTAGCAGACGAAAACGCCGATTGTCTGAGCGAACAACTCAACCACGCGCCACGTGCAAGGAAAGTCACCGCACCGCTATCATTTTATATTAAAATTGTGGAAACTATTAATTTTACGCTTTAGTTTATTAGATATTAGTGTTTGGAACATTTTGAACTATAGAACAATGGAGAGTCTGGTACTTCGCGTATAATCGGGCTGGCCAGCGAAGTAGCTACAAAAGACATCTAATGGTAAGTCGTTTCTTGATAATTTTTCATTGCTGCGCTATTTTTAGTATTTAAGTTTAGGCTCTTTTTTCCCTGTTGGAGCCCTGTGGAAAGATACAGTCCCTCTTAACTCCCCCACGTTTTTCTCGAGCTATCTCGAGTGGTCCTTCGGTATATTTTATTTTCTACAGAAGGCCTAACCTCACCACAGGTTACACAAAAATAGGTGTGTAAAATTAGGGGCCATAGATACAGAGCATCAAAGTTGGCGATTTTCACTTTTTTGATAATAGGTATTTTAAAAGTCGTTTACTAGACCAATAAGTGGAGGTTTTTTTTGAAATATTTAAAAAAAAATTATGCGGTCAATTTCTTGCAGGAAAAACTGTTTTTTTGGAACAAACTTTTATAATGCCAATTTAAACGTTTTTCTTGATATTTTTTGTTAATAAAAGTCTCTACGGATACATATTAATAAAATATCCTTGTAATTTTATCAAAAAGGGAAATAATACATTTTTGGTATAGGGCTACGCTAGGTATTTATTTGACTGACAATTTTTTTTTGTAAATCCTTTTCCGCCACTCCTGTAACTTTAAAAATGCTATAATCTTTTTTATTAGAAATAACCTTCTCTATCACCTGCTGCACTATGGCTCCTAAGTTATGGTACACCCTGTATATATGCAGATTTGGAATTTTTTTTAGAATTTTTAAAATATTTGAAATTTTTTTAGAATTTTAAAAATATTAAATAAATAAATATAATTCTTATATTAAAGTTTATAAAAAATTTAAAAATTATCAAAATATTTAAAACTTAAAGATCTTTTTTGTGAAACCAACAGAAACAACTACTCCTAGGGAAAATACCCCTACCGGCATTGAATTATACTGATGACTTGATGCATTCGATGGGAACTTGTTAAAACTGTTTGGTTTTCACTACCTCCAACGTCGATCACAAGGATACGAATGATCCCCGTCTGAAACACGTCGACAATCAGAAACAAGTGATCCATGCCAATCCACGACCGGTTTCGACCTTTTGGGCCATCCTCAGGTGAATGTAGGCGATAGCTCCCTGTAGAGCATAAGTTTTGTGAAACCAACAGAAAAAAACTACTCCGAGGGAAAATACCCCTACCGGCATTGAATTATATTGATGGCTTGATGCTTTCGTTGGGAACTTGTTAAAACTGTTTGGTTTTCACTATCTCCAACGTCGATCACAAGGATACGAATGATCCCCTTCTGGAACACGTCCTGACAATCAGGAACAAGTGATCCATGCCAATCCATGACCGGTTTCGACCTTTTGGGCCATCCTCAGGTGAATGTAGGCGATAGCTCCCTGTAGAGCATAAGTTTTGTGAAACCAACAGAAACAACTACTCCGAGGGAAAATACCCCTACCGGCATTGAATTATACTGATGGCTTGATGCTTTCGTTGGGAACTTGTCAAAACTGGTTTTTGCTATCTCCAACGTCGATCACAAGGAGACGAATATAGTCCAAATCTAAATATCGCAATCGCATTATTTTGCTTATGTTCTAAAACAGCTGCAAGATTGGACGTACGTCTTCCAAATGTCAAAATAGTTAGACAAAAAGGTGAAATTCGGATTCCTTATAGTCGAAAACCCCCAAATCAATAAGTTGCACCTATGAACTCATTGCGAGTTTAATTAGGCCTGAGCTCCAAACCTACTCGATTAAACCCCCACCTTCAGGATTAATATGGCTACAACATACTTAAATTAGAGCAAATTTGAGTAAGACCTGAGTTCAATGTAATTAGTGTATACCTTAAATGTTTAATATACTTGAGGAATACAAAAATAACACCAAAATATTAAGGGGTGTCCCTACCTCTTTTCAATACCCAAATCAATATTTATTGCAGCTTTGAGATGAAAAAAATGTTTGCGAATATATTAACCAGACTAAGTGAGGAAGCTATGACTTTGAAGATTTAAATGCTAAATATGTTAGACATTAAACGTACAAGCTAATTATAGCAGGAATATTTAAAATATACGAACAATAAAAAACTATAAAGTACAGCTACATAGATTGAAATATATAGAGACTTATTATATTTAAAAAAAAAAGGAAAACTGATAAAGAAATTAAATAGCGATAAAGAAAGTAGTAGTAAAATGGTTGGTTACTAGTACAAGAATTGCAAAAATTATTGCCAATTCTCAAAACTAATAAAATCATTGGTTGTTGAAAAAAAGATATAAAAGATGCTAAAAATAAACCTGGCCAAGGGAAATAAACTACAAGAAAAAAAACTGACATCAAATCTGATATTGCATTGTTAATTATCGCAAACAAGAGAAGACACCCTGTAAGCACAGGTTGTACAAACTGGCCAACAACGGCAGTAAAATAGGTCTTCCACGAGGAGAGCATAAAAAACATGGACATAACAACCGCGGTCCGATCGGTACTTTTACAATCGTTTTATGGGTGTCTCATGTAAGAGGCCGGCACTGTAAACTTTAATACTTGTCTAAAGCTAAAGACGACTGTAAATTTTAAATAATCATCGAAATGGCCGAACATTGTACCTTGTGTGACCTAATACTAACAATAAAACAAGGTATTATACTCTAAAAACTCATTCAGTTTATCACTTTACTTAGCATTGGCTAAAAATACCTACTTGCTATGGCTAATGACTTTAATAAAGTTTTTACTAATTAAAAATGGCTCCGGAACAAAATAACGACATACAAAATAGCGGGTATTAAATTAGCGTTATTGAAATAGCGACAATCAAAATAGCGATGTCACAAAATAGCGATGTAACAAAATAGCGATTGTAACAAAGTAGCGTTTGTCACAAAATATCGATGTAACAAAATAGTGACTATCAAAATAGCAACTATCAAAATATCGATGTAACAAAATAACGATGTAACAAAATAGCGACTATCAAAATAGCGATGTATTAAAAAACCGATAGTAAAAAAACAGCGATGTAAGATATTTAAAAAAAAAAACAAAAATCCCTGATTTCTTTTCCGGGATTCTAGAGGGTTAAATCCAAACCAAACCGAACCGTACTGAGCCGAATAGAACCAGCATATTTAAAAAAAAAATTGTGTGTGCTTAAGACCACACGGCAGAAGTGTATAAACTTCAACAAGGCAAAATTAATAATACGAAATACAAGATTTTTTTTAACATTTGCATAATTATAATTGGGTATAAATTACCCTGGTAAACTTTGCTCTGAGTGGCCTTCATCTGCATCATCATATCGCTCTTCTGACTGTCCTCTCAGAGTTAGTCGACTCGAGCCGACTTCACCCGAATGAATGTTATATATCCGAGTATGACGGTTCAATTCAGTATTCACAAAAAGTGCTAAACGCGCCTAAAGAAGTTTACACTTCAAAAACTTCCCTGACTTCCTTCCCGGGGTCCTAGAGGATGTTAATTCGAACCGAACTGAATTAAATTCGCGGTGATAAGAGTTTTAAAATAGAATTTTGGAAAATTTGCATTTGGCAGTGGTGCACCCAGGAATATGTCTTGGAGGGGGGGGGGAGCAGAAGCTTAATGATGTCGTAGTTTATACTATTTTAACTTTTTATTCATGAAAAATGTGGAAAATATCTAAAAAAATCCTAAGTAGGGGTGCTTTCATGCATTTGTTGTAGGAAATTGCTTGAAATGTTAATTTCTAGCCTGTTTCATAATATTAATGTTAACCCGGGATTAAAATACATAAACGAACTTGAAGTATATTGGATCCAATACCTTCCCAGTTAAAAGATATTAAAATTAAAGAAATAGTCCATGTTCTAACAGTATTTCTAGTTACTATAATGGTTGCAAGAAATTTTAAAGTATTATCCGAGAAGAGCAATGCTAATTAAAGACGGTTTTCTCAAAAGCAAAAAAATAAATTCAAGTGCAGAACTATTTACTAGGTAGGTTCATTGAACACCCACCTAATTTAAAAAACTAATAAAATAGTTCTTCGAATTTTGATTGAAAAATGTAATAAGGATAAAAAACTTGAATTGTGAATTTTCGTTTTTTTTTTAAAAGGATGCATATAAAACTACGTAAAAATGTTGATTAAACTAGCAAACATATTGCGTAATTACTAAAAATATTTAGTTTTATAATCCTCTGAAAATATTTTCTTAATAAGTGTTCTCAAAATGGGAACGTTGGTAGTTAAATGGCTAAAATATATTTATTGATTTTTAAGTTAAAGTGCCCCAGGAAGACAACGTCATTAAACATTTGAGTGGTTAGATCTTTTTTGAGCAAAACTTATTTTAAGAAGTCAAGTAATATTATTTAAAACACAACAGATTCTAAAAAAAATTATTGGTGTTATCAAGCAATACGGGTTTTTTTTTAGAATTTAAAAAAATACTGGGGACATAAGTGAAATTTAGAGGACGAAAATATTTTACCACTTACTTTGCCTGGATTTTTCTATGAAATACGCTTAAGATTTTAGTTTATTTAGAAAATAAAATACTTAATCAAACTTTAGCCCATATATCTACTAGTTATCACTACTAAATATTTTATTGCTTTTAAAAATTTTGAGGGGAGGTTGGTCCCCCTTGATCCCCCCTTAGACGCGGCCTTGATAAGCGCTTTTGTGCGAAACTTTGTTTAAACCTTTTTTTTCCATAATGTACAGGAACCAGGTAATTACAAAAAAAACATTTTCGTGCACACTAAATCCGAGATGGAGGAGGGAGCAGGCCCACCCCAAAGTCAAAAACTCAAATAGTTTTTTGAACCTCCATCTTTTGCAAGCTGGGGGTCTTTTTTTTTATCTAATAACTGGCCTAACTGCTAATTCTGATGTTAGTTATTAATATACGCTTGTTGAAAGACTTAATTTCTTTGTCTTTCTAAATTTTATTGCTCTTAATATGCATTCTCCTCATCTATATAGCTTCTCTTTTGAGCCAAAAATATACAAAGCAAACTCTTTGGGCATAGAAAGGCTGACCAGCATCAAAGAGAGCAAAATAGAGAATAGAGAAAGTCCAGAAAAAGCAAGAGGGCCGTGTGTACCAAGTAAAACTACTACAGGAGGTGACTTGAATGTAAATTTCTAAGAGATGCAATATTTCAGCAAAGGTTAAAAGCAGATCTAACTTTTTATTTTACGATACACATAGCGATTATTTATAATGGTGTTAAAAGATTAGGCAAATATTTAAAACATTATGCAATATAAACCATGAAACGTTTAATAAAAAATATTAATTTGGTAGGTACTTAATTAAATGTTGAAACATGGTATTTTCTCAATTTAATACAAGTATGTATGTAAGCGTAAACAAAAATATATTAACAACAAAATACATTGTTTTGAAAAATTCACTAAAATGTAAAAACATAAAAGAACTTTTATGTCGAATTAAATAAAAACTGAGGTCATACCTTTTGGAAAAATGTTAGATGCCTGAGTTTAAAAGACCTCTATAAACTTAGCATTACCACTTAAGAATTGGATATTCGCAATATATGCATTAATTGTCGTGAATTTGTCGTAAATTTGTCGTGAAAGAAAAAATTTTGTCGCGCCACCCGTTTTCCTGAAAAGGGTATGTAATGCTAAGTTGAGTCTCAACTTAGCATTACCACCCCAGAAAAAATTAAAAATTTTAAAAACTAATCTATGAAATAATTGTCGTAAATTTGTCGTGAAAGAAAAAAATTTGTCGCGCCACCCGTTTTCCTGAAAAGGGTATGTAATGCTAAGTTAAGTCTCAACTTAGCATTACCACCCCAGAAAAAATTAAAATTTTCAAAAACTAATAAATGCATTAATTGTCGTGAATTTGTCGTAAATTTGTCGTAAAAGAAAAACAATTGACGCGTCATCCGTTTTCCCGAAAACGGGCAGTGAGCAATTTTGAGATTTCGCAGCTAAATCTTAGTGATCTTTAAGCTTTTTCACAATACGAAGATGTAGTATATTTAACCTTGTCGCGCAATTGTAAATTTTTGGTGAAACAATCATTATATTACGTTCCGCTTTTACTTTTCAATATAACCTTTTGTGGTGTTTGTGTAAATATTTTGGATTTTGCATTGTTTTAGAAATTATGAAAAAAACAAACAGGTGTTTAAAAGCGACGCACCGCGCCAATACCCTAAAATCAGTGATTCTTAGAACGGGTCTACACTATGCGTATTCAACAGATGCGTATTTCCGCTTCGTATTTTCTGCAAGAGAGTTGTTGCGTACACATTGTGCAGATTTCGGCCGCGTATTTTCGGCAAGAGCGTTAAGAGAGGGACCAGCATGCGGAGGTACGTATTTTCGGCGGTATACTGCGTGGTTATGTATTCCACGCATATATCGCTTACCGGCGACAGTAGTGGTACATCTCAAAAATATTTAAAATCCCTTAAATAGTAGAGCGGCGTAGGGCATAAAAAAGGGGTTCGCCTGCACCAAGGTGATGATGGTTCCAAGCTATATTTTTTGAAACTTTGATATCTCCTGACTACGAAAATATATCTTGGCCTCACCCTCTCTCGGTCATGCCCCCTCCGCCCCCTTTTAACCCCTTAAAATTAATCCTTCAATATCTTAGTAACCAACAGTGATAGAACAAAAGTTTTATTACTGTAGTTTGTGTAGTGATCTCTAGATTATACGGGTCTACACTACGCGTCTTCAAGAGATGCGTATTCCCGCTTCGTATTTTCTGCAAGAGAGTTGTTGCGTACACATTGTGCAGATTTTGGCAGCGTATTTTCGGCAAGAGAGTTTCAGCCTTGCATCTTATCACTACCCTGTATTATGATAGTCTTACTCTATTATTTAGTGGTTCTGTTGCAAATGTACATCTATGCTGCATAAACCTGCACTACGTTATTCGCTATTAACGTTTTTTGTATCTAGGTAGGCCTCTATGATTGTCTACATTTTATGTAGGTATAATGTTAAAAAAAATCTTGGATTTTGGTTTTGTTAAAATCTAAATAACAAAACCTTTTTTGAAATGGTGTTTCTCGAATTAAAAGCTATTTTTAGATCAATTTTACTCAAGATGCAGACAGTACATTATAAGTCAACTTTATATGATTTTATAGCTATGCAGACGACACAAAGCACTTACTTGGGAGGCGGAGTCCGATTATTGTTTTGTTTACATTAACTTAACACTCAACGTTTTAAAATTGTAAGTACAAAGAGGCTAAATTTTACGATATAACTTTATTTCTGAGGCTTGAAATTTTTGATGTTTTGAAATACTTAAATCAAAATACCAAATTGTTATGGCTTAGCAGGTGCTGGAGAAATATTGCTGTAATGTAGAATAATTTAAAATGTTATGTTTTGTTTTGTTTTATCTAGATGGCGAAAATAATCGCGAAAGTTAATGAGAAAGAAAAACATATATGATTGATTCCAACAAATACTTCAAGGCAACATAGCCAAAATATCCTGGAATATGGCCGTACCTAGGGTGGGATCAAATGGGATCAATCCCCCCCTGAAATGTTCAGGACTTAACAATTATAAAATATTTAGAAGTGATAAGTAGTAGATATATGGGCAATTCGCATTGTTTGATGACACTCTGATTTTTTAGATTTTTACTTATAACAGCTAAAAACATGCGTAAACTCAAGTTTGGTTAAGTATTCTAATTTTCAAGAAAACTAAAATACTAAGCGTATTTTATAGATAAGTGCATGCAAAGTAAGTGGCAAAATATTCTCGTCCTCTAAATTTCACTCATGTTCCCCAAATTTTCTTTCAATTTCTAAAAAAACCACTTGATAACACCAATAATGTTATTTATAAACAGTTGTGTTTTACATAATATTACTTGACGTGACTGCAAAATTAACCCAAGATTCGAGCAGCTGTTGAAAAATAGTTTCATTGTGCTTTTTAACTTGATTTATGCCCAGTCAATGATAATTTTTGCTTGACAAATATAAATTTGACTGGGTTGATTTATTTTTTAGTCATGCATAGAAGGCTATTGGGATCTTCAAAAAACATTTTTTTTAAAATTTTTACTCAAAAAAAGTTTGTTTCAAAAAAGACAACCTCCAAAATTTTTGATGGCGTCTGTCTATGACACGATAACTCAAAAATCAATAAATATACGTTAGCCATGTAACTGCTAACGTTCCCATTTTGAGAACACACAGTATCAGAGGAATTTAAAAATAAAACTAAATATTTTTAGTAATTAGGCAATATGTTCCGTTTAATGAAAATAAATCTTTTTTTCATCCATTTTGTTAAAAACAAAATTCATAATTTAAGCTTTTATGATATTGACCCTTTGTACATTTTTTATAATAAAAACCCCAAAAACTACTTTTTTTAAATAAATTTTCGTATTAGCTATTCAATAAACCTATCCAGTAAATAGTTTTGCACTTAAATTTATTCTTTAGCTTTTGAGAAAACCGTCTTACAGTTACATTAGGCATGTGGCAAAATCGGGGCATCATTTTTTTCTAATTAATGTTTAACAAAAATAAAGCTTCCCGAACACCAAGTAGGTCTTATGAATGGACTGTACGCGCCTGCAGGCGCCTTTTTTTTATCTAGCAAAATGCAGATTATTAAATAAAAAATAGGCGTTTTTATGGTAGATTAGAAACACAAGACTCCAGGCGAGCACAATGTGTAAAAAATTATATACCTAACTTTAAAATCACAAAATACAGTACAATCCCGATAATCAAAATCGCGATTTTCCGAAATCCGGTTTATCCGAAACAAACTTTAAAAACAAAATCCCGATTAACCAAAAAAATTCGCATTATACGAAACGCGTCTGGGATTCACCTATACTTCTAGGTGGTGCCCCTCGGGGTTTCACGGCAATACGACGGTCTAAAATGCGAATTGGTTTAGTTAGCCGACAGAGTGTTACAAATGTTTTTAAGTCGATCTAATGATATACGCATCCTAAACTCCTATTTTCCAAAAAAAAAATCGGATTAACCGAAATTTTGATTATCCGAAATTACTTTGGTCCACATTATTTCAAATAATTGGGACTGTACTGTAAATTGAAATTCTGCGTTGGATAGAATTTCTTGCAAGCATTTTTGTAATAACTAAAAATACTTTCAGAACTTTGGTATTTGAGATATTGAAAAGAAACGCAAAATTCAATTTTAAAGCAATATTTTTCACCCAATGGACTATTTCGTTAATCTCAATATCTTTTAGTTGGGAAGGTATTAGATCCGTTGTAATTCGTTTATGTATGTATGTACTTTTGCAACGGACATGGAACCAGTGGCGTAGCTATCGTTGGGCAAACGGGGGCAGTGCTCGGGGCCCCGGCGTAAAAGGCAATAAATTCTAAAATCTAATAAAAAACTTGTTGTTAAACTAAATTTTAACTTAAAATGAACATTTTGTGTTTTTTTTTTAACAAACATTACTTAACTTTTATTAAAATTTTCGCTTGCGGCGCATTTTGTTTTCATCTGGTTCTTAAGTTCAGAGGTTAGACCTATTAAAAACAGTAACAAAAAAAAAGTTTTTACTGCCTTCATGGTTTCTCTCCCATTGGCGTAGCTAGCCTTGCTTTTCAGGGGGGGCCGTGGCCCCGGTATATCTTGAACAAAATGCAAACATAGGTTTTAAAGAGTCGTGCAAAGTGTGCAATGAATAAAAAAAAATACGCGCATTAAATGTTCTAATATTTTAATATAACAAATTTAATAATACATTTACCAACTTATTTATATGTATACACAGGAAGTATGTAATTCAGCAATTCTACAAGTCGACCTCAACATCTTTTTCTATGAATAACAATGACAAACCTGAGTGTCTCTCTTGAGTCATAGTTGTTCTAAGCCAATTAAAAACTCTCCTCATGGCAGAGAAAGACCTCTCGCACGTTGCACTTTAAATTGGAAGAATACTCGCAAGTTTAAAAAGTTGGTAGAGGTTTGGATAGGTGTTTTCTGCCATATGTTGTTTGATAGAATCATGAGCACCAGTTTGATTTAGCCGAAAAATACAATTCTTTAAAACGGTCATTTCTGCTCTTAGAGCAGAAGTATTAATATTAAAAATTTCCCGGTATTGCTCGACGAATTTATTCCATTTAGCGACGTGGGAAAACTTAATATGAAAATGGTTAATATGAAAATGGTTATGAAAATTTCCATAAGACACTAAACGCTAACCTCAAAAAAACTAAAAAGATTATTATATTTATTTTAGAAAAACAGTTTAAAAAGGTCCTAAAACCTTACGACATCTACATACAACCCGATTTCGGAAACAGAGGGGCAAAGGTCGCTGTCCTTATTAAATGCGAAATTCAACTTACACTTCTATAATATTTTACAAGATATCGCCAATATGTATGAAATATTCAATATGCATAATTATGTTTAAATTTAAAAAATATTTTCGGGAAATTGCAGAAGTGCAGAAAAGTTACCGATAATTTAAAGAGAAAAAGCCTAATTCCGCAAGACAAGGGCTTTTTCCTGAAATGTAAACATTATCTGAATGATTTTAAATTTTAATGCACCTATTTTATTTGAATATTTCCCGAATAATAATAGAAAAGTATGTATTTTCAGCGTCATGTTCTTTTACTAGTATATCTTAGGGGGGGCCAGGCCCCCCCTGCCCCCCCCCCCCCCTAGCTACGCCAATGTTTTCTCCTCTGGACAACCTGGATCCGCCACTGTAAATGTATATTTTATATGCATAAGGTTAATAAAATAGCTTGCTTTAAAAAAGCTAGCTTTAAAATACGTAGCAAAACGATGATTAAAAAAATGATTTTGCAAATTGAAAAGTAAGAAAAAGGAATTTTATTTTATTATTTTGGCAAAAGACAAATTTTAGTAATATTCTTATCAAATTATGAGGGCCCCCAAAAAATTTTTTGACCCGAGGCCCCGTGACTTCTAAAGCCGCTGTATGGATAGCAAGAAAGAAACAGCCACTAGAACTATAATTTTTCGAATAGGTTTATTCAGTTTATCAGAAATAACCAGAAATATTAGTTTGAAATTAAAACATCCACCTAACCAATCCCTCGCCTCCTAATGAACAATATATCCAACCCCTAAACTGCGAGTTAATTACCCCTAACTGGCGGTTGGGATCATGACACCTCCCTGCCTCGTTACACAAAGGCTTATGGCCCATAAATCATAATTCATATTTTATATTATGGGGGTGCTTTCAGCTTTCAGTAAAGGGAACAATATGGTTTTGCGGTTAGCCGTTTGTGCAAACTTACGCGGATGACATGATTTTTAAATTAAAGAGACCACTTGTTTACTTTAGATGCTAACACCAGAATTTACAAACTAAACCTAACTCTGGAATAAATCTTGTGAAAGTTGTTAAACTGTTAAAACTATCTAGATGTCACACGTCATGTAGTTTGTGAGCAGAAACGTTGTAAATTTGCACTATTCCAAGCTTAATCAGATGCTGTATCAAAATTAAAATATCTACAGGGGTTTTCAAAATATCGAACAAAAACTAAAAATTGAGTTTGTGAAATTTCTTCGTCATCTTGTAAAGAAATTGTTTAAAAATTTTATAGTTTTGTCCGGCCAATCGAATGATCTTATCAACGAATTTTTTATAGAGCTTCTAGTTTTTTTGAAACCTTAGCCAACCTCGTTTTTGTTATGGCCGGTATATTGAATTCAATGTTTTTCAACCGTGTATGACAAGGCTATCTTTAAGATAAAAAAAAAGTTTTTCGCGTAGTTAGCTGTGAAACAAATGTTGTAATTGTATTTGTTGTTATACCTACATACGTAAATATCTGGCAAAACTTTGCCACTTATTTAATTTCTAAGTTCAAGTTTTTTATTTTCTAAGTTTGGCCAAAAAATAATACAATTTCTAAAAATTTATAATTAATAATAAGTAATTACCCCTGACAAAAGCCAAAAGATAGAAAAAGGAATAAATGGATAAGAAATTAAACGAAAGTAAGGGATGTCAGAGGAGAAGTAGCAAAATTAAAATGGAAATTTGCCGGTCATAATATCACACAGAAAGACGATAGATGGATCAAATGTATTGTAAACTGGAGACCTTGGGAAAATAAAAGAAGTTGGGGAAGACCAGAAATGAGATGCGCGGACGATTTGAAGAAACATGCGGGAACTAGCTGGATGAACACGGCGACAGACAGGGAAGGGTGGAAGATATTGGGGGAGGCCTATGTCCAAATATGGATCGAAGAAGGCTAAATAGAAATAGAATTGTCCCTCCCACCAGAACCCGAAAAAATATACAAAGCATAAGGGCGGATAGCTACAACAGGTAAGTTAATGGCTGAAAAGAATTATATTTTTGTTGACTTGCTTTTTCAGAAAAGTGCCCACGGAAAAAAGCGCACAGAGGAAAAACTTAAACAATAATAACCGAAACCAAATGATAATGAATCCACAAAATTTCGAATAAATTGCAAAAAAAATGATCAGAGTATTGCAATATTACACCGTGAAGTTGGAAAAATGGTACATTTTCCAAGCCATTGATTTACTTACTTCGGACTACTTTCAAAATTTACCTATATACAGGGTGTCCCATAACTTAGGAGTCATATTGCAGCAGGTGATAGACGAGGCAACTTCTGATAAAAAGTTTATATAACATCGATCAACACTCATCTGTTTTTAAGATATTGAATTTTTTTTGCTTTATTTGTCTTATTATGAACAATCCACGAAGTGATCCTGCATGAGTGGCAAAGGGAATGTGTGATATCAAGCACTTTAGTAAAAAGTTAGACACAAAGTAAGTGCTACTTATTTAAATTACCACATAGAATTTTCTATGCTGGGCAAGACTGATATTAGGTGCCAACTGAATAGTGCCTATAGGCAAAACATTACCGAACATAATGAAAATGTGATTGCTCTACAGGGCCATGATGAGTCTGAAACTGGTGCTAATCCCAGCACTTTTCGCATGTAAAAGAAGGGCGAATAGGCTTTATCTATAAACAAATAAACTAAAAACTACTCCAAGTAGCTGCTTGTTTGTAAAATGCTAAAATAAAATTGTTTAGGTAAGTTTTTTTATCTCCTTTTCCATGCATTATAAATTTCTGCCCCCCCCTCAATTTATAACGTCACCAGCCGCCACTGTTTATGATAAAATAATTAACTAAAGATTGATCAAATTTAAAAAAAAAAATTATGTAAAATTTGGAAGTATACGTGCACATGTGCACTGATGGAGGAACCGCCATGCCACTAAAAACAATCAAACAATGAATTCAGGATGTTGTACATTCTAGTCTATAATTTCTGTCATCAGATATGGGCAACCTTGCCTACGAAGAAAAAAATGGTAATAGATGGCGCGTAGGTCGAGTAATTACGTGACAATTAATATGCGCGAGGATGGTGTGCCCCGCTGCGTTGCCGCGAGGCCAGCGTGTAATGCGCCCGGCTTTATCGTCATCGTATGTTATTTTAATAGCGGCACTTTACGCGGATCAAGTGCGTGTTCTATGTATCAGCCGTACGATAGGGCCGTACCCTGGTCATAACTTAATCGCAGGCATGGACGGAATAGGAAACAAAGAAAGAAACAAATTTAAAAAACATATTGATCGCCCGATTTTAATACAATTTGGTACCTAGGTTTTGCATCTAGAATGTTCCATTTAAAAATGCATAAAATCCATAAGTTAAAAAAAGGGGGGGGGGGTAGATTTCAAAAATTAGAGTTCTGGAGCTTAGGTGCCTATAAATTGACAGAGTATTTATTAAGTTTATTTGAAACCTTGCGGGCCTTTTGTGTATATAGAGTGATAGTTCCTTATAGAGAACAAGTTAAGAGCTAAAATAGAAAGCAGACTACGACCCATCCGACCAAGATTAAAAGGCCCTTAATATCACTTTACACCTATATGTACGCCATATCGACTTTGAGATTCTGATTAAAGCAAAAGCACCAACTAGAGGAAGGATACTCAATTTGTATAGACTACGAGAATATAAGTCCCTAAACTTCGAAAAAATTAAATGATCCATCGATACTACAATGATCAGGACGCTTATTCTTGACTGACCGTAAGGGTTTGGTGAGGTGAGAGCTCACCACTCGCAGATCTGGCCCTAAATCTAGGGGGGCGGTAATGGTCGACGGAAAAATATTTGTGCATTTACTTTTTTTCGAGGGGGGGGGGCTAATTTTTCGTTAAGCCCTTTATTTATTAACTAAAAGTGCATATATTTTTTCTTAGGAGGGGTAATTGCCACGTTACCCCACTCAAATCCGCGCTTGGCACTCACCAAGCCTCAAGACGCTATTCTTGACGGCCCCTGAGGTAAGATGTCACTTTCACGGGTGAACTTAAGTTCACCACCCTTTTTCTACGGGGAAATGAATCCACGGGAACTGTTGTGGTATTACGCTTAACTGTCAGTTTAGTTTGAACAAGCTTTTCTTGAAATTTGAAGGTCCTTCAATTAATAAGTCTATCAAAACAAAATAAAACAAACAACCAAATGTAAGGTTGGAAACACCACAATAGCTCACGGGGAAAAGATAACATTTCGCTTACCTCACCAATAACCGTCCGGCTGTATGAAGTTTCGTTTCTGGTAATTTATATTAAAGGGAGATGAGAAATGGCATCCCGAAATAGGCATTTTCTGGGGATAAGTTGCTTCTCATGTCAAAACCTACCTGCTTAGTAAGATAAAATTGAATTTAATGACACAGTTACCTTTATTATTAATCTGTATTTGGGTAGGTTTGGTTTGGTTCGGTTTAGAAGAGAAAGTAATCAACTAGCAATAGGAAAGCCATAAAATTTTATGTGCAAAACCTACTTAGGAAGATATAATTAAATTAACTGTAAAGGGGCCTACAGACACGGGAACATTTCTAGAGATTAGTACGCGCGTACAAGTTTGCGCATACTAATCTCTTCGTGTGTAGACAATAACGCGAGCAAATCTCTCGGTGTCTAGGCAAAACGCATTGATAATATCGTGTTTATGTTTAGAACGTTTAATTTTGTCTTCGTGTGTGTAGGCAATTCCACCAAACGTACATGTATGCAGAAATTAGTTCGCGCGTACTACTCAAGAAATGCTCGCGTGTCTGTAGGCCCCTTAACAGTGACCAATCATAAGCTGTATCTAGGTAAAATAACGCTCATCTGCATATGAGGCAGGTTAGGTTTGGTTTGGTTCGGCTCAGTTTAGAACAGAATGTAACTTGCTAACAAGAGGGAAGCCAATAAATTACTTAATTTTCAAAGAATCGCTCATTTAGGTAAGGTCAGTTTAGGTTACGTTGCTGGTACCTGGTTATTTCACTAAAATAAATTAAAATTTTTTAAAGCAGTTTTAGTCATTTCAAACATTTTTTACTTCGATGTACTTCCTCTAAATTGGAGAAAAAACATATTTTTAGTTAGGCTATTGATTATCGAAATTTTCTTACTGACTAAAGCCAAGAATCTATCCTTCAATTTGATAGCATAGCTGACTTTAAAATCTACTTGGGATGCAATTAACATGTGACCTTTTTCGGATCGGGTATAACTATACTTAGTGGTGACCAAACTAGTCTGACTCGAGGTTGCTTGGTACCCTTCTCACCGCTTGTAAAATCTGTCCTTTCGGAACACACCAGGAAGAATCTAAATTTGCGATGCCTCGGGGGTTCGTTACAATCATGCAACACGGTCAATATATGATACATAAATCATCTTCAAACACCCTCCGAAGCGTGGCACTGAAGTCAACGTTACCACGTCTTTAAGGTAACGCGGCTCGCCCCACTCAATCCAGTTTCAAATGTTTGTTTCAAAATTCTGTAACTTCTTAAAATTAAAACTATAAGATCACTAACCAGATTGAACTTGAAAGCCCTCGATTATCAGGCTGCTGCTAAGCATGCTCAGACAATCGTTTGGCTCCAGAGTGAGCTGATCGGACTGCGTATTTACGTTTCCATGCTCATTTCACGTCGGCGCGGTTTTGAAATAGACACGGAAATGTTACAATATATTTGGGTTCAAATACGTGTTTATTTTAAGAGGTTTGATCTCGAAATGAGCACGGATCTGTAAGAGAACATCGCTCATTAAACTATTACAAAAGCGTATTCAACTGTCAGGTTAAAACGCTAACATAACGAAAGCTAATCAATCAAATCTAACCGAACCGAACCAAAGCAAACTGAACCAATAATTTTTTTCAAAAAAAAAACTTTCCGGGATCCTAAAGGATGCGAATCCGAACCGAAACGAACCGAATTGAACCAAACCGAAACGAACCGAACCAAAGCAAACTGAACCAACAATTTAAAAAAACTTTCCTGACTTCTTTCCCGGGATCCTAGAGGGTGGAATAGTGTTGTAGTTTAATTTAGTTAGGTTTGGTTCGGTTTAGTTAGGATCGGTTCGATTCGGATTCACATTCTCTAGGATCCCGGGAAGAAACTCAGGAAAGTATTTTTTTGAAAAAAATTATTGGTTCAGTTTGCTTTGGTTCGGTTAGATTTGCTTGATTAGCTTTCGTTAGGTTAGGTTTTTGAAACTTTCTATTTTCATGTGGTTAGAACTCAAGTGAAAATCATTTAAATCATTAAAATTTATTAATAACAGAACAACATTTGTCGTCGTAGTTGCCGGTGTAAGACAATGAACACTGAACTTTGCAGGTATAGTTAATGGAAGAGTGTTCTTCAAACTTCAAAGAATTTCAAAATCTTGAGTAATATTAGTACAAATACTTTTAAACTGCTCTATAATTTTCATATTAACAAACATATAACCTCAAAATCAAACAAATAAACAACGTGAATCCAATTTAAGTTTCAAATGTGCACTAATAAGTAAACCCCTGCGCTGAGTAATTCAATACAAATCCGTGCCTTGTTCGAGCCTCGGCGCCTTAAAATCAACACGCATTTGTAACCAAATATGTTGCAACATTTCCGTGTCTATTTCAAAACAGCGCTGCCGTGAAATCAGCACGGAAACGTAAATACGCGATCGGACTTGGAAATCAACCTGCACAAGCACAAGCCGGAAAGGCCTGTTATTCCTTGGGCCACGACTTGACTTAATTGTAATGTCATTTATGCAAGGTGTCTCCAGAACCGGACTAGCGATAAAATTTAAATGAGGTCTGTAAGATAAGAAAAGTGTACATTAAAATAGACATGAAACGAGTTTTTTTTAAAGCAAGTTAATTGCTAAAGTTAAAGTTTATTATTAAGAGAGCGCTAAATTTGATCTCTCTTTATCTTTATATAGAGTATGTCTCGGAAATTTGAAAAAGAATATTTAGCAAAAACCACACATAAATTTTAAGAAAAAGCGTAGTCAATTTTGGCCCAAAAAGGCTAATAAAGATAATTGATGAGAAAAAACGTTTTATTAAATAATTAAATAATAAATACTAAATTCATTAATGGCCCATCGCACCGACTTTTTTTTTCGTTACTTAGCCTAAAGTGTCCTTATTACGTCATATTGTGATTATATTAAGACACGCTTTAAGCTATGGAACCGAAAAAAGTCGGTGGGATGGACCCTAAAATATTAGATATGGGTTTAATAATAATTTTAAGATCTGTTTAGTTTAGGTCTCAAGCTAATACTGGCATAAAAACAAGGATACTGTTCACGTGTAATAGACATTTAGGTAAGGCCTTCAAAGAGGGATCCAGTATCCCCTCTTAAGAAGCAAAAGCAACGTTCGGGTCCCTTTGAGACGACAAACTGTCAAAGATAATTTGCACAAGGAGTAATTGTATATAACTGTGTTAACGCTAATCGCGTATAGCTGCGACTAAAATATAGCCAGCTACCATGCGCTAATTTCGAAGTAAGCAGTTATACGGACAACTTTACGTATTTCTGGCGATCCCAAATGATCTTTGCTTTCTAAATTTGATGATTCCCTTACACGTTAAGCCGCGTAGTCATTAGCTGACGGACCCGGTGAGCGAGTCGTTACAGTAACTGATACTGCTGGTCAATGTGACACCCTTGTAATGCTAGAGAGGCATCTACTAAAAACAAAATTGCGGGCGCATAAAAGCATCTTTTTTGGTATAAAAACTGTACTTTTAGTAATAATCAAAACAATGTAGTTCGCCTGAATTTATAGATTATTAATGCAAAAATTTTCGCCTACAAAATTACTTCTAAATGTAATTAAATTTTTTGTCTACGGGACATAAATTACCCCCTACAACTTTTTCTAGATTAGAGGGTGCCAAAAAACCTTTTGACACTTGTCGCTATCAGATCTTGCTACGCCACTATATCATATGACCAAGGGGGGGGGCATAGATAACCGACAGACGTAAGACCACTTGGAAGTTTAAGGTAATTTTCTTTTGCTGTCACTTTCTATGTAAGCAGATTGCCATGGTACCTTATGGCCCTCCCTTACGACCGCCGATGTCGTAGGTGTAGCATGTACCTAGCTATGCGGTACAAAAAAAACCATTCATATAACAGGGCTGTTCGAAAAACGACCTGACGGCCTGACCAAGAAAAACACCGAATTTCAGATATTTAATTTTTTTATTTTTCTACATAATCTCCTTCCAATTTAATACATTTGCTCCAGCGATTCTCTAGCTTCTGGATCCTCTCAGTAAAATAAGTTTTTTCGAGTCCTGCAAAATGCGCTGTGGTTTCACACTTTACCTCTTCATTTGAAGTGAATCTTCGCCCGCCGAGTCAGATCTGGGAAAAAGTAATAGTCGCTCGGTGCTACATCAGGTGAATAGGGTGCGTGTGGAAGCACCTTATATTGTATCTCGTGCAGTTTCGCAGCAACAATCCGTGAAGCATGAGCAGGTGTGTTATCGTGGTGAAAAAGCACTTTCTTTTTGGCCAGATGTGGATGTTTAATCTGGACAGTATGTTGGCATAATAATCTCCAGTGATACTACGCCATGCTCTAAAAAATCCATCAGCACCATACCATGAGAGTCCCAGAAAACTGTAGTCATAACTTTTCCTGCAGAAGGTGCAGTTTTTGCCTTTTCGGGGGCCCTTCCACCAGGCCCAATCCAAGGCTTCGTTCTGTAGTGGTGAATCCATGTTTTATCTACTGTTATAAACCGGAAAAAATTCAGATGGATTGCGTTGAAATAGGTCCAAACATTTTTGGTCAGGTGTCAGTAAACGCGGCACCCATATAGTGCACTGGGTCTACTGAGATCTTTGCCATCTTATACCTGATTCCCACCAACGACTTTCTCGTGGGTGTCCGCTCACGCGTCACATGATCTCAATATGAAATGTTACGACAGTCATGTGACGCGTGCGCGGGCACACACGAGAAAGTCCTAGGTGGGCACCGGGCTTTAGCTAGTTCACGCACCTTTAATCGGCGGTCCATCAGTACAGCCTTGTGAATTTTTGTCACGTTTTCGTCTAAATTAGCCGAACTTCAATTTTATCATAATAATTGTGCAAAAACACAGTTGCTTTTCTAATCCCAAAAACATCGTACGCACTCGAAACTCTGCAGCCGACTAACTACAAGTTCTAGCTTGAAAAGCGTCAGAAAATTTTTGTGATTTTAGCCATCTCTGTTTTAGGCCGAGGACTTTTCGAACAGTCCTCGTAGTAGGTATGGAATGCTATTGTGAAAAAAAATTGTTTATTTTAACTCACAATAAGTTATTTTTTTCAAAAAAGGCCTAATTGCGAGAAGGCCTTATTGCGAACTGCAAGAAGGTATTAGTAGAAAATCATAATTCAAGAACCACAGCAGCTTACCAAAACAAGGTTTTTAAAGTTATACAAGAAATTATATCTATTTTTCAACAAAATTTTTCATAACGTTAAAGCCGAGAACAGCAACAGAAGTTTGCTGTGCTTTCCAATTCACCAAGAGAATATTTTCTTGATATAGCTCAAAAAATGTCTTGCCTCTTTATTTTAATGTGAAACAGAAATTGTTTTATAATAAATTGGAACCGAATTAATCTAGGCACCGTTTTCTCTGGAAGCAAAATATTACTTATATGAAGACAATTTGCTTTGTTACAAAATGGAGTATACTGAAACAAAACAATTAAAGGAGAAAAATAAAGTCTTATTTTAAGAATAAACGCTGCGTTGAACTAAAAATAAATATTTTAATTCAAAATAAATTGGTAAAAAAATTAATTCAAGAAAAGTACGTGTTTTCATTGAAGATAATTTTTTTTACCGTCGATTTTGTTTCCGAGGGGAACACTTTTTGGCTATCCTGGTATTTTTGTATCATGCACCCCTTTCGAGGAGTTACGACGATAACTTTACCACCATATTTTGAATAGGGAAAAGTTGGTCGAGTTATTCTTACCTAAAGTCTAATATTAAAAAACATTTCTTATTATCGGTTTAATGAAAAAAAGTGCATCGGTGCATGCGGACAAAAACATATTCCTAAAAGTGTTTTAATCTGACAAAATCTTTGTACCTTGTCATAAATATTGCAAGTTTTTCCTTAATAATTTGTGTGTGTGTGTGTGTATTTAGCTTTTATGGCCTGGATCGAGCCAACTGGCCAGCATCTCTTCTTTAATATTTAATATAGTACTTTTTTTGGTGAAATACAAACTGTCTTGGAATACAAGGAAAATAAAACGATGTCTATCAAACACGGAGCAAGCAGCGCCGCGCGGATTGGCCCTCCTTAAACTCTAAACAAATAAAAGCAACGTTACACATAAAGGACTTTGATTTCCATTACTTAATTACACAGAACGTATAATTTTAGAAGGGGGATGGAAATTAGAAGCAGCCAGGCAGCCGGGCGGTTACGGAAAAACGAAAGCTATCTCCCCTCTCTTGCCTTCTCCGTTCCCTTTGATACAGAGCAGGCGATTCGTTGTCCAGAGGTCATTCAGTTATAATAATATGTATACAACTTTGTTTTGATAATCCCCATCAAAAGTCGTCAAAACCCTTGTAAAGTCTCCTTCATCGAGTCTCACACTCTTGTCAGCTCCTTGAAGTAATTTTTTTTCTGTTTCTTCATTGAACTTCCTGCCTTAAGGGAAATTCTGGCTGTACCAGATACCCCACTTAGGCGCCATTCATACTATCCGTACCGGCTGGCTAAACGTCTGAACCGATTTTGACAAAAAGGGTGTTTGAATTGCTACTGAGCCCGAAGGTGCTATAGGCTCTATTTTTTAAACAGGAAGCAACATGGCGGTCATCAGACGCCATTTTGTCACATGGTGTAGGATTTAAGGCACACAAATTACCTACATTTCAGGCGATTGTAATGCCATTCCCTTGATCACCAATAATTGCAAATGACCTCTAATTTGCTGTAATTACTTTGTAGTCCTACCTGCTTCCGCAACGCAAAAGAACTATGCATAAAGGAAAAAAACGGATATCAAAAAAATCGCACGCGAAAAAAAACCGTACAGTGGAAAAACTTACAATAATAACACCGGTAGGTACATAAAATCAGGAAGCGGTCTGCACATTAGACGAGACCTACCTAGTATGTACCTACCTATATGCTTTTCGGTGAACTATCTAAATGTTGTCAACAAATAAAAATTTTACCTTATACTAGATAAGACCAGAGACCCTGTATTTATGACATATCTGAAAGAAATAGAGACGCGACCCACCCATTAAAGTCACTCAAACTCACATTTTTTGGCAATGTTATTTTCTTGCCAACTTCATTGGCGTTTTAATAATAGTTATTTACTTAACTAGCGCGGAAAGTGATACATTTACGCACGCGACGGCAGTTGCCCGAACGACGCTTTGCGCACGCTAATTTATAATTAAAGTTTTACATAAATTGCAGTCACTCTATATATTGCTTTTATGTCACTTGATATACTAGATGACACTGACAAGTTTATTTGATATTTACCGTCAGGCGTCAGGTTTTTAGTTTAATTTGTCTTTGCGGCGTCAAAATGGATTTTGGAATTTGTGCTGGAAATGAAGATTTTGAACTGCCAAGGTTAATAATTGTTATTTTTACAAAATAAAATTATAATTATATACTGTTATAAAACCAAAAAATTTGGCTCGAATTTATACCGATTATAAAAATGTCATTTCTTATTGTTATTATAAATTCTATTTGGACCAAATAGTATCATTTTTTACAAAAAAAAACAGCGTGCGTAAAAAAAATTCTGCATGCGAGAAGTTGAACTTTCCACATAAAAATTGGTGCGGAAAAACGCGTTTTACGCTCGCAAGTAGGAAAAATAATTTATGTTGTCAGCGATGAGTGACATCAATTATCATGCAACATATAAACAAATAGGTTTATCCGTCATCCCCTGTAAATGTTTGTCAAAAATCGTTTATTTTTATTTTCCGACACTTATGAATTAACAGGGACGGAAGGTGCTATAGGCTCTCTTTAAACAAGGCTAGAATATAGAGGACCCATATTTCCCTCCTTTGATTTTGAATTAAATAAATTTGACTTTGATAAGTTTGTTGCGTCTCTAATTCTTTAAAATATGTCATACAGGCTCTTTAGATATGACTAACCTCAATTAAAAAAAAAAATCAGAGACTATTTGGCCACTGCGCAGAACTACTTTATAAATCCACGTTTACATAATTAAAATAAAAATTTTTCTAGATTTTCATAACTGCAATTTTTTGCAATTCTCAAAATTTTGCGCAATTTTATTTGTGTGTCCGAAAAATTGCCACGTTTATTTATTTAATTTTCTCGAAGTTTTATGGTATACGGTCAAAATGAACCCCGCATTCGGATTCAGCGCACCGAAGAACTTATATGGAGAGGTAGGTCTAATGAAAGGTACAGGCAACTTTTTTATTTGGTGTGCCGGTGTAAGCTTTCAAAGACTTTCAAAATTTTAAATTTTTTAAAATACAAATATGTTTTTTAAAATTTTAAACCTTTATTTTATTTATGGTATAATAACCAACTTGTTGCCTTTTTTACATCGAACATTCGATTTCTAGAAGCTTAACTTTATTTAATTGTGCACTGTTTTACTATGTGCGCTATTTTCGGTGTGCGCTTTTATCCAGGTGCGCTTTTTGACGTGTGCGCTCTTTTCCTATGAGGGTCTTTCATGTGTGCTTTTGTCATATGGGCTGTTTTCCTGTGCCATAATTTAATGGGGGGTAATGGTCAAGCGGTGACTACGCTTGACCATTACCCCCCGCCCGCCCTTGCCTCACCTACCCACCCTCTTATTAGTAATAATTGTAGCTATAACTTTCACAAATTTAGAGCGATTTCAAAAATTCTTTCTGCACACGCTTTAAGATTTTTTTCAACACCATTTTACAAGATACAAAGCTGTATAATTATATAACTGCACTTTGGGCATCAAAACTTAAAGTTGAAGCATGTCGCACATTATAGGTATAGCTATCAATTTTGTGGGTGATCGGTGCTAGTAGGTACAAGTAGGTTTAACAGTTGGGTGTTTTTTTTAATTAAAAGTTTTTTTAATTAAAAATTTTATCTAAGTACATTACTCCTAGAAAAGTGAAAGTTATGACTAAAATAATCCAATAACCTGCACTCAAACTGTCACAGTTATATTTACAAAAAGTTGCTTAGTAATACAGTGGCGTATGAAAGTGTAGAGGTATGAGACATGAGACACCCTGTATATATACGCTTCAATCTGCTGTGCTCAGCTAATTAAATACGTTCATCATAAATTGATTAATATAAAAAAAATTATTGTGTGGGCTTAAGACCACACGGCAGAAGTGTAAACTTCAACAAGGCGAAATTAATAATACTGGCCCATAACATATTCTGCAAAGCGGACCGAACCGAACTCTTCTGTGTACGTGCCTTCATCTGCATCATCATATCGCTCGCTGAATGTTTCTCACAGTTAGTCAACTCGAGCCGATTTCACCCGAATGAGCGTTACATACCCGAGCCTGACGGCTCAGTTCAATTCACTACCCACAAAAACTGCTAAACGCGCCTAAAGCAGTTTAAACTTCAAAAAATTATTTAAGAATTCGAGCATTTTATTCAAACATTTATTGGTCAAACATGGATATCAAAAATGTGACAATCATGATAAGCTTAGGTATTTATACCACTATTTGGTCAATTAAATATATGTGAATTTTTTTTTTTATTTTTTTTTTTATTTGTCAAACACACTGTGTTTTTTTTATTACAATCTAGTCAGTAAGACTAATTAGCAATTTTGTTTTAACTTAATTTACTAGAAAAGTCAGATTTAAACTTAGGGTTCACTCAACAGTTCTCCCCGCTTTGTTTAGTCTGTAACTCACAATTGTGTTGTGTTTATAGCATTATTTTGTTTTATGTGTAATTCACTTAGTTTACTAGCTCAAACGGCTTCACTCTTTTTAGTCGTCGAACTAGCATAGTATTGTCTAGAAGCTGAATTGCTTCCACATTCACATGCCGATGGAGTCTATCTTCATGGCTTTTTGCGTACTTTTTTATAGTCTCTGCTACAGTTTCGATTTTTAGATCTCGATGAAGGTCACTATTTCGAACGTACCAAGGTGCATTCACAATGTTTCCTAATACTTTATTTTGAAATCTCTGTACAACTAGAATGTTACTCTCTTTAGCACAACCCCATAGTTGAATACCATATGTCCATACCGGTTTCAGTGTGAATAACACGATATACAGCCAGTGGCGGCGCGTAAAACTTTTGAGGTGCACCCAATTGCGGCGCAGACGAAATTTTTTTTTGAGTGCCACGCCCAACGTTTTTTTGGGCCATTGAGTAACTACGAAATCCTCGAAATCAAAATAACACGGCCCGACCGATAACGCCAAGTTGTCTTAGTGCTTTAAAGTGCACATAAACTAGCTTTAACAGCCAATGGTAACCGTTGACGCGGGTGGCATCACGGGAGTGCGGGCGGGATTCTGTGTACTGTAAATTTGTATATGGTCATTTCGTCGTCCCTTTCTATATTTGGTAATTAGAATGCGATATAACATGTATAGTACAATGAATAGAAGAGTTTTACCCTCGGTTTTACCCTACAAAAGGTCCGGTAGTTAGAAATCTGAGTTTTCGTCACCCCCACCACTGTGCTTCCTCCGCCATCTTGAAAATAACATCAAAAATTTGCACTTTTTGTAGTTTTTTGCCTTTAACTTCGTTCCAGTACACTAAATAACAAAAAGAGAGAAATTTTTTAGAGGATATAATTATCTACAATTGGGTGGTACTATGGTTGTTCTGCGAGCAGTAATAACAGAGCTAGGTAATTTCCACAAATGACTAAAATCACGTGCTTGGGCAAATTTTCAGATTTTTTCTAATTTAGACGGCGTAAGCTCCGAAATACTTTGTTCTAGGGTAAAAGTTCTAAGAACATATCTTGTAAAGAATTTTATTAGCTACAAAATCCATTCTTTAAATGTATTTTTAAGTATTGTAATGGAGTGGGAGTAACTTTTAACTTAAAGTAAGTAAGTTAGAAAATAATCATTTTTTTAAATTTAGTGCTTTAAACAGCACGTTTTTTATTTTTTTGTGACGTACAAAAAGGTAAGAGAGTTTAGGGGTCAAACACTTCATTAAACTAACCACCTCTTCAAAACCCCCCCCAGACCCCCCAAAATCTAACATATTTAGGTTTTCTCAAATTTTCTCAAAAAATACGCTTCTAAGAGAAAAATGTGTAATATACTTTATTATAGACAATGAAATTTTCTTTTGAAAAAGGTACAACTCGGTCGGGGTCAACTATTTATAAACTCTACAGCGGCGTCCGTTAATTGAATAATGATGATTTATTCGATTTTTTTTTAAACCAAGGTTTATAGAACAAAATGTGTTATACATTATTGTAGCAAATAAAACTTCCTTTAAAATGCTGTACAAGAAAGTCGGATTGGTTTCATGGTTATAAATTTAGAGGCGCCCGTAAATTTAACCAATTTTAAAAAATCACAAATTAAAATATTTTTGTTACAAGTTTTATCTAATTTTTTCAAACACTAAGCCTAATTTTAAAAAATGCTATGATGCACTTTATTGACAGTAAAATTCTCTTTTTAACGGTGTATAACTCGCTGGGGTTTGACTTACAACGAACCCGCCACACAGTGTATCGATATGGGAAAAAAAGTGGACATCTGGGTATAAAGTCAACATTGAAAAGTACTTTTTTTTTATCATCAGAAATTGGCAATACCCTAGGCTATGTTGGTTCGCATTATTATTATTTTTTTAACTTTAAATTTTCAAATAAATTTAATTAAAACTGGCCCGTCCGTGAGTCACAAAAATTTATGCAAAAAAGTTGCTCATTAAAAAAAAAAATACTACAAAAGTATTAGTTATTTAAAAATATTTTTTTGTATGCATAATCTTTACACCTTTAGTAAACTATTTCTGTAATTTTGTTGAAAAATTATGCAGCGACGTCCGTAAATGGGGGCCATTTATTTAACTTTTTAAAAATTATGTTTTGCACAGGTTTTATTTGATTTTCTGAAAACCATGCCCTTTATCAAAAAAATTGTTTTTTACTTCATTGTAGGTAATAAAATTTCCTTTTAAACGTTGTGTAACATGGTAAAAAATATTTCATATTTACCGCTCCAGTGGTGTGCAAAAAAATTAATTCTGTTACATATTTTATTCGATTTTCTTAAAAACCAAGCCCTTTATCAAAAAATGTGTTTTATACTTTAATGTAGATAATAAAATTTACTTCTAAATGTTGTATAACAAAGTCGGATTGGTTTCATGGTAATAACTTCACAGGCGCCCGTAAATTAAACCAATTTTAAAAAATAACAAATTAAAATATTTTTGTTACAAGTTTGATCTACTTTTTTTTAAAACTAAGCTGAATGTGAAAAATTGCTATACTGCACTTTATTGACAATGAAATTCCCTTTTTATCACTGTACAATTCGATGGGGTTTGACTTACAACAAACCCGCCAGCGAGGTCCGTACATGGGGGTAATTTTTTTTTTTGTAATTATGTTTTCCACAGGTTTTATTTGATTTTCTAAAAAAAACCAAGCCCTTTATCAAAAAATTATTTTTTACTTCATTACTTACGCACGAAACATAGCTTAATTTGAGTAGAAAATGCTTACAAAAACTGTTTTCTGAGTTGTTGATTGTATGGTTCTGGAGATATACGCAAAAAACGAAAAAAAAAATTTTTTTTTCATATTTTTGGACGAGTTATCACATTTCAAAGACCTGCGCATATATTATGAAATACATTGTATAGTTAAGACTAGCCTGAAAATAAGCGCCTTCGACGGTTAGGCCGACAGGCACGCATAGTAGCGTAAAAAATTTTTTCCTACTTGCGTGCGTAAAAGTGCACTTTTACGCACGCATTAGCGTGCGGAAAGTTGAACTTTGGATATTTTTGTATGCCGGAAAGCCTACATCGTGTGACAAAATGGCGTCTGAAGACCGCCATATTAATTTATGTTTAAAAAAGTATAGCCTATAGCATCTTCGGGATCAGTAGCAATTCAACGTCACCTTTTTTGTCAAAATCGGTTCAGCCGTTTAGCCTCTAGCGTGACACAAACATATTTACTAACATACATACAACAATCGAAAAACATTACCCTTCCTTTCGCCGTGCTGCAGTTGGGTAAAAAAGGCCTCTTACTTTTTAAATGTATTGATTGATAATGATATATTTTTTGTAATTTGCAGGTCCCCACAAATTTTTATTATCAGTACCCCACGAGGCGCTTTATAACAATAAATCAATATAATATTTAATAAACCGACGGTTTTCATTCTCTGTTTGATTTATGTATTATGTAAAAACCTTTTGAATTTTTGACACTTTCACTACTTTTGTGTAGTATGGTCTTTTAAATCGTTAAATATGTTCCTTGGTAATAATCCGTACAAAGTGCATCTTTCAGTTGATACCTGTAAATGCTTTCCAAAATTTTATGTAATAAATGAGGTATGTAAACCGGGGAAAAATTTATGTTATAGAGTGTTCTTAAATCAAGTATGCCAGATGAAATTCAACTTAATAGTTCTATTCATTAAAAAAAAATCTATAAAAAAAGTAAATTTTCATAAATAAAAAAAGTTAAAATAACAGCCTTGCTAATTAAGCTTAGCTAAATCAATGAACTTAGTTTAAAGTAGAACATCTCAGAACTAGTTGTGTAATCATGGGTTTTATTCTAATTGATTTTTTTTCCTGTCTGATAATTATTTTTACGGTTTTTTCTGTAGGTCTCTAACTTAATTTAACCCTGTATGGCCTGATGTTACTTTTAAGCAACATAACATTCTAAATTCAATATTTTTAAGAATTAAAGCTTTAAATCACTTGTATCCCGATGTTACATTCAGGGAACAATATGGTTGTCTCATGTTGCAGCTCTACTTGACATCTGTTGGTGCATTTGTGAACTGCGTTTGAAAAACATTATTATCCACGTGCTTGGGCTCAGTTTACACGGTGCGTTTGTAAGGTTAGCTTTTTACTCACAGTTTTTTTATAAAAATAAGTGAAAAAAAATTGGAAAAAAATACGTTTGGTAAAATAGACTTTCCGAAGATGGTATTGCAGTTTATACTGTAGTGCAGGAGCATTTTTTGTAAAAATTGTGGTAATTATTAGGTATGTTACTTTCAGGTCACAATGGGCATTATAATCTTTTATAATTATTCAATATAGCGGTTTTCGCTATTATAAAATAAAAATAATAAATGTCTTATATTAGTGAAAACCGCTATGTCAAACAATTTCCCCATATAGAATGCGTGGTGTATTTTAGGTAAAAATGGATCCTGCTAAGTTTTACGGTAGTCTTCACAAAACATATCCCAAAATACTTCAGCGGATAATTCAAAATGCTGAGGATTCTGAAGACTCTGCGCTGAGTGACAGTGATAAGGAAGAAGATGATTTTCAAAATGACGTTGAAAACATCCCAGTCGAAAATACTGATGATGAGCGAGTAAAAAATAGCACCGTGTCCGATTCTGATGATTCAGACGACAATATTCCTCTTTCTCGACTAGTTTCCAAGAACGATACATCACATAAAACAAAAAAGGTCAACTGTATTCCAAGCTGGAGTCGTCGAAATGTGCCACGAGTTCGGCCCATTCTTCCCTGCAAGACTAGCCTGCCTGATGCTTCAGAAAGCCCACTGACACCCCTTGCTTATATTTCAAAAATATTTGATATGAACGTTCCTCAAATTATAGTTGATCAGAGTAATCTGTATGCTATACAAAAAGATCCCAATAAATATTTGCTCCTAACTATAAAAGAACTTCAAAGTTTCATTGGAATTGTATTGTTGATGTCAGTATACAATTTACCAAGAACTAGAATGTTTTGGCAAAAAGAAACAGAAGTACCCAGAGTTTCCGAAACCATGACTAGGAACAGGTGGGAACAAATAAAATCAAACCTACATTTCAACAACAATGCACAAATACATTAAATTTGAAGGAAGTTCACGAGGTATAAAGTCTTAACAAAAAAGTTTCACGGGCAAGACCTCAGAGGTAAAGGTAGCTACGGGGACGCATTTCTGCCTCATTAGGCTTCATTCAGCCCGAGCATAACCATAAAATGGAAGGATATGAAATGATGATGTGGGTAACTGAAAAAGAAATATGAAATATGGTGTTTACTGAGGAGAGACCAACTGTCAATTTGCAGCTTCGGTCAGGGTTGCCTCGGTTTTGAGGCTAATTTTGACGTCGCGATGGAGACAGATATAATCTGCTCCCAGAAAACAGCCTGAGCCCTGGATTTTTTTAAATTTGAAGGAAGTTCACGAGGTATAAAGTCTTAACAAAAAAGTTTCACGGGCAAGACCTCAAAGGTAAAGGTAGCTACGGGGACGCGTTTCTGCCTCATTAGGCTTCATTCAGCCCGAGCATAACCATAAAATGGAAGGATATGAAATGATGATGTGGGTAACTGAAAAAGAAATATGAAATATGGTGTTTACTGAGGAGAGACCAAGTACTGACAAATTGTACAAACTTCGACCTTTTATCGATTCAGTAGTAAAAAATTTCAATCAGAGCCGTATACATCGATGTTACAGTAATTAAATAAGCAAGTAAATTAATTTATTTAGTCTATGACCAAACCTCAAAAAATTTCTTTCATATGTGATATATCACTATGTGGTTTTTACCTTCATGTTCAACAACATATAATTCGGGACACGCTATACATACATCCGTATTAAAAGCATTACGATATTATGCCATGATTATAACAATATTATCAGAAGTAATCTTAACACAACATAATACATGTATATTAATACATGTATCATCCGGAATTATGTGATACCCAAAACATCGCTACAAAGGAATAAATACCTCATATTGGACAAAACGCATTGAACGTTCCAAAGGGCATAATGGACTGTCAATGAATTCACAAAGGCATAAAGGGAGACGGTATTTTGACTGTGACATATTATCACTATGCGGCAGGGTAGTCACTTAGCCCTGCCGCGCAGTTTCTTTTCAGCGTTCAACAGTCGACATCGAAATGGTCTACGATACAAATGCACACAAAAATATAAGTTGACCTTGTACATCGAGAATATAAGTAGGTGTAGTCCAGGAGCCAACAACCGATTAATAACCCAGAAGCCTGCTACAGTTAAAACCCGGACGGCGCCAGCAAAAATCTCTTAAAGTCAACTCACGACGACCGCGACTGTTGCGCTGAAAAGGAAAGAAGTCTATCGTCTATAACCAAGTTCTGCTGGGACGATAGATATATTAGGTAGATGCAAGTCTAACAGTAGCAGGACCACCTTTCGGAAGTGGTGTGGTCCACTGTGTATACTTGCAACGGAGTATAAAGAACCCTGCCCTCGACCAAGAGGAGTCAGGCAAAATTAAGTATACTTAGAGAAAGAAAATTTGCATCCTAAGGGGCACGTGCATCAGTTTGGATGGTGTACGGACAAATCGGAGTTTGCGAAAAGGGCGCGCCGTGTGCCTAGTCGCTAGACCAAAAATGTTCTCCCCACCACTACTACTACTTCTACATTATTATCACTGAATACACGTTATGCTGAGTTTATACAAAATCAAAATAAAATCAATCAAAATAAAATAAAACTAAAAAATTTTACACTATTCGTCTTTATAACAAGAAGTTGAAACAGTATAAAACAAAAGTCTCTAGTGAAACGCGTCTGCGGTTGATTTTTATGCGTCTGTTTTTTAACATAAACGGGAGTTTTTTTTACAGGGCCAAAACATGAAATTTTATGTCACTCAAGAAAAATAAATGGTTCCATGATGGATCTGATACCTTTGTAGCTAGCTTATGAGCACACACCAGCCTTGAAAACTCTCACGAAGTTTTTGGTTATAAAACAAATTATTGATCAAACTGCAGTCAAGTTTATTTCGAAACCGCATATTAATACGATGCTCTGTTAAAAAGTTATAATTTTTAAAAATTTTCAATTTTCAAAAAACTCATTAGCATTAATGAATTTTGACCAAAATCTAATTAGTTCCTAAGAGTGTCGAACACTATTTTAGCTGAAAATTTTATAAAATTCGGTTCAGCGGTTTAGGAGCTATCGTGTTGCGGACAGAAATAATGTACACACACACACACACACACACACACACACACACACACACACACACACACAGACATCACGACGATATTGCTACGATAGGTCAAAATACACCCAAATAACATATTTTGGAAGTTATCTCAAAATATTTTTCTCGTCGAAACCTATACCTTCTCTAGCCAATGCTACGCTGGCTAGGAAGGTAAATATTATTTGTTCCAAGTTTAGGATCAATTTTTTTATTGGAGAATCATAAGTACGAACCATTTTATTAGAGCCACTGGAAAATTTGGTTGGCGTCACTCTTTCAAATACGAAAAAAGCATCAAGAACAGCCAATGTAAGCGTCTGAAACGGCGTCACTCAGGTTTATTTTAAATTTTAAACATGTATATCTTGTTAACTACCCTAACAAGAAGGTAATATAGATACATTAAATTGAACCTTGAAGTTTCTAGAATTTTAAATCACAAAATTTTTACTTGATGAGTCAAAACTAACTTCAGTATTAAAATAAATATTTTGTCACCAAGGTTTTGTAATCATCCGAAATAACACAATTTTCTCTCAAGAAATTAAAACTGTAGGTACTACATTGACGTTTACTTAACTTGAAGCTTTATATGTGAATATGGGTGTGGTAAATTTTGCTAGTGAGTGGCTGTCTTTTTGTATTAGTAAGACCTAGTTTTAAAAATAATAAAATAAAAAAGACAAGTGACACAAAAAAATGTGTAATGTCCAAAACGTAAAATTTCTTCGATAGGGTGCGAAATAAACAAAAATAGCGTTATTGTGGCAATAGGTCTCGGCAAAAAAATTAACAAAACCTAAAAAAAATCGCAAAAGTGAGGGGGTGGTTGCGTGCACGTGACTTTGAATGCAAATAAGGCTTTTTGTACTGTGTGCAAAATTTATTCAAAAATTTTTGGCAAAGCGCTTTCGGTCTATACGACCATCATCAGTGCCTTAAAGCTAGTTAAAATCTTAAAATCTGGTTCTTCAGTCTATGATTGGACATCACAGGACAGCACAATTTTAAAAAACTTACAAACTACTTAAAATATTTAAAAAATTTTCAGGTACATTTTACAGTTATGGTACTATTATTCTTTATTTAAAATTGACTAGTAAAATTATGACTTTTTGTTAAAAAGTTTCACGGGCAAATCCTCAGAAAGGTAGCTCGGGGACGCGTTTGCGCCTCATTAGGCCTCATTCAGCCCGAGCATAACCATAAAATGGAAGGAGATGAAATGATGATGTGGGTATCTGACAAAGAAATATGAAATATACACCATATTACTGAGGAGACACCAACTGTCAATTTGCAGCTTCGGTCAGCGTTGCCTCGGTTTTGCGGCTAATTTTGACGTCGCGACGGAGACAGATATAATCTGCTCCCAGAAAACACTGTCTCCGTCGCGACGTCAAAATTAGCCTCAAAACCGAGGCAACCCTGACCGCGCTTTGTTTTCTAATCTTAAATATTGTTTTTACTTATGATCTGGGGCGTAACTGGGCTGGGCCTTTTTGAGAGCCCCAAACTTAACCTAGATAATGCGAAAAATACTACAACAGGAGAAGGTGGTGGTAAAATGGCTTAACACATCCGAAAATAAAGAAAAATATTGCAATATAAATAAATAACGGGAAAACTGAAAAAAAAAATTGGTCTATAGGCAAACATTTTAGAAAAATTAAGTACTTTTCGGACAAAATCCTGGCGCTGAAAGATTTTTAGATAAGGGAAATTAAGAAAAAGGCACCACAGGCGAAAGCATTAGCAAAATTAGCGTCGCATGAAAAAACCTGTCAATATAAAGAAACTACAAGAAAATTTAAAACAATTTCGCCACACGTAAAATTTTAAAAATTAAAGGCGAAAACTGTAGAAAAATTAGGTACTTGTTGGAAAAAATGGCTGCACAAAACAAAATTTTTGATAAAAACATAAAAGAGTGTCGCCGTAGGTCGTAGCGTAGGATTAAAAAATATGTAGAAAAATTAATATCAGGAGAATTCAAGCGCGGATTTAAAGGGCGAGCAGGAGAATAAAATTATTAAACAAACAATTTTTTTCTCGACTATTACCCCGCCCTAGATTTTGATCCAGATCCGTGCTTGGGAAAATTGCAACAATAAAACAAACTAAACTAAACTAAAAACATTAAAAATATTAGTGAGCTTTAGAAAAGCGAGGCACCGCAGGCCAAAACTTTAGAAAAATTATTAAAAAAATTGCGCCACAAAAGGAAATTTTTTGTAAAAAAATGGTACCAAATGTCAAAGTTGTCAAAATTTTAAGCTTTCGAAAAACTCACTAATATTTACCTTAATACGGTTGTTATTATTTATGTAGTAGCGACATTACGAGAAATTATTTAAAAATGTTTTATTGAATCCTAAACTTTTAAGATATCTTTCACCCTCATAGTGACCAACAGTGGGCTCAATGACGATGGAAATTAGTTGTCATTGTGGCACATCATCGTTGATATGAATATGCACAAACAAACAAACGAACTGAATTGTAAATTTGTTTGATTTGACGACCACTGATAGAAAGTATTAAAAACTTTACTCTAACAGCAAATCGACCGCCCTAATAGTATATAACCACTGATTCCGTCACGTCTCATCTTCGATCTGCACAGTGCGTTCGATTCGTCAACGATACCGTGCATTGATTAGGAGTGTTCAGTTGAGTTTCGGACGTGCGTCGCTAAATCTATATCACATTTATATAAAGGCATTCGATTTCGTCATGCAGTCTGTTACATTAAAATATTACCTAATTTGGGCCTTATAGATTACCACATATTTTAGAAATATTGTCACGGTTCAGGGGGCCGTAAGGGTGCTTTTTGGGTAGGGAGCGGTGTGTAACCGAACCCAAAACAACGAAGCTCCCTTAGGTTGAACATAATTTTTTTATTTTTATTTTATTTTACACCATTCAACAGATTAAATCCAATTACAGAATGGGGGTACAGATATATAAATATATATATATATATATATATATATATATATATGAAAAATTTGCCTTATACCTATATATATATATATATATATATATATATATATATATAGGTATAAGGCAAATTTTTCAACAAAATTAATTTAAAAAAAAAGAGAATACTTAAACTAAAAAAAAAATCTAAAAAATATAAACACAATACTTTAGCTTAAAGTTAGATTACGCATTTTTTTAATCGAAACTACACTGCTGTTGAATACATCAAACCGATTTTGATTTCTGTTGTAGGATTCATAAATTCGGTATAATGGCGAGTGTTGTAAGATGTTTGTTCTAGCTTGGGGTAGTGCAAACGTACGATTGCTCCTGCCGGCCAATCGAGGTACTTGCAGTGAGATGGATTCAACGAAAAATTTGCAGTCGGTAAGGTTATTTAATGCCTTGTATAAGAATACTTACTGCGATTTCGTTCTTCTGAGTTGAAGAGATTCGACATTAAAGCGATTTAGAAGATTTTCTAAAGGAAAACCCTGTGCGGGATAGACCTTGTCCTCTTTGAAACAGAGATATTTAAGCAGCTTTCTTTGTACTCGCTCAATTAAATCTATATTCACTAAATAAGAAGGCGACCAAATAATTGAGGCGTACTCAAGCTTTGATCGTACAAATGAATTGAAAAGTAATATGATTGTTTTTGATTGTGTAAAGTCTCTGCAATTTCTGAGGACGAAGCCAAGGCATTTATATGATTCAGAAACCATATTCGATATGTGGGAATTGAAGGAGAGATTTTCTTGGAAAGTTACACCCAAGTCCTGGAACTCAGTGGACCTTTTGATTAGCTGGCCGTCTAATTGATAGTCAAATAGTATTTTGTTAATTTTTCTTCTGTATAATACAACATTGCATTTACTGATATTTAGAGGCAGGCTGTTGCGTTTGCACCAGTCTGATAAGATTTGTAATTTATTTTGAAACATGATACAATCCAGAAGTGAGTTTATTTCGTATTCAAGTTTGAGGTCATCAGCATATGATGCAAATTCAACGTCAAGAGTCAGAGGAAGGTCATACAAATAGGTGTTAAAGATCAATGGGCCTAAAATCGATCCCTGGGGTATACCAGAAGTCGGGACGATTATAGCCGACCTATGACCAAGGCACTCAACATATTGTTTTCTATCTAGATAAGAGACAAGTAATTTGACTAGAGAAATATCAAAACCAAGCTTCTGCAATTTTGTTACTAGAATACCGTGATCCAACCAACCAACCAATTGTACCGCACTGTCGAATCGAGACAACAAGGTTAACCCGATTCGACCGTATCGATAACGATAAGGGCAATGTTAGCCTTGGCGTCCGCCGGGAAACTTACTTGGCGGATGGATCAAGACCAAGGCTAAAAATCAACACAGTTTTAGAGGGCTACAACTTATTTATTGAAAGGTCTATGGAAACTTTGAGAGAAGGTTGGTCCACCCACTTACCCTTATTTAGTCTACACTGCTATATCCACTTTGTAGAAAAGGTTCGTCTTTTCTCTGCCACAAAAGATGAAGACGCTACACACCCGTGACACTCAAAAGTCGATCGACTTGCTACCCCAAATTCAGACTAACTCAAAAAAACCTTCTTGGGTCTACTTATCACTTTGCCCTAGGCCACGATAAATACGTGCGTGCCATATTCCAAATAGTCGCCATCGTGGTGTAGTGGTAGCAATGCTTGTTTCCCACACCGGCGGTCCGGGTTCGATTCCTGGCTAGGTACTTGGTTGTTTGGGTTTGTCTAAAAATGTTATGCTCGAACTTTGCGAAACTGGGCGATTGATCCTGATTGGATGGAAAGTCCCAGTATAAATTAAAAAAAAATACTTAGTAGAGGGGGGGATTTTAGCAAGCGTTAAGTAATATTGTAGGAATAGGAGGGTAAAATCCTTAATTTTACTTTTATGTTAATTAATTTTTGAACAGCCTCATAATAATATACCTTTTACATTTACGTCTTTGTTTTTTAAGTAAATAACAACGTACTTACACATTTATACCATTGCCGAGCTAGATAGTTTTTTGTGCGAGATGTTTCATTTCTTTGGTATAATCTCACCTTGAGACCCCATGATGTCTGGTTTCATGCTTTTTGTATATGTAAAAAATATCGAAAAAATCCTAGGTTTGTGGGCGCGGGGGCTGGCTACGAGCCCCCCCCCCCACCAACCGAACTGATCCGCACCGAACCCCACCCTCCCCCCCTGGGTGCGTCCTTGTTTCACTATTATTTGTAATACACTAAAGAAATAAAAGTACGTGTTTTCACGTACGTGAACAAAAGAAAACTTAGGTAATGTAATAACTATAACTTGAAAATCTTTAACGACAAAAACGATACTGTGCAGCTAAATAAATATCAGTGGTAAAATAATATCTCTTTGTACTCAACATCGACAAACATCCCATATACAAACAGGAATAATATCCATAAGCATAATATTTAAACCGTGATTTTGAACGATGCAGTATATATAGTAAGTACAGCCACATTTTGTTTTAATGAAATTGTTCGGGCGTATTTTGTAATTGCTTTTGTGGGGGAATTTATGTTTTATTTCGCGACTTTATTTAAATAAATAAAATACTAAAAAATATAAACATTTACATTCCTTGTGTTTATTGATAAATTTAAACTAAAATAATATCATATTGTAAGATTTTTTTTGGTGGTGGGAACAAGGGGTGTGATCGAGATGACACTCCTGAAATGGAGGTTCAAATTTGGTTCGAAATACCGTTGTACTATGAAATACAATCAAAAACTTTAAAATAAAATGAAATACTTTGAAGTAGGTATACAAATTTTAGAGTGCGTGCTGCGATCCATCTTTGGACATCGGCCTCTCACAATATCTACTATACTCTTCTCTGTCTGTCGTCGTGTTCATCCTTGTAGTTCCCACATCGTTCAGATCGTCCGCACATCTCATTTGTGGTCTTCCCCAACTTTTTTTCCCAAGGTCTCCAGTTTACAATACATTTATTCCATCGATCGTCTTTCTGTCGGATACTATGACCGGCAAATTTAATTTTGCTAATTCTCGTCTGAAATCTCGTACTTTTGTTTTATTTCTTATGTATTCATTTCTTTTTCCATTTGTTTTTTCATTGATATTTAGGCTTTTGTTACCTTATCCATGTTTGATTTTGTAAGTGTTCAGGGCTGGGATCCATAGGGAAGTACAGGAAGGATACATTGGTTATAAACCTTTTAAGGTTCTGAGAATATTTTTTATTTTTTAATATGTTTCGTACTCGTCTCTTGATTTCAGCTGTTTGGTTTGTTTTAGTTTAATAATTTGTCTCGGGTATATATATATTCTTCTACTTTTTTTCTTGGTTTATTGTTATCTTGATAACTTCTATCTTTTTTAAAATTTAACCAAAATACAGATTATTAGAATATTTGTCTTTTTTGGGACACATTAGAAACACAAGTATTCTAATATTTACGGAAAAAAGAAGAAACAAATCGTTGTTTCAGTTGAAACGTAGCTTTACTCCTTTAGTATATAAATCCCTAGAAGTTTGTCGTCACCTGACGGGGTAAGGAACGCTAAAAAAGGATGTTGTGTCTATAGCTTTTAAGAAAAGGGTAAAAAAGTGTTAAAAAATAGGATCTGTTCAAGGCGCGCTAAACGATATATTACAGTGTGGTGAAGTGAAGTGTTGAAGCCTGGGTTAATGCTTTACAGGAAAGGTATTTTTGGGGTTGATGAATGGGTAAAGAATGTTTTTTAAAGATTTTTTAAATAATGGCATGTGTGTGAATAAATAGGGTTGACAAACATGAGGGTCCCAGAGGAAGTTATTTCTGGAAATCGTAAACATTTGAAATAACGAGCTACTTAATACCATAAAAATTATTTAAGGAGAGGGCCTAAGAATGGAAATTAAGGCACTAAAAAAAAAAGCCTTATTACCGGACGGCTTACAAGGGCGGATCCAGAGGTGCTTCTCGGGGGGGCACTTTAGGTGACATTCTCTGTTGGTAAAAAACGGCTACAAATTCAGGATAATTTATTAATAAAAGTGGTTGTAATTTCGATGATAAGAACAATAGACACTTTCATGCGCCGCAAGCAAAAATTTTAAATTTTTATTAGCAAAAACCTTACTTTTTACTCATTTTTGGTATATTCAAAAAATTCTCGGGGGGGGGGGGCAAGTGCCCCTAGTGCCCCCCCCCTGAATCCGCCACTGACGGCTTATTAATGCAACACTGGTTTACAACAACCGTTACTGTATCAATAGGGACATTTTGGGTCGCGTATTTTACACTTTGTTACCGTTATTGTTATTACTGAGTCTGCGCTTCTCGCTCCTTCTTTGTTATTTACGGTAACGGCGACCGGTACTTACGGTGGCCGTTTTTTAATGTTACCGTTATTTTTATGTTAGTTTTGTATTGTTTTTCTTATTGCAGTCGAATATTTTTTACTAATATTAGGCAGTTTGGTTTGTAAAAAGCCATGAATCTAATAAAAATAAATAAACAAATATAAATAAACAAAAAGTTAAAGGTGCGTGAAACTTCTAAATTAACGTTTGTGTTATGCTTATCTTTAGTGTTCCAAAATCTAACTTTTTTGTCCAGAATGTTAACGTTATTCTTAGTAACAATAACGGTATAGTTTTTGCAAAGTCAGTTGAACAAAGATAAAAGCCGACCATTCTTTAAAGAAAGTGACATGGGCGGCGGTAGATATACTCATGAAAATTAATGGCGTAACCTAAAGAAATAAAAATAGATAATAAAACTTTCTATTCCTACACCTACAGAAACGATACTGATTTATTTTCTAACTCTGCATACTGCCGACTAAAGGGGTCCCGAAACAAACACCTGAAAGCAATTAAAAGCGCATCTCAAAAAAATCTGCCAATCAGGTGCCGTCCATCCACCTGGGCTAGGTCGGCCGGAAAACAAATAGGGTAAAAGGAGGAGAGATGGACCACGAGGAGTGACGGACCACTACGTGTATTTTGGTTGATGTGGCAACGCCGAGGGTAGCCGCGCGTGTTCCCGCTATTTACCACCTGTCTGTCTAGAGCAACGTGTCTGTGATTCGTTTCGTCTCGTTACATGTGAAATAATTAATATTTTTAAATACAACTGTTTGAAAAAATTTCGTGCATATATTTGTGATAGAAGTGCCTTGTAATATCGTAAGTAAAATCTTGTAGTTTTGTAATATATTAAGTAAAATGTCTTCCTCTTTACACCTAACCTAAAAATTACGCAAGGGAATGCATGCAAATGGGAATTTTGACGTGGTCCGTCTCTCCTCTCAAAAAAGGAGAGATGGTCCAGCCATAGGAAGGATAGATGGACCATGTTTTTTAAAATAGTTTATTGCTTTCAGACAATGCCTAATATTTATAAATGTAAGGATAATGCACCGCCAAGAGGATTATGGTTCGAAATGATTTGCAAACAGCAATGAATGCAGTAAAAGAAGGTAATATGGGCGTAAATGAAGAAGCCAAACATTTTTTGATATCAAAGACTACCTTAAAGAGAAGACTAAAATTTAAAAATTCACAAAAATCAAATAGACTAGGGCCGGACTCAGCCCTTGGCGTAAAAGCTGAAGCAAAACTTGCCAATCATATTAAGAAGCTTCAAAAAAATTGTTTTGTTGTCCAACGCGACAAGAAGTAAAAAAACGAAGTATACAGTTTCTTCTTCAGATTCAGACGAAGAGCCCGAATTAGACGACTCTGAAGAAGCCGAAACTTAGATGATTACGAAAATGAGTGCGTTGGTTGCGGGGAAGACTACAGAAAAACTAAGAAAAACGAAGAATGGATCAAATGCGTTATATGCCAGCGATGGCTCCATAAAAATTGTTCAAACTTTGAAGCAATATGCCACGAAGGTGGCCTAAACGTTACAAAGAAAAAGTCATAATGAGGTGGTCCATCTATCCTAGCATGTACAGTCCGTCTATCCTCGAACCTAGAGGGGAGTTGGTCCAGTGTAAACCTTTTTAATTTATGGTATATTTTTTTTATTTATAAATATATTAGATATTTCTTTCGGTAGGTATCCTGAACAGGCATTATTATTTATGTTTCCATAAATATATGTTTATACATGCTGTAATAAAGTTTCTGTTGAATAATTTTCAAAATGTGGTCCATCTATCCTCTCTTTACCCTACTTTGTGGTCGCACCGCAAAGACCCGCGCCTTTTCTCTTTCGGTAGGGTTGAAATTATACCAGGAAGATTTTATATGAATTTGGATAACTTTTGAAGGGCAGAATGAAGCTAAATTTCATAAAATCGATAGAACCCCGTATTAGGAGTTATTCAAGTGACTTTGAAAAAACTATAACAGCTGTCAAATTTTCTGTTATTTTAACTGACCCGAAATGTCCCTATTATCGTCATGTTTTTGCTTTTCGTAAACGTCGCGAACCGCATTGTTCAAACAAATGCAACGGCGCGAAGTCGACACTACGTATTTATTAATTTGTTAGGTAATACGACAGGCGTACAGGATATTCCCGTATATTTTTTCCCATATCTAAAAAGTTTATTTGAATAGATATCAAATTATGATAAATATACTATTACTATGTCGGTTTAGAACGTTTTTCTACGTTGTCCGACGCCAATTCTCCACCTCCTTCGATCCTGACACTCTTCTTCCGTCAGGTTTTTTTGACTCATTAATCTTTGGATTGACTGCTGCCATTCCAGTTTAGGACGCCCTCTTTTTCTGCGCCCTATTGGTTGCCATTCTAGGACCTGCTTTGGTAATCTTTCGTCGCTCATCCGTTGTACATGGCCGTACCATATCAGTTACCTTTTAGTGATGTCATCCGTTATGCTTCCCTCGATTCCCATTCTTTCTTTTATGATCTCATTTCTTATATGATCTGTTCTAGATATTCTCATCGATCGATCCATTTCGACACTTTCCATTTTTGCTTTGTATTTTTCTGTTACGCGACAAGTCTCTATTCCATACAACAGCGTGCTTTTCACCATTGTTTCATATATGTTAAATTTTACATTCTTTTTTATCTCTCTGCTCCATAAAATTCTGTTAAGACAACCAATAACCTTTTTTGAATGATAAATATAACCGTTTCATAAGTTTTTAAGAAGTGTATGAATATTTGTGTCAGAATGTCAAAAATGAATGTCAAAATTTTACAGGTCGATGGGTATATTATTTTAGAATTTTATAGATCTTTTAAAAATATATAATTATTTTGGAAATATTTCGTTTATTAGTTTTGGAGATATATGCGTTTAAAAGTTTTAAAAATTTAAATTGGTACTCTTTAAAACATCTCTTTAAGGCATATTGACACGAAAATTGTTTTGTCAACTTGTCAAATTTAGTTTAAGAGCAGTTAAAGATGCTTTTTTCCGAGGAAGAAAAACTGAATATGATTAAATTTTATTGTTTTACTCAAATAATAAAAACGCATCTAAAGCTCCCAACCAGTATTGTTTCCCGGCAGAAGACAACCAATAAAGAGCTCGGAGCCCAAGGAGGTTTTTAAAATTACCTGAAAAATGAAGAACTCACTAGATCTTTCAATTCTAAAAATGGTCACTGCAGGGGGTATTATTATGAGGCTTTTCAGTTGCAGAAATATTTGTTATATCGTCGTTGATCCAGCGGCGTAGCGTGGGGGGTTCGTCACTTCCCCCCCCCCGCCCCGAGGGTAGTGGCGCCCTCAGCTTTATTAAGTCGGGCCGGTAATGGCCAATTGAGTGGGTGCCAAAGGAAACTAACGACATGAAGACCTTTTTTTTTTTTTTTTTTGGTCGCAAGATTTCTGAGAGGCGCCCTTGTGACTTATCGGCCGCCCCCTCACACATGATGACCTTTTTTTTTTTTTTGGTCGCAAGATTCATGAGAGGCGCCTTTGTGACTTATCGGCCGCCCCCTCACACATGATGACCTTGTTTTTTTGTTTTTTTTTTGGTCGCAAGATTTGTGAGAGGCGCCTTTTTGTTTTTTTTTGCCACAAGATTTTTCATCAGTTTTCAGAGGCGCCCTTTTTAGCTGTCGCCCCCCCCCCCCCCGCCCTTTCGGGCACGCTACGCCGCTGCGTTGATCTCATAAACTGACGTAACTCATTTATTGTAATTTTACAAGAAAGCAATTTAAAGTTTTAGGGAAAGTTCATATTGGATTTATATTACCAAAAATGTTCTTGGATCTAATGATTTTGGTGCTATTTAAAGGATTTTTATGAGTTACGACACTTTGTGAGATGAGAGAACGACACAAATAAGTGTTATGGTCATCTCAAAGCTGTATTTTTTTGAGATACGTCAGTTTGTAAGATCAACGACGATATGTGTAGACAGTGGTAATATAAATAAATATTTCATGGCTTCCTTCGCCCATAGTACTCCCTTCCCGCGGACCTTGGCTTTGTTGGCGTGTTGCCACTTTCATTTCTGTAAACCTGGATAAAAAGACCCCCATTTCACGGCCTGGTGCTTGCCGAGTCTGATGTGGGAACCATCGACAGGCCGTAGGATTGGGTTGGCGCAATGCGTTCAAAGGAAAGGTGCCCAATAAACATTTTGATAAAAACAAATGAAATATATTATTATTAACGTTCATTATGTTTTTATAAAATTAAGTAACTTTTTTTTTTCCCTGATTTGGTAACCGTGACTCTTTCGCCGACACTAAGGCCGCCATTTCGGAACGCCTAATTGCACGGGTCATCGGCCACCTTTGGAACCCCAGACCGGGTATTTTTTTTATCCGGTCCTTTTGTCCCTTAGAATGGCCTACCGACTGAAGGAGTGTGTAACAAAGTCCGCCTTCACGAGATATCCGACCTCATCCGGCCTGGTTACCGGCGTGAATGAAGGGGTAGGACAATATTACATTTTACACTCCCCAGGAATCCTACAAATGTCTGCCGCACCCGACCTCGGCAACCGACGGGGATCGAACCCGCCACTGTAGCAAGCGAGATTCCTTAACTCACTCGTGTTCAATGCGCGAACGCACTGAGCCACCACGGCTACTTAAGTAACTTATTTTAAAGATATTGTGTGAATTACTAGGTTACAATGTTAATTTTTGACCACTATTAATGTTAGCAGTTTTTTTATCAAAGTATTTCAAAGGTTTAATCCTACCTTGGCCCTGCAATTTACGCGCCGCAAAATTTGGTAGGCCGTGGAATCGCAATCGAACCGGCCTGCGCGTATTGTCGTCTAGGCTTGGCAAGCCACAGGTTGTGAAATATGGGCTAAAGTAATAAAAATGGATACAATTTTTGCGCAGTTGAATAAAATTATTATTATTAAGAAGATAATAAATTTTGAAAGTATTTCAATGTTGCATCCGAACAACGAACATACCCGTTACCTGATTGGCACAGCACGCCAGATTTTTGTTTTTAAATAGCGGCAGAAAGGTATTTTAATAATTCTGCCTCTAAATTATATTTAGAGGGCTCCCGAAATAAAAATAATAAAGCTGACGTCAATGAATTAGAGAATAGAAGTTTAAATTAATTATATTAATAGACATATGTATTTTTGTTATGGATAATGAGCATGGCCAGTAAGGTTTAAATGGTGATTTGTTTTAGTCCGCAGGTTGTGTTAAAATATTCATGACAAATGCTGTTTTATTTGCGAAACTATAGATATATATATATGTTACAAATATTTAGAAATTTCATAAATCAAAAGCACAAAATAATAATATATTAGAATTTTCTTCAATTAGTGGGGACGCTAAGCGGCAAATTTATGGCCTGCATTTCCGCATAATATGATGGAACAATGTGAGACGCCATTTTAGAAGTGGTGCTTTGACAGAACCCCGTGCAGGGTATTGGAAATATTTGAAATATTTTATTACTCGCATAGGCAAATAAATATTTATTTATTGTTTATTATTTTTTATTTAGACAGGTAAATTTAAGAACTGCGTAAACTGTTTTGACCTTGCAGTCGTCATCAGGGAGGCCTGGGCTATAACAAGGAGGGAAGGCCCCTTCTTGGTCCCGCTCTAGCTACGCCGATGAACCTAACCTTCTCATTGTGTGGTCTCTCTATTAGAGAAAAGAGATAAAACTACACAAAATGAGCACTAACATACCTTTCATTTTTTAAGGCCAGAAAAAACTTTAAACAACAATTTACTGAAAGCAATTTGAATAAATGTGGTAGGCTCGGTTTCAAATAAAATTAATTTGGTTAAGCTGGTATCCAATCGACATCTATTTGATTTACATAAATATTCGTATTAGCATGGTTAGGTAATAAGTAAGATAAAAAAAAGATTCCTTTCCTAAGCATTTTACATTTTTATAAATAGGGATGTTTTGAACCAGTAGATCATCCTCAATATCCAAAATGAAGCAGTCTTTAATGAAGCTATATGGGCGTACGCAGCATGAAACTTAAAGTGGGCCTAATGCAAAAAAAATAAAAATAAAATAGGTGTTTATTGCAATAAACAGAAAAAAAAAAGAAAACGAAAAAAAGAACACACATACTAGTACACATCATTTTTCTTAATCTTCTAATCTTGTTTGGCATCTTCAGCAAATCTACTTAAAACATTTTATTGTACTTGTTTATTTTTTTCTCAAACTATTTCCTGTGTACATTCAGCCTGCACAAATCGGTTAATCTATGTTTGAAACTCGTAGACAATGATTGTGTAGAAATAAAATTTCGGACTTCCATTGTCTTTATTTATTTTATTTTAAAACACGACGTTTCGGTTAGTAAGTATCTCTAACCGTTATCAAGTGTGAACTAAACAATCTAGTCTCTAGGCTACTTATACTACTTGGTGTGCAGTCAGGTGTGACGGCCCGCCCCCTTTTTTAATCCTAAGACGCCTGTTTTCCTTAAGGAGTGGTTTCCATATGTTTGGTATGTCCGTGCTTGGTTGACTGAAAACTTCTTTATTCTGCATTATATACGCAGCTTCAATAAACTTTCGTTTTCGCCAATGCGACTCCTTATGTAAAACTTTAGCTTCTGACCACTGAATCCTGTGATCATTTGACCAAGCATGATCTGCTAAACCGGATTTTTCAATATCCCCTAATTGGGTACTTTTTAGATGTTCATTTACTCTAACCTGAAGAGGGCGTTTCGTTTCACCTACATATGATTTACCACACTCACACGGGATTTGGTAAATACATTTCTTATTATTTGAGGGATTGTCTGGTTTTGTTTTAGTTACAAAACTTCTTATCGTATTTCCCGAAGAAAAAAACTGTTTTTATATTATAGTATTTAGCTATTCGTCTTATGTTTTCTGAAATCCCTTGAACATATGGAATGTTAATAACACCTAACGGATTATTATTTTGAGAATTTGGTACATTTAGTTTGTTTTTAATTTTAAATATCGTTGAGTTTATTAATTTCTCGGAATAACCATTCTGTTGTAAGTCCTTTTTAATGTTGTTAATTTCTGTGGTTAATTCTTCATTATTACTACAAATATTTACGGCTCTTAAATACAAACTTCTTATAACTCCTTGTTTTGTTGCAACAGAATGATTAGACTTAAAATTTAGGTACTGTCCCGTGTGTGTAGGTTTCCTATATACAGTGGTTTGAATGTTTCTGTCTAATCGTTTGACAAGAACATCCAAAAAAGGAAAGGCCGAATCTTTTTCAATTTCCATGGTGCACTTGATTGTTGGTCGAATACCGTTTAAATGGTGTAGAAAATTTTGTAGTTCGTCATCATTTTCCGGCCATATAATAAATGTGTCATCCATGTATCGTAGCCATAGTTTTGGTTTGACTCTTGCTGTGTTGATCGCATGGCCCTCAAACCACTCCATGTAGATGTTTGCTACCACTGGCGAAAGAGATGAACCCATTGGGAGTCCATCATTTTGCGCGTAAAACTTATCTTTCACTTGAAAGTAAGAGTTACGGAGACAGAGCTCCAAAAGATCCATCACCCCCTCCACCGATAGCGATGTTCTCTCGTGAAGTGTATCATCAGTTTGTAATTTGTTTTTAATGATACTGAGTGACTCATTTATTGGCACGTTGGTGTAGAGACTTTCTACATCAAAACTTACAAATCTATCGCCGGGATCTAATTCGATACCTTTTAAAACCTCCACAAAATGTTCCGAGTTTTTGACAAAAGATTCGGACTTACCCTGTAGTGGTTGAATTATGTCCAACAAAAACCTCGACAAAGTGCTGGTCGGTGAGTCCCTGGAGCTGGTAATTGGTCGCAGTGGTATATCCTTCTTATGGATCTTTGGTAATCCATAAAAATGTGGTGCCTTACTGTGGTGTGGAGTCAGGCGGGATCTAGCAGCGTCCGGGATATTTTCAGCATACTTCTTCAAAGTCCTGTAGATGCGTCCTTCTATGGTGGTGGTTGGGTCTTTGGGTAGTTGCTTGTAGTCTCCTTTCTCCAGAACTTCTTGGATCTTTTTGTCGTAGGTCTCGACATCCATGATCACCGTTGCGTTTCCTTTGTCGGCCGGTAGAATCTTGATTGATTTGTCAGCCTGCAGGTTCTTGATTGCCCGTTGTTCTTGACTGGTGATGTTTGTCTTTTGTTGCTTCTTTCTGTCCAACGGTTAATCTATCCCTTAGAAAATTTAACCAAATGTTCGAAGATCTATCCTTAGTCATTGTGGATCTTAACTAAGTTTTGACTGCGTAGAGTACTAAAAGATCATTCTAGCAAAAAAAAATCCGCTTCTTTTACAACTTTTGTTACTTTCAAACTTTTTAACTGCTCTTTAATAATTTTTTTGCCTCTTCACAAGTCTTAAATTGGCTGAATGACAAGTCCAGTATAACAAACGGATGTAGTGCCAATAGTTCAAAAAAGCTGGTAGGTTTTCACCGGAAAAGAAATGCTTTAAAAACAACATCAGAGGCCCCAAATAAGGTAATAATAAAGATTTGGTGGGTTAATTTCTGGAACATTCATACGATTTTGCTGTTGCCCAACTATCCTTGGCACATGTAACTCTACTCCAAGGTTTTCGGCATGTGTGCTGATACTTTTTAACGTGATTTCCACATTGCAATATATCTAAACTTTTAGATTGCAAGATATTGGCCAGAGGTTTCTAAAGCGCAGAATAATTTGCCATTAGGCACAGGAAAATAATAATTACCGGCCTTATTGAAGCACTGTAAATCTGGAATGCTACCTTTCTATTTGTTTGAAACTCGTAGACAATGATTGTGTAGAAATAAAATTTCGAACTTCCATTGTCTTTATTTATTTTAAAACACGACGTTTCTGTTAGTAAGTATCTCTAACCGTTTTCAAGTGTAAACTAAACAATCTAGTCTTTAGGCTACTACTTATACTACTTGGTGTGCAGTCAGGTGTGACGGCCCGCCCCCTTTTTTAATACTGAGACGCCTGTTTTCCTTAAGGAGTGGTTTCCATATGTTTGGTATGTCCGTGCTTGGTTGACTGAAAACTTCTTTATTCTGCATTATAAACGCAGCCTCAATAAACTTTCGTTTTCGCCAATGCCACTCCTTATGTAAAACTTTAGCTTCTGACTACTGAATCCTGTGATCATTTGACCATGCATGATCTGCTAAACCGGATTTTTTAATATCCCCTAATTGGGTACTTTTTAGATGTTCATTTACTCTAACCTAAAATGGGCGTTTCGTTTCACCTACATATGATTTACCACACTCTGAATTGCGCGAGAAAAGCTTTTGTAAAGATCAAAAAACTTTTTTTTAGCAGTGACATCACTTTATAGGGTGAAAATGATACTACTTCGGTTTTTCAACCCTTTTTATGGATGCGAGGCACGTACAATAAAAATAATGAAATTACCAGATTTAATAACAACGGCAACAAAAACAAAAATCCACCCTAACAAATTACGAACATCCATATAACACCAGACGAGAAGATCTCACATATAAAATTATAAGGGTAGAAAAAACTATAACTAAAAGAAAAATAAAATAAGTTATTATTACATGGAACCTAAAATGTACAATTTTATCCCAGTGAACATTAAACAAATGTATTTAATAAAAATTGTAACAAAAATATTAAACAAAAAATAATAATAATCAAAACTTCCCAAACTAGACAAAAATACCGATTTGACATTTTATCTCTCAACATAAATCCGGTATTATGGCAAAAACTAAAAAAAAATCAGGGTATACTATAGTAGTAAGAAGAATAAGTATGAAATAAAGTTAGTTATTAGTGTAGCATAAAAAAATCCGCCAAACGTTATATTATATTTTTTGTCTGCAAACAAGTTCCCACCCCGTACTTTTAAATGCATAAAAAATATACATATTTATTTACGGTAAACGGGGAAAAATCAAAATAGATTCATGTAAAAGAAAAGCTCTAAATAAAAATATATTGAATTAAATTGAACTGAATTAAAGCTTTTAAAAGGTGTTGCCATTGTCGAGCTAGGAATATTTCGGAAAAAGTTGAGTTTTTTTTATTCACTCTCATTCAAACCTCAAATACAAGCTAATACAAAATATAAAAATTAAAGGCAGAATTAAAAGTAAGAGGAAGAATATCCTGGCTTACGAATTAGAAAGACTTTACTATGGCGCGCAATCACCTGTTTTGAGCAGCAGCAAATAAGTTTCAAATATTACGATAATTTACTACTACTACACTATTACTATTATGTCGGTTTAGATCTTTTTCTACGTTGTCCAACGCCTATTCTTCACCTCCTTCAACCCTGATAATCATCTTCTATCAGGTTTTTTTGGCTCATTGATCTTTGGATTGACTGTTGCAATTCCAATTTAGAACGCCCTCTTTTTCTACGCCCTATTGGTTGCCATTCTAGGACCTGCTTTGGTAATCTTTCATCGTTCATCCATTGTACATGGCCGTACCGTGAATATTGGTTATATATAAAAACAAGCTAACCAAATGGATAATCATTATAGAAAAACAAGCTAACAAAATGTTAAATCAGTCGTTAGGTTGTATTCTCTTGCCGTGTACTTAACATTTCCAGTTTTTTAGAGCTACTGCGATATATATTTTAAAAAGAGTTGGAGAGATAAAACATCTTAAGCCTTTCGTTTCAAATTCTTTTGAAAGTCGACTTCCATTTTTAGTTTTAGATTTCGACCCTTTGTATAGTTCATTTATCGCTTTTATGTCCTGTCCATAATTTTTCTACTGGGACGGTATCATATGCTTTTTGTAGGTCCACAAAGGTAACATGAGTCTCTATATTTCTGGCACTCCGTTTCTCAATTACTTGTTTAAAATAAAAACCATTATCACTACAAGATCTGTCTGCACGAAACCCACTTTGCTTTTCTTCTTCTCATAAAAATCATTCTCTATAAGACAAGGGCGGATCCAGAAGTGCTTCTAGGGGGGGGGGGCACTTTAGGTGACATTCTCTGTTGATAAAAAACGGTATATATTTTTTTAAGCAGCATTTTATTGAATTAGTCAGTGGTTGTAATTTCGATGATAATAACAATAGACACTTTCATGCGCCGCAAGCAAAAATATTACTTTTTACTCATTTTTTGTATATTCAAAAAATTCTCGGAGGGGGAGGCAAGTGCCACTAGTGCCCCCCCTGGATCCGCTACTGCTATAAGATCTCCAAGAGTCCTACCGTACAATCTACTTAGAGTACTGGTTACTAAAATTCCTCTGTAATTGTTGCAATCCAGCTTGTTTCCTTTTTTATGTATTAAGAATATGAATACTATTTTCCAATTATCAGGTATCCTTTATGCCAGTGGCGTATATAGAAAAAAGTTTCGGGGTGGGCCCGAGACAGTTTTGGGGGGCCCAAGACCTCATGAGGCTGTATTTTATGCTATTTTATGTTTGTATTAATGAAATATGTGAAAAATATACAAAAAAATATTAGCTTCGGGGGGGCCAGGCCCCCCCCCCCCGTATATACGCCACTGGTTTATGCATTGATTGATAATATATGTGAGATTTTACAACAGCTTTTACGATCCCCGATTATTTAAAACCTCCGCTAAAAAATTGAACTTCTGGAAGAAGAGGGTAAACAGAAAACTCGTCGAAAAACTACCTAGCTGCAAAAATAGAATTCACTATTTTTCTTAAATCAACTTATTCAATTACTAAAGAATGTTTTTATATAGTGCCTAGCCACTGCTCGAAGAAAATAATATATGGCTAAAAAATAAAAACCACCAATCTCAAAAATTTGTACTGTTACAAAGGTTATTCGTTAAAAAATTGGCCTTTATTGTGATTTATTAAATTAAAACTCCCAATGCACTTTATTGATGGTTTTTTCTACTGAAAAAAAGAACATAAATTCTCAAATCAAATCATATGCCCAGCAAAACATATTATAACGACTGCTTTCTGTGGAGGGCAAGTGCTCCTTTTTTTTGTATTATTCCCATTATTTTATAAGAGCAGTCGGTTGTTTGATTGAAACAATGAATGCCCTTTCGGTGAGCCCGCGCGCCGCCTCTTGACTGCCTAGCTCCCTCTTGATTATTATTTTTGCGATTTCGAATGCGTTTTAACTGCGAATCAGACAAAACTTTTTGATTTTTAATTGGGAAAAATATTTCGTTAAATTTAATTATCATTGGTGGAGTTTTATTATAGAGGTCTTGTGAAGTGGCCTTTTTAAATGAAATGAATCATTTAACCTAGGGGTACCTATATTATCTATAAGGGCGCGCGTCAATTTGAGAGAAGCCCTCTCGAGAGCAACTCAAACTATTTTTTTTAGTTTTCAATTAGTCATTGTTTTTTTTTTTTAAATTTATACTTGTTGTGGTCATTGCTTATATATTTTGATCAGCTGACCAGTTGGCGTTATTGCAGTGGCGGATCCAGGATTTCCAGGGGGAAGGGGCCGAAGTAGCAGCAAACATCAAAATATTTTTGTGGTGTGATAGATCTGATGTGTAAAATTTAGTATCTAAGAGATTTATGGCGCCGCAGGTGAAATTTTAAAAAAAATTAAGTTGAATTTGTGACAAATTTTAAATAAGTGATGTTGCTAATCTAAAAAATAAGTTATGTCTGGAAGGGGGGGGGGCGCTCCCCTCTGGCCCTCCCTGGATCCGCCACTATGTTTAAGAGCCTTGGTCTACGGTCTAAAAGCTTGTATATGTAGGGGAGAGCGGGGCTGATTGGCTCGCGGGTAGGTTGGCACACCGTCATTTCGATTCACTTTCCGTCATCTAGCAACATCACTTCTCCCATGTTAATCCTTAATAGGCAGCAAATGACGCATACAAAGTTCGGATGTGATCGCAAAGCTTGATGTGAAGTGAGGCGGGTCCGGGCAAATTTTGATGTCAAAAGTTAAAAAAAAAGTGCCTAGTTTTGTGACAGAAGAATATATAATTACCCCTAGAAAAAAAATATATTACAAATAATGTTTTTGTCGACTATTGCCCCCCCCCACAACGGGGTGGGGAGGTAGGAAAGGCAGTTTTAATGCAACGAAGGGCGCACTTATTTAGCGGCCAGTCTGTCTGATTAATATAACATGACGATTTTGATTTTTTATAGTAATTTTCTTACGATAAGAAATATATCTCAGTTTTTTTCAACACATACATGGTACTTTTTTCTGTTTTAATAAAAAGAAAAAATCCAGAATCCTCACTCTTAAGCCATTTGCGCCCCCTTTCCCCCAGAGCTTTACAGCTCACGGATCGCTACTCAGCGGCGTAGCGTGCCCGAAAGGGCGGGGAGGGGGCGACTCTGAAAACTGATGAAAATCTTGTGACAAAAAAAAACAAAAAGGTCAAAAGGGCGCCTCTCACAAATCTTGCGACCAAAAAAAAAAAATGTGATCATGTGTGAGAATCTTGCGACCAAAAGGGCGGCCGATAAGTCACAAGGGCGCCTCTCACAAATCTTGCGACCAAAAAAAAAACAAAAAAAAAAAGGTCTTTATGTCGTTAGTTTCCTTTGGCACCCACTCAATTGGCCGTTACCGGCCCGACTTAATAAAGCTGAGGGCGCTTCGGCCACCTATGGGGCGCCACTACCCTCGGGGCGGGGGGGGGGGGGCACGAACCCCCCGCGCCCCCCCAACGCTACGCCGCTGTCGCTACTGATAGCTATTCACTATAATTGCAATGAAAAATTTAAAAAACCGTGTAATAAAATAATTTTAAAGATAAAAGAAAATCATGCTGACAAACTTTTTTTATTTTTGTTTATTCTTCGTCTTAAAACCCCATCTCCTAAAGGGGGCTGGATATAGTCATGGCAACGCGAAACTTATTTGCCGCTACTCTATACTCACGATGACGATTCGCCATTATGGCGCACCAGTCTCTTAAATTCTAAAGCCGCGACGTTCTTCTTCTTCTTCCTTGTCTCCTCTTACCTTTAATTTATTCCTCCATTCTCAATTATATTCTGTATTCGCTTGTATTTGGAGCCTCAAGTTGCGTGATCAAACATTTCCTTTTTGAGTCAGAGTAGTTCTTCTCCATTTTGAATCGTTTGCATTAGTACATGATTCGTGACTTTATCAGTACATGAAATTCTTAGCATTCGACGATACTACGATCTTTCAAAAGCTTCAAGCCTATTTCTCATACATCTGACATCCATAAAAAGGGTAGAGAAAACGTACCAGCACAGTATTCTTACCCTCAGTTTTTATTAAATGCAACAGGGACATGTCCCTGTTGCAAATGAATTTTTTATTTTACTTCTGGCTATTTCAATTCTTGGTCTAATTTCCTGAGGTTAATCTACGTGTGGCATGATTATGGATCGCCCATTATTTAATCAATTTAAGAATTAATATGCTGCTGAGTCCATTTTTATTCGAGCCAACCTGCCCTTTACTGTGAGCCAACTTGCCCCTTCTATTAGCCAGGTTGGCTCACGTGTGGTATTTTTTTATGCACATTGGATGATTTTTTCAAAATTGTTTCTTGGCAAAAGTCAGTAAATCAGGCAATTAGCTTAATTTTGACAGTAATTATTATATCTATAACCGGAGTTTCAAAAAAATGATTTATAAAAACTACGCCAACCAGTACCGCTCTGCCCTAAGCTATATAATGCGTGTGCTTTCGGTCTTGGGACATAAAAGCTTTACATCCGTGTGCAAAATGGCGGCTAACTAAGGGATTAAACGTCAGCCAGAACCTTGTACCTTCTGCATTTGAAGCCGACAACCATACCACGGCACTACCCTGCCGCCTAGTCGTGAATAACTTTTGAGATAAAAAATCTGAATTAATCTAGGTAGAGTGTAATTTGATAATTTTGACCTTATCGCCCATTTTGTAAGCCAATAAAATGTCTTCTTCAAAACTTGACCAATGGTGAATCGTTTCTCAGTATGCTGTGTTGTGGTTTATCGATCCTTGTAATGACAAAAGCGACAAATTAATTAACACCACCACCTAGCGTAACACAATAGGCCACACGTATTTCAATTGGCTGTGGGTGTTTCGCTCTGGCAGCAAGAGCACGGCCAATATGTTAATATCGCCGTTTTTGCTCAATTTTAAAAAACAATAATAATATTGCTAACTTTTTATACAAAAACAGTGCTTGAATAAAAATGTTATTTAACGCAATGATGCAGCACACGGCTTAATCAATTAGACATTGTACTTCTGTTAAATTTGCATGGGTTGTTTTATGAGATCCATTTACCAACTACCAATCAAAAGTAAAACTGAAATCGGTGTCGACATTTTTAAACACTTTTCTAACTAAAATCGCTTAAATTGAAAACGCACGCGATTCTAATTAAACAAAAAACCCATTTGAAGGGCTTCTTTTGCAATTGAAAAAACTGAATTCAGACACTGTAAGAGTTTCTACGGTAATTGTGTAGGTATTAGGGACTTATTGCAATAAATATTCTGTCAGTTTTCCATTGAAAACTGATAGTTGATCTTTCAAAATTGACATACCAGTCGAATTTTTAAATCCAGTCGTTTATTTTTCATTAATAAAGGCGACACTATTAATTTCGGTTCTTGTAATACACAAAGGTTTAATTTTGAAGGAAGACAGCTGTTCTTATAATGCGAAACTGACAGAATAGTGGCCGGCACAATTACTGCATGGATCCATTGCAATAAATCCCTATTAAAATAAACCAAATTTACCAGAATTATGTGGCAACCGAGATTAAAACTAAGAATTATATTCAGTAGATCTCTAAAAACTGTTATGAAAATTTGAGGTATACTAAAAACTAAGGAGAAAATAGGCATAACGTAACCAAAAAGTTCCCGTTCAAATTCAACTCATTTTTAGATTGGATAACTTAATCAAAACAGTAAAAATATTTTCATTGTCGTCACTAATGTGTTTAAAGTTAGAGGGGAGGGGGTTAATTTCTAAGGAAATAAGGTAATCAAGCTCCACAACGGGTGAAATTTGACGCGCAACAGGGAAAATTAACTGTAATGGTGTCGCGAAAACTCGGCTTCCGCACTTTTGTTCGAATTAAAAAGGAAAACGTTTCGGAAAATGAGTTAATCGTGAATTTTCCAGCACTGAAAGAACAAAAATGTATAGAAATATAACACAGAATTTTAAAAAGAGAATTTATCACACCTTAATAGAAAAATATTCCGTGGGTAGAAATCAAAAATTGTTTATTAAACATTATCTTAGGTTTAACTGCTTTGAATGACAAAACCAACATACCTTATGCAAAAAAAACTTAGATATTCAAATTAAATCAGTAGTCCTTAAAGGTAACTCTGATGAAGAAGAGAAGCACCAGTGCCTGCTATCACTGGAATAACTAAACCGATTTCGAATCCTATAATAATCCCAATTTAGTTAAGAAATATAGACTTTTGCTTTGCGATACTATGTTTTGACTTTGACTATGTAACAGGTATATCTATGTAGTCATTAGTTCTGGTCACTCTACTTTATGACGTTATCAAATCAAATCAAATATGCTTTATTGTCTCAAAAGTAGAGTTTTACAGACAAAGCAAAAAATGGTCCTTACTTATAAGTATAAGATAAACACTTGCTTACAAATCTAAGTAGAGGTACGGAATAGTCATTTTAAATAGTGTAACAGTCTATAAGTATTCGCGATATATTTTTTTTTTATTCTTTTTCCTTTGCAAATAATGCTCTCTCTCCACCTATCAGTCTCTTTTACGTGCTACGTCCAATTTAGTTACATAAAAACCTAAAAAATTCTGATGCTGTCACTTACTGTTATCGAAATACAACGAAATTCTCTTGAGCATTAAATAAATGTAAAAACATGTTAAAATATGTTAAAATATGTTAAACTATGTTAAAATATGTTAAAATATGTTAAAACATGTAAAACGTCAAAATATGTTAAAATAAAATATGTTACAGTTAGATATAAAACACAAGAAACAACAAACAGAACAATCTGATACATACACAAGTTAAGGGCTAAGATTAAACTCAAAAATAATCAGAAGACTTTTAAGATGTCGGTGTACAAAAGAATGTCAGGGGTCGATCATCGACGTGTTGCTAATTGACAAAAACTGCTGACATATAAGGAACAAAACTAAACCCAACATACATTGTCCAGTGGCGCAATATGTCTTGGAAAGCCTTAATGTCGTATTTCATGCTATTTTTTGTGTTTATTCATGAAATATATAGAAAATATCTAAAACAATTCTAGGATTGGTGGGCCCGGGCCACGAGGCGCCCCCCTGGGTGCGCCCAGAACTATTAGTTGATGACGCCCCATAGAATAAAAACCAAAAATCATTAATTTATTCCTGTAACAATCCATTGATAAAATAAGTTTATTCCCATCAAATCTTTTGATAATAAAAATAATATTAGCTTTGTTTCAGCAGGACATTGGACTAGTCATAAAACCGTCCGCGAATTCCTATTTCGTTTCCATTTCCAGCGGCACATTGTACTAAAATTTTGTATTGTACAGGGTGTTTCATTATATTTCTTCCCGTCGAAAAATTCCACAATTTTCGTCCTAAACAAAAAATTTAAAAAGCGTCTAAATCAGCAAATTTTTTCCCTATTGGTTACGGGATAACATTTATTTTGACATTTTACCATATACAGGTGGCAAGTAAAAGTAACTTTTTTTAAAGGAAACACTCTATATATTTGTACCTATATGAATAGCGCTTAAAATCTACTTTATAAAATAATAACATACTCCATACCTATGAACGGAGGTGTACGTGATATATCCACTTTTAGTTTTTTCAATTATAAAAAAAAATAGTAGATATAGAAATATAAAAGAAATTGTGTTCGAATTCGCGAAATTTTTACTTTCAAATGGCATCTTGACTTTATTCCTGATGCTTACCGTATTTGAAAGGCGCTCAAATTTATGGTTTTTGTAAATTGGATGCTCCTTATATTATTTAAATAATAGATTAGGCTTGGAATATACTTTTCAAAATACCCCATGTGTCGCAGTTTTGATAAATAGTTTCTGAAATATTAGCGATAATTTTTTTAATTATAAAAAAAATAACATTATCACTTTTGTGTTAATTTCAGTGTCCTTATTTCGAACTATCTTAGTCCCCATGTATACACAGTGACAATGACAAATATATATTTTTTTAAATGACGCTTAAAATGACAACCGGTAACGACAACAAAGTTTACTGTGGTTTATATGTCGTGTCACATCATGTCATTGTGACTGTTGATACATGGGAACTAACATAATTTGGAATAAGGATACTAAAATTAAACAAGAGCGGTACTGTTATCTTTTTATTATTTAAAAAAATAATTGCTGATATCTCAGAAAGTATGGATCTAAACTACGGCATATATGGTATTTTTGGAGAATATGTTCGAAGCCTAATCTATTATTTAAATAATATAAGGAGCATCCAATTTTCAAAAACTATAAATTTAAGCACCTGTCAAATATGGTAAGCATCAGGAATAAAGTCAAGATGTAATTTAAAAGTAAAAATTTCGTGAATTCGAACACAATTTCTTTTATATTTCTATATCATTATTAATGATCTAAAAGGGTGAGAAAAAATATAATGAGACACCCTGTACATAAGTGCATTGTATTGCGCACGCATTAGGATTCTTCGTACTCTTTGTACGGTTTTATATCCCGCCTGATGGTCAACTGAAACACCGGTAATGTGTCCGAGAAATTTTAAAGGGTAATAGTTTTGAAGTTCTTTGCTAAAACTTCAGCAGTTGCAAGCCCCTGCTGCGTCGCGTCGCGAAAACGGCACTTGGAGGGGGAAGAAACTGTCTAATAAAAAAACAAACAAAAATCGGACAAATCTGGTCAGTAGGCAAAACTTTGAAAAAACTATAGAGACCAATAGTTGCTAATAAAGTTTTTAGGCATAAAAGAAGAATTATCAGGTGATAAACACCCCCCTAACGATGTCACTGTAAAAGATTTTACCCATAAAGTAAAAGGGAACGAGGGACTGTGAATAAATAGACAAACAAAAATCTAATTTATTCTTGTAACAAGCCATTTATAAAACAAATTCTTTCCAATCAAATCTTTTGATCAAACTTATGACATTTCCAGAGGAAAGGAATTATAATCGGGTTTACCCGCACAAAGAAAGCGTCGTCGACGTAATAATCCTTGTTGGGACAAGAAGAAAAGCGAACAGAGACAGGGGTGAAAACGCCACCGCTGATGCAGGCAAACTCTCATGGGAATTAAAGATATTTTGTTCGATGTCCTTCACGCCTTGTAAGCATCTTGTCATCGAAATATATTGATCCAAATTAGAGAATAATAATGGAACTATTTTTATTTTTTAGATTTTAACCACATTTTTCTTTATCTAATGGGAAAAACTAGCAGATAGCTATGAAGATATAAATGTTGATAGCAAACCCAGTAAAATTGCTTTCCTAAACACATTTTCAAGCTACGAAGATAACATACATTCCTATAGAAACACTTTTTTCTAGTAGTTTAGAGCTCAGATGATGAAAATATTCATAACAATTCGAATCTTGTTTTCTCCTACCCTAGACAGTTTGTTCGACTATTCGACATTATGCTGCATAAGTTTCCTAAATTCTTAAGCGCGAATTTTAATCTTATTACTTGGCGTCTCTTGCTAATCATTTTTCTTTAAGTAAAAACTTTTAATGTAATTTTCGAAGTGTTTGGCCAAAATGCAATCAAAATATAACCATACGTTGCACAGTGGTTCAAAACCCTCTAAAAATGACGCATTGGGGCTCCTGTATGACTGTAAGCAAGTCAATAATTAGCTACTATTATACTAAGATCATGACCTAAACTAACTGCTTTTATTGCTCCACTTCTCACCATCGCCGAATTGTCTTTGGCTGGGTCGCTAAAGTGTTCCATTTTTCGGTTGTTTGTCTCTAGTCCTAGACGGAACAAATGAGTGACTTGTTTACATTGTTGTTTTTATTGGTGAAACTTTTTTTAAGATGATTTAATATGGATAAAATTAGCTATTGGTAAGTACTTCTAGAATATAATATTAATACTATAGATATTTAATTGTATAAATCGTTTTTTTTTAAACGAGTGATAATGTAAAAAGAAATTGAGATTAAAGTTAATATATAGAGCTTCACCTAGCTCATCTTTAAAATTAATAACGTTAAGACCATATATATTACTGTTTTTATTGCTTATAATATCTAACCCGTGCTCTGAAAATATATCTTTTAATATAGTTAGATATGTGCCCAAATGAAAAAATAGGGAATTTTATATTAAACCGTTTATTATACAACGTTAATCACATATGAGCCTGTTTTGTAAAGAAATGTTACTTTTCTATAAAAAGTGCACTTTTATCCCTTACCTAAATATCAATTTTTATTTTCGAAATTGCGAAAAGTAGATAAAATACCTCGGGATAAAAGTTTTATCCCCCATAGAATTGTAGTCCTTGTGCTAAACTTTTTGCACCCAGGGCAAAAGTGCAACTTTCATCCCTTGGTATATAATATACAGTGTCGGTAAATATGCATTCTAACTAATAATTTCAAATGGAATCAGATATCAATTTTAACCCTTTACCGCATCATGTGCCATATATAGCACAAACAAAAAATATTTTTTTAAAATTTTTAGCTTTACTTATGTAGTAACTCCATAACTGCCTATATGTGGAATATTCAGGTAAAGCGTGCGAACTATATACGGGAAGGTTTTGGCGGTTGAAAAGCCGTTGGTCTGCGCTTCAAGTTCATTCTTGTCGAATTTTGGCCAAGTGCTGTTATATATGCAGTTTACAAGTTATTTATTGTTGTAAAAACTGTTTTTTTTTCAACGAAGAAAATAATAAGTTGTTTCTTAGTGTTATTAGGTACCTATTCAGGTAAGTGTTATGTATTATAATTACTCGAAACCTATAAAAGATGACAAGAAAATGGATTGTCCCATATATGGAACACCATACAACGATGGAAAAGACTTTGTTTATTTTTTTACAGGTTGTAGTCAGAATTCCAGATGTTGACAGTGAAGGGGGCAATTCTTTAAAATTTGAAATAATTTGAAACAATCTGAAAAAATTTGACGCCTCAAATTTAAGCCCTAAATCATGGCAACATCGTAAATTTCAGTTTTTTGTACAGCGGCAAAAACCGAAAAATGAGGAAAAATATAATCTAAAACCTACCTCTAAACTCGATTGCTGATAGTTCAATATTTTTCCGGGATTGTTGATGATGCACAGGTTCTTAAAAAATTGTATTTTTCCGGAAAAAAAACAATAACAAAACCATGAGACGTTTTTCTTATTTCGTTAAAGTTGGATTCAAATAACACGAACATGACATGCAAAGTACAGCCGACCACAAAATCCACGTAATTTAATTTTAACGAAATCAAATGAATTTTAGGAAAGAAAACGATAAGTTGATAAATTTATGAAAAAAAATAATTTTCGGATTTATTGCAACCCGTGGCCCAAAAAATAACCTTTGAATATATAAATATCAAACTTGTTATTATTATCATATAATTAAAAATAATGTTTGTCTAATATTTCTTATGATCAGGTATGAGAAGAGATAGAAAAAAAGTCTGCCAAACCCAGGTTATAAAGGTTAGGTTCAGGTCTGCTACAGGGTGACCTTAAAATCTATTATAGATTTGTTTAGAAATTCTAGTTCTCTACTTAACAATAAAAAGTTGAAAATAGCCCAAAAAGTTAAACTATGTATTAACGGATTATTTCAAATTTAGGTTCAGGGGGTGAGTTACAGGGTGATATCAAAAATAGTTGTACAATTTACATTGTTAAAAACAACTTTGTCAGGGGTTTTACTTAGCAAACAAGAGTTAGAAATACCTTAAAAAATCATATCACTAACTTATTGTATTACCTTTAGAGCCAGCAAGTGAGCTACTGGGTGATATCGAAATTACTAGTGTATTTTTCTAAAAATCACATTTTTAGAAAACAATGTTGTCAAGAGCTTTCATTATCAAAAAATGCTTAGGAACACGTTAAAAAATCATAACATTAACTGACTGTATTACCTTTAGGTCCTTGGAGTAAGGTACAGGGTGATATCAAAATTAGTAAAACACTTTTGTAAAAATCACAATTTTAAAAATCAACTTTATCAGGAGTCTTGGTGAGCAAAAAATAGTTAGGAATATGTAAACAAACCACACCATTCACTAACTGCGTTACATTTAGGTCCAGTAGGTAAGATACTAGTAGTAAATTCTTTTATAAATCATATTTTTAAAAATAACTTTTGGCCTCACCTTACTGTTTACAAACCAAGAACATATAAGTTAGGGTTTCTTGAGCGATCTATTAAAAGAATATTACGTTAATTACTTTTCCGCACAATTTTACTTTTTCGCATCATTTTTACTTTCCTCACGATTTTTTTCGCACGTCCAAATTGCAAGAACCTTCCCGTCCACAATCGTTTTCAAATGAAAACCCGTTCTCCTACACACAAGTTTCATTTTCAAGAAGTGCTGCTGTACCGATGCTACCAGAAGCACCGAATGAAGAATCATGTAATGTGTTACAGCCTGTACAGACCAATATACCTTTCTCCATTCACTACAGTAGTAATTCTAAGCAGCAAACTGATCAAGGCATTTCTGTAGTGGGCCAAACACCAACCAATCAAATTCCAATAAGAAACGACGTTATTCAAGATGTTGCGGCATCTGATGTATATTGAAGCATGCAACAAACAGAAAGTGCACTTTCAATTTCAATATCTACCATCGTTAACTTTTTCGTTATTGTTATTTAAATGTTCTTTACATAAAGTTTCTTTTTAATATATCATAATAAAAAAATCCTGTTTTAATATTTTTCCGTGCATAAAAAAATCAAGTAAAAATAAAAGTTAAAAAACGTACGGAAAAGTAACTTTTCCGCACTAGTGCTGAAAAATTTCTTTTCCGCACGATTTTTGTTTTGTTAAAAATGAAGATATTTAGGACTCATTAAATGATTTATGTAACTATTCTATCTTACGTATCATTTTCTAGCATTATTATAAAATCTTTGCGAATTAAAACATGTTTTTTGATAAAGAAGATGGACAAAAACACTCGTAGGAAAAACATTGTACCTAATTCTTGCGGAAACTATCTTTTCCATCCTTGACGGCTTGCCCGAACTCCGCTCCGCGTCGATTGTGCAACTGCCGTCGCGTGCGGAAAAGTACCTCTTTCCGCACTTGTTAGGTAAATAACTATTGTACAAACAATTAAAAGCCTAAGCGATACAAAACAATATTTATGTAAAAGATATTTAAAATTTAAAGATAAAAGACCTTAAGTGGGATGAAACTACTGCTTTTGTTGATTTGGAGTTTTCAGTAAAAATAGCTAAAGAAGTAAAGAAATATATCCCTTTATCAGACAACCAAATAACTATGTAGCGGTACAGGTATTAACAGATTTTTTGAAAGAAATGCAAAATATTGAGTCGCTTCACTTTGGAAGAAGTCTATATACAAGTAATTAAATAAAACTAAGAACGACATACGGGACAAAAATATTTGTGTGCAGGTTGTTGTTTGTCAATGTAAATAAATGTAATATTTATTATGTGTATTTGTACATTTTTATATTGAGCAAGCTTAATAATTATAAGGATTTGATTTGGCTCGGTTTGGTTATGTTAAATAGATAACTTGGGTGTTAAATTGTTGCCTAAAAAACATGCAAATTTGTGAAATAACAACGAAGAGAGTTTTTTCCTGTAAATAAATGTGCAGATTTTTATATTTATCGTGTATGTTTGTAAATGTTTACATTAGGCAAGCCTAGTGAAGGCTTTCGTTTTGTTACATTAAATATATATTTTAGGGCCAAGATTCTAAAATATCTTGTAAATTTGTTAATTAACAAATCAAACAAATGTAAAATATTTGTAAAAAAATTTTGATTTACTATAAATTTGTGAATTAACAACGAAGGCAGGCAGGTTTTTCTGTAAATAATTATTGTACATTTTTATATTGACCAACCTTATTTATATGGGTTTGGTTCGGTTTGGTTATACTTGATATGTATTATAAAGCCATGATTTTTTCAAACTAACTTGTGAATTTGTAAAAGAACAAGGAACCAAGATGTTGTTACGTAAATAAATGTAGGGATTTTTGGATTTCTTATGTGTATTTGTAAACTTTTATTTTGACCAAGGTTAGTTAGGGGCTTAGGTTGATTTGGTTATATTAACTAATATGTTTTAATGTCAAAATTTTATCATATTAACTTGTAAATTTGTCAAATAAATAGTAAAAGTTTTTCACGTAAATATATGTGAATATTTTTGGATTTATTTATTCATTTCACCCTGTAGCTCACCTCCCTTGTTTTTTAAAAACGTGATTTTTCAAAATCTTTACTGCTATTTAGATATCACCCTGCAGCTTACCTACTGGAAGTAAATGAAATTTAGTAAGTGGTATGATTGCTTAACGTGTTCCTAACTATTTTTTGCTAACAAACGCTCCTGACAACGTTGATTTTTAAAAACGTGATTTTTACGAAATTTTATTACTAATTTCGATATCACCCTGTACCTCATTTCCTGGACCTAACGGTGATACAGTCAGTTAATGGTATGATTGTTTAACGTATTCCTAACTATACTTTGCTAACAAAAGCTTCGGACAACCTTGCTTTTTAAAAATGTGATTTTTAGAAAATTTACACACACTAATAATTTCTATATCACCATGTAGCTCAATTCCTGGACCTGAAGGTGATAAAATCTGATAATGGTATGATTGTGTAACGTGTTTCAAATAATTTTTTGCTAACGAAAGCTCTTGACAACATTGTTTTTAAAAATTTGTTTTTTAGAAAATTACGCTTCTAATTTCGATATCACCCTGTAGGTCTCTCACGTCCTGGATCTAAAAATAATACAATAAGTTCATGATACATATTTTAATGTATTTCTTACTCTTATTTGCTAACTAAAACTCCTGACAGAGTTGTTTTTTAAAAATGTGATTTTAATTAAGATTTACTACTATTTTCGATATCACCCTGTAACTCACCTCCTGGACCAAAATTTGATCTAATCCGTAAATAGTAGTTTTTTAGGGCTATTTTCAACTTTTTATTGCTAAGTAGAAAATTAGAATTTTTTAACAAATCTATAATATTAGGCACACAAGAAATTTTACATAATTATACAAACATTTTTAATTATACGAATTTATAGAAAGTTTGAAATTTATGTTTTAAAGGTTTGTTTCTTGGGTCCCGTTCATTTTATTCATATTATGAACCTATTTTCAGGGCGGCTGTACGCAGTTCCCTGCCTATATGTGTGGCTCCCTCTAGGGAGCGTGTCGCAAACTTAAGTTTTCCTTGCACAAAGTGACCACGTGGTCGTGGCACCCCTGAAAAATTCCGCCTTCGACTTATTTTCGTCAGATGGAGACTGTGGCGACTATTCTTAGGGTCACTGCATCCTGAAAGCCTGGCATCTTCCAACGAGCGGATAGTTCACAACTTGCATTCCATTTGCTATTGGTTGACATAGTCAGGCGGGATTTTTAAAATTAAAACTCTCCTGTCCTCGTTTTGGGAGGTTGAAATCGGTGTTAAACCAAACTGAAACAAAACCTAACCGTGGTCAATTGATGGGAAACGTATCCTGACCGGGGCGTATCTGGACAGGTTAGGATACGTTGTCGAATAATTTATCAGGGTTAGGTTAACACCGATTTCGACAGGAAAACAGGATAAGGAAGCTAATTAAAAAAAAAATAATATGTTTTTAAAAAACAATAAAAAAAAAACTCATCGGCATATGCATAGATTTAGTTAAATTCAATAGGTATGTACTGCACAAACCACTACTCTTTTTAGTCACTTACAACTAGTATATATTCGTATTTTACGCCGAAAGCTGTAAACATAAAGTTTGTTAAATGCTTGACTGGTGGCACCATCTCTTAATATAATATAATAATAATCTTAAACGGCAACGTTCAACATTAAAAAGTCAGCTGACTATTTCGACCAATAGCAAACGGAATGCAAGTTGTGAACTAGCCGCTCTCCCAGGGGTAGCGACACCAAACATAACCTCATTTACGAAAAACTCAAATCTGACACTGTCAGGAGCATAGCTTTTTTTATGTTTAAAAAAATTAAATGGTTTACAAATGTTACGTAAAGAACTGTCCGTCACATCCGGTATATAAATTTTACTGTCCAAATAAACAAACCTAAAAAAACTAAGTTTTTTATGATTTCAAATTTATTAGGACCCTGTGTCCAGCAGTCCACACAGCGAAGGAAACCAAAAATATAGTTTGCATGTTTTATATATATTCTAAAATATAGAAAACTATTATGTTGGGTTTTGTATTATTTAATAAATGTTTTATGCTCTCTACGGAATAAAGGTGTACGTTTAATCCCTTTTTTCATGGGCTAAGGTAGTATTTCTTGTCTCCAGTGATTGAAAGTAATTTCTTTAAAACCATAAAGGCAAAATATAGGTTTTTGGATTATTTTATTTTATCATAATACAAAAAACAAAAAGGAATATATACACGATACCGATTATTTTGTTCCAGCTTGCCGTAAGCTTACTTTACTTTGCCGATGGCTTGGTTCGTTTTGATCGTTATTGTGTCCTTAGGCATAGAATATTGCTTCCATATAAACGAAGCATTTAACTTTCTAGACTTCTCCAGGCTGTAAACCAGGAAACTGTGAAATTTTCGAAATTCTGTTTATTGCATCATTTCCATGCCCATCTCAAAGTAAGAATATGCTTTATTTTCCATCTTCGAGAAATGTAATTCAAACTTTTTCTCGAGTAAACTTAATTAGTTTGTTATGAAATAAATAATATTTTTCCACATTGTTTGTTATAAGGTCACTCATCGTCAAGCAAGCTTTACCTTGCTTGACGATGAGTGACCTTTGTTTGTTAGCATCTGACTGACTTTTGTTTAATGTAATGCCATGACAACTATCACTGCCCACTGTTTTTTTATATACTTGACATGCTAAAACTACAGTACGGTAAGTGGTTTAATACCTATTTATTTAGTTTATGATTATTATTATTTTTAGTATATAAAAATAAACCTTGGCATTAAAGTCCCTTTTAGTCACTTAGCAAATTATAGCCCTTCTTCCGGTCGAGCATGAAAATTCCCGCCGTGGTATTAAAAGTAAACACTGCACGCTCCAGGTTTATAATATACCTACTATTATTTTTATTATTGTTCAAAAAAAAGCGGGCGGCGAAGAAAAGGTCGAAAATACAAAAAGTCGAAAATACAAAAGTTCGAAAGTACAAAAGGTCGAAAATACAAAAGATTGAAAAACAAAAGGTTCAAACAAAGATCGAAAGTAGCTACACTGTAATGATTGCAAAACAAAGTAGAATTAAGAGACACACAGGTACACACACACACACTCATAGAAAAGTTTTTAAAAAATCAACATCCAATAAAAACTCAAGGTAGCAACACGACGGGTCGCAGAACTTTGTTCGAAAACATTTTCTTCGAACGGAAATTTTTATGAAAACCATTTCTTCTAATGAAAATTTGTTTGAAAACATTTTTTTTAAACGGAAATTTATTCGAACACCATTTCTTTGAACGGAAATTTGTTCGTAAGTAATAGTTGTTCAAAAACATTTTCTTCGAATAGAAATCATTTTCTTCGAAAGCAAGTTTTTCGATAAAAGACGCTCTAGACCTGGATTTCCAAACCTAACACAATTCATATAGTTTGACTACGGCAAGGTCTTTTTAACATATTTTTTCAAAAAAACCCTGACTTCTTTCCCGGGATCGTAAACATTCTGAAAATTTGTCTACTTTCCTCCTTTTGGAAGGTCGAAATCGGTATTTTCCTAAACTTTGTCAATTGATCGCAAACGTATCCGAACCGGTCCAGATACCTCCTGATATGCTCAATTAAGAAAGGTTAGAGTAACACCGATTTCAACCTTCCAAAATGAGGACCGGAAAGCTAATTTAGGGAAATCATTTTTCGACAATAGGTCTCGGTTGGTTCGGTTTGGTTTCACACCCTCTAGGATCCCGGGAAAGAAGTCAGGGAAGTTTTTATTTCCAAAAATTGTTAGAAAAAAACCCCATTAGTCGAACTATATGAGTTGTGTTAAGTTTGGCAAGCCAGGTCAAATTTTTTTTTCGAAAAATTTGTTTTCGAAAAAATGTTTTTGAACAAATTTTAATTTTAAAAAAAATATTTTCGAACAAATTTCCGTTCAAAGAAAATGTTTTCGAACACATTTCTGTTCGAAGAAAATGATTTCGAAAAATTTCTGTTTAAAGAAAACGTTTTCGAACAATCTTTTGTTCGAAGAATATGTTTTAGAACAATTTTTGGTTTAAAGAAAATGATTTTCGAAGTTTATGCTTTCGAACAATAATATTAAGATATTTATATGAAATGTACTATAAAAATATAAATAATTAAGCCGAACCTTACGAAAACTCGAACTGTATTTGGGCATTTTTTGTCTTTTGATAAAATGTAAAATTCGGAATAAAAAGATACTAAAAAAAACCACAATACCAAAAACACCCAAAAAAAATGGGAAAAAACCTTGGAAAATAAATTAAACAGTGCGAAAAATAGCGTATAAACATCGTGATAAAATTTTCATTTTATCCCTTGATATATTATATACTATTAATAAACTTTTAACATAGAAATGGATTTCTGTCCTGTTTGTTTATTTATTACGTATTATTTTTATACAAAAACAGAAATAATATTTAAAAGAAAATAATTTTTAACAATAATACCTACAATAAATATTCATAACCCAAAAACTCAAGGAACATATTTTTTATTTCTTAAGCTGTATAAAAACGAGTTCTTTTTAAGTTCTATTAAAACATTTGTCTTTTCTCAGACTGTATAAAAATGAGTATTTTTCACGAATGTCTATGGAATTTTGAGTACGGTTTTGACACTCGTGTCGCTACCCCTGGGAGACGCTAGACTTCCAGGATGCAGTGACCCTAGTATTTTTAATTACACTATCCAAAACCTTATGGGAGCAGCTTTCGTGTTCGTTTACGACAGAGACAATTTATTATTTTCTCTCTGGTTTACGAAGGACTCAGCCGCATGGGCCGTCACTGAAGAACAGCAGTTTCTATATGGGAGGACCCCCCAGAATAAAAAACTATATACGTGCCTAGCTTTTTTAAAAAGTAAAAAAATAATCACCACTTCAATAATTTGACAGGATCTTCACTTAGTCAGATTTTTCTGGCAGATTTTAAAGAAATAATTTGACATTCCCTTAAAATTCCGTTCAAATATAACGGTGGCAACAGCGTAGAGCTAATTTTGTAGCGACTCTTCCACGACATGCAGTTAGTCCCTCTTTGTTAATTTTACCGTGAAAAACAAAGAAAGAAAGTAAACTTAGCTGACCTCATAAAGAAAACGAATAGGACTCATAAATTTGAAAGAAATGTGACGAAATGTGACGAAATTTGACATTTCAGTTTGTGTGGTTAATAGTGAATTTATTTACAATTTTTAAATTAAAAATTTTCAACAAATTACGGGTTTTTAATTAAAAACAAATATTATATCGTGACGCTACATCTATCAAAAAGTGGGAAATGGCCTTTTAGGTAAGTTTTTAAGTTTAAAAATTGCCTTTTAAACGAGAAATCTTAAGCGCCAGATTATGTCACATTTTGTCAAATTTCGCCAGATTTTTTGAAATGTAAAGAATTGACCCCGAAGATTCAGATTTATGTGACGAGGATGACTTAGGTCCAGCGGTAATATTGGCATCAAATAGTGACTGAGGAACCTGAAGATATGCACAATGATGCTGAGGAAATTGTGATTGCTCAAACCGATTCTTCAGACGATAATATCCCTCTATCTGTTTTACAAGGAGAAATTCGTAAAAAATAAGCAGCCTAAAAACGCGCCTAATTCGACAGAAGGTAATCTGAGAAAACCTGAAAATGAAATAACATTTACTGGTTCTGACGATTGGCCCGCCAAAATTTTAGAATTAGAAACTCCAATTCCAATTCTTAACAGAGACAGAAACTGTTATTTGAGTTTTAATACCGGATAACTCTCGAGATAACTTGTAACTCTTCACGAAATAGAAAAAAAAAATCATTTGCTTAATAAAGTTTATATTATTCTGTTATCGCATGATGTTCCATATATGACACAAAGCAGTTCTTTTAGAAATGTCGATTTATTTTTACAAATAGATTTTTTTCAATATTTTTAGGTTAAAGAATGATGTAAGTTTTCTTGTAACTAATTTTTTTGATAAAAAGATGAAAATTCATGAGGTAAAGGGTTAGGTTGAAAAAAACTGTTTTGTTCTAAGTATGACTTTTCAGATTTTAGAGTGCCTTAAATTGTCAAAAGTTTCGATATTTACATTCAACATTTTAAAAACTAAACTTAAGTGTTAGCTATTTCAGCCATCCTGAATGCTAAAAACTAATTTGCATTATCAATACCGTCAAATTAATAAAAGAAAAATATAATTATAATAATAATAATAATTTGAAATTTGGATGTTTTATATTTGAATAAGGTTTAATGGCTTTAATGAAAAAGAAAATTAAATGCGTCAGTTTTACATGGTTTTGAATTACTGTGGCATGACAGGTCCCTAATGCGTCGACTCAGAATAACGATAACCATGATTCTGACGGCTAGAAACACTTTATTATGATTGGTTAGTATTGTCGATTTTAATAATTTTTGTAACTAAAAGTCCCCTTGTTCATTTCATTCTATCTTTTTTTAATTCATGACACAAGTGATATATTTTTATTCACGACAAAGATACAGCTTCTGAACAGACCCAATTTAAAAATGGCAGCGATGCACGCATTGGCATTTTAAAAAAACGTCTGCCATCTTTATAACGAAATGTCAATTTTAATAGTGGGATCGTATAAGTTAAAGCCTCATCTTTGCAACAAACCAAAAGTCTTTGAAATCGGTCTAGTAGTAACGAATTTATACCCAAAGAAAATGCATGCGGCAGTTTTATGCGGTTTTGAACACTGTGCGTCGTCATTACCATGCCCCGAAATTAATATTAGTCATATTACTCTTAAAGTCGAAATCAAAGTGTGCTACAAAAGAGGGGTTAACGTTATTAGTGGCCAAGAGCCACGTACTCAAAAACCCAACTCACATTGTTGCGACAGGACAATTGCGTGTGAATCGATTTCCCTTTTCCGATTTACGTCACTTGTTCACACAAGTCACGTGCCCCCGATGTGGTTTTTGATCGACTGTCGACAGAGATGTAATAACCCTTACGTTCCCTCTTTTTATTGGGTTAATATAAATAATAAAATTATAGAAAATATTAATGAATATACAGGGCGTGCTAACCATTGATGCTACTACCGGAATTTAGCAAAACCGTCGCAAACTGTCAAATTTTAAAAGCCGCTAACAGTTCTGAATAATTCGCCCTCTGTTTATATTATGCCTTATTCCATCAATAATCAGATTGTGCCGCAAAGATTCACAAAGCAGCCGAAATAATACGAATTAAAATCCAGGTTGATGGCGTCGAGAAGGGTAGCGCTGCCGCTCTGCCCGCGCTTTGAACCGGTCACGCCTCGCTGCACCTATAGAGGGCGTTAAAACAACTGTCAAGGGTCGCGCGCTTCGTGTGCACTCTATTGTTTGGGAGTTGCACTAATTCACTCAATTAGGAAGCATAAGGTCTACTGGAAGGGGAATAAGGAGAACTTATAAGAGGAAGAATGGGTTTGTTGCACAAATGATGGCAAAATTGATATTCGACGTATTATTTTTAATTTTTATTTACTAACAGACGAAACCAAAGGAAAAAGCGAACGAAATATAATTTCAGTAAAACAGTAAAAGCGGGCAAGATTTATAACCACGTGTCCAAGTTTCATAAAAAAATCACCCAGATGTCATGTGCTAAGTGATGCGCTCCAGATAAGAGAAGCAGTTTTATTATAAAGAAACCTATAAAGAACAAAGTCGAAAAGTACGCCCTGACTCCTCGAAAATGAGGTGCTGGCAGATCAAAGAATTCACGCCAATGAAAAAAGTGAGTTTGGATAAAATGTAAGAGTACAGAGTAAGTGGTAGACAATAAACAATGCACTGAAATCTAGCTCGATTTTTACCTTCTTAGCTCGCGTAGCAGTGGCTAAAGAAGGTATTATTTTTAATAAAAAAATTTTTTGAGATAACACCGAAATTGTGTTATTTGGGTGTATTTTGACCTATCTTAGCAATATCGTCGTGATGTCTGTGTGTGCATGTGTATTATTTATGTCCGTAACACGATAGCTACTAAACCGCTGAACCGAGTTTCATAAAATTTTTAAATTATATTTTGCTTAATAAATTGTGTTATAAATAAAAACTTCATAAGAGCTTTGGTTTCTGAGATATTTACAAAAAACTGTTTTCAAGGCTGATATATCATTGCTTCACTCGAAATGTGCAGATATGTTAGCTAGGAAGGTAACAGATCCGTCATGGAAAAAAGTAATACAGTTACCAACCAGAAAGGTTTCGGAATCATCGATAATATACTTCAGTAGAAAAGCTAAACAATTTTTTTGTGATTCTAAACAAGAAGTAACTTGAGCAAACGTTTAAATAAAAGCGATTCCATAGGTACAAATATACACTTTCATAATGTATGAACCTTTAGACCAAACTTCAATATTTGTCCGAACAGGGTAATATAAAAACAAATCGGAATAGACCAATACCAGATGTGACAAGGAGAATAAGCTTTGGAAAAAGAAAGTCCCTATGGACTCAACAGGCAAGGATACAATAAGGTATAGTGCGTTCAAAATAAGGCAAAAATAAAATCACATTAAAGTCCGAGATTAAAAAGTTTTTTCCAGTTCCAATATACAAAACAAGCATCACTAATCTGGGTTCAACGCTGAAAAAAATAACACCGTTAGCACGAAAAAGACACTAGCCGAGAATGTGGCTCTTCTCGCACACTAGATTAAAAAGTGTTGCAAATTGACAAAAACTGCTGACATATAAGCAATAAAACTAAACCCAAAATACATTGTTAACCTAGAAAACATGTGATTATTTATAGATATATAGCCTGAATACGCCTTAAAGGGAACTACTTAGGAAGGAAAATGGCATATAAAAGGTGCAGAGTTCGCTGAATAAAAAGTCAAAACAACGCATTTCTAAAGCAAATAAATTACATTAGTGTCAAAAACCAATTTTTTGACGAACTATAAGAGTAAAAACCATCACACATAATACACCATAAAGTAGTAACTGACGTTCAGGCCTAGGGATTAAAGGAAACGCTTCTTATACGAAAGAGAGCTTACATCTGGCACGCTGGTGATTATTAGCCAATCCCTAATAACTTTTAAGCTCTTTCATATAGGTAGTGTCTTTTCTTTTTATGCGGACGAAGAAAATATCGGGTTTCTTTTCTCTAATATGAAAAATGTAGTATTAAGACCCATATGCCGGATTCGTATAGACATATGATAAGAAATAATAAAGCAGACGCCTCTAAAAAGATTTGTGGTAGTAATTATTTTAGCTATTAAGGCAAACTTTAAGGTCTACCTACCTTATTCATCACACGATCAGACAGGGCATAAAAACTGTCAGTAAAAACAACAATTTAGCCACAAGTTGCATACAGTATTCTCTTATACTTTCATTAAAAAAAATGAGTCCGAGTCTTAAAATGTTCTGCCTATATCGTTTCTAAAATATTGGCCTAGCGGAAAAAATAGTAAGTAGTTCAAACACGGATCATTGTTAGGTGATCCGTGGTTCAAATGCTACAGTAAGCGGTTTTCAATACAACAGCTTTGAAACCGATTAAATTTAGACATATTAAACATAAAACAAAGAACATATTAACTAAAAAGATATTGATATCTAAAAAAAAAATATTTGACTTTTAACTTATTTATTTATTCTCCTAAAAATATTAAACACTTTTCTCATAAAAGTTTGGTTTAACCTAAAGTTTATTTTCTGTACCTAATTTTGTTTTTTGTTTTTATTTTTGGCTTGTGTTATTAGGTACGCAAATTCCTTATCCGTTTTAACTCTCTCATTTTATATTTCTTGCACGTTAAGGCCAGTAATCTTAAACAATCAAGTACAAAGTTGGATAAAATTCGGTCCTTAAATAGGATAGTCCGCTATTTTAGATCCACCATGTTGTTTTTTATATATATAAGTGAAAAATAATTTTCACCAAGCCTAAACACCCCAAAATTGCTCATTGGGAAGTAGTTCTTAAATGATGTTTTAGGATTTAAAAACAAAAAAAAGCTATGAGAAAAAAATTAAACAGTTTTATATCCAACTTAGACCCAGTAAATAAAAGCATTTAGCATCGTAAACACACATGTATCTATCAAGAGCGCACCCAGGAAGGGCCTCGGGCCCCCGCCCTCAAGCCTAAAATGTTTTTGTTATTTTCTACATATTTCATGAATAAAAACAAAAAATAGCATGAGATACATACACCATGAGGTCTCCCCCCCCCCCAACACAAATTTCTGGGTGCGCTACGTTATCTATGATTTTTGTATTTATTATTAGGATTCTTAAGAATAGTTGATCATAAATATTGTAGGTGGTGTATTTACTTTACCACCTCACAAGGGTAAAAAATCCAAAAAATTCAAACGAGCCCAGTATTACGAAATATGCACTCACCGGTTATCCTGAAGGTCCTGGTTTCACCTGGCCAGGTCTTGCTGGATGAGGTGTCATCTGTGTTGGTACAGACCGCCACAACGGTCACTCAGTTTCAAAATTCGCACGTGTTGCACCCACCACAATTTTGATGCCATTCCACTCCATTGAGGTGCAGGGAAAGGCAGAACTGGGTAATTCCACGCGAATTTAATTGTAACAAGTATTATTCAAACACCCAATACTCAACACATTGGCGGTTTTACGGGGGGGGGGGGAGGGGGGTAAATTACCCCCAGAACCCGAAAAAATAATTGAAGTATAAGTGAGCGACAACAGGTAAGTTAAAGGCTGAAAAAAATTATATTTTGTTGACTTACTTTATCAGAACAGCACTCAAGGAAGAAATCGCTTGGTGGAAAAAAGGGCACACGGAAAAAAGCGCACAGAGAAAAAACTTAACTTAAACTTTGGAAGATAAAACAAAAAAGTAGTCTTTATATCTCGATGCACCGAATCCAAATACGGGGTTCGTTTTGTCCGTACCCCAAAATTTCGAATAAATTGCAAAAAAGTTGATTGTAATATTATACGGTGAAGTTGCAAAATGGTACATTTTCGAAGCCATCAAATAAATTTACTTCGGAGAGCTTCTTTATAAAGCAACGTTCAAAGAATTTTCTATATTTTTTTCAGCGCATTTCGCATTTTTTTGTGTCTGCGCGAAAAAATACGTTTTAGGTTATAAGGACCCCGGATAAGTAGGTTTAATCAAATAAATTACTACTATGTCGGTTTAGAACGTTTTCCTACTTTGTCCGACGCCTATTCATTACTTCCTTCTATCCTGAGAATCTTCTTTTGTCGGGTTTTTGGACTCATGCTTTGGTAATCTTTCGTCGTTCATCCTTTGTACATGGCCGTACCATATCAGTTGTCTTTTAGTGATGTCATCCGTTATGCTTCCCTAGACTCCCATATGCATTTTATTTTATTTTTATTTTATTTTATTTTATTTACACCACTTAACAGGAGTTAACCCAATTACAAAGTGGGGAAGAATACAGTAATTAACAATAACAGAATCTAATGATAAAATGAAGTACAAAATAAAAGAAATTTACTACATCTACACTGAGTGAGCAGAAATAAAAATTATGAAAATCGTATATTTTTTAAGGTAGAGATACTGCAATTAAATATGTCACATCTGTCGCAAGCCTGATTGCACGTGTTACAAGCCCGAATTATTGGAGAATTTTTGCAAATATTGGTGCGCTGGTAAGGAAGATAAAACGGAACAGTAGTGCGTGCTGATGTTCTGGGTACTAAAAAATTAATCTTATGCAATAATTCCTGGGAGTCGATTTGATTATGAATTAATTTGAAAATGAATTGCAACTCTGCCAACTTGCGCCGGTCCTCCAATGAAGATATACTGAACCTTTCACAAAGGACCTGGTTCAGAATACCAATTTCGGGATACACACCATCAAGCTTAAAAACAAGGTACTTCAGAAACTTACGTTGAATTTTTTCAATAGTATTAACGTGAGTATCATAATACGGAGACCATACTATGCACGAGTATTCCAATTTAGATCTGACATAAGCAAAATAGAGTAATTTTATACTAGAAATATTTTCTAGGTACTGAGAATTCCGTATTATGAACCCAAGCATTCGGTAGCTTTTCTTTACAACATCCTGGATGTGGGGAACAAATGATAGAGCACTATCGAATGTTACTCCGAGATCTTTAAATTCCAGACTCCTGGGTATTTCGGTTGTATCAATGGAGTAATTGAATTGAATTACTTGTTTTCTAAGGGTGAAAGACACTACATTGCATTTAGACGGATTGAGAGGGAGAGAGTTATCAAGACACCAAGTATATACCTTATTTAGAGCAGCTTGAAGTTTTTCACAATCAGCAATGTTATTTATTCTACAGATAAGCTTTAAGTCATCAGCGTACAATAGGCAAATAACTTCTATGTCCTGAACTATGCTATTTATAAAAGCTATAAAGAAGAGAGGACCTAGTATAGAGCCTTGAGGAACTCCGGAAGTAGCCTTGATCGTAGAGGAGGTTTGTCCATAGCATTCTACATACTGAAGCCTTTCAGTTAAGTATGAATAAAGAAACTTAGATAAATCATCAGAGATGCCAAAGGTTACAAGTGTACGGAGAAGAATACTATGGTCTAGTCTGTCAAAGGCCTTAGAAAAGTCGGTGTAAATAACATCAATCTGAGCACCCGCATCCAAGGATTCAGCTATTAGGTGTGTAACAGTAATTAAATTGGTTGTGGTAGATTTGCGTTTCATAAAGCCGTGTTGACAGGAATCTATTTGACTGCTCAGGGGAAAGTAAAGCGATGTATGGAGAACGCGTTCAAAACATTTTGAAAAATTGTTTATTATGGTAATTGGCCGATAATTTACAATACGATCTTTTTCTTGTTTTTTATGGACAGGTATAATTTTAGAATTTTTCCAAGTATCAGGAAATGTGCAGAATTTTAAAGATAAGTTAAAAAGAACAGTTAATGGGTAAGCGAAGACGTATGCACAATCTTTCAGTAAAAATGCAGGAATTTTGTCGGGACCGACAATGGCCTTGGGTTTCATGGTCTTTAGTGCTTGCAATACCTCAGATTCATTGAAGCTTTTAAGTGAAATGAAATTTGAGTTAAGGTTAGAAGGAATATTATTTTGTACTGAGGTACGCTGCTGAGATTGTGTATATGAACTCTGAAAGTAATCAGCAAATGCATCAGCTATGCGCTGGGGATCCGTCGTACTCTCTTCATTGTGATCTGTCATGCACTGCGGCAGACCATTATTCGACTTCAATGATTGTATTAGGCGCCAGAAATTTCCAGGTTGAGTTGTCAGGTTCGCTTCAAGTCTAGCGCAATACTCGCGGTATGATGTTTCTGTATCGCGTTTTATTTTATTACGAAGTTCTCGAAATTTAAGTAAATCATTATCGCTGCGACTTTTTTTGTATTTTTGAAAGTATTTATGTTTTTCTTTAATCGACCGTATGATGAGGGAAGTAAACCAGGGAGGATATTTTCTACGCCGCTTAGATGTTTTTGGCACGTGGGTGTCTAGACAGGAGTATAATTTGTAATAAAATAATTCGACAGCCTCATTGACGTTATCAACCGTTTCCAAAACACGCCAGTCAATCTCAGCTAAGCTCGCATATAGATTTCTCAAGTCAGATCTCTTGAAATTATAAAAGATGTCATTAATTTTGAGTTTGCTCACCTTTTTGTCACCGGTCATTTTATAGTCAATTAATAAAGAAGGATGGCACCTGTCCTCGTTTAGCAGGATGTCATAACATCTCTGCACAGAAGTGAGGTTTGAGGAAGATGTTAATACTAGATCAAGCAGTCGATTATCAGAATTTTTGACAGTGTTAATCTGATGCCAATCAAGAAAATTAATAAAATTCAGCAAGTGAGTTAACCTACTGTTGGGAGGAGGATCCCTCTCTATGTAGGTTACGTATTCAGGGTAATTAAAATCTCCGAGAAAGACTGCTTTAGCACTATATAGGAAATTCAGGGATGACAGATATTCAAAAAGTTGTTCATATATGTATGAGATTTTGCCTGGCGGAATATATACAAGGAAAATATAAAGAGATAGTTTGTTCGAGAAAGATACTTTGATTCCAGCTATGTCTATTGTGTCACGGATTGATACAGGCAATTCAATTTCCAGGTTCGTTGTCTGTAGATTTTCCCTTACAGCCAACAAGACACCACCCCCCAAGTTTTGTTCTACTTCATCGTAGTTTCTGTCAGATCTAAAGATGCATTTTAAAAAGAGTTGAAGTCTTAAAAGCCTTTTGTTAACAGGAATTCTTTGAAAGTCGATTTCCAATTTTAGATTTTGACCCATTGTGTAGTTCTTTTCTCGATTTTCTGTAGGTATGATTAATATTAGTGTTAGTATGTTCTAACTCTGTACATAATTTTTCTACTGGAACGGTATCATATGCCTTTTATAGATCCACAAAGGTAACATGGGTCTCTATATTTTTGGCACTCCTTTTCTCTATTACTTGTTTAAGAAAAGAAATTTGGACATTAACTATTCTCGGGGATCTTACAAACATATTAAAAAATCGTAGATAAATGCGCGTTTGCTGTTTTTATTGACTGGGCTAACTCGGCTAAATACGTTAATAATAATTTTTGCTTATATTTTGTTAAAAATAATAAGGGCAGGGAAATATGTAAAAAGAGACAGAGATAAAAAGTGAATGTTTCCAAAATATCCAAATGTTCAGTATTTGATATACATATTCAGATTTTCTTGTAACGGACGTGACGACTTTTTAGCGATTTCCTTTATGTTGGTTCTTTTCTCCGCGACACCTTTTCTGCCAACAAAGCCCACAAAAAGAATATTGAACGACTCACAAAAGGGATATTGTCACTCAATTATTCATTGAGATTTCCTCCCCAAATCCCTGCAAGGGTGATTTTCCAATTTCAGTCACTTTTGAGGTTTTCTAATCGCCTTTGAAGCGACGTTCCTTTTGCGTTGAAAAGAAAAGAGAAATATACTACTACTACTATGTTGGTTTAGAACGTTTTTCTACGTTATCCGACGCATATTCTTCACCTCCTTCCATTCTGACAAGCATCTTCTGTCAGGTTTTTTGAGTCATTGATTGACTGTTGCCATTCCAGTTTAGGACGCCCTCTTTTTCTGCGCCTTATTCGTTGCCATTCTAGGACCTGCTTTGGTAATATTTCTTCCTTCATCTCTCTTTTAGTGATGCAAAAACAAGTATGATCGTAGCTTGATGCTATTGGTTCTAGTTTCAGGTTTTACTTGTTTGTTGAAAAGTATTCAAAGTAAAAAGATAGAAGATTACCTTTTCTTTTCAAAATGCCACTTTCAGAACAATCGATTCATTAGTTGCCAAGATATAAACGTCTCCAGTTTGAAAAAATCAAAAATCCACTCTTTGGTTTCTTAAAATGGGCTATAGAGGGCTTTTTAATTGCTTAGTGCCGCTCTTCTTTAGGTGAACGACACAAAAACCAAGCCACCTTTTATGCTAAAAGATGTTATGTAAGATAAACAGATTTTTCGTTTGTCCTTTAAGATAAACTATAGGGCCCGATAGATGTGAATTTCCCAATGTAAGTTTAAATCCCATACATTGTCAGAATATGCAAAAGCGCCCAGTGCCAGATTCACTGGTCAATGTAAGTAAACAAAAAGTGTGTAGCATCCCGTTTGATCGTAACTGTTAAATTCAACCAATGGCAAAACATTATCTCGGGCTTGCGCAGATATGCTCTAAAATGAGTTGCGATAGACTTAGGAGAGATTGGATATTTCCTTCTCTTCCTTTACTTAAACAGCTTATTGCGTTATAAGTTACGCACTATACAGGGTGTCCCAGATAAACTACAACTACATGGGGATTTCGGAAACGGTAAGAGATACGTGTTTGTTTAAATGAGAAAAAAGTTGCGCTATAAGCCCTGAGAAGTTACTAATATATCGAGCAAAAACTAAAAATTGTGTTTTTTGAACAATTGAAATATTGCCGCCATCTTGCAAACAAATTTAATCAAATTTGGTAGGTATGTAAAGGCAACTACGGCCAATCGAATGACGTTAACAAATTTAGTCTAGGCCTTCTATTTTTTTGAAACCATAGCCAACTTTGTTATTTCTTAAGACCGCCATATTGAATTTATTTTAATGACGGAAAATGTGAATTTATTGTGTGTTTAACAGACATAACTACGTGTACTAGGCCGATGAAAATCCGTTCTTAAATCGTGAGGTGCACCATCAAGTTAGGTGGGGTTTGAATGTATGGCCAGGAGTCATAAACGGACACATACTATTTAACATTTTTCATAATAATTTCACGGCACCTCGATATCTAGAAATTCTACAAAATTACGTTGACCAAATTTTAGAAAATTTACCTTTTCAAGATGAAGCACCTCCACAATGCAAGAATCATAACCGACTATTTGAATCAGCAACATGGAAATAACTGGATCGGCAAACGAGGTCCAGTTGTCTAGCCTGCACGTTCGCCGGACCTTACGCCTCTTGATTTTTGTATTTGAGGATAAAGTTTACTCTACTATGAGTATTTTGAGTTAATACGATAGAAAAACTTGAGGCAGCCGTTGTTCAAGCCATAGAAGAAATTCCTGAACAAATGGTTAAAGATGCAGGATTTGCATGAATAACAACGGTGGAATTGCCGAACATTTGCTTATTTAATTGAATGCTTTGTTATCGGTTTTTAGTTTTATTTTAAACTTTTGTTTCAGAAATAAAAGAAAGATTTTAAGAAATTGTATTATTTCTTAGCCAGAGAAAAATTAAAAAATAAGGGCCATGCATATAAATCAAATAAATGGAAAAGTTTTAAAAGGTAGTTACGTAGGTATGACAACAAGCACAACTACGGCATTTGTTTTACAGCCAACTAAGTGAAAAACTATTTTTTTAATAAATTCACATTTTCCGTCATCCAAAGACGGGCTTATTATACACGGCTGAAAAGCTTCTTTTATGCTCTATTTATTAAAGTATAAATCCAATATGGCGGTCATAAGAAATAACAAAGTTGGCTATGGTTTCAAAAAAACTAGAAGGCCTAGAAAAAAATTGTTAACGTCATTCAATTGGCCGTAGTTGCTTATACTTATATAAAACTATCAAATTTCATTAAATTTGTTTGCAAGATGGCGGCGATATTTCAATTTTTCAAAAAACACAATTTTTAGTTTTTGCAAATATTTTAAAAACCCCAGTAGATACTTTTAGTTTTGATACGGCATCTGATTGGGCTTAGAATAGTGCAACTTTTTTCTTATTTAAACAAACTCGTATCTGTTACCGTTTCCGATATACCCATGTAGTTGCTTTTATTTGGGACACCCTGTATAGTATTATAATATATTTTTAAAAAACTGATACTTTAGTATATCAAAAAACGAAAAGTCATACATTAATATAATAATAAACCACGATTAAATTTATGAAGAGCACGTGTTAATTTTTCTGGCAATAATTTTTAACATTAAGACAGAACAATTAACTTTAAACAGATGCGCTAATGTGCTACTAAACATCATCTTCATAACAGCACAAATCGGTGGAATTCCTAAATATTTACATTCTAAGGAAATTGGAATTACTTTATTGTTAATGTTGTGTAAACAATAGATAATGGAATGGCAGAAAAATACATAAATCTTGAAAAATTGGTAGCAGACAGCAGTGGCGGACCCAAAATTTCCAAAGTTATTTTTAATGAGTCTTGGTACTGTTGGGTCTTAACCTTATCGAGGCAAATAAAATGCGCCACAGGTATTGTTTTTGAAAATAAAGTAATTTTTGCGAAAAACAACCGAGCCAGCAAAATAAGTCAGGATAGGGAGAAACTGCTTCCCCCCTGGATTCGCCACAAAAAGCAAGTTTGGGTTTGGTTACTCTTAAAATATTTTAAACATGCCCAAAAAAACCGAATTTCTAAAGCAACAATTACGGTATTCACTGTGAAGTTCGGTTGAAATCTCGTTTTTTTACCAAACAAAAGATGTTTTTCTCTGTCACTTTTTATTTGTGCGCTTTTTTGCAACTAAAGATCTGTTGGTGATCGGTTTTATAAGGTGCTGAATAGACGACCGACGCCCTGTACATTCAAGCGCGGATCTGGGTTAAAATGTAGGGTGGCTAATAAAGGACGAAAATGTTATTTATAATATAATTTTTTTCTATGGTTGGTAATTCTTCCGTTTGTCCTCTAATTATTAACAAATACTTATTTTTGTTTCTAGGGGTAAATTACCACGATACCCCCCTCAAATCCGCGGTTGTGTGCATTCATTATGTAAAGGAAAGCAATGCGCAATATTCTCAAATCAACCCCTGTATTAACAACAGCCTCCAAACAAGCATTCCTCTATCTGACCAATCTTTATTATGTCAATTGTTCAATGGGGCACGCATCTCTGTAAACATAATGATCAACCCCCAGTTGACAAAGCGTCGACAAAGTATTATGTTATTTTAAGCCCCAATTGCGAAAGGGGGCTACTTAACATCAAAGGAAATTTAAGACAAATAACCGAAACATTAGCAAATATTTGTATGTTAGCTGACTCAGTGGTTGTTGTTGGAAGAGCTTTTGTTGCTTCTAATTATAATAGATTAATTCTGAAGTAGACAAAAATACCTTTGTTACGTTATTTGAAAGTAAAATATCTCAAAAACTATAGATTTTTAAAAAATTTCACACGTTTTTAAAGGTATTAAGAGACATTTGAAACAACAAACCACTTAGCTTTTAACATATCCAAAATTGGACAAAATCGGACTTGCAAGTCATCGTTTTAATGACATTTTTTAAAAAATGGCCGCCAGAAAATTTTTGTAAAAAATTAGTGTACAACATAAATTCAAGAGTAGTTATCAAACATTAATAAATAAAAGTCTAAATACATACTCGTAATATTTTATTATACAACATTTAATGTTTCTTGCAGAATAAAACCACAAAAACAAATATGTGAATTTTTTTACAAATTCTGTAAAATTTTCAAATTTGTAAGCAATTAAATTTTGTAACCAATTTTTTTAGACTTTCTTTCTTTTTCTAGAATTCTAAAGTACATATTTGAAAAAAGTTTTTTTTAAACATTCCTGAACATTTTCAAAATATTTGAACTTTTGACCAATTTTAAAAAATCTGAAAATTTTTGAAAAATTTTATAAATAAATTAATTTTGTTTAAAATATTAGTATATTTTGCATTTTTGCTTTAATCAATCTCATAATGAATGGCTTAGCGCGCCCTATTATGATTTAGGTACGCCTGAAGCTTCATTATTATCCCAGGAGCGTTAATGCGCCATTACAGTCGAGTTAAGTTGCTTATTAAGCTAATATTATTGGTTGGTTGTTGGCAAAATAATTTATTATGACGGATTATATTTAAATTCCTTTTACATGATAATACTAAAATAAGCCTGGGCAATCAACTATTTTGAACGTTTCTATTAGCGTAGTAGAGAATTTCTCTAAAAATTAATTATGCGTTGAAACTTGCGTCATTAACTTATATTTCTGGAGGAGAATAATCCAAACTAACATAAACAAACACAAAAGTGAATAATAATGTAAATAAAGAGATTTTAAAAGCAACACAACAGAGATTTGGACAGGAAACAGATACAGGATATATAAAATGTTCATCTTGCAACTCTGATCATCATAAATCTCTTCTTTTTTAAATTTATTTGACATAGAAATAATAACTGAATGTACTTTATTGAAAATTTAGATAAAATTAGCCTTTTGTTTATCTCATTTCTTTTTAAAATTTGCCATAAGTTTGAAGGCAACATAAGCAAAAACAATGTAGGTATACTCAACAAATTCATAAATTCCCTCTAGATAGCATCTTGCCAGATATTTTTAGGTGTTGCATTGTAAGTAGGTATGTATCTTGTTCAAATTATGAAGCCTGGAAGTGCACTCGAACATCTTTTATAAAATCCAAGTGAATGGAGGATAAAATTGGACCACTGCCTGCGTATATTTAGGCACCGTAGGCGTTTGGCAACTGGAGAAAATATAAATAAAAATAAGGAACATCTCTTCAAGAATGTAACAGATGAACAATTCTTGGAGGTAGACCCAGGTCAGGATGTTGTTTAAAATATTTCGCTTCTTGAAGCATGGGGCAATACCACATTTTAGGCTTTTTCTTTTTAAGGAAAAAATAAGTTTAAGCATTCAAATTTTGTTTCCTTAAAGTAACGGCCAGCCTAATATGACTAGACAAGGCCATCAACAAATACAGACCACGACCCCTAGAAAAATCAGCTAATATCTCATTTTTACATTGGGTCTTACGGTATAATAAAGTTCTGTTCGCGATATTTTTAAAACGACCCCATATATTTTGATGAAATTTCAGCGGAATATTCTCGAACGCCATACCGAAATTTAACCAAATTTTTGTAACGATTTCTAACCTAACAATGCGTAAAATTTTGCATTTCTTATTTTAAATCAAAATTTCTCGCCATGCTTAAGTTGTAATATGACGTTTGATTTTTTGTTAATATCAAACTATTTTGTAATTATTTAGAATAAAATTAATTTAAAATTTAATTAAAAAAATCGAGACTCCGCTTGTGATGACAACAAAGTAGTAGATCGTGCCGGTCCGTTTGATAGCCATGCGCTGAAAAGCGATGAGAGCGAGGTTCTGATTGATACCCAAAATAACATTTAAGTTTGTGGGCGAATCCTAAATAAGGGAGAAATTAGTAGCTCGTACTCAACGATTATAAACACACAGGATTGCTTATTTCCATTTAACTAATGTTAGCGTCGCTCAGCGAGACGAACAGTGTCTGCTTACGTCACCAGCGGACCAGTTGCTTTGTTTGTATTCAGAGTTCGTGTGATTTTAAGGTGTTTTTGACGTTTTTTCATTTATTTGACGGTGTGGTTGACTATTTAGGAGGTAAATCTGAGGGCACAGCCGTGCCTCGCCAAGTTCACGCGCCGTACCATCTTTTCTTGAAACATTACTTGACCTATCTAAAACTCTACTTCGGAATGAGCTACGAATCTCAAACTTTGCACAGTCGTAGATCTCCATGGAGTTAACAATCCCTTCATGTTTAGTTTCATGGAACTCCCAAAAGTACTGAAGTAGTTACGAAATATCAAAAAACGTCGAAATTTTCACTCACTCACTCACTCATGTATAGATCATCAAAATTCTACTGTACTTCCAGACACGCTACAAAGCTGAAATTTGGCACACATAAGTCTGCCAAACCCCTGAAAAAAATCAAAAAACCCCAAAATTCTAATTTACTTCCCTCCCCTATTCTAATTTACTTCCCTCCCCTATACATGTAAAAGTAACATTGCCCACTTCCAGAAATGGCAGACTGATAGGAACTATAATAAAACTATAGAAAAAAATTTAAAAACCCCAAAATTATAATTTACTTTCCTCCCCTATAAATGTAAAGTAATGTAAAAGTAACATTGCCCACTTCCGGACACGCTAGAGAGCTGAGCTTTGGAAGGCCGATAGTAACTATGATAGAACTATAGAAAAAAATTAAAACACCCCAAAATTCTAATTTACTTCCCTCCCCTATAAATGTAAAATTGTGTAAAAGTAACATTGTCCACTTCCAGAAACGCTCGAGAGCTGAGATTTAGAAGGCCGATAGGAACTATGATAAAACTATAAAAGAAAATTAAAAAACCCCAAAGTTTAATTAACTTCCCTCCCCTATAAAGGTAACGTTATGTAAATTAGCATTGTCCACTTCCAGAAACGCTAGAAAGCTGAGCTTTTGAAGAAAACGCTAAGATTTTAATTTACTTTCCTTCCCTATAAATGTAAAGTTATGTAAAATTAACATTGCCTACTTCCAGGAACACCAGAGAGCTGAGCTTTAGAAGGCTGATAAGAACTATGATAAAACCATAGGAAAATATAAAAAAACTCAACATTTTTAATAAGGCATTGCAAAAGTTTTGAACAATATCCCGTATATTTTACTACTTTAAAACTTAAATATTATCCAAATCCTTTAAAAAAGCAGTGAAATCATAACAAAAACATTTCATGTAAAAAAAGCCAAGTACGCGAAAGTGGTATTCCGTAAAAAGAATTGAGATAAAAGTAAAGCCAAGTTCTAAAATACAAATTTCAAAATGAATGGTTCTTACTAGCTTGGAAATGTTTTTCTTGGCTATTACAGCTGCAAATGACTCTTAGGAAATTGAACGTAAAGAAGTTTGGCTGGAATAGCAAAGTTTTAAAAAAATTTCGAAACTAGTAAGAACCATTTATTTTGAAATTTGTATTGTAAACCTTGGCTTTACTTTTATCTCAATTCTTTTTATGGAAGACCACTTTCGCGTACTTGGCTGTTTTTTACATGCAATATTTTTGTTATGATAAACCTTTATAAATGTGAATTAAGTGAATTGATATAAAGAAAGCACAATTTTTTGTTGAAATAAAAGCTTTGTGTTCCCTCTTTCAGTGTAGAAATATAAATATATATACTTTTATATTATTATATTTATATAAACTTTTAATTTTTTTTTTGATTTTTGGGCACTCCTTGCTCATTAAATTATTCACATTGAAGAAAATTGGTAATTATGCCGCAAACGTACTTCTTTTATTAAACTGATTATTGGAAAGTTTATTTTGTGGACAGTTTCTCCAAGTTTGGTTTCAGTTTTTTTCTTAAGTTTTTTTAGTATCTTTATAGAAGTTTTCAGAAACATGTTACAGAAGAAGGAGTGAAAACGGGCGCTGAGTGGGATATAAACAACTCATAACACAAACAATGTAAATCATTTGAAAAAAAATTTATGAAAATCTATTGATTTAAAGCATAAGAAGTTGAAAAACACACTTATTTGGCTGTTTTCTCCAAAAACTGACTGGTTTTTGATATAATAATATAATAAATATTGCAATTTTAGATTTGAAATATCAAATAAATACCTTTTTGTTACTGCATAATATAAGTGTATTTTATTATATCGGCAACAAAAACAATAAATTATACATCTAATGATTTAAATTGATAAAACTTTTTAAAAAAATCCTACTTCTATTCTAAAACTTTCAACTATTTAAAAAACAAACTCCAACATATCGTCTGGTAGGAAAATTCAGCTCTCAGAGCAAACTCTTGATTTATCAAATCATTTGTTTTGAATAAATGAAATTATTAATTATATTTACTAACAGGAATAAAAAATTTGTTTGCAAATAAGCAAGAAAAAAGGGGGAAAAACTCACGATTGCAATGTGTATTATATGAAGCGCGCTGAGCAGAGGTCCACTAGTGACGTAAGCAAGGCGCCGCCTACCGCTAAAAGATTCGAGCAAATAGGCAATCCTGTGTGTTTATAATCGTTGGCTCGTACTACCTAGGGCCTGTCCTTAAATTACGTAACCCATGAGGCGGGGGGGAGAGGGTCAGACGTCGCGTTATGCAGCGTTACAGGAAGATGAGGGGTTGTTCTGTGTCGCGTTACATAACATCCTTAACATACAACCAAAATTAATATTTTTGGTGAAAAGTTTTTTTTTTTTAATAGACAAGATGGCTTTTCTAAATATAAACAAACTTAATTGCTCTCTAACATAACAGCCCGTTTTAAAATCAATAGTATCAAAACCGTTTTCAAAACGTCTAATTCCAACCTAGGGGACATTTTAAAAACGTACGGAGCCTCAATGTCCAAAAAAGTCCCTGGAACGTCTTTCGAATGTTTTTGTGGGTCTTTTTTACATTTTTAAAATAAAGTTTGTGGACGTTCAATAAACGTACCGAGGATGTTTTAAAAACGTTTCGGAGCCGTTTAAAAAACAGATGTCGTTTTTAAAAAGATTCCAGAAAGACTCACAAAGTCTAGGCCTGCCCCCACTGGCGTGGGCCCTAACTTATTAGGCCCCATTAAATTGGACCTCTTAAAACTTTACTCCACTCCAATCGTAGAAATGTTTGACATTTACTTTTTTCTGATCCGCTTGTGAATGATGCGAATGATGATGATGCTAGGGAGACAAATGTGAGGGACTGAAAGTACGTTCTATAAACGTCCTGATTGGCGCAAAATACTTTTTAGGTACGCAAAAATTACGGTTGAAAAAATATAGCGCGCAGGTCATTTGCGCGGAAAAAATGCGCGCAAACAAATGCGCGCAATCATAAAAGTGCAATCAATGGCACGCGGACTATGGCGCGCGCAACCATTAGTTCGGACAAATGCGCGCAACCAATTGCGCACGGACAAATACACGCAACTAACAAAGCAAAATAAATAGTCTATTTTTATAACAGGTTCGAGTACAAACGCTCCTGCAAATGCACTAACAAGTCGAATTGCCCTGTCCAGTCGAGGAGGATCATAGGCCGAGGATAGTTGATTAGTTAACCCGGTTAGGTTAGTATTCTAACCTGGCTCGGTTAGAGTAGTATATGAAGAAAAAACTTTCCTAATCAGAGCAGGATACTTTGTTTGAAAGAGAATAAAGAAGTTTTCAGTCAACCAAGCACGGACATACCAAACATATGGAAACCACTCCTTAAGGAAAACAGGCGTCTTAGGATTAAAAAAGGGGGCGGGCCGTCACACCTGACTGCACACCAAGTAGTATAAGTAGTAGCCTAGAGACTAGATTGTTTAGTTTACACTTGATAACGGTTAGAGATACTTACTAACCGAAACGTCGTGTTTTAAAATAAATAAAGACAATGGAAGTCCGAAATTTTATTTCTACAGAGCAGGATAGTTTTTGCTTGTATAATAAGCTTAGCAGGTTAGAATAGTACGCAAACCGGGTCCATTTTTCAACTATCCTCGGCTCTTGGTCCACCTCGGTTGAACAGGGCAATTCGACATGGTTATAGGTTGTTTAGTGCGCGCAATGAGCGTTTTTTGGGCGCTATTGGTTGCGCGCATTTGTCCGCGTGCAAATGATGCACTATTGACCCAGCACATTTAAAAAAACCTAATTCACGTATATTTGAGGTACTAGGGACCTAAAAATTACGTTTTAGATATTAATTGGGTGATCAAAATCTGTGTTAAACATAACAGAAAACAAAAAAAATGTCCTCACAAAAATTTTTTCGGAAAAAAATGTTTTTTTAATAAGTAGTTTTTCAAAAAACTAATTTATAAAAAAAATATATATTGTTTACAAAAAAATAATTTTTAAAAAAATACTTTTTTAAAAAGTAGAATTTCCATGAAACTAATTTATAAAAAAAAATTTAGAATAATACTTTTTCAAAAAAGTAAATTTTTTTTTAACTAAAAATAAAGAACGCTTTTTTATTCCCCGGCCTATTTACATTGTCTACCTGGAAAACATTTGTTAAATAAAAATAAAAAATATTTTATGTCTATAAAAAATAAAAATATATAAAGTAGGGGGGGGGTGATAGCAAACGTTACGTAATTTTCTAGGGGGGGTCAGTGGTATCGTTACAGACGCATTACAGGGGGGTGGGGGGTGTCAAAATTTCGGAATTTTTGCGTTACGTAATTTAAGGACAGGCCCCTAGGAGTTTTGGCCTTCTTGGGCATTCTTTGAAAATATGATGAAACGTGGATCTGCCCTTCTAGTGACAAATTTTAACCGCGGCTACTTACGCTCGTTAAAGTCCAGCTCAACATATAAAACGAATCACAGTGAAACACGACACGTCAGCACAAGAGGGTGGCGGCACAAGAGGGTGGTGCCACAGCACAAGCCATGAACGACCGTAAAGACAGTACAAGAAGAGAATACCAACAACAAGTAGCGTAAAAGATTAAGGATGGAGATTAAGCATGGACTAGGGATTTCTTAAAATCCGTGTGCGTACTCGATATACTTTGGATCAATATTTTGAATTTTGATTGTTTTGCAAAATGGTCAAGTAGACCAACAATGAGGTCGAAAACATGGACTGCTCAAGGTAGTTAAAAAAATATTTGCAAATTTATTCCTAATATTTCCATATTATAGAAGGAGCCACAAAAAGTAGGGTTAAGAATGGACGCGACCAAGATGCGCCTTCAAAAACTCTATGTTTGCAAAGTAGAAACAGGAAGTAGAGTTTACTTTAAAAGATCGACATTAAAAAAAGTCAAAGTAGTTGCGGTTTTAAAGTTGATGCAAAAAGTTATTTTGTCTACATTGTTACATCAGATGTTACTATGATGACACAAACTTTTGTGGTAAAAATTAAAGTTATAATGTAGTTGTCGGATACACTTGTTTGGGACTCCAATGAAGCTTAACTTTCTAGTGGTAATTAAGTAGGATATAAAAGTCAGGGCGACTACGAAATAACGACTAAAAAGAAAGTAAAACTTTAGCAACGTCCTATTGTGGTAGAGAAGACTATCAGAATCGACTATCAAGAAACAATCCTATGAAGTAGTTTAGAGGGTCGTTTTTACGAAACATCTACTATTTCCTGATACTAAATAGTAGTCAGAACTAAAAAGTAACAAATTTGGGTTGAGATCACCACATTTCTACTATAAGAAAGTAGCAAAGCCTATAGAACATGTGGCCGCTACTATAAATGTTTGTTGGGTTTGGCCATCGAGTGGGTCGTCATATCATATAATTTAGAGCAAATAATAAAAAAATTAGATATTTTGTTAGATATTAGTTACCTACCTCTTATTATTGTTTTTATAAATAAATAATTAATGTATCACACCTAGTTTATTTTCTCTTCTAATGGTAAAGATGAAAATTTAATTGTCTGTAAATATTGCACGCTAATGCTATCAGAATTAGAAACTTCCGCAATTCTCTTAAATACCAAATCGTCGAAATCAAACAAACCGCCCCCACCGTACCAAGTTGTCTAAGCGCGCACTATTTAAAAGTGCGCGTGAGCTGCTCTAAAATGCAACGGGAACCGTGGACGCGGTAGGCATCACGGGGGTGCGGGCGGCATCGAGGCTAGTTTTTGTATAAGCGCGGTGCCGAAGGAAGGTTCAGATTCCATGCATTGTAAAATTCTATTGGGACATGTCGTCCTCTCTTTCTATATTTCGTAATTAGAATGCGACATAACATCTGCGGTGCATAGAATTTGGTTCCAGTAAATTAAAGTAAATAATTAGGTTCGAGGTTGGTTTGAACACGAATACAAACACATACATACCGGGTATTAATTTCTAGATAATATTCCAGTCTTTAGTGAATTCCGTTTGGGGTAATTATTAATTAAATTAAGGATTCATCAAAGATTAATATTTTTTTAAGTAAAATTTGGGAGTGCACGTGCACATGTGCACTTATGGAGAAAGCGCCACTGACTTACTCTAACAAAAATGTTTCAAAGTTTTGCCTCAAGTGCTTAATTATCTAATGCATTTTTGTGGGCTCTCTAGTTAGATACTTTGTATAACAGTTCGATGTTTAACGAAATCAAATAGCTAATTTACCGCCGACAATAAAAACGTGTAAGCAACATAGTGGCTTGTGAGCTTTTAACCGAACCCAATTTGTCATAAGGCGCATGCGTCTATCGCGCCGATTGACTGACATACAGCGTCAGGTGTTGTTTACATGTGAAGGTGCTTCACATGTCACGATGACTTGATGGCTGGGCGACGCAGCACTAAAATTGGAAGAGCAGATTGCGACAAACCCATCTCTAACCTTAACGTTTAATTTCTAGGCAATTTATTTAAATTTCATATTTTTCGAAATTTAAACAATTTATTACAAATACTATTTTAGTTAATTTATTTTGTAGTAAAAAAAACACAGTAATGCATTTGTATCCGCAATATTACATGTGTGGGGTTATTTTCTATTTAAAACATTTAAATAATTAAATATTTAGTAACAAAACGGATCTATAATGCAAATGAACTTGAAGCAATTCTTTTTGCACCATTTAACCTGACCATTAAAAAATCTATTAAATCTTTTTTCTGTATTTGTAGGCATATCAGAAATGCGTTTGAATAATAAGGATCGTTTAAAATTATGTTTTATTCAACAGTGCATGCATATATTAATTGAGAAATTACTGTCATTAGAAAAAGACTTTTACATATAAATAAATATTTAATTGTTAAAATTGATGACAATAATTTCTTTCCTTTTGCGTCAGAATCGGGAAAATTATAAAATAATTGGGTAGTTTAATGGGTCTATTTTCCTCAAAATAAAAAGTATAAAGTATTTATTATTAATTGTATAATGCCAATAATAATTATTCGATTTTACGATAATAGTAAATGTGTTTACGAACATGACACTCTATAATTTGACTATTAATTTTATTATATGATTATTATTTTTTTATTTTCCAATTTACCTTGCTTATATTTAAGCTTAAATTTTAATACATTTTTAGAAGTATCTACAGTGAAGTTTGCCTATAGCGAACCCGTTTATAATAAACACTGGCCTATAGCAAACCCCGTTCAAAATACCCAAAAAAAATTTTACTTAGGTATACCGTAGTCATTATGTCTTCTTATAGTAAACCTCCGAACGAACCAGTTTCCGTTTCCGTGCAATCTTCGAGTTCACTATATCCGGACTTTACTGTATTTCTAACAGTTACAAATTTTTTAAAACTATTTCCTGCAAAAGTGATTCTATTTTAAGCTGCGTTTAATTATTTTGGAGCAATTGTAACTTTAACAAGCTTTAAACCCAACACTGTGTAAATGCTGCACGTTAATTTCACATAAAAATTATTAGTAACTGCTAAAAAGACGTGCATTTTGAGACCACGAGCTTTTGTAACTTTGTGATCTGTAACGGAAATACTTACTCTTTTTTGTTAGGGTTTTTAGGTGGCAACTACAAATATACCATTATTTAAATTTGTTGTGGCAATGAGGGCGAAGATTAAATTTTGACAAATAATAAAGAAATATACTAAACAATTAGAGCGAATACTAAAAAGTGACTTTATAATTTATTGTACAGTCAGGGGCTTAAATTGCCGCACTCGAAAATAAAAACTACTCCTATTTTAAATTAGAAAAAAAAACAGTTTAAACTAAACCAAAAAAAAATAAACCTTACCTCTGTATGTATACGTACATATTTAAAAAACTCTTATTTAAAAAAATACCCGGCAATTTAAAAAGTCCCTGACTGTACAAGGTGTCACACCATAAATTTAATACTTCCCATACCTAACATATTATAGATACCACAAAAAGTTTTGATTGATGATGAATTTGCCAATGCTTAGATGGGTTTATGCATGCTTAGCTCAGATTTTACATTTAAAGCTACCCATCTCCCAGATAAACCTTAGAGATCTTACTTATCTTAAATCTCAGAAAAGGTTTCTTACAGCATAGACATTCAGACATTCTTAAAATAAGAACACTCCGGTCAAAATTTGATATTTGCAAACTAATTTTAAAAATATGGCAAAACTTAAGGTGCATGACAGTTACAAACACCCTGCAGAATAGATATATAGCTTCAAGAATAAGCCAACGAGGGGTCTGGTACGTTTTACCAGCTTTCTTAAAAATGCGTCTTTTTTTTAAATTATAACTTTAGACCATTTTTGAGTGATTTCTAAAAAAAATTGTTGAAAATCGCATATTTTTTTTTTAAGTTTCTGAAACCCATACAAACTGCTACATTTCCACAAAAGAAATAAGTTTAGTTGTACATTATAGCAATTCTTGTGTCTTTAAAATTTAATAGAAATTGATACGTATTTACCTTTTTTTATTTATCAAAGGTCTAAACTAAATAACTAGCAGGCTAAAAAAACCTTTACAATATCGTGAGACAGATTAAAAGTTGAGTAGGAAAAATTACAATGTAAACAAAGTTTTTTTTATCCATATCTAATAAGCGCTAAACTTACTTAAAATAACCTCACCTGACAGCTTTAAGTTAAGTTTTATTTAAGTAAGTTTTTAACCCTTATTAACTTAATTTAGCCCAAGCTTACCCAACCTAGCTTTATTCATCCACTAACTTAACCTATTTTGATTAAAAATAACCTACTCTAACCCAACCCAAACTGATACAACCTAACCTTACATTATCTTAGCGAATGTTTAAGCTAACCTAATTTATCCTAACCTTACCTAACCTAACCAAACCTAACCACACCTACCTAAACCTAGCAAGACCTAACCAAATATCACCAAACCTAACCGTACCTAATCTAACCTAAATGAACCTAACCGATCTTAACCTAACCTAACCTAACCGAACCGAACGTAACCGAACCAAACCTAACGTAACCGAACCAAATCTCACCGAACCGAACCTACCCTACCCAACTTAACTAGTTGTTAATAAATATAGTAAAAATTGTTTGGTTTATGTCAAGAAGGTAACCACGAGCCACAGTCCTCGGGAATCCCTGTAAACGAGTTAGAGTTTCAGTATGTGACAAACATTGAGTAACGCGTGAGTTTTTGGTCTTTAAATTTTGCAATGCATCCTTTTTGTACTTACCTATGGATGCAAAACATGGTTACAAGTAAAGCTAACAGATAGAAAAAGGAATGAATGTATAAGAAATAAAACAAAAATAAGAGATGTCAGAGGAGAAGTAGCAAAATTAAAATTTAATTTAAAAAATAAAAATTTGCCGGTCATAATATTTTCAACAAGCTGCTTTCTCAAAAATGCTGCGACTGCTTTTAGAAACAAGCAGTTTTGCCTATCACTACCTTGGCCTGTTACAACAGTGTATTTTTGTAATATTCTCACAAATTGTCATCTAATTGTCACAAACTAAGTTTTGCATCCCGCATCTAAATCTTAATTTAATAATCGTGTGCCAAAACTAACTCAACTCCTGAACTATAACGTAAAATTGCTTAAACCGTGGTTCAAAAATAGGCAAAAACGGGACACGTTCAGATGCTCCCGCAAGACAAGATATTCTGGTCATTATTTTATGACATGATCTATCACTTCCGGTGGCTGGCTAATTGCTCGACTCTTGCATGATTCTGGAATAAACCGCGCGGCGGCGTGTTATCTAGCGTGCTTGTCAAATTGTAGAAGGCCGTTTACGATTTTGCGAAGACCTATTATTGTTAACAAAATATATTCTCATAGTTTTTGTGTTGTTTAGTTCGGTGTTTTATTTACTTTTTAAGAATAATTTTCATATCAGGAAACTTAATTAATATGATAATTAAACTAATAATAATACTTAATTCAAACAACAAATCAAATAGTATTAGCCCAGTCATATTAGGTGAAAAAATCCTGAAACTGATATACTTGATATACTTTGGTCCCAAATTATTCCATTTAATAAAGTTATTGCTTTTCTTCCTTGTACGTTTCTATCTTTTATAGGTTTGTCTAGTATTCCGTCAGCTGTAATTTTCAGACCTAAGTATTTATTCTCATCACAGGACTGAATTCGCTGCCCAGTATTTAAGATTAGATCCTGTTTCGTTCCACCACTACACATATACTCTGTCTTATTGATATTAAACTGTAGTCCCTAGTTATTGTACTCTTCTATTAGTTTTCGTGTCATATATTCGAGGTCGTCATAATCCTGAGCCACCACTATCTGATCATCAGCGAAACATAAAGCATACAAGGTGGTTTCATCAAACGGAATTCCCATGTTTTGGCATTTTCTCTTCCAGACTTTAAGGGCCTGTTCCAAATATATCTTGAAGAGCGTAGGCGAGATACACCAACCTTGTTTAAGACCTTTATTTACTTGAAAGCCTTTTTTATTTTAACTTTTGCCTTACTATTGCGGTATAACTCTTCGATGGCCTTAATTAAATGTACGCTTATATTTGTCGTTTCCAACGCTTTCCAAAGTAGATTTAGTGGTATACTATCATATGCCTTCTGCAAATCTACTTAAAGCAGATGCAGCTCTTGTCCGTATGCCACTTTCTTTTCAATAACTTGGGTTATACAAAAGAGATGATCTGAAGTCGATCTACCCGGCCTGAAACCGGCTTGTTCTTCTGCCTCCATATCTTTATATTCGCTCTCCACTTTATTTCTTATTATTTTGCCATATATTCTGCTTAGCGTACTAGTTACAGATATACCTCTATAATTGTCACATATATCTTTCCTTCCTTTTTTGTGTATTGTGGAGATATATGACGTTTTCCACTCAGTTGGTACTACAGGGCCATTTAAATATTTTTGGAAAAGATTCCGTAATCTCCAAAACAGTTCTTCAGTGCCATATTTAATAAGTTCAGCTGGGGTATTTCCGAGTCCGGCAGACTTACCGCTTTTTAAGGTTGTGTACACGTTTTTGACCTCAGAGATTGTGAGGGGTACTGGAGATCCCATCGTTCTAATGATATTGTCTCTTTCGTCTTCATTGAATTCTGCTCTATCTTCAGTTAAAAGTTTTTTAAAATGCTCATCCCATTCTTTGTCTGGTATTGGTGAAATAATATATGAGATGAGATTATTATAAATATCTTGAGATAAAAATTATCATTTAGTAGCGGCGTAAGATAATGAATAGTTTTTTCACAGCTGTAACTGTACTAATAAACTTTAAATTTAAAAATATTGGGAACGATTTTTTTTTAATATCCTCTAATCTTAATCCCATTAAAATGGATACCGGTACCGCATCACCGTTATGCCGTCCTATCTACTAAATAAAAAACAATTTATTGTTCCAAACTTGAATTAAGCACCTCATCTTAAGATGAATCCATGTTAATTAATTGGTCACCTAAATCTCTGTCAAAGACTATAGTAGTAAAAGCAAGTGTGGGTATTAATCTGGTCTTCACTATAATGCATACATACACATTCATATATGTGAATAACCGGTATTATAGTTTTAGTTCTTTAGTTTTGTGTTGTTGCCCAATATCCGGTGAAAAATAATGAGATCTAGTCGAGATCAATGAACAATCAGCTTAAGCTGGGTTTACCAAATCGTAAGACGATGCCTCGATTCCTTGCCTATTTTTATAAAAAATAGTATTATTCAACCATTTCTCAATCTTATCATATTTCACTCGATCAAATCCTTTTTCGGAATCTTCGTCAAAATAATGGAAACTAATCAAAATCTAATCTGAAGTACATTGATTTGTTCCATTATATTAACAAGAACACTTACCTTATATTCTAGGTAAAATTAATTTATTATATAAAATTAAGGTTATGGTAGTGTATTCTTACACCCATTATTTTGAAATAGGTACTTTTATTCTGACGAGTAACTAACCATGGCATACATCCTTTAATTTTTCGGAAACTTATTCCCCCCGTAAATTTTTTTTATGCCAAAATCGTAATTTGAAGGAAATAATTTATTGCATTTTTTATCAATCGATACATATCGTCCCCTATCTCACAAACCGACGTAACTGACAAAAATCGAAAAAATAAGATACGCTACCAAAATGTTTCCCATGAGTACGACTTTTTGCTCACGAAGTGGCGTAACCGTATCTCTAGCGATAGCACGGAAGTAGAGTTGTTTGTGTTCGACGTCTCTACCAATTTTAATACAGCTGATTTTTTAATTTTCGCTCTCTTGAGAAATTCATTAAATGCTAGTTTGTGAAACGCTCACATTTCACTGACCCCACCTAATCTTTCTATATTGGTCCCTAATTTATTACCAAATGCAGGCGGTTTTCCGATAGATTTCAAATAAAATATTACAAGTATTAAGTTTGTAGTCTGTCAGACGTCAAATGGTGATTCAGGTTAGTAATTTCGTATGAAGCGATATGACCAATCCGTCGAAAAGTGTCTGTTGCGATGATAACAATGAGAAGGATGGAAAAAACGCAGTAAGAATATAAAATTGCTTAAACTCGTGTATTAAAACAAGAGCAATAAATTGAAATAAAAAATATTAAAAAAAAACTAGTCGGTTAATTTTTTTTAGAAAAAACTATGTTTTTGGTATTAACTTTTATGAATGCCTTAATAAACGCAATATTTTTTAAAATATTTTTTGTTAATAAAAACAAGTCTCTAGCTAGCGAGAGATAATAATAAAATATTGATATTTCTTAAAAGAATAAGTAAGCAAAAATTATTTATTTTTTTAATTATTATTTTTTATACATTTTTGGCGGTTACTTTGACAGCCTGTATCTCCTCAACTTGTAATTTTATCAAAAAGAGAAATACTACAATTTTGAATCACAATTAGCTGAGTAGTTAGCTGGCTGTGACAGATTTTCTTTTTCTTGTAAAACCCTTTTCCCCCTTCTCTAACTTTAAAAATCCTATATCTTAAAAACAAATATGTGTTGACCCCCATAAACATTTTTCTCGGAAATAGCCTCCTCTATCACCTGCTGCACTATTGCCCCTAAGTTATGGGACACCCTGTATAATGGTTGTATAAATAAGGCAGATGCTGTCCTTGCTGCAACATGAGTGCTGAACTTTTTGTACAGTTTTCTTATTTTTATTTACAACTAATCCTTTGTGAACTCATTTTTATTGCGTGAGAATAAATATTTATTTTAAATAGTGTAGACGCAGCTTTAGTGGAATCAGTGTCAGCTAATGAAACGATATTCATTTATCTTGTTTTTAATTAGAAAACGCCTGCTGCGAATAACTTACAAAAAGAAAATGGGATCGATCCACTCATTACGGAGTTTTATGTTAATATCGACGTTTTTAATAATATGAAAGAAAAACCCGTATCCACTTTATAAAGCAAAGCGTTCTATAATTAAGAAAAAAGCAGATAAAGGTTATTAATTTATTTCAATCTTAAAATGTTAATGTAGAAAAACAAATCTACTAAATAAACAAGAATAAGCATAAAAAAAGCCAGACCAAATTTTAGCACAATGGGAAATTAAACGCAAAATAGACACGAATTTAGATATAGGTAAACAAAAAATTATATGCAAAAAAACTGCAATATCATGATCATGTGACCCGAGGAACAAGATATGCCCTGGCCCAACTTCAACTAATCAATTTATTTAAAAATATGAAAGGATATTTATATATTCCTCATGTGAGGGATAAAATTGTAATTTATTTTCGCCGAATTTCTTTTAAATAAATTTAAAAATATTATTTTTCAGAATTATTTATCTGTGTTTGACTTCTTTATGGAATGGCTGACCTGCATACATAGATCGCTAATTCCATAGCTCCTCATAAAATATATATAAAAACAACAAAATTCCTCGTTAAAACTCCTGGGTCGTTATACGGTTTAACTACCGTAAACAATAACCATATTCTTCACTCGTCAGTCTCTAAATTGGCTCTAAAATTGCGAAACAATGTGTTATACTCGAGACCCGACAGTATTGTCTTGCAAAATTAGAATCGCATGTGCTCAACAGATGCGGTTAGGTGATGAGGCAGACTTTTGAACATAATAATGAAAATGAACACCCGAACTTCCTTTCCAGTTGTCCACATTTAGATGCTTTCTGTTTAACGTGATATGGATCGCCTGGTGTCTCAGTTTACTTTTATTTTTTGTGCTCAATTTAGTTTTAGTTTTATTATTAGTTTTTTAAAAGGTGTAACTAATATTTGGAGACACGTACTCCTTCCGGTTTTTATCGCAATTCAAATATTTTTAATTTAATTGTTTGACAATCTTGACAGCTCTCAGAATAAAATATATAAATACATATATATTTCTTAGCTTTTACTGCTTTTTCCTTGCATTACTAGCCAGTGTCCCTTGCATGATGGTATCATCTGCACCACCACTCTTCCAACTTCTTTTCTTTCGTTGGCTTAAAAACCCTAGTGGATTTTTGTGTTTAATCCGAGCCGAACCTCCCAAGCTTATTCACTCTTTATCAAAATATTGTAAATATTTTATTTGCCCACCTGAATGATTCTTCTGACGAGGATTACCACCTTTGCTGTATGTTAAATGATAAACCTTTCTGAAAGCGTTTCCAGATGATTTGATGGTCAACGTCCAAGGATTACATCCGTACGCAGTCACAGGTTTTATTAGTACACCTCACACTGAAATAAACATAGTTGGTATGTCGAAATCTATCGATCTACTAAAGTAAATTTCACAAACCAAAGAGCAAAAAGCGACAACAAATAATCTGTAAAAACTTAGAAGAAAGCTCATATATATAAATATCTCAAAACTAGTTAAACGATAGCTTCGTAATTTTTTTACTAAAAAATTTCAGATTTGGCTACACCTTAGTTTAAAAGTTGATAACCGAGATACAGGGTATAAAAAATATATATATTTTATTTTCGAAATATTTAATTAACTTTTTCACAAAACATTAATTTGCCTAAAATTTTCGGATATATGACTTTCTAAAGCAAAACATAGTAAAAAAAATTACAAAAATTCTGTTTTGGATTTCAATAAAATTCGTGCCGCACTCTTCTTTTGTCAATTCTTCGATTGAAGCAGTTTCATCAATCAGAATCCCTCGTAAATCTTTTAATTCGAATTAAATACCGACTCGCAAACCATAAACTTTATGCGGATCTCTGTTCTTTCGAAGATCGTGTGGCAGCTCGTATAGCTCGAGCTTTTAGCTTTGAAGAAATGGAAGACGCAGAATGCGAGGTCGCAAATTTATGTGCCACGAGAGACCTGTTGTTATTCGCTGCTTTTCAATCAGTCAAGCGGGAAGGTTAAATCACTTCCGAGGACTCGCGACCCGTCGACATTGAACCGAAGAATACTAAATACGTTTAGATAGCCATTAGCATTGCTTAAAATTCATGACACAATACGATAAGTGTCCTTAATTGGAATAACGGGAATGGCTATATCGCTAATTCGAACAATGAGCATTAACAGAACGGAATTTAAAAGTTTATATGCCTCAAAAAGGGCTTTTGACTTGTCTATCGCCAATTTTTTTTAATGTTTCATTTTTCATTTCAGTTTATATACTGACCTTTTTGCTGATGATTAAACGAAGATATTATAATTCATTACCAGTAAACTCATTGAGGAATATAAGGGATATTAACAATAAAAAAGGGTATTGGGGGACCGCACCAAAAGTCAGTTTTGTAGAAAAACAGCATCAAACAAACTATTAACTAAGCACGTCACAAATGACGGTAGCTTGGATAAAGAAATTTAACACCGAAACAACCGGGAATACAGACAATTAAATGGATCTGCTGCAAAAAAGCGCTTGCATAATAGCGTACCTCAGAGTAGCGCCCTATTAAAGAACGCCTTTTAAAAACCAAACCTGAAACAACACATATTAACTAACTTAAACATGTGCTATTTTGAATAGGAGCTATTTTGTATTAAATATACGTTATTTTGTAAGCAGATTGGAATAACTTAGTATGATCGATTCAGTTTAATTTAGTACCAATTTTAAAAGTTAATGAAAGAGTGCTCGATATATCTTCTTTTTCCCTTTGGATCTTCATTTGAATGTCCTTGCCTACGCCAAAATAATGTATGACGGCGTATGATACCATAACGAGGATCTATAAGAAGTAAAGATCAATTAGGCCCTTAATTTGCAAAAGTGATCCCATAATAAATCAACAATTATTTTATTTTACCTTATTTATAATATTGGATTCCGATTGATAAATTATGTATTTTTGATTATAAATTATTACTTTTACTTTAAAATTCAAATATGCCGTACTGCTTAAAACCATCTATCCACCTCCTAATAATAAATCTTTGGCACTAATGCCCAATGGTCCTCTGTCTTAAGATATAATTAAAATTTATCACCCATTTTCAAGTACAATCTTTGTTTGTTTTCTTTAAAATTTATTTATGTGGAATGAGGCAATAGAAAAGAAGAAATTAGATACCGAAGCGAAGCATACCAAACGCAATGCCCATGGGAAAGCCCATGCGTGAGAAGAAAAACTTGAGACAGATAACATAATGGATCATTTATTGTTTTAATGGATTGTGCAATGGGTGTTATTGAATATTTTTATCAGCCGCGAAGACAATATATAATCCATAGACGCTATTTGACCAGAATTTAGTTCTTTAATGAACAAAAAAAAGGTTATTTGGTTTGACAGACAATTTTAAAAGATGCGCGTTTAAAAGTATTGTATTAAACCCGGTTTCCACTTATGCGTGCCCAATCTGAATAGTATAAACCACTGTCTACACACAATTATAAAAACATAATTTATTTTTTTTGGAGATTTATACTAAAATAATGACAGAAGCTATAGTGTACCTTTAAGTTTAACTGGTGGTTTTCCCCTTTTTCTAAAAGTCTCAGAGGCTTTTTCAAAATTTCAGGGATTTCATTTTATCAATTTAAATTGGGAACATAGGTCAAATGGTGCTTACTTAAAAAGATGTTTTGATAATATATGTTACATTATTGATATTATTTTATAATTAACCTTTCCACTACTTAACCCCTCTTTAAGACTAGTTCAAGACTTTAACAATAACATCTACTCCTACTTCGACATAAAACTTGCCATCAAACAAAAGTTTCATAGTTAGAACAGGGTTTCACAAACAACTGAATTGCTTCTTGTTTCTTAAAAATTAAGTCTAAGATTTAGATCGAATGGTTCTAATTGTAGTTTTTTGTTTTCCTTTTAGGTAGCCAGTGCATCCCCAGTACTAACCGAAACTCAAAAGCAACTCGAACTTCAACGTCGTCAGCAGGAGCAACTTCTGCAGCATCAGCAGAAACTGCAGGAAACAATAAGCCAGCAGTACGCTGCTTCGGCTGGGCAAATGGGATCGCAACAACTTATGTTTCTGCCTTTCTTGGAGCAGCTTAGAGGAATGCATCCGCCTGGGTTGCCTTCCGCTGGGGTGGGAAAGAACCATTTGGCCAATCATGTAAGTGTATTTGTCTTCTTTAAGTCCTTTGTCCTTTGTATCAATATCATCAGCGCTATTTTGCCAACAAAAAAAAATGTATTGCAGATTTATTAGATATTAAATTTGGTCTTTTTCTTCAAGTGGAATTACAACCTCTGGTGGGTTATAGCCTGATTAACCAGAGCCCTTTATTGTGCCCTGTTTGGTACGATTCTTCGCCCTCTTTGTTCCCATATTATTGATGTCATCTTCACATCGTCTAACCACCTTTTTCGTGGCCCCTCTTACTTTCCGGGAGGACTCCAGTTGTTTTTTCTAATTTCTTCTTTGTACAATCTACTTCTACTACATCTATTAGCTGTTCTAAATTATAATTCATCCGTATCCGCCAATAACCATCTTCTGTTCGCACGGGTCCAAAGATATTATCACTTTTTTATAAATTGGCTGTAATTTTGTTTATTAGGTCATCTATACCTCGTCATAAATTTTCACTGTCATATTTTATTCGTTCAGTCGTCAATTCCAGGAGCTTTTATGTTTTTCAGAATTTTAACTGCAGTAAAAACCTCCTTGTAATGTAATATTCTACACTATCGTTGCTGTTTAATATATTCCCTTTATCTTTCTACAACTGCGTCGCTGTAGTTAAAAGCTAAAACCCTGCGTATCTTGAGGTCTTTCTATATGCTCCTATTGAATTTTATACTGACTTCGATTATGGTGTTCCAACAGTGTTTCGTCTCTTCCTTCATTGCGCCTCTCTTTTTACGACATATTGTTCTAACTGTCTCCAATCGCTTCTGGTTGTACATTGCTCTATTAATTGCTCTGGTATACCTTTACCGACACAGACGCAATTAGATTTAGTAAGGTTCTTAAAAACTTCAATTATGTGGACTTACATATTATTATGTCTTTAATGATTATTTTTTAATTATAAGAAACGTTTCAGTCCTTCCAGAAATTCTTAAGATTTAATATAGCAAAGTGCATAATCAGTGCCTTAAGACTTGCAGTAATCGTGAAATTAACACATAAAACTTAAAGTAACGCTCATGAAAATAAGTGTGTGGCATCAGCCGAAATAATCCTTTTTGTCTATAAAACAAACCCAAATTTAATGCTTGTATCTCTTAGAAATGCTATTTTAATTTGCTTTTATATACAACACGCCAAGTTTTAGTGCTTTTCCACAATTTCAGGGTTTTACGATTTTAAAATGTTAAGTCATTTTTTAATTAAAAATATACTTTAAAAATAGTTATATTTTGCTATTGTAAAACGGGGTATAAGCAGCAATTTTTCATCGATTTAATACATTTTAAGTTTTCATAAAAAAATACCTACATTGGCACTATTTGACGAAAGTTTGGTTATTCCTATTGAAGAGCGGAGTAGTAGGTAGTAGTAGTGGGGAGTGACCCGCAGGTCCGACAAGTAGGCTAGAGTAGGCTCTTTTTGCCATGCCCCAGGCCTATCCCTTAACCCACTATCTGCACTTCCATTCGATATTCAGGTATGTCAGCTCATTTGAGCAAGTGCAGCTCTTCCTCGCTTAGGGTTGGCGCCCCGAGTGGTAATGTCGAGTTAGAATCATCAGCAGTCCGAGGTTTTTTCGTGTCCTTCCCAGCAACCATCTAGGCGGACCAACTTTTTGGAAATATTCCTTAACTAATTAACAAATGTTTCATTCCAGATGCTTCCTCCTCATCAAGTTCCCAATTGGATCTCAGCCACTCTGGCAGCTCAACAACTCTCTCAGCAACAGCAACAATTGCAGCAGCAGCAGCAGCAACTACAACACCAACAGCAACTGCAACAACAGCAACAGTTACACCACCAACAACATTCGCCACATCATCCGACTCAGCAACAGCAACAGCTTCACCATCCTGCTCAGCCTCAGATGCCGGCCTCACCGAAAAAAACAAGACCGACTCCACAATCAAGTCCATCGCCACCTCCTCCTCAGACTTCGGATCCCGATGCGCCACTAAATTTAACTAAACCAAAGTCATCTAGTTCAGGTAATTTAATTTTATTACAGTTTTCATACTTACTAAAGGTTTTAGTAAGTATGTAGCATAATAAAAAAATATTGAGGTAAAATGAATATAATGACATAACAGAATAGTAAGAGTTAGATAGTCGACAGGGCATTATTTAACTTTTTTAGGTTACGAAGAGCAAAACATTATGTAACAAATAAAGAAAATGTCGTACGTATACATACATGACTTGTTTATTTATATTTCAGGATCAGGTTGCTCCAGTCCACAAAATGTACCCACAAGTCAGCATCAACACCTTAGTATTAACGACCAACCAGTTGCCGCAACTGCGCCTAGGTTACTTCCACCAAATTTGATGGTAAGTAAGATAGATAACCGAACCGAACCGAACCTAAATCACAAAACCTATAATGGTTCAACTAAAATCCCAACAGTAATGATTCCGACAAGCCGATATCCCGAAAGCCCAAAATAGCATTCCTCCAATCCAAAAACTTTGGATTGGATAAAACTCACTGGAGTTAATACACAATACGGTTCAGTTGCTTCTGTGGATTCTAACACATAATTTTTTTCACAGATGTCCAGTCGCGGGTTTCTCCCCTACGCAGGTCTTCCTCCTCAATTTCCTCTGCCCCCAGGCGGAGAGAGCCGAATAAAAGGAGGCAAGGACGGACCTCTACCCAGTATGGACAAAAACTTACCGTTTTCAATGCACTTGTACGGCATGCCGCCTCAGAGTTTGGGAAGTGCAAGGTCTTCCAAGGATCAAGAGGCCATAAAAGAAGAGAATGATTTTATAACAGCTTGCCAATGTAAGTAGATCAATATTTTTACAATAAATGACAAAAAAAGTTTTTATTTAAGTGTCTATTTCTATTCTCCAGCCCTTTCTTGACTATCTTCGTTTTCGCCGACTAGTATTTAGATTCAAACTTGAGATTTGTTTATAATTGTACTTAATTAAATAATAAATATAAACCGGAATTTCGTTTTAAAGATATTATTGTACGGTAAATAAAAGTTTGAATACATCTTATTCTTCTACATAATATCATTTATTATTAAAACTTTTGGCCACTGAAGGAATTAAATATCTGTTATATTTAATTCCTTAATCAAATAATGAAACTATTAATTTTCTACATTTTCGTCGTTATTAAAGTAGAGACCTATCAATTGTTCTTTGAGCAAAAAAAAACACTACAAGACCTATTCTTGCGAAAAGAATTGCTTTCCTCGGTGCTGCCTCTCCAGGCCTCTCGGCCTCCGATTTCTTTGTATCAGCCGTAGACTTCGGTCCTTGTTAAAGAAATTAATTGGGTGGGTAAGACCCAGCAACTTTTTCTAATACTTCAGGACTTTAAATCTGCAAACTGGTATGATCATGATTTCACACCATACTTATTTTGTAAAGTTTTAGATATCCTTAGTTTTTTAAAATGGGATCCCTAAAATTAGCAAAGAATAAAGTGCCATACTGCAGCATCGTAAAGCAATTTTATAAATAAATCTAGCCTCAATTATGTATGTTATTTTTAATTTTTAGAACGACATGGCGTGTAATTGTCTTTTGTTTTAAACTGACGCTAAAAAATTTTATTATGTTGCTTTGGCAAGCGGTCAAAATACTTTATATTTTAATAGGACATAATGAAATATCTGTGTATTATTTTAACCGGCACATCAAAGAGCATCGCAATAATGTCACTGAGAATTCGGAAAAATGAACACAAATTACGATTCAATAAAAGAAAAGTCAAAACAATCTGGCGTTTGTTCAGTTGGAAAGCCAAATGGCTCATCATTTTTAAGAAAATTGAGTGTAAAATGTTGATGTTGGTACCTGATAATAAAATCCAAGTTAAAATTAATTTAATGTCACTTCATCACAATAAAGTATTGTAAGTACTGAGTTTTTTCCTTTAAGTGTACTTTGCTAAAAATTCCAAGTTCTTAAACAAAAGTCTAAGTTCTCCGCCTTGTTTTTACCCAACTTGCAGTTATCGATCTCTGGGAGTCTGACAGTAACACTGGCAATATTTTTGTTAAAGTTTGGCTATACAAGCACCTTATTGTCCATTATGTCCTTTGATGTTGAACAGGGATCCAGTAAAGCGTTATAGGCCAGTAGTTATATACATTTGAGGTTGCACAAGGCCCGTAAGTTTTAAAACTTGGCACGATTATAGGGCTGATGGACTTTAATATCCCAGTAAGTACTTGCGCCGACATATTGAAAAAATGGCGCCCAAATTCAGTTTTTTTTAATAACTTGTATCGAGTTAAAGTTAAATTATCTTTATAAATAAATAATTTGCACTCTATTGGCTTTCCAATGTTGGGGGATCTTTTTAAAGATCACGCTATGTTTTTACAGGTTTTATTTAATTTTCTGAAAAACTAAGCAATTTAGAGAAAAATGTCTTAAATACTTTTTTTTAAATAAAAATTTTTTGTAAACGATGTATTACAAGATAGTCTTAAAGCTGAGGTTAATAGTCCAGGGGCGTCCGAACATTAAGGATATTTTTTTATAATAAACCAAAATTATTAAGTTTTAAATGATTTTTTTAAAAACTAAGGTTTCCACAAAAAATAAACTGCTCAAAAATTGAAGTAAGCCACCCCATTTTTTTCGAAAATTTTTTAAATAAATTTATTTCTAAACGAAACGATCAATTCTTATACAATTTTCTATGTGATGTAAAGAACTGTATCATTTAAGTGGCCTATAACCCAGTGTATAACAATTTTTTCTTACAAAGCTTAGTTTTTTTTTTATTATAAAGTTTATGAAATATAAAATTACACCGACTTACGGCCGGTTTTGGAATCATAAATATAACGCTAACCTTAAATAGTTATAAAGTTTAAAAGAAAATTTTATTGCTATAACACAGTCACTTTGCGAGTTTTTCTAGAAAGCTAGTTTAAAGAAATAAAACGAATAAATGTTTTTTAAAGATTTTAAAAAATAACTGTGGGTGGGGACTTCCCTGAATCCTAGGTAAACCACGGCTTTGTAATAAACCATGTAAAAGAAAATTTCATTTCGAACCAAAAAGTGTTCTTGACATTTCTTAAATTGCTTAGTTTTTCAGAAAATTGTGCTAACCATTCACTTGACGCAGCTAAGCAATAGATCATTTAAAAGATAATTTAATTTCCTCTCCTAGGCGGCAGGGTAGTGCCGTGGTATGGTCGTCGGCTTCACATGCAGAAGGTACCAGGCTCGCGTTTTGAACGACGCAAACAAAAAAAAATCTGTCGCCCTGTCGCCGAGTTCCTTTTCAGCGATCAGCAGCCGTCATCGAATAAGCATGCGATGCACGCAAAAAATATAAGTCGATATTGAACATCGAGAATATACGCAGGTGTAGTCCAGGAGCCGACACGAAGCCAGCCGAGGAACCAGGGATAATAACCCAGGAGCCTGCTATAAGTGTTATATAGTCGGAACCAGGACGGCGCCAGCACAAATCTCCTACAGTCAACTCACGACGACCACGACTGTTGCGCTGAAAAGGAAAGAAGTCTATCGTCTATAACCAAGTTCTGCTGGGACCTTAGCCATGTTAGATAGATGCAAGTCTAACATGTAGCAGGACCACCTTTCGGAAGGGGTGTAAAAGAGTGGGTCCACTGTGTGCCCTCGACAAAGAGGTGCCAGACAAAATTAAGTCCTCTTAGAGAAAGAAAACTTGCATCCTAAGGGGCACGTGCAACAGTTTGATATATGATGTACGGACAAATCGGGGTTTGCGAAAAGGGCGCGCCGTGTGCCTAGTCGCTAGACCAAAAAATGGTCTCCCCACCACTACTACTACTACTACTACTAATTTCCTCTCATATAGTATTTCATACATTTTCTATAAAATCCGTACTTTTTGAGAAAATGACATAAAACCTAATTATTTAGGTTATTTTGCATATACAGGGTGTCCCGAAATTAGACGTTTATTTTTTTTACCACATACAGGGGTGACCATAATAATAAGTGTCCTAAAATTATTTGAATTTTTGATCCTGCTTTAACTATGAAAAAACTGGTTGTAGATATAGAAACTTCTATTTATTTATTAATTTAATGTGTAGTTTTACAAAAGTGACTAGTACCATTCGAAAGGCGAGTAAAAGTTATATGACTCCTGAAAATGTGATCACCATTGACCAAAGGATGGTCAAGACTTTAAACTGGGCAAAAATTGCTAAAATTAACCAATTTTTCACCTTCAGATACCAAGTTATTTAAAAAAAACTGAATTTTTTGAGGTCGTAAACTTACTGGAATATTAAAGACCAACCCTATAATCGTGATAAGTTTCAAAAGTTTCGGACCTTTTTGCACCAAAACGGGTTTTTTATGTCTCTACTTATTGGACTATGTATTATTAGCTACCTAGCTGTTATTGTCTTCTTTTTTTTTGCATTCAGATTACCGGATTTTAATGAATATCTTTTATTGTTTCAGTATGGGGCAATCCAGACCCAAACTTCAAAATAGACGAAAATTCTGATAAAGCAAAAATCATTCGTCAACAGGGAGTAGGTAAAAGGGAGGGAGACAGCAAGCCTCACATCAAGAGGCCCATGAATGCGTTTATGGTGTGGGCAAAAGATGAAAGGCGCAAGATTCTGAAAGCCTGCCCTGACATGCACAACTCAAATATTTCGAAAATTTTGGGGGCCCGGTGGAAGGCCATGTCGAATAGTGAAAAACAGCCATACTACGAGGAGCAAAGTAGATTGTCCAAGCTGCACATGGAGAAGCACCCTGACTACAGGTAAAAAAAAAACGTAAATCGCGTCGATTTTCCTAATTTAAAAAAAAAAGAAGACACTAAATACATTGTACAGCGAGATACTTCAGATGAGCTAAATTTGAGATAATTGAAGCTCAAACCTCCCTGATATTTTTTTCAAAAAAATTTGGCCCGTTCGCGGTTTTGTTTTCAAGCTATACTTATTTAAATGCGCTCCACTGGAATATGGAAAAATGGGACTTCTAGAAGTTTTTTTGCTATAACTTCTCGTCAAATGGAAATAGAAAGCCGATATTAGTTTTATTTTGTTGTGAAAACCGTTCTTTATAGTATCTTGCCAATTTTTGATATATTGTTTACGTCACATATCTACAAAAATATTGTTTTTTAGGTACCGCCCTCGACCGAAACGCACCTGCATCGTCGACGGGAAAAAGATGCGAATATCCGAATACAAAATGTTAATGCGGCAACGCCGTCAGGAAATGCGGCAACTGTGGTGTCGCGACGGCACGGATATGTCATTTATGCCCAACCCAGAGCTCGGCCCAGCCTCCTCAGCGGGCGGACCTGGAGGTCGTTCACCTTTATCCCCACCCCTTGGCATGATGAACGGGGCGGGACCTAGCAGCGAGGGCGGTATGTTTTATTATCCTCAGGACAGTCCGTCTCCCGATATTTTAAATTTTTCTCAGGATAAAATGTCGTTTGATTCCAGTCCAAGGAACGAGGATGACTGAGGAATGGGGGATAGGGAATTTAAGTTCCCTCATTGGTTTTAGGTATTATTTTGTAAAGGATTTATTTTATGTGTGTTATAAAAACGTGGAAAATTAAAAAAAAATTGTTTGAAACCAAGATTCTTAACGCTAAAAGTTTGTAACAATCGAAGAAAAAAGAACGACTTTCACGGAATGCACATAGATGAACCTTCAAAGTTGTAGTCCATTCTTGGGTTAATAATTTTCGAATTTTACTCGAATTGAATATAGAAAAATATAACTGGCGGCGCCAGCGCGGCGTAGCTAATAAAAAGGGGAGAGATGTTATTCTAATAGAAATCATAAAAAATATATTTTCCTCACAGATAAGTTCAAACAACCCGTTTGTTTACATTAGGGAGTTTTTGGAACGCTTATTTGACAGTTCCTTGTGGTAGTGGTAAGCACTTCATCTACGATATTTCATTCGGTTGTGGTAATTAACCACTACCAGTGCCGTAAGCCACGGAGCTCCTTCGATATGTTGTAAAGGTAATTTTTTATTGTGTAATAGTTTCCAACAGTTAAAATTTTTATTTTGTAAAATAGGGGTAAAAACCAAGATTATGTTTTAATATTTTAAGTACAAGTGACAGGTTTAAACGTGTTTTAAAAACTCTGAGAACCACTACCACAACGGCTATCAAGGTTAGCAAAATCTTAATCGTTCCAAAAACTCTCCATCATTTACCCGAAAGAAGATATTAGGCTAATCAAGTGTTTGCCGGAAGATCTTTTACAATAATTAGTATTAAAATTATAATCAGATTTGAGCGGTCAATCGGTAATTATCGTTACAAATTGGTAAAAACCAAAGGCGTTCGAGTGGTCATGATTATCATTGGTTCAACTATATCATTGATGACGTCGAAAAACGTCTAGCTATTTTTAAATCTTGATTATCACCGCTCCTTCAAAATATTTTGAGGTTATGCTGGCTACTTATTATTTTTTCAAGTATTTTTTTTATTGTCGAGATGTTTGGCCTTTATATTCGATTGTTTAAAAGAAAATCAACATCATGAGATATCAGGTCTTAATAAACTATTTTGGCCCCCACTGTATTTTTTTTAAACCTCTTTGAGATCTAGGGGATTAATAAATCCGATCAGTATCTCCATGTTTATTTTCTCCACACGGAAAAGATTAAAGAACTGGATATTGTTGTAGTTTATCACCCACTTTTCAGATGTCGCTATTTCGGGGTTCATATCTCTATAATTTAACAATTTTGCTGCCTTGAGCACACTCGTTTTTTTACCTAAAAACTTTCTCCCGAGAAACTCAACATCTCTCTCATTTTCAAAGGAAAACTACAATAAAATAAAAAGTTCGTTTTTCATAATAAAAAATTTCGACAAACAAACCGCAAAAAAAGCATTGGAATAATTTTCAAAAAAGTAGGGTTGGAGTTTCAACCAAGTTTGTTTTAGTCAGATATTAGTGGTCCGTCTGGTTATGAGTGACAGCTGATGTCAAGGTCAACCAGAAAAAATCAAAAGTTGGACCGGGAAACGATTGACCTCTCAATTTTTTTTTTTTTATTATTAAGAATCAAAATCTAATCTGATTTAAGTTAAAAAGAATAAAACAGGGATCGCGAACATTTAAATTATTGATATGCAAACTTCTATGTTTAAATCTCCCCATGGCTACGCGATTAAAAACAATCTACGTTTTGCCATTTAAAAAAGAATATGTGACATAATCATGATGCCAAAAGACTTTTGAAATATTCAAAAAGGCGGTGTGTTATAATTAGTTGTAATTAATTGTTATGTACATATTTTCAGTATGTAGTACGTTATTTATTTTTTGTTTTTTATAAGCTCTCTAGTGTCATTTTTTCATCTTCATGGTATGTTCTCTTTACATTGCACACATTATTTACTGAGTTTTTGTTTTGTTTTGTGCAAAAAATATTCGCGTTTAAAAGGAGCTACTTACATACCAAAGAACTTGTTAAGTACTATTTTTATTGTTGCTTTAAAATTTGCCCAAAAACTTAAGTATGCAGTATTTTAGAATAAAATTTTTATGTTTTTTACATTATCAAAATTTTAAAATATTTAAACACAATTAAAATATTTGACAATATTTTAAAATTGAATTTGTGTAGGGTGTTCCCAAAAGGCTTAAGATTGCGAATATACAAATAATCGACCTAGTAATATTATAACTGTTTTTGCCGCGCCAGTAAATAATAAACATGAAAGATGGATAAGAATAGGGCAAAGGAAGCTAAAGAGGCCCCAACTATAGTGACTGAATTGAAAACTGATTTACTGATGGTTGGTAACCGCTCACTTTGACAGAGCAAACCTGTTTATTATAAACCATCGAACGAATAATCAACATTTCAAAAAAGTTCTAAAAAGTAGGTACCTACTTATTTTTATCCCACGAATTCTAACTATAATTTAGGCTTTGTATCGGGTTTTGTATGGCTTCTGACCATATACGTAATCTTCTGAGCCTAACTCACACTAAAAATCTTTAAATTAAAACCTTAAAAAATGCTCGCTAACGAAATAGCTAACAAAGACAGAATGATGTTGCTAACTTTTCAGAACGAAATTTGTAATATATTATCTTAGCCTATTTCTTATCTTTCAATTTTTTATCAAGGTATCGAACAAGGGACATCCTGGCATAATAATATGCGCAATGTGCAATGTGTACTATTTTAAAAGCTTTACAAACCTTTATGTTTTAAAAATTGTTAAAATGTTTATATATTAGCTATGTAGAGCCAGTACATTTTAAGTAGATAATATTAGATTTTTATTTATTTTTCAGTACTAGAACTTATAAGAAATCTAGCAGGTATTTCTGTGTTTCATTAGATATAAATTGTATAAAACGGTTTTTAGTACAAGCTTTTTTACTTTTTTTGTTTTTCTTTTTCGTTACCTCTTTTTTATGATAATTACTATCTATTTTGTCTTGTGTTCCAAGTACCTTAATGTAGCTACTACCTTTATTGTAAAAGCCCAGTTGTATATACCAAAAATAACTACAGTATATTATCTAGAACATTAAACAGTACATTTTTACACAGATAAGAATTATATAAAAAGTACTTCAAAGTCTTAGATGTTCGCAGACACAATAATACCACTTAAAAACAGATTTTGTTTAAACATATAGGTACTACTTAACAATGTAGATTCAGAAAAATGTACCGAAAATGTTAATATATTGTCCCTTAGCCTTGAATTTTTAGATTTTTTTTAGAATGCTTAATAAATCTTTAATTTTGGTCAAATAGGGCTAGTGATATAATAATCAAAATTTATTTAAATATAAAGTTTAAATTGTAATAAACATTTATGGAAATCGAATATACGATTTTCAAAATTTTATGATTTTTGGATGTATTTGAAATTGTTAGAAAATAGGCTCAATATTATATTGTTCTTGACTTTTGTGCCAAATTATGAAGAAAAATCTTAAAATATAGACATGTATTATAACAATTATGTATTTTTTATTTGCTTTAAATAATATCTAAGTCTACCCGACGATCATAAAAATGCATGCTTGAGGAAAGTGCAGGGTGATTTTTTAATGAATCGAGTAAACAAAAACTGTATTCAATGATGGACGCAAGACGCTAGCCCTACCAAGTCCACGTCCAATCCCTGACTTCGCATGCGTAGATCTACCAATATTATTTACCTCATGTATTAGAATAGATGTACAGGGTGATTTTCACTTGAATGATTCTAACCACATGAAAATAGAAAGTTTCAAAAACCTAACCTAACGAAACCTAATCAGATCTAACCGAACCGAACCAAAGCAAACTAAACCAATTTTTTTTTCAAAAAAAAACTTTCCTGACTTCCTACCCGGGCTCCTAGAGGATGTGAATCCGAATCGGACCGTACCGAACCGAACCTATCCAAACCTAACCCTACCCAACTAAACCTAATTAGCAGTACGTGTTGTAGTTTAGTTTGGTTAGGTTAGGTTTGGTTTAGTTAGGTTCGGTTTGGTTCGGTTCGGATTCACATCCTCTAGGATCCCGGGCAGGAAGTCAGGAATGTTTAAAAAAAAAAATAATTGGTTCAGTTTCCTTTGGTTCGGTTCGGTTAGATTTGATTAGGTTTTGTTAGGTTAGGTTTTTGAAACTTTCTATTTTCATGTGGTTAGAATCATTCAAGTGAAAATCACCCTGTATTCTTCTATTCTAATACATGAGGTAAATAATATTGGTAGATCTGCGCATGCGAAGTCAGGGATTGAAAGTGGACTTGGTAGCGCTAGCGTCTTGTAATGATGGACAATTAACATTTTTCACATTTGTCCCTTTTTTGACATCTGTCACTTTGTATAAGTTACAACATACTGTCATTCCATAAACTTATTTAGTTAACTATCTTATTTATATTGTTTTAATAAAAGTATTGACAAATTTAAATACGCTAATCCCCAAAAAATGTTTATCGCAGCATGGACATACTACATATTTTAAAAATTAGAAATGACATACACATTCAGAAATAAAAAAATAGACAGGATGTTCGAATTTAAAAAAAAATCAATTTGTTTTACTTAACCACTACATAGTGACCGAAATAAAGGTCAAACATAAAAACTGTTGCTCTTAAGATGTGAGATCGTTGTGTCTTTGTGGGAGTATAGTTGCCTCACAGTATATTGTAGGATGATTGACACAACTGATTTACGTCTTTAGTGAATTTAAGATCGCAATCAATCCACATTCCTAGATTTTTTGTTTCATGTGAATGTGGCAGTGTAACATCATTGATATGTATTTGAACATTTGAAGAGATTTGCTGAAATATTTGTTTTTGCTTGCATTGTGAGCTAATCCATAAGCTGCGGATATAGGGGAAAGGGGGACAAAATGGGGTACGGGGGTGAAACAAAGTTCACTCATCGTCAAGCAAGCTTTACAGGTAGCGAAGCCTAACTCTGAGTTTCTATTTTTTGGTTATAATTTTTGACATGTTTTCCTCGGTTTCGCATTGGCGGCTCGTTGTTATTTTAAAAATGTGCATTTAACACAGTCTAAAGATCTATTTAATAATGATACAGTTTCAAGATAGTTTGCAGCATAACTTTTTAATGCTAATTACATAAATAAATATAGTTTAGGTACCTTCATACTGTGTAAAACAACATCTTCAAATTGAAACAGAACCGCCACTGCGAAACCGAGGAAAACATGTCAAAATTAATAAACAAAAAATAGAAAGCTTGACGTTAACTTCGCTTCCTATAAAGCTTGCCTTTACGATGAGTGTCCTTAGGTGAAACAGTACCTATATCGCAGTTTACCTGTAAACTGTGCAAGAATAAAACCTCTTAATATCAGATGTTTTATCCCCATGACTGGTTCAACTTTCTGCAATATGATTGGTGCCGGTCGGCTGAACTTAAGTTGGGTTTTGCTCAACATGTGATGTTTGCGAATTTTGTGACGGTAAGTACATTTTCTACAGACTTTTGAAAATTTTGTTTACATAGAACAATTAGTGGGTTTAAGTATTATTTACACAATAAGTGGGTTTATGTATTATTCATAATTACACGCGTCGCCCGTAAAAGTTTCCGTTTACTGTGTATGATTTTTGATTAAATTTAACTGGTTGTTTGGGGCAAAACGGGGTTTTTTCATAGAGGCCCCATTTTGCCCCAGTTTTTTTTATGTTTTCTGAAAAAACTCGAAAACTCGATAAAGCTTTTTTCTAAATTTAATTTAAAAAAAGTTAGCTATGGTGGAAATTGGAATACCCTGTATACTAGAGAATATCGCAATGTTTACACAAATCAATAAAAGATAGGTTTTATATTAAGCTTCCTGGTTGGCTTACCATGATAGTAACGTAGTATGTAGCTAAATGTTACACCATTTGAAAGCAGAATACCTATGCTAAGTAATGCACCTTGTCTTTTTGGGCTTGGACAAAAAATACCACTAAATATTTTGTTGAAACGTAATTTAAAAATAGTTTTACATTCAGTCATTACTCAGAGCCAGTCATGAGAGCCATTGTTAAAGCTATGTAGCTAATTTTAGCAATTTTTTTGTCAAAATTTTATCGTATAACAATTGTTAATACATGTATTGTCGTATCTTTTAAAAGTTTTTCTAGCCAAAACATCGAATTTTTGCAAAATTGTAATTTTTGGCTTGGACAGCTACCTACCAAAGGAAGCAGACTTAAAGGTACTGCACGACAGGTCGGCTAGTCGGCGATTCCCGAGCGCCCCCGGCCGTGTATTTACGTTTCCGTGCTCATTTCACGTCGGCGCGGTTTTGAAATAGACACGGAATCGTTACAATATATTTGGGTTCAAATACGTGTTGATTTTAAGAGTTTTGATCACAAAATGAGCACGGATCTGTAAGAGAACATCGCTCATTAAACTATTACAAAAGCGTATTCAACTGTCAGGTTAAAACGCTAACATAACGAAAGCTAATCAATCAAATCTAACCGAACCGAATCAAAGCAAACTGAACCAATAATTTTTTTTTAAAAACTTTCCTGACTTCTTACCCGGGATCCTAGAGGACGTGAATCCGAACCGAAACGAACCGAATTGACCCAAACCGAACCGAATTGAACCAAAGCAAACTGAACCAACAGTTAAAAAAAAACTTTTCTGACTTCTTTCCCGGGATCCTAGAGGGTGTTAATGAATAGTGTTGTAGTTTAGTTTGGTTAGGTTAGGTTTGGTTCGGTTTAGTTAGGATCGGTTCGGTTAGGATTTACATCCTCTAGGATCCCGAATAGGAACTCAGGAAGGTTTTTTTTTTTAAATTACTGGTTCAGTTTGCTTTTGTTCGGTTCGGTTAGATTTGATTGATTAGCTTTCGTTAGGTTACGTTTTTGAAACTTTCTATTTTCATGTGGTTAGAAATCAAGTGAAAATCATTTAAATCATTAAAATTTATTAATAACAGAACAACATCTGTCGTCATAGTTGCCGGTGTAAGACAATGAACACTGAACTTTGCAGGTATAGTTAATGGAAGAGTGTTCTTCAAACTTCAAAGAATTTAAAAATCTTGAGTAATATTAGTACAAATACTTTTAAACTGCTCCATAATTTTCATATTAACAACCATATAACCTCAAAATCAAACTAATAAACAACGTAAATCCAATTTAAGTTTCAAATGTGCACTAATAAGTAAACACCTGCGCTGCGTAATTTAATACAAATCCGTGCCTTGTTCGAGCCTCGGCGCCTTAAAATCAACACGCATTTGTAACCAAATATGTTGCAACATTTCCGTGTCTATTTCAAAACAGCGCTGCCGTGAAATCAGCACGGAAACGTAAATACGCCACCAGGCCCGAGGGAGCCACGAAGGGGCCTCAAAAAAATATACTCCGGGACGCGTATTTACGTTTCCGTGCTCATTTCACGTCGGCGCGGTTTTGAAATAGACACGGAAATATATTTGGGTTTAAATACATGTAGATTTTAAGAGTTTTGATCTCGAAATAAGCACGGATCTGTAAGAGAACATCGCTCATTAAACTATTACAAAAGCGTATTCAACTGTCAGGTTAAAACGCTAACATAACGAAAGCTAATCAATCAAATCTAACCGAACCGAACCAAAGCAAACTAAACCAATAATTTTTTTCAAAAAAAAAACTTTCCTGACTTCCTACTCGGGATCCTAGAGGATGTGAATCCGAACCGAAACGAACCGAATTGAACCAAACCGAACCAAACCAAAGCAAACTGAACCAACAATTAAAAAAAAAACTTTCCTGACTTCTTTCCCGGGATTCTAGATGGTGTGAATAGTGTTGTAGTTTAGTTTGGTTAGCTTAGGTTTGGTTCGGTTTAGTTAGGATCGGTTTGGTTCGGATTCACATCCTCTAGGATCCCGGGTAGTAACTTTTAGCTTTCGTTAGGTTCATTTTGAAACTTTCTATTTTCATGTGGTTAGAAATCAAGTGAAAATCATTTAATTCATTAAATGTCGTCGTAGTTACCGGTGTAAGACAATGAACACTGAACTTTGCAGGTATAGTTAATGGAAGAGTGTTCTTCACACTTCAAAGAATTTCAAAATCTTGAGTAATATTAGTACAAATACTTTTAAACTGCTCCATAATTTTCATATTAACAAACATATAACCTCAAAATCAAACTAATAAACAACGTGAATCCAATTTAAGTTTCAAATGTGCATTAATAAGTAAACCCCTGCGCTGCGTAATTCAATACAAATCCGTGCCTTGTTCGAGCCTCGGCGTCTTAAAATCAACACGCATTTGTAACCAAATATGTTTCAACATTTCCGTGTCTATTTCAAAACAGCGCTGCCGTGGAATCAGCACGGAAACGTAAATACGCCTCCGGGACCTTTAAAAAGTGGTTTACAAGCGCGGATTTGAGGGGGGTAACGGGGTAATTACCCCCCCCCCCCCTAGAAAAAATAAAATACACTTTTTGCTAATAAAATAAGGAAAAACAGGACAATTACCACCCCCTAGAAAAAAAAATATATCACAAAAAAAAATTTGATCCAGATCCGCGCTTGGTGGTTTATAATTGGGGGACTCGAAAGCATCCCAAAAAGAGGGGGCTGATTATATTTGGGGCCTCTTCTGGACCACGAATCCGCTAATATGTTAAAAACCACGTGACCGCTTTTTTTTTGGTTATCGGATTTAAAAAAAAAGACAATCGTGAAAAGAAAACAAATTTCTCAATTTTCAACCAAAAAAGGGTGTTACCTATAAAATCTATATTAAACCAGGCAGTGGCGGATCCAGCCCCCCCCCCCTTCCCATACTTGAAATAAATCTTATAATCTGTAGTTCCAGTAAATAAATAACCAATGCATAAACCGCAATTTTTTACCAAATTAATTTTTTTTACAAAAATTTACACTTGATTAAGATTAATTAAAAAAAAATTACTGTAATTTTCAATAATTTTCGCCTGCGACGCAATTTATTTACATGTAAGGGCAAACTTCAGAGATCAGACTTATTAAAAACAGCATTTTAGCTCACACTACTACTATAAGTAGTGTGAGCTATGGTGATGGTAATTTTTTCGAGAAAAAAAAAGTTGCTCCGAATTCAAATTTTTTTATATATCTTTGCGTTTCAGATGATTTTGAAACTTTTTTGTTTTGCTGTCTGTCTGTATGTCTGTCTGTCTGTCTGTATGTCTGTCTGTAACGACCAACCCGCATAACTCAAAAACCGCTTGTCCGATTTTAATGAAATTTGGTACCTAAGTTGGGTATTGGGCCGTGATGGTCCCATTTAAAAATGAACAAAATCCACTGAACGCAAGCCAAATAAAAGGGTGGGGGTAGATTCCAAAAATTAGAGTTTATGTGAAAATATGGCGTGTGTGATATCAAACGAAAGGTAATTGAGTCTGGAGTTAAACAAAATACATTTTAGTTTTTTTCAAAAGGGTGGGGGGTAGATTAAAAAAATTTGAGTTTAAGTCAAAACATGGCTTGTGTGGTATCAAACGAAAGGTAATTGAGTCTGGAGTTGAATAAAATATATTTCAGTTTTTGATTATATTAGCTCACACTATAACTATAGTACCTAGTGTGAGCTTAGGTGCCCATAGATTGGCAGAGTATTTTTTTTGTATGTATATATACGTCCTTGACTCTTCCCAGTGCTGTGCCTAGAGGAGTGCGACCGGTGCACCCGCACAGGGCGTCATCGCCAGAAGGCGCCTTTAGACCCCTTCTAAGTAAATTTTTGTAGGGGGGGGCCTAACTGTAATATTGCACCGAGCGCCCATCACCCTAGTTACGGCGCTGGCTAAAAAGATGCGAAAAAACTACGCCCTGAGTTAAGATTCGGAAAAACGTCATTTAGCGAAGTTTAGGGTAGGAAATTCTATAAGATCAAAATGGCCAAATTTTAAAAATACATATTTTAAAAACTATACAGTTTATCAGCAAACGCACCGAGTTGCAGTATGGTAGGGCCATAGAGATGTGAAAAACTACACACTGAGTTAAGATTCGAAAAAACCTCGATTTAGCGGTAAAAACTACAATGAAAACGCGTACTTTTCTTGAATAAACTGTTTTACCTTAAAACAATTTGTTTTGAATTAAAATATTTCTTTTTAGTTCAACGCAGCGTTTAATCTTGAAATGAGACCTTATTTTTCTTATTTAATTGTTTTGTTTCAGTATACTCCATTTTTTGCTTCCAAAGAAAACGGTGCCTTAGATTAATTCAGGTCTAATTTACAATAAAACCATTTCTGTTTCATATTAAAATAAAAAGGCAAGACATTTTATGTGCTATATCAAGAAAATATTCTCTTGGTAAATAGGAAAGCACAAATTATTTTACTTCAAAGCAATTTGCTTTGATGTAAGACAAATTTGTTTACCGTGAAGTCCAAAATGGCAAAACTTAGAAAAGTGATATTTTAAAACTATACAGTTTATCAACAGAACCACCGAGTTGCAGCATGGTAGGAACATAGAGATGCGAATAAACGACTCCCTGGGTTAAGATTCGAAAAAACGTCATTTAGAGAATTTTAGGGTAGGGAATCGCGCAAGAGCAAAATGGCCAAACTTTGAAAATTCATATTTTAAAAACTACAAAGCCCTGAGTTGCAGTATTGTGGGGTGATAGCGATGTGAAAAAACCACACACTAAGTTAAGATTCGAAAAAACGTCATTTAGCAAATTTTAGGGTAAGGGAATCCTATAAGATCTAACCGCCAAACCTTGAAAATTCATATTTTAAAAACTATACAGTTTATCGACAAAAGCACCGAGTTGCAATATGGTAGATCCATAGAGATGCAATAAACCACACCCTGAGATAAGATTCGGAAAAAACGTCATTTAACGAATTTTAGGGTAGGGAATCCTATAAGATCTAAATAGCCAAACATGTAAAATTCAGATTATAAAATGTAGGTATACAGTTTATCAACAAACGCCCCGAGTTATTTTTAGGGTAGGGAATCCCATAAGACCACACTTTCAAAATTCATATTTTAAAAACTATACAGTTTATCAACAAAAGCACCTAGTTCCAGTATGGTGTGGTGTAAGAGTGGATGCCAAGGGGCTTGCTACAATCTTTAATTTAAATAAATATTTTGTAAAAGATCACCGCGATGTCTCGCGACATTCTATGAATAAATGATGAGAATATTTTTTTTATGGCCAAAAAGATATCGGTGGACAAAATAGTCTTTTAGTTTTCTTTATATTAATTTTACTTATGACTTCAGGTTTGTATCTGTGAGGTAGCCTTTGGTGATCATACATGCATGTTTGATGGAAAGCTTACAATCATTGTGGTTTTCATGTGAAATCTGGCAATAAAAACACAAGGATCACGTTGTTTTAGTTGGGATGTTTAACAGTCAAAACCGACGCTTTATACTAGGAACCTTGCCTTCAAGACGCGCAAACAGCATTCGGTTTGGACCCGAGGCATGCGACATCATCCGATCGGATCGGATCGGATATGGACAACATTTGTTGGTCTCAATGCGGTATTCACTTGAGCATAAATGCGAACGAGGCATTCCTTTGACCTCGCAGCAAGGCATGCGTTTTCGTGCTCAAGTGAATACGCGACTTTATACGTCTCAATTTTATGGAAAACACAAATGAGCTACAAAATATTGAAATCAAAGTCAAATGGAAAAAATATCGCATAAAAAAACAAATGGATCAATGACGGATCTGGGTAGATATTCTTGTAAACAAAAACGCATGGCGTTTTGAAGACGCTCACCGTTTTATGACATCAAATTCGCTAAGCACCTGACCAAAAGTCAAAAAATGGTATTTACGTACGATTGCGCTGAGCAATTTTTTAAAACGATAACCGTGTTTAAAAATACCTACAAATTGGCATCAGTGATGTAGCGTGAGGGGGGCGCGGGGGGGTTTGTCGCAAGAACGCATAGCGTTTTTAAGACGCTCACCGTTTTATGACGTCAAATTTGCTAAGCACCTGACCAAAAGTGCAAAAATGGTATTTACGTACGATTGCGCTGAGCATTTTTTTTTAAACGGTAACCGTGTTTAAAAACACCTACCAATTCGCATCTGTTTTTAGAAATCGCTTATTAATTTTTTTGGCCAATTTTGTATTTATAGTAGTTAAAGGAAGCCTATACTTTAAGTACAATAAGGTACCAAAATAGCTATCTTTCTTATTCTTCAAGGTAGAAATGAAGGATTTTAGAGAGTTTTCGAATAAAGATTTATTGTATTTCTCTCCCCTCTGGAATCTATTAGGGTGGTACAGATAAATGAATAATTAAAAATTGTTTATGGGCAGGTTTTCTACGCGTCTATATGTATATATGTATATATATATATATATATATATATATATATATATATATATATATGTCCCTGTAGAGCAGGTAAACGAGCATTTGAGCCTTATTGAAAACACCCTTACTAGTTTAAGCGAGTGTATTCAGTTGGAACAATGAAATGGTGGTGGTCGTGACAAAAATTAAAAAATTTAAATTTCTAAAATTATTGAAGATTTTTAACTAAATCTTCTTTTAAAACTTTATTTTATTTGTTAGAATATGATGAAAATTTATGGTTTACGTCTATATTATACCCTTTATTATTATACCCTAGGAGTGTAGTGTAGTGTGTAGCAATCTTATTAAAACCATTTCTAACCTTCTCTAGATTTTCGATGGTATTATCAATAAGTAACAAAAATAACTAACTGGGGTAAAAAAAATCCCTAATGTATGCCACAAATCTCAAAAAATATGAACAAAAGGCGAGAATTTGAAGGATGCTTAGCGAGTTCCATCCCAAGGGCGCGTTTACCAACGTAAATACCAAATTCGATCGGTCAGCGCAAATGCCATTCGAGAAGGATGCTGTATTTCGCTTAGCGTTTTCAAAACGTAATGTTTTTAAGCCAATTTATGAGAATACCAGTCCAGATACCTTCCCAGCTAGCCTATAAGCACACTTTAAGTAAAGAAATTATAGATCAGCCTTGAAAACAGTTTTTTGAAAATATCTCAGAAATTAAAACCTTAACGGGTTATTGAGGAAAATGTAGTCTACTATATTCCAAAAACCGCATATTGATACGACGCGACCATTACAAAGTAAGTATTTTGAAAATTTTTTAATTGTCAAAAAACTGTCATCTTATCAGCTCGTTAGAGGGTCGAACACTATTTTACCTGAAAATTGTATAAAATTCGGTTTAGCCGTTTAGGAGCTATCGTGTTACGAACAGAAATAATATACACACACACACACAGACAGACATCACGACGATATTGCTAAGATAGGTCAAAATACACCCAAATAACACGGCGTTATCTGAAAAAAAAATTTTCGTCGAAAATAATACTTTCTTTAGCCATTGCTACGCGGGCTAAAAAGGTACTGAAACATATATCAAGGTCGAAAAACAAAATAACTAAGAAAAAATTATCGAACTTCTCCAACAAATACAAATACCAAATTTCGAATTAAAAAATAAAACTGGAAAACAAAAAATAGATTATCATACTAGGTATAGTAAAGTTTAGTTATTTTCTTCATCTGATTGGGTTTTTTGATATTTTAACGGCACGACTTTTTGATTTCACTATTTTTTTCTGTGACATTTTTCTTTTTTGATAGAGTATTCTTTTACTTCATACTATTGTATTCGAAATTTTTTGCTTTATTTCATGGGCATATGCACCTAGGGACATTGATATAAAACGGGGTACCGCAGTTTTAGGTAAACTGCGCAAGAAAAAACCTCTTACTATCAGATGTTTTATCCCGACGGGTTCAACTCTCTGCAATGATTGGTGCCGGTCGGCTGAGCTTAAGTTGGTTTTTGCTCAACATGTAATGTGGTGCGCTTTTTATTGTAAAAATAAGTTTTGTGATTTTGTGACGGTAAGTATACATTTTTTACAGACTTTTCAAAATTTTGTTTACATTGGACAATTAGTGGGTTTATGTAATATTCATAATTAAATATGTTGCCCGTAAAATTAGCCTTTTACTGTGTCTAATTTTTGTTTGAATTTACCTGGCGGTTAGGAGCAAAACGGGATTTTTTCATTGGGGCAAAACGGGGTACATTATTATTTAGTTATATATAGTAACCTTTTTTAAAAAATTTTATTTCTTTTTTGGTTCCATCACTGAAAGTTGTATTTTATATTGTCTTTGCGAAAACTGGGCGCAAAATTCGTGTAGGAGTCGACAGTAACCTCTAGGTCGCTGTAATTCTTTATAAATTTTGTAAATACTAAATTTAATTATTTTAAATGTATTTTTTATTACAACTTTATATTTTTTAAATAAGTATTTTAATCTTGGTTCGTATTTTAATAAATAAAACATGTCTTACAAAAATATTAATTCTAAATTACACAACCCTGCGCCGCCCGTTTTGCCACGTATAGGTACCCCATTTTACCCCGTAGGCACGGCAAAATGGGGCAAAGGCAACTTCTTAAAAATGTATATTTAAGATAAAAACATTTTTTACAAGAAACAAGCGTTTTGTTGGTTTTCGAGCTCTAACAAAACCCAGAGATATCGAATTTGGTTTGGTGAATGAGTATATGACCGATATAAAGTGGCAAACGGCGAGCCTTGAAACATTGAGGGGCAGATGGTGCTGAAATAAATTCGTCTGGTACGCAATATTTAGAGACTACTAGTACGACATGTGCGAGTTCCGAGGTTCATGCCTATCATACAAATGCCATTAGATCCTAGTAGCTGTCTCTGAATATTGCGTATAGTTTTTGCAAAGTCACCTGAAATGCTCCTAATACGGGGTTCTATCGATTTCATGAAATTTTGCTTCAATCTGCCCTTCAAAAGTTATCCAAATTCATATAAAATCTTCCCGGTATAATTTCAACCCTACCGACAGAGAAAAGGCGCTGCTCTTTGCGGTCCAAGCACAAAGTATTTGTTTTCTGACCGACCCAGCACAGGTGGATAGACCGCACCTGATTGGCAGAGTTTTTTGAGATGCGCTTTTAATTGTTTTCGGGTCTGCTTTTCGGGACCCCTTTAGTGGGCAGTATACAAAGTTAGAAAATAAATCAGTGTCGTTTCTGTAGGTGTAGGAATAGACATTTTTATTATCTATTTTTATTTCTTTAGTTTACGCCATAATTAAATGAAATAATTTTCATGAGTATATCTACCGCCGCCCATGTCACTTTCTTTAAAGGATATGCCGATGGTCGGCTTTAACCTTTGTTCAACTGACTTTGCAAAAACTATACTACTGCGAATTTGTTTTAGCGCCATCTGCCCTTTAATGCTGCAAGGCTCGCCGGTTGCCACTCTATACTCTATACTGGTCATATAATCATTGGTTTGGTGCATGTAACACTACAGAGGTTGCAAACGAAAAATTAGCTCGCAAGGCTTAATGCCACATAAAAACTACCATAATCATAATAACCATTTTGGGATTTTAAGGAGAATGTGCAAAAAGTAAAAATTACTTTTCAAATTTTTGAAAACATTTTAGTATTTTAAACACGACTAGGTATTCGTAATGTATTTCAGTAAAGTATCGAACCCACCTAATCTCGTGGTACGTGCGTAATCCCTTCTTGTAAGGTTTAACAAAGGCTATCGACAGTACCTGCACTCTTTAACAAGGGTTTTCTCAGTTCAAATATAATGATCTTTTTTTATACGGCGAATATCAATGGAGAAATATACTTACCGGATAAGAGAAATTAAGCCGGTCAAAATCCATTAATGCGTCATCCAGTGGCGGTTCCTCCATAAGTGCACATATGCACGTGAACTCCCAAATTCTACTTAAAAAAATATTAAAATTTGATCTTTTCTTAATTATTAATAATTTCATCATCCAGTATCAGTGACGTGTATAGAAAAAAGTTTAGGGGTGGGCCCGAGACAGTTTTGGGAAGGGAGGGGCGAGACCCCATGAGGCCGTATTTTATGCTATTTTATGTTTGTATTCGTGAAATATGTGGAAAATATCGAAAAAAATCTTAGCTTCGGGGGGGGGGGGGGCTTATATATGCCACTGTCCAGTATCAATAAACTCCGAAAGTACTTCGCCAGACGTGAATACTAACTAGAAGTTAATACTCGATATGTATGTGTCTGTATTCGTGCTTAACTAGATCCAAATTCTGTGCACCGCAGATGTTATGTCGCATTCTAATTACGAAATATAGATAAAGGAGAGGACATGTAATTTTTACAGCACACAGAACCTGGGCCTTACTTCGGTTAGGGCTCTTGTAAATCAATTGCGGCGATTGATGCCGCCCGCACCCCCGTGATGTCACCAGGATCCACGGTTACCGTTGGTCGTTAAAGCTAGCTTATGTGCACCTTAAATTTGTGCACTGAGACTTGGCGTTTGGCGTGGCGGAAAGTTTTGGCGTGGCGGAAAGTTTGTAATTCTGAAAGCATTAGCGTGCATTATTTAAAGACAATTAAATTTTCTTCTAACGTAATATCTAATTTTTTGCTCGCGGCGCCACTGGTGTCATCTAACCGCACTTTCTTCTGAAACGTTTAAAAACATTTTTAAGTTTATTATTATTTATATATTATTAAAAATATAATTAAATAGTTTATTATGTACCAAGGGAGAAAAGTGGCAATTTTTATTCCGAGGCGAAAAGGGAATTCCTCGAGGCATAAAACGACACTTTTATCACGAGGTTTATTCGCACTTTTTAGTTTATTTTCCGAGTTTGTTATCTATTTTTTTGGTGTTTTTAAGTTTTGACATTCTTTTATTGGATTTTTATGACTGATTAGTCACTTTTAATCCCGATTTTTACAATTTCAACGAACTTTTCGCCTTGGTATATAATATATTATTTTTTACCTTCCTAGCCCGCACAGCAATGGCTAGAGAAGGTATTGTCGTGACGTCTCTCTGTGTGTGTATTTTTTTCTGTCCGTAACACGATAGCTCCTAAACCGCTAAACCGATTTTCATAAAACTTTTAGGAAAAATAGTTTTCGAAACTCTAACGAGCTGATTGGATTTTGGTCAAAATCCATTAATGCTAATGACAGGTTTTTGACAATTAAAATTTTTTTAAAATGCTAACTTTTTAACGGAGCATCGCACCAATATGCGGCTTTCGAAATATAGTAGACCGCATTTTGCTCAATAATTCGTAAGAGCTTTAATATCTGAGATATTTACAAAAAACTGTTTTCAGGATATGGCTTTAGTTGAAGTAAGCTAATAGGCTAGCTAGGAAGGTATCAGATCCGTCAGGGATCCATTTATTATATTTGCAATTTTTATCACCTATTTGGGAAGAAAAGTGTTACTTTTTATCCCCGCAATTAAAAAGGGAAAAAAGTAAGAAAGTGACGAATCGGGGATAAAAAATAAAAAACCCGCGTAAAATGTCGCATAGTGAGTATAATATTTGCTTATGTATGAGAAAACTCGTAACAATCCAAAACGTACGCTAGGCTTATGCTACAAAATTTTCGCCTTGGTCGCTTTTATCAAATGGGTTATAATTATAAAAATATACGATTATTAATCGATAACAGGGCCACAACAGTTTTAAATAAAATACATTTGATGATTTTTTCTAGATAACACGGCTAAGGGACAATTCGCCGCACTCGATTCGCCGCGGGCCGCCTCGTTGCGGGGACAATTCGCCACGAGATTTTTGTTTATTTTTTATTTTAATTGAACCTAACTTATTTTTTCTTAAAACATAACCCCTTGTTCTCTTGTTGAGAGATCAAAATCTGTGTTACACCTAACCGTGGTCAATTGATGAATTGATCGCAAACATAACCCAACCGGTGTCTAAGCCACCAACATTTGCAAAAAGAATTCATTATTTTAAAATCTTTATTCAAAAATATGTTTACTACACACAAAAAATTAAAATAAGAATTGTGGCGGCGAATTTTCCCCGCGGCGAATTGGCCCGCGGCAAATCGGCCAGCGGCAAATCGGCGGAGAATCAGCCGCGGCGAATAGTCAGTCGTTTTCCCTGAAATAATTTATAATTTCTGATATTTAGATCCAGTTTGCAATTTGCTGAAATTTCCCGGTTTTTCATTGCAGTACTAACCCTGAAATATTTATCTTTGTTTGAAACTCTCAGACAATGATTGAGTAGAAATAGTCGTGTTTAAAATAAATAAAGACAATGGAAGTCCGACATTTTATTCCTGTAATATTTATTAAATTTATTATTTAAATCCTTAAAAACAATCGCATTTTTTAACCCTTGACCTTTTCTGCATGGAGTCGGAAAAACAAACCAAACATTAGTTAAGTAAAACTAAAAAGAAAAAAAATATCACTTTCCGATTTTGTTCTTATTTTCACTCCAAGGCGGCAAATAAACCTGTTTGCATTTTTACTTTATTAGTTAAGAGTCCTCCTCACCAAAAATGAATGTAGTTGATAATTTTGGTCACGTGATTAATATCAGGCGTGGATGACAAACACACATTGTTTATTGCGATTTTAGTGTCTAAGGCTAGTGTCAACTTTTTGATTTTTTTTTGGTCCTTTATTGATTTTTATAGTGCAGTTAGAAAATGGAGTTAAGTAATTAATATAGGTAAGCAAATTAAGCACTAAATGCATTATTGCCAATATTTTTAGGTAAATCTGGCATAAAATGCATTTAATAAGAGTACTTTTTGAATTTGTTAGACCATTTTTTGGACACAGAGTGGCATATTTAAGATAGGAATCACAATTACACTCTTTTAACGGATACAAACCCAACTTTTCGTCTCTCCACTAAAAATACTTCATGGTCTTGTAAAACAGCGGGAAGTCTATAAAAACGAACTTTGTCCTTACCTTCCGTATTTAAGTAACCCACAACGAGAGCTGAGCAGTACTCGGAGAAAAATACTCAAAAATACACTCCGCCTACATTTTTGAGTACCCGATACCTAGCACATGGGAATCAATTGTACTCGGTACCTGGTTTGTCAAATCTCTCTTTAATTACCCGATACCCGCATCGCGTATGCGAGTACATTATTCGCGGGAACTTGAAGAAGTTAGAGCTTGTCTAACCCTGAGATAAGATGCACCGTATCAAGGCTTAGCTAATCCATTCTCCCTTTTTGTTGCCAATATAATATTCGAAAATTATGTTGACAATCGCCCATTGTAATTAGAAATTTTAGCACACGAAAAAGGTGATCTCATGTTTTTAGACGTTCATACTTTACGAATAATATGAGTTTTTATACCTTTGACATGCATAGGTAGGTTTTCCGAAAATGTATGTATGATCTATGGCGGCTTAATGAAAGAGCGTTTCCGTACAGAGCAGGAAATCCGAGTTCGAGTCCCGGCTAAAAGAAACTTTTTTTGTAATTTTTCTTTGTTTAATTTTACTTGTTGTTTATGGTTTTAGGTCCTTGCATTATTTGCAATTTGGTTTTTAAAAATTATATTGGCAATCGCCCATTGCGAGCAGAAATTTTAACACACGAAAAAGGTGATCTCATGCTCTTAGACGTTGATACTTTACGTCTAATTTGAGTTTTCATACCTTTGACAGTGGAAAAGAAGAATTATAGAAATCAGTTGAATGGCTTGTTCGAGTTAATACCCTAAGAATTTCTCGTTCTAGTATTGAGCCACCACACACATGCATAGGTAGAAGTTTTCCGAAAATTTATGTATGGTCTTTGGTGGCTTAATGAAAGAGCGTTTGCGTACAGAGCAGGAGATCCAGGTACGAGTGCCGGCCGAAGATAATTTTTTTTATATTTTTTCTTTCTTTAATTTTACTTGTGGTTATACTTTAATATTAAAAACTATTTTTGTAGAATATTTGATTTGTTTTGCGTTCGCCTAATTCAAACATAAATTGTTACCCGAAAAGTTCGGGCACTTATACTCCGGGTACTGTACTCCGGTAATTATGAAATGCACCCGATACCCGGTACTCGGGTACATGTTGTCTGTACGCGGCACAGCTCTGCCCACAACGGCACAAAAAGTCGGCGTGCATTGTTTGTCATCCACGAAATGTCAACGCATCATATGGTCCATTTTTGACGTCATCCCAAAATGATCAATTAGTGAAACAAATAAAAAAATATGTTATAATAGAAACATAAACACCAGTATTTACTAAGATCTTAAAACTTAGCACAGGAGGGTCTAAGTGATAAATCTAAAGATTTTATTATCACTTGACCTCGAATGGTTTAAATGCATTTTTAGCTCACACATATACTATACTATAGTAGTGTGAGCTATGGTGATCCTAATTTTTTCGAGAAAAAAAAAGTTGCTCCGATTTCAAAATTTTTTATATATCTTCGCGTTTCAGATGATTTTGAAACTTTTTTGTTGCGCCGTCTGTCTGTCTGTCTGTATGTCTGTCTGTCTGTCTGTAACGACCAACGCGCATAACTCAAAAACCGCTTGGCCGATTTTAATGAAATTTGGTACCTAGGCTGGGTCTTGGGTCGAGATGGTCCCATTTAAAAACGAACAAATTCCACCGAACAGAACCCAAATAAAAGGGTGGGGATAGATTTCAAAAATTAGAGTTTATGTGAAAATATGGCGTGTGTGATATCAAACGAAAGGTAATTGAGTCTGGAGTTAAACAAAATACATTTTAATTTATTTAAAAAAAAGGGTGGGGGTATATTTCAAAAATTAGAGTTTAAGTGAAAATATGGCGTGTGTGATATCAAATAAAAGGTAATTGAGTCCGGAGTTTAACAAAATACATTTAAGTTTTTGTTTTTTTTAAGGATGGAGGTGGATTTCAAAAATTTGAGTTTAAGTCAAAATATGGCTTGTGTGGTTTCAAACAAAAGGTAATTTAGTGTGGAGTTGAATAAAATATATTTCAGTTTTTAGTTATATTAGCTCACACGTACACTATAACTATAGTACCTAGTGTGAGCTTAGGGGCCCATATATTGGCAGAGTATTTTAATACTTACAGGTCAAATAACTGCAAAGATTTGGTTCACACCAACGTGCAATAGCACAGTAAGCATTTCTCAACAATAGGGAACTTGCCCAAAAAATCGAATCCTTTAAAAACAATTAAAATCGTAAGGTATTACAGTGGCGCACCCAGGAATGTGTCTTGGGGGGGGCCCGACAGCTACGAAGCGCGCGCCCTCACAAAACTTGCGACCAAAAAAAAAAAAAAAAAGGTCATCATCATGTCATGTCTTTTCGCAACTACGCCCCTGCTTGGGGTTGGGGGGGCCCGAAGCCTCCTGATGTCAAATTTTGGGTGGGTGCGCCCATGGGTATTATCATAAGAAACTTCCTAGAAAAAGAAAAATTCCAATAACAATTAAATTAACTGAGAAATAAAGGTTTGAAATTTAAATAAATGACCTGTTCTTAAAACGCGCTGCCATTGGTTGTGACGTCACGCCTTTGGATCTCGATATGTAAATAATTGATATTGTACTTATTGGAGCTTTGAACGTGGTGTTCAGTTATTTCCGGACGTAGTTTTGTCTAAATTTTCTTAATTTAGTGTTTTATGATTCTGTTAAAGACTGAAAATGGTTGATGCGGGGTTTATAAAAGGACAATCAGACAATTTACCTAGAGTTGATATGTTTATGACTGCATTATACATTAAAAATTCGGAGGATTTTTCTCAAACTGAAGTTCGTGGTGTAAAAGCTCGCAAGTAAGTATAAATACCTAAGTACTGTAAGTACTATAATATAATAATTATATATATATATATATATATATATATATATATATATATATATATATATATATATATATATATATATATATATATATATATATATATATATATATATACAGGGTGACCCGATCTTAAGGGACCAAACTTTACCAGCGTGTTGGGCGTTCAAAAATAATTTAAAAAAGTCTATACAACATAGGTCGAAAAATGCTTTGTAAAGAAAATACAGGGTGTCAAAGTTTTCTTTAAAAAAACGAAAAAAATTATTATCTAGAAAACTACATTGGACAACAACTTTAAATTTGGTACAGAATAAAGGTTAATAGAGCTGCATACTTTTCTTTATAAAGCAACAACGTAGGCCCGCCACGGGCGTGCGCACGGGTGGTGACTTTTAGAATTTTTGAAGAAAAAAATGATACGCCAATGGATTTTTTTAAATTTTAAATTATTTTTGAGTTCACTGTCCAATTTAAGTAAAAAAATGTCACCTTACTTTTTTTCGTACAATGCTTCATTGTGGAGAAAAAAATTGAAAATGTTTAAATTTGTTGCAAAAAAAATAAAATAATTAAGTTATTGAATTGAAGAAACTACATAACTGGATTCTTTAATTTAATAGAGCTGCACACTTTTCTTTATAAAGCAAAAATTTTGGTTTGCCAGAGGCGTGCGCACGGGTGGTGAGATTATTTGAAGAACACATGTTACGCCAATGGTTTTTTTTTGTTTTAAATTAATTTTTGAATTCACAGTCTAATTTAGGTTAAAAAATGTCTCTTTGCTTTTTTTTGTAGGATTTTTTGAAATTAATAAATAATAATCCATTTATTTGTGTAGTTTCTTTAATTTAAAAAATTTATTGGCTTAATTATTTTATTTTTTTTGCAACAAATTTAAACATTTTCAATTTTTTTCTCCACAATGAAGCATTGTACGAAAAAAAGTAAGGTGACATTTTTTTACTTAAATTGGACAGTGAACTCAAAAATAATTTAAAATTTACAAAAATCAATTGGCGTATCATTTTTTTCTTCAAACATTCTAAAAGTCACCACCCGTGCGCACGCCCGTGGCGGGCCTACATTGTTGCTTTATAAAGAAAAGTATGCAGCTCTATTAACCTTTATTCTGTACCAAATTTAAAGTTGTTGTCCAAGGTAGTTTTCTAGATAATAATTTTTTTCGTTTTTTTTAAGAAAACTTTGACACCCTGTATTTTCTTTACAAAGCATTTTTCGACCTATGTTGTATAGACTTTTTTTTAATTATTTTTGAACGCCCAACACGCTGGTAAAGTTTGGTCCCTTAAGATCGGGTCACCCTGTATATAAACATACTAATAAGTCTTATTAAAAATAAGTAAACTGAAATAAGCGGACACTCCCTTTAAGCGGACAAATTTGTTGGAACCAAGCTTTTCCCTATTTCATTACCTGTAAAGTTCACTCCTATAACCGGACACTCTAATAACCGAACGCAGGCCATTTTTTTTGGTTAAAAAATTCTGAAACCTCCCTTTACCGGACGCGAACCTCTAACAACGGGACGGAGCGCTGCATCTCATGGGCATAAATATTATGTAGTATGTTGGCAACAACGCACTCTGCGGCCAGTAAATTACCTCTTTCCGTTTTAATGCGGAGACTAAGTACTTCTCTCGTATTTATAACCTATTTTATTCGGCGGGACTCTATGTTTGATTTTTATTGTTCAGTTGGGTAGTAATAGATCTCTGTGAAGTGGCGCCTAGTAGAAATTACGTAAAAAAATGGAAGTTGTTAACGAATCGGAGAAGGAACATCTATCAGCACGAAAGATCGCTAAAAAATTTAATATCACAAAAACGCAAGCAGCGGAAATTGTTAATAAATATATATTAAAGTTTCGCAGTTCCCTCTCATAAGCGGACACCTCCAATAAGCGGACAAAATCGACGGAATCGTGAGTGTCCGCTTATAGGAGGTTTCACTGTATATTAATTAAGTGAACCTATTTAAAACACTGTTTAGAATGAGCTCTATAAACACTAGTGCTGATTTATTTTCATTTATACCTACCCACATAGGTACAGAGTGGTCCAAATTGGACACTCTTGATAGGAAACGCCCATTTCTAGAGGAGATAGAAAAAAAACTAACCTACATGTTACGAGCTCGATTTTTGTTAAAACATTAATGCCGTAAACCGCACATCGACTACTTTCAAGATATATATGTATATATATATATATATATATATATATATATATATATATATATATATATATATATATATATATTCACTTTGGTGCATTTTCGACCCACCCCCGTAACTTTTTTATTTATGAATATTTTTTTTTACTGTAAAAAGATTCCTGATGCACTTTTTTAAAAGCAATTCAACTGTCAAATTAAATTTTATCTGTCACGTTTAGTTTTTGAGATATTACATAAGGTTTGTATTTTTCTTATGGAATGACCTTTTTTCTATTCCATTTTTGAAATCAGCGTAATTTTTTTTTAAATGACATGTCACACTTAATATTTTATTTTTTATGTTTTTAATTGTTTTTTATATTTTTAGTTTTTAGTTACCTCTTAACTTTTTTTTTTAGTTTGCTGAATAAGAATTGGTTTAAATTATTTTTAAGTTATTTAAAAATAATAAAAAAAAAATAAGAAGTAATAAAAAAATAAAAATATAAAAAAATATATAAAAATAAAAAAATTAAATATTAAGTGTGAAACATCATTTTAAAGGAAATTTTACGCTAATTTTAAAAATCGAATAAAATAAGGATCAATCCATAAGTAAAATATAAACTTTATGTAATATCTCAAAAACTAAAAGTCACAAATAAACTTTAATTTGACAGTTAAATTGCTCTTAAAAAAGTGCCTCAAGAATGTTTTTACAGAAATAAAAAATATTCATAAATAAAAAAGTTATGAACCGGATGGCCGTTATACTCATAAGGTGCCCGGCATTTTTCAAAGGAGTGACGTCAGAGCGGCTGCCGCGCATTTTCCTGTGTTTGAATATACCAGTCAGCGATTCCAACTTTAATTATTTATTGTAAAATAAGTATTGCTATTTAAGGGCTGATATTTGGTATAATGCGTTTTCATACGGAAACACACATTTAAGTAAAATAAAAAAAAAATGGGCAAGTTCCCTATTCAAATTAACTTCAAAAATAAAGAAATATCAAATAAAAATATTGCAACAACAAACCCAAATGTTATATTTCTTTCATTTATTTTTAAGTTTTGTGTCGACGTAATGTCACTGCAACAACGAATAAATATGGCCTATGTTGCAAGGTATTTATAAACAAAATTATATAAATAATAAAAACTAGGACATTAGACCATTTAGCAAATACTTGAGTAAAATTTTTGTGGACTATTTAAAAAGCAACCCCACATGGCAATATCCGATAGCGGACCGTAAATAGTTTGTTTCTCAAATATTTGACTTAGGCGTGTGTATGTGTCTATATATGACTTTAAACAAGCCACTGTACTATGTAATTATTTATGTTATAGTCAATATAGTAGGTAAATATTTAAATGTTTAACCTTAAAACACCCAGGATTTTATAAACTGCTTGTCTATTTTAACCCAGATCTAGAAACAGTAAAAAAAAATTAACGAAATAAATCACTTGGGAACAAAAAATATAAAATAAACAATCTACACGTATTTCTATTTTATTCTTGCAAGATAGACACTATCAAACTATACTCAATAACTAAAAGTGTCAAATCCTTCATTTGAAGAATAAGCTGTACCGACTAAGGACACTTATCGTAAAGGCAAGCTTTATAGGAAGCGAAGCCTTTTGGGTATTATTTTTGACATGTTTTCCTCGGTTTGGCATTGGCGGCTTGGTTTTATTTTAAAGATGTTTTTTTACACAGTCTGAAGGTACCTTAACCATATAAATTTATGTACTGACTGCTACTCTAAATAGCATTCTAATATTAACCCATTTTGGGCCAAGTATAGAAAGAAAACAATATTTATAAAAAAAGGTATTTTTGTATTATCAATATAAATAAATGTAACTAATAAGTACCGTAAAAAAAATATAGAATATTAACTTAACAAAATATGGGATGTTGCGTTAACGCATCAATGGCCTAAAGGGTTAAGTGAAATTGCCGAAAACGTACAGATATACTGTGCAACGCTCACAAATGTAAATCGTTTGACTTTTGCACACCCTACATCTTCTTCTGGAGTCAGTTTTACTTATGACGTGTTCCATCAGGTCACCTCTCATATCAGTGGGCCGATTTATCGGAAGTGAAATAAATGGTTTGAAATCCAGCTGAGACATCTTATTCTGGTTTACGGTATTGTAAAGTTTCCAGGCGTTCACAAGCGAACTGTCAATAACATTTATAAAAAGTGCCCACCACCATTTTTTACCCATTACTTTGATTCTATAGGTTGCACCTCCAATATCGTGTAAATCTACGCCTCCCATATATTTATTATATGCTGATATTACCGCTGGTTGGGGAATTAAAACTTTTTTTTCTATTGAATTTTTTCTATGAAATAGAAAATCAATTGCGCTAATTGAGTTTTACCCGCTATCATACACGAGAGCGTCAGTCAGCGGAATTTTTAAGCCAAATAATACTAACAAACCTGAAATTTACTCTCGTGAATTTAAAAATCATACAAGGTTCGTGGCTAATCGTGTAAAAAGGAGCTTTTGTTTCTCTCATATTTTTCCGTGGGTAGCTTGAAAGCTTAACCTCACGGGGGTCCAAGATCTAATGGACACCTAATAAGTGTTGACAGTTAACTGTTTCGTCCTTACGGGACTCCTCAGAACACTGCTTGGTTAATGTCACACTCTTGCGAAATTAATTAGACGGTTTTGTCCCTAATCCTATGTAAATAGTGACAAAACTCTCGCAAGAAGCCTACCTACCTACTAACTTGGAAATTAATCAAGGGAATTGTACATATTTTGTTTTTTAGTTTTGTATTTTAGTTTTGTAGTCCAGTGGACTACCAGTGGACGTCAACTGGATATTCTTAGCTGTCTGGGTATACAGGTGTAGGTTATGCTAGAGTGGATTATCCATCTCTAGAACGGAACCCCAAAATAGATTTCTGACAACTAAGTAGACAGCTGCAATAACTGGCCATGTGACTGAAGGACCAATATATGCCCTACCTAACTAATCATGCAAGGAAAACTCAAAAGAACCTGAACTTATATCAGCTGTATCTAACAGAACTGCAACGATGATTACCAATCTATCGAAGACATGACACTCCATAATTAATATATGACAAAGTTGGTTGTTTGAAACTAAATTTATTTACATTTTGTAAATAATTCCGACTACCACCACAGTACACCAATTTTTCTGTGGTTAGTAATCTGTGACTACCACCTTCGTGACTTTTAACAAAATCGTGTTTAAAAATACTTTCATTAAATTGGTTTTGCGTATCAAGATAATAATCGCCACTATTTTTAAAATCAACTACGCTTACATGACCAATTGTACATGTACGCAAAATAATCGTATTTATTTAGATAAAATGGATTTTATCACTAAAAAATTGTGGCGTTTCGTGTGTTCCAGCAATTCAGATTATGTCAATCAAAACAAATTCGTTAATTTTTTGTATGTTTTTGAACAAGGGAGACATTGCGTTCTTTCTCTCATTGAACTAAGATATTAATAAATATCATACAAATAGAGAATAGCATCAATATATTTATGCCAATTTAAGAAAAAAAAAACAAATTAATACCAATTTAGCTATTTATGAAACAATGGTTCAATCAGCTTAAATTAAAGTCGGCAAAAAAAATGGATTAATTTCGACTAATACAAAATGAAAGTAGAATTGCCTCAAGGAATAGTGTAGAAACAAACAAATTGCTCTTAGGTCCTCCAAATTTACCTAACGTTTTAAATTATGGAAAGCTTGATTAAGATTACAAATATTATTATTATAATTATAAATGATTAACTGTTTTTTTTTTTGCATTAGAAAAGTAAGTATATCAGAAAAACAAATGCAAGGTAAAAAATTACGTGATTTCAGCTTGTATGTATAGTGTGATTGGTTACACAGCTCCAAAAAGTACTTTTGAGGCCTGACAAAAATAGAATCTCAAAACCGGCCTTCTATATTTCGGGTTTATACGAAACCCTGATGTACCAAGGTGAAATAATGCAAGGTTTTACTCAAAACCATAAACAACAATTCACCACTGATTTGGAAATCCTGACGTGTTGGGCTAAAACAGACCCCGGGTGTGGTTTTATCGATCCCAAAAACATAAAGTAAACATATCATACAAAAAAATCGAAAAAATGAATAAGGTCTGAGTATATCTACTTTATATTTTCGGGGTCGCTGAGCAAAGTTCAGGGTCTGTTTTACCCCATAACGTCGTGATCTTCCGTAATATATGGGGCTTTCCATACCAACCCGGCCACCTTTTGCACAGCAAAATTTTGATTTTAACTAAATTTGAGTTATGTGTAGTCCTATGCCTGCTTAACCTTAGGAGAATATTTTTAAATTTTTCGGATATGTTGTTTAATGAACAAATGTGCATTTGTCCTTCATGAATATAAATAATTATATAAAAAAAACTAAATTATTCAAAATAGCAGTTATGGTCAATTATTAAAATAAAATAAAACAGCCTTAAAAAGCTATTTTTTTTTAAATTTAGGTCTTAGTGACTAAATAAAAAACTAAATAAAAAATCCGTCATATAAAAAATGTAACCCCTTCGATTTTCAATTTTTTTTCGTAAAATTAGGAAGAAGTTACCTTTATTAACCACAAAAATTACGAAGTGGGCCGAGCTCTAGTTATGTCAGAATAAAATATTTTGTCACGCCACGTCAAAAAGTGAATCTATGTAAATGCAGTAAAACGTTTTTGTAACGAAGAAAATTTAGAAATCCAAACATAAATAGTAAAGTATACGGTATTACGAAAAAAAAATTCGTTTTAAAACGGCGATTACAAAGCTTCTACCTCGCCGTAGGTGAGAAGTAGTGACCTTATTTACTTTGCTTTAAACAAAAGTTTAGTTATGGCACCCTTGAAAGTTTCTATTATTGCAAAATTTAGATATAAATTCAAGCGGTTATGTTTTAATATCAACTTTTTGAGATCAATATACAAGACCAAAAATTCCAACATCTATATAAGAACCATTGAGTCTCCAGAAAAAGAATTTTTAAATCGAAAACAAGGTAAAAATGAATTGTTTATTATGTTTTAGACCTTTCTTCCCATTGTTATAATCACTGTTTATCGAATAACATAATAGAATCATTATATGATCCAGAATTAAAAAGAAACGTGGAATGAATCTGAATAATTCGCAGATAAGGACGAACACCATAATATAGAAAAAATTAACAAAATTAAAGCACAAACTTTTAGTAAGAGAAAATGTTCACTAAGAGGATATACTAGTGATTTTAGTAAAACAAAACTTCTTAAACGGATAAATCTGTGGCTTGGATAAATAAGGGCCTAAGTGCAATTTTGCCGAAAATGAGTTAGTTAGCCTATCTTACTAACTGAAATGCGTACTTAAACAAAAATGGTCCGAAAGACAAAACCGTGCTGGATATGAAAATGGTAATGGTAAAAGGGTCCAAAATTCACAACTTTCAGTGTAATAAAGTCCTATGTTCATTATAAATATGGCTTTCTTAGTGGGTGCTATCTTTAGACAGCATAAGATTTTAAAAATAAAAAAGGCTTTTAAGCTCTCAACTGCAAAGTATTCCTATACCTATAAAAAAAAATCTCAAGGAATACGGGAAAGAAGTTAGGAAGTTTTTTTAATATTTTTAGTTCGATTTGAAAAAAAAAGTTAACGCATTAATGTTTTTCCTTGATTCTTATACTTTTAAAAAAATTAACACTTTTAAGCAAATTCTACGAAAATTTGATTAAATTTGGAGAGAAAATAGCAAAATGACAAACATTTAAAAATTCGACACAAATCCTTCTTTATCTCAAAACTTCATTTTTGCATATAGGCCCTTGTTCGACCAAGCCACAGAAATAATAATGACAAGTTCCATGAAAATCAAAGTACAATTATTGGACACGTCATTATTAATTCCATTAACAAAAATCCTATTTAGTTATGGATAGATATTTATTTAGAAGGAAAACAAACTTATAATGTAAGGAATAATAAATAATGATTGGTAACCTTAGGAATAAGTCACTGGAGTAACCCTAGATGCGTCTAGATAAATACGTGATGCCTATTCAAACAACGAATATTTGAAATATTGGCACGCACGCATTTATCTTGGCCTAGGGCGAAGTGATAAGTAGACCCAAGAAGGTTTTTTTGGGTTAGTCTGAATTTGGGGTAGCAAGTCGATCGACAAGTGAGTGTCACGGGTGTGTAGCGACCACAGCTTTTGTGGCAGAGAAAAGACAAACCTATTCTACCAAGTGGTTATAGCAGCGTAGACTAAATAAGGGTAAGTGGGTGGACCAACCTCCCCTCAAAGTTTCCATAGACCTTTCAATAAATAAGTTGTAGCCCTCTAAAATTGTGTTGATTTTTAGCCTTGGTCTTGATCCATCCGCCAAGTAATTTCCCGGCGGACGCCAAGGCTAACATTGCCCTTATCGTTATCGATACGGTCGAATCGGGTTAACCTTGTTATCTCGATTCGACAGTGCGGTACAATTAGGTTCAACCTACCTGAAGAGACATTCAAGGTTTTTGAGAAATATTTTCCAATTACCTTTTAAAATAATTTCCATTAACACCTCATTATCCTCAAAATAGAGAAAGCTATGAAAGATAAGATTAAAAAATGTACGAATCAAGGTTTTGTAGATTAATAAAAATATTACGCAGAGTTATTGAAATGGCTAAATACTCCAAAAGTTAAAGGTTTTTTCCCAGCCCACCAGACTTTTTGGACATCCTCTACGTTTACTGGCTCCAGAATATGAAAGAATATTTCAAATAAATGGATTGATTTAGAAAAAATAGGGCTGCCCAACAAATTAATGCTAATGTGATATTATGATAAGTATGAGAAACAAAGTAGGTATGTATATTTATTATTTTTACTAATTTATTAAATATGAGACATAAATCGACTCCTATGAATACAACTTTATGCTATGTTGCTTAACAGGTATGTTTTTTTCGTTGGCGAAACTACCCATATAACGCGATTTTTCTTTCGATCAAAGTAGACATAAATACCTAATAAAATAAAAATTAATAGTGGCTAATACTATATAATACTAAAAATTTATTAAATTCGGATGAGGTTCATGGTCCCATGTATTTTGTGCGGGGTTCCTTAGATGCCCTAAATATTAGAAAATGTTTACATAGTTAAGACGTATTATTTATTTTGGAAATCAAAAAAAAAGGAACCGAAAAATTTAAAAAATATAGGGGGGGTTTACTTTAAAAATTAAATCATATGTCAAAAATTTGACAAGGATTAACATTTTATTTTTAGATTCTAACCATTTAGAAAAAAAAGAACCCTACAAATTTTTGTATATTAACAAAATTAGCAGAGCCACATAGCTATTTAAGCTATTGAGTAGAATACGACCCTGTCTGTTCGCACTAATATTATTATCGGCTAATATCGTATTGACTTTTATAGATATCTCAGAAACCAAAATGATAAACCAGAAAATGTAGAAATTTTAAACCTATTAATATATTTCCAATTTAAATCGATTTCATTTCGTAGTCAGTTTTAATTTAAAATAATGTATGATTTTGATCCTAGAAATCGAATTAATTTCTATCATTGGCATTTACAGTCCGGTTAATCTAATAGGTTTGCAAAATGACGACATTCAAGTTACTATGGAATTTTAATATTTAGATGAAGACTTGGTTTCATCATTTTTAATTTTTTGAAGGTAAATATTAGAATAATCTTTACCTTTTATAAAAGCGTTAGATAACTGTGACTTTTTCACCGACACTAAAGCCACTATTTCGAAACGCCTAATCACACGGGTCTTCAGCTACCTTTGTCAGGGTATTTTCTTTACCCGCTCATTTTGTTTCTTAAAATCGCCTACCGAAGGGCCGGTTTATCAATAGAAGATTATCTCATAACTTAAATCCTGGGTCAAAGTTATGCAAAGTGTTTATCCACACAGATCCAGGGTTAACTGCTAACGCGAGAGATATCCTCGGAAAAAGTTAACCCTTGGTCTCACGGCAAGTTAGTTAGCGTATTTAGCCCTGTATTAACCTCAAAATTTAGAATTTTTTTGTGTTATTTAAGTGTTAATTACCAGTTTTATTTTGGTTGTTTTTTCTTAGAAGCATAACATTTTTATTGTATACCTACTTCAATTTTATAAGTCATAAATCAGATGCTCCGAAATTTTTAGAACACCAGCGGCGATACTTTATATTGTGTAAGGCTGAGATGATGGAATTCCCCACAGACTTGCAGATTTTTGCAATGGCACCAGTCTACCACGCAAGACTGAAATAATTTTTTTTTCTTAATGAGCAAGACCAGACAACCTGATAGTACTCAAAAATTGTGCTAGCGAACTTACCCCAACTTTCGCAAAATTATTCAATTTATCTTATAGGCAAGGAGTATATCCATCATCATGGAAGTCTGCCGCAGTACAACCCATTCCAAAGAAAGGAAAAAAGACAGATCCGTTAAACTATAGACCAATTGCTCTACTTCCGGTGATATCAAAAGTAATGGAAAGAGTTGTGAACAATCACCTAACCAAGTACTTGGAAAAGTACAAAATTATCAACGACAAGCAATACGGATTTCGAAAATATAGGTCAACTGGCGATTTACTTACATACGTCACTCACTTATGGCAAAAAGCGATTGAGTTGCGAGGTGAAACAAGAACAATTGCCTTAGATATATCTAAAGCATTCGATAAAGTCTGGCATGAAAATCTGCTCAACAAGCTCAAAGCAACGGGATTGTCGCCGAGACTTTGCACTTGGTTTAAAAGTTACCTTAAGGATAGATCCATTTATGTTGCACTGGATGGCCAGAACTCCAACTCTTACCAAATAAATGCTGGTGTTTCGCCAACACTTTTTCTGATTTACATAAATTACCTCATAGATAAAACAGTAAATCCACTTTATTGCTTTGCAGATGATGGCAATGTAGTCTCCTCAGTCATACCACCCACATGTCTCTCCGCACGTGACTTCCATTACCTTAGACTAACTGCAATATCACAGATAAATAACGACTTGGAGATAATAGAGGACTGGGGCAACAAAAACCTTGTACAGTTCAACGCGCAGAAAACCCAAGCAGCCCTGTTTTCAAAAAAGACCAGCACCGGTGAGCCAAACATCATGCTATCTGGAAGTGCTGTCGCATTGCAGAGCCAGTTGAACATCTAAGGAGTCACTGCAGAGACCAACATGTCTTGGCACAGTCACGTGGCAGATATAGCTAAAAGGGCGTCCCAAAAGCTTGGGGTGCTATTTCTGTATACACCAAGCCAACTGCTGACACTCTACAAAGCCCAGATTCGACCAACTATGGAGTACTGCTCACATATATGGAGTGCGGCACCCAAACATACCTTAATGCTTTTGAACACCGTGCAAAAACGAGCTATCAAGCTGATCAATGACCCCGCACTTACCCGTAGCTTGGATAGTCTCGAACATCGAAGAACTGTGTGCGATCTATCTCTCTTCTACAGGTATTATCACGGAAAATGCTCTGAAGAGTTGGCACGTATGATCCCCCCGGGAGTAGCACCTACTAGGCGAATACGTCAAACAGACGGTAACTATCAATTTATTGTCAAAATAGAGGCACCAAGAACCTCATTATATCAGAATTCATATCTCTGGAGAACAGCATCGCTGTGGAATAAACTCCCTGCGACAGTTTTCCCTGTAGGTTACAACCTGAACCGTTTCAAAACCAACACACACCAACATTTCCGCGCACTTGCCGCTTCTCGAGCGTGATAGGGATCTCCTTGCGAGTGCGCATACCCGTAAAAAAAAAAAAAAAAAGAACAGCTATTCAAATTTAACCCGAACTTAAACATAAAACTAACTTAACCTAAAAATAGAAAATAGAGAAGGGTCAAAATGTTTATTATATAAGTAAATATATTTATAGTAACATTGCACGAGAAAACTTTTTCGTTAATTTCTAGGCATTCTGCAATGTTAAGAGGTGTTTTTGAGCTCCTTTTTAAATACTAATATGGAATTATTTTTCACAAAAAATATTTGAAATTCATTATACAATTTTACAGCATTATAAGTAAAACATCTTTGGAATAAAGTTGTATGATATCTAGGTAGTACGAGATTATCATTTCGAAGGGCAACATTATGTTGTTGCTTACGAAATTCAAGCTTTTTTATTAAATATATTGGAATCGAATTTTTAAGTAACTTATAAATGACAACCATAAAAAGATATTTATACAAATATTGTTTTGAGCCAACTAAGGTTTCTGATTTTTTCTGAAACATGATCGTATTTTCGTAGTCCATAAATAAACCTAACACAGTTATTTTGTAGTTTTTGTAATCGAAATTTGTCTGCCTGCGTTAAACAAGGGTAATATACAGTAATGCAATAAGACAAGGAAGACATTATATAAGATTCACATAGTTTTTTTCGTACTTTAAAATTTAGTATGTGCTTGTTGGCGTATAGCACTTTTAAAGCCATATATGACCGTTTACTTAAATCTGAGATATGCTGGCTAAATCTTAACGATGTATCAAATGTTAACCCCAAATTTTTAGCTGTATCCGCAAACTCAAGATGGTGATTATTCATTTCTAAATTAAGATGATTTTTTAAAAAATCCAGTGCATTTGAAGGAGCAAATAACAGAACTTGTGTTTTTGCTGCATTTAGCTTAAGATTGTGTTTCTGGCTGTACTCAACTATTCGCCTAAGGTCTGAATTCACGTTAGCTTCTATATTGTTATAGTGAAGTGGATCAAAAATAAAAAGGAGTTGTGTATCATCCGCGTACGATTTAAGCTTACAGACCTTTGTAATATGTTTCATATCAAAAAGATATAATACGAAAAGAAGCGGGGCAAGAATAGAGCCTTGTGGCACTCTAGATGTCACCATGCCTGTTGCGGATATGCCAGATTGAGTACGTACTATCTGCTTTCTATGGCATAAGTAACCTTCAAAAAATGACAATGCTGAATGTGTAAGTCCAAAATAGTGTAACTTGACTAATAATAAATTAAAATCAACACAATCAAATGCTTTAGAATAATCCAATAATACTAAAATAGTCGCCATCTTATTGTCAAGCTCCCTAACAATTTCGTCATTTACATCTGAAAGACGTGTCGAAGTGCCGTGGCCAGGACGAAAACCCTGGGAAGATTCCACACTTTAACGAAAATTGAAAAAGTTGTTGATGAACAACTTTCTCTAATACCTTACTCAGCACAGGGAGTAAGCTAATAGGCCTTAGATCATTTAAAGTAGCTGGATTATTTACCTTTGGAATTGAAGAGATTATTGAAGTTGTCCAGATTCGAGGAAAATATCCTCTTTCCAAGCAACAATTTATAATATGAGTGATGTGTTTAATTAAGAAAGGTAAACTCAGCTTAATCATGTTTAAGTTAATATTGTCACAGCCTGCTGCATTAGATTTTAGTGACTGAATGATTTTTCTTATGTCATGTTGCGTAGGAAGGGTAAAGCTAAAACGGTCAGCAGAGTGCCTATGAGTTTTAAAGCAATCTATTAGGTAAAACAATTTCTTTAAAAAAAGAACGTGTTTTCATTGTAGACAAAATTTTTTACCGTGTAATATCTATGTGTGCCAGTTTTATTATAATTATGAATTTGCGTAGGTATATAGTTTTAAAACTTTTCATATTTAATTGGAAATGCAAAATAATAAGTGAATGTTTTTCAAACCGAATTTTTCTAATTTTTATTTGGCGGCCCCTGAAAAATGGCTATAAAATTCTTTTGTTATATACGACAGTATTTTGCCATTGCTGCGCGGGCTAGGAAGGTAATAATTCCTTGCTTTTAATAAAATTTTAAACAATTTTAAACAGCTTCTGTCTTAAGAAGTATGCTAGCTATTAAAAACTTTAAATTTTTTTGTTGGACTTATTAGTAACTCAGAACTTGTGGCTGATACATTGTGAAACAACTTGTATATGTGCGTTTTTCGTAATTTTTTTAAATGCAGACATCCTTGATTTCTTATACTACATTATTACAGATTTGCTATCGTCACCTATTGACAATAAAATTAATTTTGTAACAAGAGGAAACTTTTAAAAATATATGCAAAATTAATAACAATTATGTAACGATCCAGTTCTCAAATGATTTTTTTATTAAAATCACAGTTTCTCAATTTAAAAATTATATATAATATAATATTCTCTATACACTTACTTAGAAAAAATAGAGAGAAAAAATACGATTAAAACAAAAAATTTAAAAATCGCATTTCTACAATTCAAAAATTATACTTGCAGATGAAGAGTTAACTATTCGTCCACCTGAAACAGCTGAATATTTTAATTGAGGTTTTTAAAATGCAAAAAAAGTATGGGATAAAAATTATGTTTTGACCCACCATGGCCACCAAGAAAGAAAAAATCTATCTTTTAGCAGGCCGCCTATAGCAGTTTACAGGCTGTCAAACACCTAACTCATAAAGAATAAATTAAAAACAACCAAGTAACATAACATTAACAATGGATATACCTAACCGCAAAAGAGTCTTGATGCCATAAGAAGACAAGTCTTCATATTAAATATAAAATCATTAGGCGTCTCGAGAATGCACAGGGAAGATATCTGATCGTCTAAAAGATTTCACACAATGTATCTTGTAATTATTTTTTTAAATATAGATAAAGAAAAATTCGTTTCAGTTATCAAAATTTGGATTAATAAAAAAGCCAAAACGAGCACTGATATTAAAATAATTTATGAAATAATTTAAAAGAAGACAAACTATTTAAAAGGATTATAATCATATTCAATTAAAAGAAAAATTTAATAAAAAAATAAAAAAAAGACAATCGTTTGAGCAAATATAAATTTGCTAACATGAAAGTTATGCAGGAAACAAAACAATAGAGAATTTGAGAGGATAGAAAATTTGTAAACTGCAAAATTTTCTTCAGAAATTTGGCTAAAGCCTTTAAATTTAAGGGTTTTGTCATTATTATTTTTTCTAAATGTGAAACATGTTATCAGAGCTTTAATTTTTAAGATATTTATTAATATCTCAAAATGAATTATACTACCGTAGTATTAGAGACAACTTTTTTTCGCTGGCCCATGCCCGCTGTTATGATAACTGATAAAAAGTTATATCTCAAAACTTATGTAATTAACTATATTATAAATCAACACTTTTCAGTTAGGAATGTTTTAGATCCGCCAGACTTCGTTTATTTTGTATAAAATCTTAAATAGTTTCTTTTTAACACACATGCAATTACATATCAATGTATGCTAAAATTAGCTTTGCCACAACATAATCGTATGTTATCTTCATCAACAATAGCTGAATTGATTACAGAATACCGTATATTTTGGTCAGCTGTTAACCAACAATTACGGTATTTCTTCTCGTTTAGCACATGTTACATGTGTGTTCCTACATAAAAATTATTATCTTCTAATGATAATGCAGAGGCCTTAGTGGTGAGATAATCTGCAGAGTTTTTATTATGTGCTGGGTGGAAAAAAAAATATGCCACTTTAGCCAAACTCAGTATGTAGGTACGCGAGCACAATAGTTCCATATGTGGTCGCAGTACATGGAGGTCCAGTAGGGCCTGCCACCACTTTTGAATACATACTACACTTGGGCTTGAAAATGTTTAAATCAACATTTTATGAATAAACTCGTTTAGATATCGAATAAGTTTTGGCAAAAATAATTTTTATAAAAAGATGACTTCAAAACTGATTTTTACAATTAAAGTTGCAATCTTTACCCATTTATCGGAGCGTATTTTAAAAAATGGCAAAACATTCATTATCACCGGCCATCTGAAAATATTTTAAGTCACCGAACTTTAAAAAAAAATATCGCAAATAAATATTGATTTACTTCTTAAGATATGTACATATATATGAGATATCTTGCAAAAATTAACATAGGTAAGCTCTTCCAAGACTGTTTGTGAACACCGAGTATTGCACTTTCAATCAAATTCTTGAATGGATGAGGAGTACTCCCTCAAAATCGGGTGAAATCAAACTGCGCATGCGATCTCCTGTCACCTGTCAGTTATATGTCATTATTGATATCATTTTAGACCAGTAAGGTTTCAAATAATAAACTAGTAAGTTATAAATCATAACGCACTAGTCTGTTATAGTTTATAACTCATGCTCTTTTTTAAAATAATATTTATTTATTATTATTATTATTAGAACTACAACAAGTATTTAAATTACCTTTGATCATTTTTCCCGACGCATTTACGTTACTTAGTAATATTTTCTTGGTTTTCGTTAAATATTTTTGATGAGCAGGATGGTTTCACAGGCAGATAGCTGGTTGGCGGTTTGTCTAATGATGTTGGTTTGGTGGTTCCTTGAAGTACTTCGTCCACTGTGAGGATGGATATATGCTAGTAAAACGGTTTCATTGATACCTTTTACCTTTGATTATACAACTCCAGTCTTGTAAACATTGCTTTTACGTACCTGGAATCCATCCCTTCCGTAAAATATTTCAGTTCTTTTTCATAGCGACCTCAGGTCAGGACATTTGGTTAGTAAAACCTGCAGTGCGGCCTACTCGGCCTCCGTTACAGTGTCTACCACTTTATGACTTTTTACTTTGGAGTTTGACAGTAAATAAGGTTTGTTTCGGTGCTGGGTCAACAGCGCGCAGATCATTTGCGAGCGGGACAATTGCGCGTGGACAAATGCGCGCAATCATTAATAAAAAATCAAAAAAAAAATCAAATTTAAAAATTTGACGAAATTTTTCAATGTTTAGATTTCATACTTTTATTAATTTTTGTTAATAGTAATCGTTCCGTAAAGACGAAGTTGGCCGCCATTTGAGTCTGCGCAGTGGTCGAAGTGGCTTCCATATTTTTTTGTTAACATAACTAACCTGTTCATCATTTATTACAAACAAAATCTAAAAGAATAGTACTATATACAGAATGTCCCATTAAGAATGGCAGCCGGATTTATTTCAGAGACTACTATCGCTACCACTTCGAGAAAAAAATTGTTATAACCAAATCGGCTCATACGAATTCACCAAAAATATTTTTGTTTATGTAGCAATCCGCTAGGGGGCATAATTATCATATCAGCTAGAATAATTTCATTTTTGGACGAAACACTGTGATTAAAATACACAAATTATACCATATTCAAGACAAATATATTTAGGTTGCAATTAAGTAGATACAATTTTTATTTTTTCTATTTGAATGTAATAAAAATGTGGCAATTAATTTTTTTAAGTTTTTTTTTCCCGTTATTTCCATGTTTTGTGGTTGAATATGAACCCTATATATACGGCTCAAGGCAGGTGAATATTGTAAAACCATAAAGGCGGATTTTTGCCCTGGGTAGGATCCACTATCTTAGACACTGCTATTTGCTCTTTTGATGTGTGGATAGATAAAACTAAAAATGCTGAAATGCACTGCATTTTATTGCACTTGTGGCTTAGTCAAGAAAGTAGTAAAGCTCGAACTAACTTCATTGCCTCAATAAATAACATTATGATCAATCGTGGAATTTCGTACCCGTGAATTTAAAAATCAAACAAGTTTCATGGCTAATCGGGCAAAAAGGAGTTTTTTTGTTTCCCTTATATTTTTCCGTGGGAGCCTGAAAGCTAAACCTCACGGGGGTCCAAGATCTAATGGACACCTAATAAGTGTTGACAGTTAACCGTTTCGTCCTTATGGGACTCCTCAGAACACTGCTGGTCGATGTGACAAATCTTGCGAAGTTAATCAGACGGTTTTGTCTCTAATTAAATGTAATTAGCGAGCGAGCAATAGCAAGAGGCGCCATCTACCGAGATACGAGAGAAACAAAAAAACCAAAAGCAGGCGAAAAAAACACTGCTATACAATATCGATCAATGAAAAGATCGAATGCAAATAAATAAAGAGCTGTCGTAGGTCACGGACTATAGTTGTTTTCTTTTATTTGCATTCGATCTTTTCATTGATCGATATTGCATAGCAGTGTTTTCTTTCGCCTGCTTTTGGTTTTTTTGTTTCTCTCGTATCTCGGTAGATGGCGCCTCTTGCTATAGTTCGCTCACTAATTACATTTAATTAGAGACAAAACCGTCTGATTAAGATTTGTCACATCGACCAGCAGTGTTCTGAGGAGTCCCATAAGGACGAAACGGTTAACTGTCAACACTTATTAGGTGTCCATTAGATCTTGGACCCCCGTGAGGTTTAGCTTTCAGGCTACCCACGGAAAAATATAAGGGAAACAAAAAAACTCCTTTTTGCCCGATTAGCCACGAAACTTGTTTGATTATGATCAATTTTAAAGAAACGAAATGGTGTATAAGAATCACTTTTGGCAACACATATACAAAAAATATAGATATTTCGATGCTTTAGGAGGATGATCAGAAAGTTCCAGGCCAGAAAACCTGTTCAATTGCTAAAACATGATTTTAATACTTTCACGTCGGTTTGTGTACAAGGAATTGAGTTATAACAGCACAGCGGATTTTTTTCATACCGAGATACTTTAGTCTACAAACAATTTTTGAATCTTTTGTTGTTAATATCTCACTCGCGTTCGAACCGCACCAAGAGATAGGCACCAGCATACCCTTGTGGTTCTTGTAGATACACGGCGGTAAACTTTAATCACGATCTCTCGTTCCATAAGCGGTACCCCATAAGCAGTACCTTGGTTATGAACGTTTCACTTTTTCCTCTTTGTTATTGTATTGTACCCGCGTTGTTGGTTCTAATGCAAAAAAGGTTTAGTAAATAAATAAAGAACTCCAGTGCAATTAAGATTAGTGCAAAAATTCCTGTAGGTTCTAGATGGATGCAATAAAGTAGTTTCAAAATAAATAGTTCAAAAGTGTCTGTGATATTCTGTGTATTGGAAAACAGTGCAGACAGAAAAAAAAAGCATTGATATCTTTGAAGGTAAAAACAAAGCTTTGATAAAATTATTAAGTAATGGAATTATTATACTAAAATAAAAGGAATATTGACCCTAGTCTTGGTTCAGGGTTGGCCATAATTGGGGTATTTTTCATTTAGTATGAAAAACTATGTCACGTATTTATTTGTCATTTTTTCTTTCGCATATAAACTGGGATTACTGTCTGGCTGATTTATTTCCTGATGTTGTATTTTAATGTATTAAGAAATAACTTACTAAAAATTGGAAAATTATTGACAAAATAATGCTAAAACCGCAATTTGTTGTTAATACTAGACATATTCTTTACTTTTTTAGCCTTTTACATATCTTGTCATTATGTGTTTGGTGTCACCTTAGATAAAGAGTAATTCATTTTTCCTTTGACTTTTTTATATTTGTAATTACATTACCTCGCCTAAAATAACCGACTTCGCCAGTTAGCCCCACTTGCACGCGCCGTAGCGTAAAAAATGCCTTAACCTGATAGAATAGCTCATGGAACATGTATGCCAAATTTAATTCAAAACGATTAAGTAGCTTCTGAGATCAGTGGTAACAAAACAAAGCCCTGTTCCTTTATAAATATATTGCTTACGCCTTACTTTTGGAAGAACAAGGCGTTCTTCTTAAGGTTATATTGATCTGGTATGCTACAACTACTATTGCAGATGTGAAACCCTATGGAAGGCTGCGCACTTGCGGTGATTATCGAAAGGCAATAAATTTGATATTGATTATAGATTACCCTTCCCGAATATAGAGAAACTGTTTTTCCCTCAGCCAAAATTTTAGTTGGGATAAATTAGTATACTTTAGTAGCCCCAATACTTAGAATCACTGCATCCTAGCTATCAGGAAATTAAACCAATACTACCTATGCATGGTTCATAAATCAAAATTATTTTGTTAGGCCATCGTTTCACTCAAAAAGGGCTAACTTTATTTATACTTTGGGCTTTTTCTTGTTGCATAAAATGATTTATCTGTAAACCACGTAATGTTAAGCATATTTACATTAATGAAAGTAGAAGTTTAAAAGTAAAACTACCATATTAACGGAATTAATTGGATCAACTTTCTCAGTATTTGTAGTCTGGGATAGAACTGGTAGTTCTAGGTGGTATATGAACATCTAAAATCAAGTTTTGTACAAAACTGGCTATTGTTATTAGAACAATTTCTTTATTCTGTTATAGATGTATGTGCAATAATGAATTCGTTAGGTCTATGAATGGCAAAAAAGATAATGGTTCCGTTTAGAGGGCTATCTAATAGAACATTGTAGTAGTAATAGTAGCTATTGTTCGGTAAAAAATTATGTTTGTCGTTAGTGAAAGTGAACGAAACGCAAATAATTGTAACAAAGAAATAAATGAAAAATGCGTTTAGTTGCATAGCTTTTATCTGGATTGCATTTTCAACGAAAGTATCAGATGAAAAACACAAGGATTAGCTTACATCGAGGAAACTTTCATTATTGATGATCTACATGAAGGGAAAATTTTTTCAATACATATAAATAGTAACAGGGCTTTTTTCTATTAAAAGCTGTAATTAGCTTGAACAAAAAATTGATAAAGGTTTATAACGAAATAAACACCATGCAGTAAAAAACGGATTTAGAGTTTTATTATTTCTTTAGTTATTTGCAATTAACAGACTTACTACCCAATAACAAATTACAAACAAAAATTTTATTTAAGTTAACCACACATTACTAATAAAAGAAAAATATATTATTCCGATAAAAAAATAATAATAATTATCCACAAAAACCAAAATATAAAAGTTCTTAACTAAAATTCACTAAAAATTTATATACTTCCTCATACATTTTAGATTTAAATTTTTTTAAGTGAGTTAAACGATTTTATTAAATTGAACTTAAAAATATCTATTTCATTTTTCACTATTTGCGAGATTGCAGATTCTATAAACAGGCAAGTTGATACCAACATTGGTGCGTGACCCTCTTAAATAAAAAACGTTATTTCTATTTGTGATATAAGGATTGACAGAATAAGGATTAAAGTTGATTCTTCCTAGGATATATGAACAGTCAATTTTATAATGAATCAACTTAAAAAGGAACGTTAAAGCAGATTTATTTATTTTTGTTTCATAATGAAATTCTTCAAGTGGTACTTTATATGGTATATCAAATATATATGTTCCGTATTTTTTATAGTACAAGAATCGTATCTTCTATGTATTTCTAATAAAAGGGGGACCAAACAAACGAACCGTATTCTAATATGCTTCTGACAAGTGAGTTATAAAGAGTTTCAAATGTTTTTAATTCCGTTCCGAAGAATAAAATCCAACATTACATTAGCCCTTTATGTTACATTATTTATATGAGTTTCAAAGCTTATTTTCGTATCTAAAATTATACCATGATCTTTTATTTCGTTTTTCCTTGTTAAAATGGTATTATTTATTTGATTATTGAAATTAATTATATTTTTTTTCATGTAAATGTAAATTTAAAGCACTTTTGTACATTAAAATTTAGTTTATTATTGGTTGCCCATTTTTGTGCTCTATATCATCTTGAAATGGGCACTTTTAAGGGGAGATGGGAAAATCTAACCCCCATTTGCTAGCCTCTCAAATTTCAACACAAGATTTTTGTTAAAACCGCATTTTGATATATCAACCCGCTTTTGCGCGGGGGCTTTTTGAAAAGTCTGAATTTTGGATTGGAGCCTATAACTAATTTATTTAATTTTCTCAAAATTAATTTTTGGTGTTAATGGCTGGGTTTTTAAGGGTTAATGCAGTTGCCGAACTAAATTTTATCTTGCACTTTTAGTTTTCGAAATATAACAGAAAGTTATATTTTTTCTTACGGAATTACCATTTTCTTACTTGTTTTTCAAAATCGACGTAAAATTTCCTTTAAAATGATGTTAAATATTTTTATATTTTTATATTATTTATATTTCCAAAATTATTTTGTCATATATTATTTTAACTATGTTTTTTTTTCAATTTAAATTTAAAAAAAATTTTAATAAAATTTTTAAAAATGGTCTGCGTTGAAGTGTCAGTATAGCTATGTAGCTGTGTCATGATTGGAAATTTTACGGGCTATAAAAAAATGTTATAACCAATTTCAACGTATCTCATATTGGTTGTCCAGGAATCTCTGTTTTGTATCACAATAACAAAGATTTTTTCAAAAGTCACAAATTGAAGCTGTTCTGGACAGCTACAAATTTAAACCAAGAAGCTAATTTTTATGTTTTTTTTAGGCAGTTTTCATTTTTACAAGATTGGTCTCTACAAGTTTGTTGCAAAAACTTGTAAGAAACGACCCCTAATTTGACACCCTGTAGGGGTGTTATTTCTGAGCCGATTTAGATAAGCGATACACCAAATTAAAGCTCTAATCCTGTACTCAAGAATGAAAAAATAACTTTTTTATCTAAACTTCGCCAGCGATCTTGAATGTTAAAAGTCGAATTGTGACTTTTTATAAATACGTTACTCTTGAAAATATCCAGATTTTTTTTTGTAAAAATTAAATTTGGTCTATAAGTTATGAAGGACTCTTTTATTTTTGACATATTAAGGGTCGTCTTTGTGTCGGCTGGGGAACCTAATTGTTTTTCAGGAAGTTTAATGAGCTGGTTAATAGCTTTAACAGGAGGCATTAAAAATAAATATTGCAAAAAATTAAAGAAATCGAAGAAAAACTTATTTTTCGAAATACAGCCGCCATTTTGTTTTAAACTGAATGGTGTCAAGTTTTTTACAATTTTAAATTTAGTAGGTCCCACTTAAAGTAAATCCATCAAAATTAGTTTTATTTCTCCTAAAACTTGGATTCTGAAGGTGTTGGGTATCACCATGCCAAATATAAAAAAATATCAAATTTAAAATGTGCCTGATCTCTTAACGAGGTAACTTTATTTCAGTCAGTGAAATGTCCAAATCATGCCTGCACTTTGGGCTATTGGTACTACTACAAAGGTGGAACGACGTAGTGGGTCTTGAGAATGGTCTAGTCAGAACACCACCAATGGGGTGGTTGAGTTGGGAACGGTTTCGGTGCAATACAGACTGCAAGAACGACCCTGACAATTGTATAAGGTAAGTTATGATTACAGCTTGAACTATACTATTCGTTTCTAGCATCAAATCTTTAATGATTCTTATATTTTGTCTTCCAATCTAATTTTTTATTTGAATAAAATAAATATATATTTTTAAACGATTTTATTAGAAAAATGCACTAAAAATGAAAAAAATAAGTTGGTAGATTTATGTTTACTACAGTCTAGATTTAACAATAGCGTTAATGGCACATGGCGAAAAGCACGCTATTATTACTGCTCTTGTCGCGTAACAGAAAAATACAAAACAAAAATGGAAAGTGACAAAATCGATGTAATAAGATCAACGAGAATATCTAGAATAGATCGTATAACAACCAAAAAATCTAAAAGGTCTTGATTTAAGCTGGTTTCAAGCTTCTTATGAAAATCAATTTCTGGATTATCAAGACTCGAGAGACACAGCGCGCCTACTAGCTCTTTAGAACTATGAAAGTAATGTATGGCTAAACGCTTTTCCTTCAGTGTCTCTGGGGAATCATCTTGAAGACTCTGTTTTCCACATTTTCATTGCTTTAAGACTTGGTCTTCCTGTGCGTGAGCAACATATCTGTATTTGCAGTGAAAAAGCTGACAAATATGGCCTTCACGGGCTACACTGGTTTAAACTCTGCTGAAAATTCCAGCTATGCTAGAACCAACTGGAATTTGTAGAAACGACGGGAAGCACCTTAGCTGATAGCTACATTGCAAAAACATCTAAAGAATCAGGTGTGGCTGCACAAATAGGCGTAACATAAAACCATAGAAAGTATGGGGAGCTGGAAGATCGCTATATTTTTCTTCCTTTTAGTGTAGAAACCCATGGGCCTTGGGGTGGAGATGCCAAAAAGTTTTTGGATGAATTAAGTTAGAGAGTTAAATCCAGAAACTTTGAAGCCTTCTTCATTCAAGGAATCAGCTTGGCAATCCAGAGAGGAAATGCCATTTCTGTGTTGGGAACTCTTTGTAATTTCGCGAATACTGATCTGGAAGAGATTGTCGCTTTTAGTTTGGCTTGATTGTTTATTTATATTTATCTATTTCTATTTAAAAAAAAAAAAATATTTCTGATATTTCATTTTTATACAATGTTAATTTATTTTATTCTTATAATTGTTTGTAATAGATTTAAAATATATATATATATATATATATATATATATATATATATATATATATATATATAAGCTAATATAGTATAATGAATGAGACCATAAACGAAAGAATGGAAATCGAGGGCGTCCTAAACTGGAATGGCAACAGTCCAGAAACACATGATAGAAGATGATTGTCAGGATCGAAGGAGGTTGAGAATAGGCGTCGGAAACGTAGAAAAACGTTCTGAACCGAGATAATAGTAGTAAAATTCCATTATATTTATATTTTTGCAAATTCCAATAACTTAATTTATTATGTGGCGTGGGTATAACTGTACCCTACTCATATGAAAATAAGAACGCGTTTGTCTCGTCAAGAAAGTGGGTGTCAATGATAATAATAATTACAGCACACAATAGGCTGCTATATCTCAATAATTACTGTTGCAAAACAAAAGTGACGACTATATAATCAACACGACAGTAAAAATAGTTGCAAAATTTTACAGGTTGAAGAAAAACAAGTCAAGATAATTTTAAAGAATAAAATGAAATTTGGTTTATTAATTACTAAACTTAAATGATTTTGGAAGTTTTCAGTCAGATCTATGTGTATAGAAGGGTGGAACGAAGATAGGAATATTTCTTCGAATATTAAAAACGTCTTTATTTATCAAACGTGGAATTTCGTCCCCGTGAATTTAAAAATCAAACAAGTTTCGTGGCTAATCGGGCAAAAAGGAGTTTTTTGTTTCTCTCATATATTTTTCCGTGGGTAGCTAAGCTTAACCTCACGGGGTCCAAGGTCTAATGAACACCTAATAAGTGTTGACAGTTAACTGTTTCGTCCTTATGGGACTCCTCTGAACACTGCTTGGTCAGTTTGACAATTCTTGCGAAGTTAATTAGACGGTTTTGTCTCTAATCATAAGTAAATAGTGAGAAAACTATCGCAAAAAGCGCCATCTACCGAGATACGAGAGAAACAACGTTGATCCGGCCTGAAAGACAGAAGAGCTGTCGTAGGTCACAGACTATAGTTTGTTTTCTTTTGTTTGTTTTCGATCTTTTCATTGATCGATATGTGTATAGCAGTTTTTCGCCTGCTTTTGTTTTTTGTTTCTCTCGTATCTCGGTAGATGGCGCTTTTTGCGAAAGTTTTCTCACTATTTACTTATGATTAGAGACAAAACCGTCTAATTAACTTCGCAAGAATTGTCAAACTGACCAAGCAGTGTTCTGAGGAGTCCCATAAGGACGAAACCGTTAACTGTCAACACTTATTAGGTGTCCATTAGACGAGAAAATATATGAGAGAAACAAAAAACTCCTTTTTGCCCGATTAGCCACGAAACTTGTTTGGTCTTTACTTATGTTTTAAATTTTTTGAAAATATCATATTACAATACTGTGAAGAGGTTGCCTATCTAGCTTTTATATTAAACCTCAGAATATTGTCGCTATTGAATTTAACATGGATATGAACCATATTCCTAACAAATTTTAAGAGGTTCAAGTCCAGACAGCACTTTTTGTGCCTTATAACTTTTCTGAAAAAAAATCTACGTTATTAACAATGTTTTTTGATATCTTCAGATTTTGCGGTTAACATTATGTGACCAAAAAGGTAACTTTTAAGGGCTAGTACATTTTAAAATTTACCTCATTCCATAGATAAGCCAGCCTAGCTAAAGAACTGGTCTAAAGTCGTAGCAGTAGTGACTTTTAATTCAGTCATATGAAGGGACATGGGATGTGTTGATTTAAAACATCTCTACTTATTCATAATTAACATAAATAAGCATGTGGTTTCAAACTATTTTGTTTAAGTTCTTGAACCATATCGTTCTTTACAACTCAGTCAGAATGCAATTAAGATTTTATAGTTTTGCCAGTAATCAGCTGAATTTACGATTTAGCCAAGTACTGGTTTTGTGTCATTTTCAGTTTGGGCCAGGCTTTATCTGCCTAAAATCTTTTCATTTGTAACCGTCTAAAATAATATACTTGATTTTTTTGGACTTATCCTAATAAAATTGGTAATATAAAACATGAGAAATATATAAGTTTATTTAAAACCCAGCAGTCCAAAAAATTTGGTAATTTAATAAACTAGATCCGAAGCATCGAAGAAACGAATATTCGTGGCACTAGTGTAAAGACTCTATTAATTCCAAATATTTTTCCCTTAAACTAAAATTGAAGCAGATTTAGCTGACCACACGGGCTTCTGTGGGCCACCCTGTATAATTATAACTTTAAGCCAGGATCAAGGTTTAATTGTTATGGAGCAAATACCTTTAGACATTATAAATGTGCTGTAAACAAGGAAAACTTTGACTCTGGCAAGCGAAATGTTAAAAGGATCTACCAAGGACAATTAAAAGGCTGCACTGCGGGGTCAAATTCAAAGTAGATGTCTCCCTACGTACAGGATAATTAAAATTATTCACTTTTAAGTGACTTCGGGTACTTCTAGGGGAGATAGAGGAAAATTTTAGATTTTTGGTAAAAACCATATCTTGATATAGCAGTATGTATTAATAGCATGTCACTTTTAGCTTTCGAGAGAACACAAAGTTATATTTTTTTATGAAATCACCATTTTTTTATTAAAATTTAAATTCAGCCTAACATTTTCTTTAAAATGATGTATCACACTTTATGTTTTGTTTTCGTGTTTTGTTTTAATATCTATGTAATTTCTTTATGTTTTAATCATATAATCTTTGACGCACTTTTTTAAAAAAATAAAAAGTAAAAAAATAAAAGTATAAATAAGTAAATAAAAAGAATATAAAAAAAAATACACACAAAACACAAAAAATAAATATAAATAAAACATAGAGTGTGGCACATCGTTTTAAAGGAAATTTTCGGCTGATTTTAAAACTTTTAAAAGGTCATTCCATAAAAAAATTATAACTTTATGTTATATCTTGATAAATAAAAGTTACAGATTAAATTTAGTGTGACTGTTGCATTCACCTTTAAAAAACCTACAAGTAAGCGATTTACACTATAAATAAATTCTACGAAATAAAAAACTATAAAAAATGCAGACTCTTTAAAAAGTCCTCGTAGCGCAAAAACTGGTTGAAATATTAAATTGTGATTTTCAACAAAATCTTGTCTTGAAATTAAAATGCAAAAGGGAGTTGTTTTTCCTGTGTCCCCCCCAGAAGTACACAAACTCACCCCTAGAAGGGCACTTTGAGTCACCATGTACAATATAATCCGCCCAAATATCAATTTCAAAATTTTAATAGTCGGGGAGATTCAGTGTTAAGTTTTCGTGCGTACACTAGCGCAGCCAACGATAAAGACCGGCCATGGCGCGTTATAAGCAAGTCGGCGGTCACGTGATCTTAGGAGTCCCAGGATTCTTATTGTATTGCTTAATATATTATATGTTTTTACACAGTTTAAATAAATTAACAAAAAATCTTTGTTCTGTTATAGGCAAAAATTGAAAAAAATATTTTGCTGATATATGTGTTTATTATGAATAAAAAAACTGAATCTATAAAATAAAAAATTATACAAAATTTGCACTTTCATATCTTCAGGTACATATATTAGGCACATAATATCGTTAGTAACTTCAAATCTATACAAGTCTTTCAAAATTGGACATATCAAACCTAAGCTTTTAGTTTTTTAATTTTTCTTTGAGTGTCATCATCTTTGTCTGAGTTCTTATTCAAAGATTTATTAGCAGACACTAAATCATTGTGCTTTTTAATAAAATTATTTTAAAAAGCTTTACATGCCCTTAAACTAATTTTTTCAAGCTTTGACTATAGTTTTTCTCCACAAAAACACTCGCTAGAGTTATCTGAAGAAAAATTTTCAATATAAAACATTTCACAATAATTTATTAAAAAGAAACAAGTGATTTTGTGAATAAGTGAGATGGTTTTCACACTCAATGAACTGAATGTAGTGGTCGTCAATAATTTTTTGAAAAATTACCCAGCACAAAGTTTAATATATATTTCATTAAAGTGAAAGTTAACTACCAACTCATGTTCTTTTAAAAGCTGTATCTTACTTTTTAAATATCTCACACTACCAGAGAGATTACTATCTGTTAACAATATTTTACAAATCAGTTTTTTAATATTGCGAGCGTGCGGAAGACATATTACCTTAGAATTGTAAATTGACATGTATTCACTGGATGACTGGATAAACAAAGATGAAGCCAACATTAAAGTGTATCCACAATATCTTCGATTCTCAGGTTACCTTTTCAAGAGACCTAATTGTTCAATAAGAAATGATAACTGAACACATTTTTCACACTCACTATCGAAAATGTCACTAAGGATGTCTATTACTTGATCAATCTTATCCAAGATCTTATCTTTTACCACTTCTTTCCCGTTTGCAACATATTAGGTTTCAGTTTTATAGTTGGACCGACAAGGAACAACACTAATTACACGTCGCGGCATTGTTTATCTTATAGGTATTTTCTTTATAATTTACTCATTAGCCATTAATTATTTTAACGCAGCCCACTACAGTGTTTTTCGTGGGCTGCATTATTTTAATAACTTTGATAAAATTCACATAAAATTCGTGCCCGAATTAAAAAAAAATCGAAGTAAACAAACATACCAAAACTGAAAACACACATGTTTTATAATGACAGCGGGCCGTGAGGCGTTTTTTGTGAGCCTCCTACGGTCACGTGATATTTCCACGCCCGGGCCGGTCTTTCTCGTGGGCTGCGGTACACTAGGTATAAAACAGGATAATTAAGTACAGTTTACCATATAAGTATTATTCACACTACCAATAAATTTTACATTAATAATAACAAAGTGCAATCGGCCGCCATACCTACTAAGATTTGTCAAGGTTTATTATTATGCATTTCGCACTGGTAATATGTGGTCTCTCAAACTTATATGGACCGGAACCTTTCTTTGAATTAAAATATTCAGTTCCAAGGACGATCTGATTGACCACACAGAGAATTTGCATCAAAAAGTAGGTTAATTTAATTTTAAACACTTAAGAGTAAGGGTCACTTATACCACAGTATGTCTTAATATGTACCTACAGGCTGCTGCTGCTTTTTGGTTCTGTGGTAACACAGGCTTATTTGGGTATTTATCGTATGTTTTTGAGAAAATATTCGGACACAGGACTTTTTGGTTATCTTAAAATTTTTGTAGCACACACCCCCTTCGAGGGGTAAACTTTACCTTCCATTTAAATAGGTAAAGTGTTATGAAGCTCAAGTTCTTTTCTGATTTAATTTTTATTTTATCAGTCCATGTTAAAATTGAAAATTTGAAGACAAATATCTGAAAAACTCCTAATAGATAGATTTTCGAAATTTTTACACGGTGGTAAATATATTTCGGAGACCTTCAAAACACTAAGGTATCACTAAACCCAAAACTACGTATCCCTCGAAGGAGGTACGTGCTTCAAACATTTTAAGAAGCCAAAACGTGTCACCCTCACAAACAAACTCGACGTATTTGAGGGTTTTTCCAACAACGTACGACCAATAGCCAAAAAAGCCTCTGTTACCCTTAAAAGAAATACCTTGTATATAGATAACTCCTATTTAGACACTCCTTCGATCTGCTAATAATAGGAATTACTCCTACTGTGCAAATAGAGCATAGGTAGAGCATAGAGCATGGGTTGAGAGTACAGCAAGGGGATGTTCTATCGACCCTCCACGTAGCATTGTCCCAAGCTGAAAATTTTTGAACTGCGTACCAAAAGAAGACAACTAGAAGGTTACGCTAAAGTTATTTATAATAAATTGCTGCGCTCCTTAAAATTAGACAGTTAAAGTGGACATTAAAGCCCGGTGCCCACCTACGACTTTCTCGTGCGTGCCCGCGCACGCGTCATATGACTGTGATAACATTTCATATTGAGATCATGTGACGCGTCAGCGGGCAGCCACGAGAAAGTCGTAGGTGGGAATCAGGTGTACGACACCTAAAATGTGCGTGTCTCATGCGCGAAGCGCAGCGACGTAGTGAGCTGTCAAAAGGGAATCCTGACCAATAAGATTACATCATTTCCCAGTTACACCAACGGCTACGCATTGCACAGTGCGTATCAAATTTAAGTGTCTTTTATCAGTTACATTAGGTCACGTAGACGATAATAACATACATATATTTAACATTTTTTTTGTTAGTCCCTAAATAATTTGACAGTTCTTAACATAAGAACTGTCAAATTATTTAGGGACACTAGCCTTGATCTACACGAACACTAGACGTTTGTTACTGTCGAATGATAAAAAAGTTATACATTATAGACATCTTTTCCAACTGCAGTTTGGGCTTAAAGAAAGAGTGTAGAACAACTCACAAGAATCTTAATTTAATGGTTTTGTTACCAAACAAAACTTAACGCCTAGGCCCCATTTTAGATAATCACTTATAATAATAATAATATTAATTTTTTCGTATTTTCCAGTGAGACCCTCTTCAGGACAATGGCTGAAATCGTGGTAACTGAAGGTTACGCGGATTTGGGGTACGAATATATAAATGTAGATGACTGTTGGTTGGAGAGAGAAAGAAATCAATACGGGCAACTTGTGGCTGATAAGCAGAGGTTCCCAAGGGGTATGAAATCTCTAGCAGATTATGTAAGTATTATGAGGTGTAAACGGTATGACTCACAATATTCTAGTGGGCGATAGAGAAGGTCGAAATAAGGAAAATAGTTGATATAACATCAACGCCCCTCTGTTTTCAAGATATAGGATTTCTAAGGAGTGGTTGAAAAAATGCTTTTATTAAAAAAGAAAATCTGCCACAGCCAAATGATGACCTGGCTAATTATTATTAAAAAATGTGAAAAAATGTGGTATATATTTTTTGAGGGGTCAGGAGGGCTTCACGACTGTTACATTTTTTGCCTACAATAAAATAAAATAAGCTACACAACTTGTAGGTACCTACTATTACGTAAAGATGAGGTTTTTTGTTAACATAAAACATTATCGGTCTTTGTAGCCAAATGCCTTGGGGGCAAAGGCGTTAAAGGGACAACATAATATTTCTCAAGAAGTTTGATTTTTTTCGTTATTTCTAAACAACGAAAAATCATGGCGTTAGCTTGATAGTTTAAAACAACGAGCAACAAATATTTATATTCACACGACAAAAGGTTATATTATATATCATATATATTTACGACAATTAATGCATATATTGCGAGTATCCAATTCTAAAGTGGTAATGCTAAGTTATGGGAAGGGATAGACCTCATCATGAAAAATGAATCGATCTCTGCCTTCCATAGATTCCAGGCACTCTCTGACCCGCAGGGTTAGCACCTGTCCAGGGTTCCTTTCTCAGGGATACGCGAGAAGACCACACCGGTATGAAAGGCGGAGAGCAAGGACCACGGTACGGCGGTCATAGCGTAGCTGCAACCCTTCTTTTAGGGAAAATATAAAAGAAAAACCACAGCAGCGTCTGATTCAGAATGAGCAGCTGCAAACAGTGTCTGTCCCAGAGTGGGCGGCTGAATAGAAACTCACCAACACGCCTGGAAAGCGTGGTGTTTTAATGCCACTACCCGTCAATAGAGAAATGGTTCCCAGGTGGGAAGGAAACACTCCGAATCCCACACCTCTATGGTCTGCCTCACGGAATCCGGGTGAGGCAAGAATTCGCTTATAACAAAAAGAATCAATCATTAAAAAAAAGACAAAAACTATTAAAACTAACAATATTATATACCGACCAAAAATAAATGAAGTGGAAGAAGAGCTGACAATAATAAAAAGGGACATTCTAGGATTGTCAGACACCCGTCGAAAGTCAGAAAACTGCATAAAACTAAACTCCGGTAATCTATTATACCATAAAGGTTATACGAAGATAACAGCAACTTCGGAGTAGGATTCACGATAAATAAAGCCATAAGTAACCACTTCCATACTATTAAAGGAATCTCAGATCGCGTTGCCTATCTTACACTCAAAATGAAAAGAACATCACTCAAAGTTATCCAAGTATACGCCCCCACTTCTACCTACGATAAAGACCACATCGAAGCATTCTATGAAGACATCTCTAAAACTATGGAAGAATACAAAACCCTACCCTCTTACACTACTAATAGGAGATTTCAATCCCTTATTAGGTAAGAAAATGAACATAGAATAAACTAAAATAGGTGATTTTGGATATGGCGAAAGGAATGACAGGGGCACAACCTTAATTATCTAGAGAAAAAACACCTTTATGCAATGAATACGTTCTTAAGACAGAAACAACAACGGAAATGAACATGGCTCAGCCCTAATAGAATAACAAAAAACGAAATTGATTACATACTGAGCACTGAGAAAAACATCGTTAGAGATATAACAGTCCTAAACAGCTTTGCGACAGGCAGTGATCACAGGGTGATCAGAACGAAAATCTGCATTGATAGCAATTTCGAAATGAAAAGAAAAATTAATAATAACAATGAACAACTTGACATGAATAAACTTACACAAAATAAAGCTATATAAAAAGAAAGGAACAGCTAACCCAAAACTTAAGACACGAAAATGAAAATTTAGATAAAATAAATGATGCGCAACAAGATAAAAAGAGAGAAAATTATATATTAGAAGAAATAAAGAAACTGATGGAAAAAAGGAGGAACCTGGAGAAATAAGAAAAAAGGACGACTCTAGGTAGATATGAAATAATTAAAGTAAAGGGTATGAACGGCATAGAAACTATCATAAAAGGGGGTATTGTAAATATCACACAACTTTTTCTATAGAGAATTATACCAAACAAAAAGGGAACCATCGCGAGAAACAATGAAGAAACTCCAAACAAAAATAAAGAACATAAAATCAGAACTACAGCCTGAAAAAACCAAAGCGGAATTAAAGAGAGTATTAGAGAAAATAACAAATCACCTGGAGTAACGACAGAGATGTACTGTTGTAAACTTGTAGTTAATGCCCTCCATATTCTTCTTCTTTTTCATAACCATTATTCTACACAAGAAAGGCGATTAAGCAGACCTAAAAAACTATCGACCTGCATTCTTTATTATATTTTCACGAAAATATTTACAGAGACTAACAAAAAAATTTGACGGCTATCAATCAAAAGAACAAGCAAGCTTTAGAAAAGGTTTTAGTACAGTGGAACGAGCCAACGAATACAACATTCCACTATATATTGCGTTTATAGACTTTGAAAAAGCTTTCGATATCATTGTGCACTGGGCAGTAAAAGCACCTTTAATTAATAGCCGAATCACAGATCACAGACTTAATATCCAATATATACAGCGAAGCACCTACATTACTACTAAACTACAGGTACAAAGTTGTTAGAGGGTGACACAATATCCCCTAAACTATTTAATCAGGCCCTAGAAGACGTTTTTTAAAACTTAGATTGGGAAGAAATAGGCATCAAAGTAAGCGGACAATACTTGAACCACCTACGATATGCTGACGATATCGCATTAATAACAGCTAAGGGAGAAGAACTAATAAAAATGATGGAATAACTGGAAGCAGCAGCTAAAAATATAGGTTTGAGTATAAACTACACTAAAATTAAAATCATAACAAACACAGATAACAAACTGGGACAAATTATTAAACTAAAAAAAGAAAACCAAACATGTGAAATCAAGAGACGAGTAGGATTGACCTGAGCAGCATTCGGTATCTAACCAATATATCTTCCTGTACTCAACTATAGATCTCAGACCTGGACACTTACAAAATCAAAAATGCAAAAAGGTAAACAAAGGTAACAAAAGTCCAAAGATCAATGGAAAAAAATATGTTACATGTAAAGCTAGCAGAAAACATAATGCATGGATAAGAAATAAAACAAAAGTAAGGGATGTCAGAGGAGAAGTAGCAAAATGAAAATGGAAATTTGCCGGTCAGAATATCAGACAGAAAGACGATAAATGTATTGAAAACTGGAAATATTGGGAAAATAAAAGAATTAGGAGAAGACCCCAAATGAAATGGCCGGATGATTTGAAGAAACATGCCGGAACCATATTGATGAACACCCCAACAAACAATTAAAGTTGTAACGACGAAACCCCAACTAGAAAGAATTTCTTAAAAGTAATCGCAACGTACTCTTGCTACGTCTCAGTATACCATACAGCGACGTTATAATTCCCTAAGTGGGGAACCAATTTCTGGTTATAACTACTTGGCCAAGTGTTTAAAGTCACTGTAGTAACAACTACACTACTACGTCGTAGCCAGGTATCTACTACGTCGTAGAGGCTGTTTTTTTTCCGTAATGGCATAAAAGTTGCGATGTAGTTGCAAATAATATAATCGTTTCTATTTGGTAGAATTGTTACACAATATGGTGGACACAACAGTAAACAGACTCGCTTAGTTTTTTTGTTTGGTTATGGTTATAATATGAACTATGTTATCCAAAAGTGTGAGAATTTACGAGCAGAGGATCAAAATTCGAGTGCGACGCAAAGTTTTTTGTATAACATGCATTATATATATTGCAAAAAACCGGTGCGCCCGTAAAATTGAGCCGTTTTCTGGTAGCTGATGGAATTTTTGTGTTGTGATTTTGGAGGTTATGTTTTCATAATCGACAGTTAACTCCAACAAATGGTGCTTAAGAAGAGCATTTTTGGTAAGCTTTAACTAATTTGTTTATAAAATAGTATGGCTCTTTAACATGAGCTCATAAAACGACAACAAAAATATTAAATTTTCTTTCTTACATAAAAACATGGCGTCCCAAACTATATTCCCTGATAGTCGAAAAGGTTACTTGAAAGTAGTTGCGGCTTTAAAGTTGATCCAAAAAGTTATTTTGTCTACATTATTACATCAGATGTTACTATGATGACACAAACTTTTGTGGTAAAAATTAAAGTTATAATGTAGTTGTCGGATACACTCCAATGAAGCTTAACTTTCTAGTGGTAATTAAGTAGGATATAAAAGTCAGGGCGACTACGAAATAACGACTAAAAAGAAAGTAAAACTTTAGCAACGTCCTATTGTGGTAGAGAAGACTATCAGAATCGACTATCAAGAAACAATCCTATGAAGTAGTTTAGAGGGTCGTTTTTACGAAACATCTACTATTTCCTGATACTAAATAGTAGTTAGAACTAAAAAGTAACAAATTTTGGTTGGGATCACCACATTTCTACTATAAGAAAGTAGCAAAGCCTTTAGAACATGTAGCCGCTACTATAAATGTTAGTTGGGACGACGACAGACAAAGAAGAGTGGAAGATATTGGGGGAGGCCTATGTCCAGAGATGGATCGAAAAAGGGTAAATAGATAGAATGCTAAGTTTAAGGCGGTATAAAAACCAAATTAGGCACGAAAATTGCCATAATGCCCATTTCTGTGGTCAAGTTAAATTGTCAGCCAAAAAACGTTTAATTTTATAATGTTACAAAACAAAAATCCATTTTCTTAAAACTAAGTTCATTTTAGCTCACACTACTACTATAAGTAGTGTGAGCTATGGTGATCCTAATTTTTTCGAGAAAAAAAAAGTTGCTCCGATTTCAAAAATTTATATATCTTTGCGTTTCAGATGATTTTGAAACTTTTTTGTTTTGCTGTCTGTCTGTCTGTCTGTCTGTCTGTCTATATGTCTGTCTGTAACGACCAACCCGCATAACTCAAAAACCGCTTGTCCGATTTTAATGAAATTTAGTACCTAAGTTGGGTCTTGGGCCGTGATGGTCCCATTTAAAAATGAACAAAATCCACTGAACGCAAGCCAAATAAAAGGGTGGGGGTAGATTCCAAAAATTAGAGTTTATGTGAAAATATGGCGTGTGTGATATTAAACGAAAGGTAATTAAGTCTGGAGTTAAAAAAAATGAATTTTAGTTTATTTTTAAAAAAAGGGTGGGGTAGATGTCAAAAATTAGAGTTTAAGTGAAAATATGGCATGTGTGATATCAAACGAAAGGTAATTGAGTCTGGAGAACAAAATACATTTTAGTTTTTTTCAAAAGGGTGGGAGGTAGATTAAAAAAATTTGAGTTTAAGTCAAAACATGGCTTGTGTGGTATCAAACGAAAGGTAATTGAGTCTGGAGTTGAATAAAATATATTTCAGTTTTTGATTATATTAGCTCACACTATAACTATAGTACCTAGTGTGAGCTTAGGTGCCTATAGATTGGCAGAGTATTTTAAATTGTGCACCAATCACCAATATACGCGGCACTTTTGATCTCTTTAAACAAAAACTTTAAATTGCAAAATATTTAATTATAGAAATAGTCATTTTAGTAAGGATTATAAATTATTTTCTGCCTTTGGATTTTTTAAAAAAATACTGATCTCTTTAAATTGAGCATGACATAATTTTTAGTCAATTACCATTATGTTGAAATAGACAATTGGATGATTTAGTGATGTACCATTTAAAATTAAATAGGGTTTATTGTTCAACGTTATTTCTGACGTATTTTTTGTTATTATTTCAATAATCACAATAATAATGACTATTTTCTGGTAAATTTGAAGGTCCTTCACATCGGAAGTATATTAACGGAATAAAACTTGTAAAATATAAAGGTTTAACTAACTACAAGGAAACATTTTGTACAAAAAAATTGCTTTGCAATTTTCGTCTACAAAGGTGAAGGCTATCAAAAGCTCTGATTTATTAATTACTATTAAAAAAATAAATCTCGTTATAATTAGCTGCTGTAAAAAAATCTTATTAAATAGATACTTCCATACATCGAATAAATTTCTTCCTATTTATAATACTTATTGGTTTATTAATGATTGTTAAATTTGCTTGTCTTGAAATGTTGAATAAATAAAACCACGATTTTGCCCCATTCAAACTTAAAAGGATCATAAACCAACTAGTTATTTCATATTATTTCATTGATCTCACAATTTCGTGCAGGAAGTTTGTGCAATTCTTCTATTAAATCCCACGAACACAAATGGGTATTTTAGCTTACTATACTAACAATACTTATTCAAATTTAATTTACCTATATCACGTTAAGAACGTCTATTCCCGTTTAGAGCTAGAAACTGGAAACCGATTGTATTTTTTTAGAAAGTGTTAAGAGCTATTTAGTAAAAAAAAATAAATCTTATTAAAAAATATTTTTTATTTAATTATTTGCTTATTCTATAATTTTCCCTTTCGCCTCGACGCATACATTGACTAAAGTCACGGACAGATCATCAGTTTTTGTTAAAGCTCAGGCCAGGTATTCTCGTAATGGAAAACGCATAGCGTTTTGAAGACGCTCACCGTTTTATAACGTCAAATTCGCTAAGCACCTGACCAAAAGTGCAAAAATGGTATTCACGTACGATTGCGCTAAGCATTTTTTTAAAACGGTAACCGTGTTTAAAAACACCTACCAATTGGCATCTGTTTCTAGAAATCGCTTGGCGTTGTTAAAAAATTCAAACCTATTAAAAAGTATTATGTACACAGTTATTAATTTTTTTGGCCAATTTTGTATTTATAGTGGTTAAAGGAGGCCTTCAGCCTATACTTTAAGTACAAAAAGGTAAGGTTCTTATTCTTCAAGGTAGAAATGAAGGATTTAAGGAGTTTGCGAATAAAGATTTACTTTGTTTCTCTCCAATACAAATTTCAAAATGAAAGGTTCTTACTAGTTTGGAAATGTTTTTTTAAACTTTGCTATTACAGCTAAACTTCTTTATGTTCAATATAGCACTGTGCCTAACTAAGGGTCATTTACAGCCGTAATAGCCAAGTTTAAAAAAATATTTCCAAACTAGTAAGAACCTTTCATTTTGAAATTTGTATTGGAGAACTTGGCTTAACTTTTATCTCAATTCTTTTTACGGAATGCCTTTTTCGCGTACTTGGCTTTTTTTTACATGAAATGTTTTTGTTATGATTTCACTTCTTTTTTAAAGGAATTGGATAATACTTAATTTTTAAAGTAGTAAAATATGCGGAATATTGTTCAAAACTTTTGCAATGCCTTACTTAAATTTTTGAGGTTTTTAATTTTTTTCCATGGTTTTATCGTAGTTCCTATCAGCCTACCAAAGCTCAGCTCTCTAGCGTTTCTGAAAGTGCACAATGTTACTTTTACATAACTTTACATGTATAGGGGAGTGAAATATATTAAAATTGTCGTGTTTTTAAGCTTTGTCCTATAGTTTTATCATAGTTCCTATCAGTCTTCCAATGCTCAGATCTCTAGCGTTTCTAGAAGTGGGTAATGTTACTTTTACATAACTTTACATTTATAGGGGAGGAGAGTAAATGAAAATATTGTACTTTTTAAATTTTTTCCCATGGTTTTATCATAATTTCTATCAGCATTCCAAAGCTCAGCTCTCTAGCGTTTCTGGAAGTGGACAATGTTAGTTTTATATAACTTTACATTTATAGGAGAAGGAAGTAAATTAAAATGTTGGTGTTTTTAAATTTTTTCATAAAGTTTTATCATATCGTCTTTCAGTCTTAAAAAGTTCAGCTCTCTAGCGTTTCTGGAAGTGGGCAGTGTTACTTTTACATAACTTTACATTTATAGGGGAAGGAAGTAAATTAGAATTTTGGGGTGTTTTAATTTTTTTCTATAACTTTATCATAGTTACTATCGGTCTTCCAAAGCTCAGCTCTCTAGCATGTCTGGAAGTAGGCAATGTTACTTTTACTTAACTTTACATTTATAGGGGAGGGAAGTAAATTAGAATTTTGGGGTGTTTTAATTTTTTCCTATAGTTTTATCATAGTTCCTATCAGTCTGCCAAAGCTCAACTCTCTAGCATTTCTGGAAGTGGGCAATGCTACTTTTACATAACTTTAAATGTATAGGGAAGGGGAGTAAATTAAAATTTTGGGGTTTTTTGATTTTTTTCCAGGGGTTTGGTCATAATTTCTATCAGTCTGCCAAATTTCAGCTTTGTAGCATGTCTGGAAGTACAGTAGAATATTGATGATCTATACATGAGTGAGTCAGTGAGTGAGTGGCAATTTCGACGTTTTTTAAAATTTCGTAACTACTTTACTACTTTATGGAATTTCATGAAACTTGGAGGGTTTGTTAACTCCATGGAGATCTACGACTGTGCCAAGTTTGAGATTCGTAGCTCATTGCAAAGTAGAGTTTTAGGTAGGTCAAATATCGGCTGAAATGTTTCCAGAAAAGATGGTTACGGCGCGCGCGAACTTGACGAGGCACTGCCGCCGTGCCCTCAGATAATTAAAAATTGTTTATGGGCAGGTTTTCTACACTTTTATATGTAAAGGTACCCTGCAGAGTAGGTAAACGAGCATTTGAGCCTTATTGGAAACACCCCAATATAAGCGAATGTATTCAGTTGGAACAAAACAAGATTTTTAACTAAATCCTCTTTTAAAACTTTATTTCGTTTGTTAGAATATGATGAAAATTTATTGTTTACGTCTATATAACCTTTATTATCATACCCTAGGAGTGTAGGGGTCATTACAATCATGTTAAGACACCGCTAGCCCAACATTTCTCATTAAAACCATTTCTAACCATCACCTTCTCTAGATTTTCAATCTTATCAATAAATAACAAAAATAACTAACTGGGGTAAAAAAAATCTATGCCACAAATGTCAAAAAACATGAACAAAAAGCGAGAATTTGAAGCATGCTTAGCGAGTTCCATCCCAAGGGCTCGTTTACCAAATTCGATCGGTCAGCGCAACTGTCATGCGAGAAGGGTGCTGTACGTTTCGCTTAGCGTTTTTAAAACGTAACGTTTTTAAGCCAATTTATGAGAATACCAGTCCAGATCGATTAAGTAGGAATCGATGAATCGGTAGCCGCTCGGCTTTCTTGGGACGCAAGCCATCTCGCGGCCCGCGTTACGATGGAAAAGGGGTGGGAGCGGAGGGGGTCATACCGCTGTTTTAATACAAAGAAAGGCGCAAATATTTTGCGGCCAGTCCACAAAATATAGCGGTTTGGTCCGCTTGTCAAGATGTTATGGGCCAGTTTAATAATATAACATAATAATACGGTGGTTTTGTACCTTACTCATATTGTTTTGCTTTTTAAGTCGTGTTATAATTTTTATTATCGATCTTGATAATGAATTGCGTCAGTAATATTATTAAAAGCAATTTTTCCAGTCTTTCTTTGGAAGATAAAATCAAAATGAAAGAACTGGTTAGGCCAAAGAAGGACACAAAACAGAAGTTTCCCGCGTCATTTTTCTACAGCCATCTACAAGAAAAATAATTGGATTTGCGGGTGTAATTTAACCAACCTGCTGTACTGTATCTCGTGTGTGTTGTTTTATAATGCGGCATTAATAATAATTGACCCTAATTGGGCCCAAACGGTTGTGAAAAATATGCACCATCTTCCTGAGAAAATAAGCAAACATGAATCTTTCAGAGAAAATATAAATTCTTGCACTGGATTGCATTGTTAGGTAAAACGAATATTACAAACTCAGTTAAGTGCTGCTTAAAAAATCCATTACCCCCACTCTTAAGCCTTTTGCGCCCCCCAGCAACGTCATCGAAAAGGCAAAATTACCCTAGGTAAATATCGCATTATGGATTTTCGAACGCAAGGTGATTAACACAAAATTTGGATTTTTTTACTTTAATTTAGTTTGAAAATTTTTACTTTATTAAGGAGTATTTTTACTTTTCTAGATAGGTATTAATTATTAAAGTAATCGTGTGGAAATTATAACACAAGACAAAAATAAGTGGATCCATGACGGATCTGATACCTTCCTAGCTATCAGCCTTGAAAACAGTTTTTTGTAAATGTCTCAGAAACTAAAGCTCCTACGAACTTTTTGGTTATAACACAAATTATTGAGCAAAATGCAAAGCCCTATATTCCTAAAAGAATCTTGATGCAATGCTCCGTTAGAAAGTTAGTCATTAGCATTAATGGATTTTGACCAAAATCTAATCAGCTCGTTAGAGTGTTTTAACATAATTTTACCTGAAAGTTTTATGAAAAAACCCTAGGGTGACTATTTCCAAACACCCCCTGTATATCTAGATCGGTTCATACTCCCCACTTTTATGGCCAAAGATGGCCTAACTTGGTTGTACCTATATTCTTTTCGTTTTGTATGCAAAGTTGAGGTGAATAACTAACCAAACCGCAATATCAAAAAAGTATATTCATGGACCACTTAAATCCGTATTACAAATTTTAATTGTAAAAACGTTTTTTCATAATTTAAAAAATATTCTGTACGCTTTTTTTGGCGTACGCGTTTTTTCGTGTGTGCATTTTTCCATTTACGCTTTTTTTCTGTTTGTCTGTTCCTGCACTCATATTTCCGGTCATCATATTAATCCGATCATGGAAAAAAATGGTGTGGAGATAGATGTGACCAGTTTTTAATGGGGTTAAAACTTTCATTTCGGAAGGGATTAATATTAAGATTTTTAAAAAAAAAATTATTTATCTGAACATACAGAAAAATTATAAATAACGCCGAAACAAAATCAAAATTCTCATAGATCTATATTGGTTTACTAAACTGGTTTAAACAGGTACCCTATCATGTTTTTGAACGTAATGTTAAGATTAATTTTTCTTTTTTTGCAGATCCACGCAAAAGGTCTGAAATTTGGAATCTACCAGGACTTTGGCAATTACACATGCGCGGGATATCCCGGTATTATCGGGCATCTTCGGCAAGACGCGGAGCTATTTGCCTCTTGGGACGTGGACTACGTCAAACTTGACAGTTGCTACGCACATCCGATCGAGATGGACCAGGGCTACGCCGATTTCGGATACTACATGAACCGAACTGGTAGACCCATGGTCTTCGCTTGCAGTTGGCCTGTATATCAGATTTATGCCGGTATGTACCGTTTTGTATATTAATCACTTAATAGCGTTCTTCGCCAATCCTCTTGCTAAATATTCTTCGTCCTCAGCTTTATTTTATCCTTCTTTCTTGCGTTATTCAATTCATTACTTTCTTTGATATATTTTTTGTATAGATTTTAGTTAGTTTTGACTTTCCTACTTCAAGGGATATTATTGTTTTTTCTTTTATTAATCATACCTCGATTTCGTAAGTAACGGGAGCTATTGACAATGCCCCTTAAATTTCAAGTGTATTATTTATGGAATGATTTATCTGACAGTATACTATCCAGTTCTCTAAATTCGATGTCTTCCTAGTTTTACAATATTTTATTTCTTGTTGTAGTTTTTTCCATGTTTATGCACTTTAAGTCTTTGTAATGATTTTGTTTTCATGTTTTCACACTTTTTTATAGACAGAAACCCTGTTTAACAAAGTATAAAAGGCAACTTCATAGGGGTATAGTCAACCACGGACACCGATGTTTCGGAAAAAGGCATTTCCTTCCTCAGCGTGGCTTGCCTCGCACAAAGTAGAACAAACTGACTACAAGATACAAGGTAAATCAAAAAGAATGAAAAAATAAGTAAAACCTATTTTTCATTCTACGAGTGAAACGATAGCGAACCAAGGAAACTCATTGTTTTCGCATCCGAACCGATACCGTGTAGACGGTGATAGCATGATCTGGTTGAACTGTGACGCAATGTCTTTCTTCCTTATAGACCGGGAAACGTTTTCGTCCCGCTAGGGACTTAGTTTCCTTGGTTCTATGTCGTTTCACTCGTAGAAAAAAATAGGTTTCACTTATTTTTTCATTCTTTTTGATTTACCTTGTATCTTAAAGTCAGTTTGTTCTACTTTGTGTCAGGCAAGCCACGTTGAGGAAGGAAATGCCTTTTTCCTAAACACCGGTGTCCGTGGTTGACTATACCCGTATGAAGTTGCCTTTTATACTTTGTTAACTCATTATTTTCGGTTCCGAACCGGAGACGGTGATAGCAGGTCTCGTTGAACTGTGACGAAATGTCTTTCTTCCTTATAGACCGGTGGACATTGGTTCGCTGTCGTTTCACACGTAGAATGAAAAATAGTTTTCACTTATTTTTTCACTTATTTTTTCATTCTCTGCCTTCTTTTAGAGCTCTTGCACCATTTTGATTGTGCTTACGTTAATATTGGTTTTCTTGAAAACTCTTTCTATTATAGTTCGGGACCTAAGCCGGAAATTTAGGGGCTTGTCTGCATTTTTGCGTAACGTAACGAAATTTGGCACAGAGGTAGCAGACACCTAAGAATGCCATTCTAGAAGTGGCGCTCCGATGGAACCTAGTGCAGGGCCAAGATACAGGGGCGTACTTGAGATGGGAAAGAAAAAATTGATAAATTAAATATAAAACTAGTTTCGCGTACACTTTTTATTTCTTTAAGCTTATAGCTATGTAGCTTATAAATTGAAAAAGAATCTACTAAAACTAAAAGTTGGACATAAGGTTTTTTTTAGAGGAGAGGGAGCAAAAGGTAGGAGGATAAATTGTTAAAATCTTATTTCCTCTTAAGTGGTCATGTGGGGAATCGATTTCTAGGTAATTTAGTATTCTAAATCAAAATAAATATTAATTGAGTCAATACGTCAAACTGTTCATATGATATGTCAAAACTGACACCTTAATCTGGTTTTACACGAGAAGAGCCACCAAGTATTGTCGGGTTTTACGTCAGGGATTATTAAAAATACCTGACCAAGCCCTAATAAAAATGGATAACTTAAGTAAAAGTGGAATCAAATATCTAGAATTTTGAATTTTTAACATAATCTGCCATTTCTTGGGCACCAAAGCATACACTTTTAATAAAATTACATATTTGCATCCTGTTTGAGATTGGTTTATAAAATTAAAGTTACTGTATTTTTCATTAATAACTTTTTACTTAAAACGAAAAAATTATAAGACAGCTTTTATTTATATACAGCCTGCATTTTTAACAGTTCAACAAAATTTTAATTTTTTTTTCGTAAAATATAAATAAAAGCTAAGTATCTTTTATTTGGTATATATTTTTTAAAAATATCGTTACGTCTAAGAAATCCACATACCTTTCTATCTTTTTAGATTTTTTCAATTTACAATTATTAATTAAAACTCCCCGGCACTCCGACCGTGTATACGTCACACCAGTCCAGCAATACTTGTTTTAAAGAGAAACAATTTGTTAATGCTCACAGTAAATTTTAGCAAGTTATCTTGCATAACTAACCGCCTGGAATTTTTTTTTCTACTCAACACACAGAACATAAATTTAAAAAAAATATATTCTTTTTCATTTCTTGGAAGAAAATAAAACAATATAATTTTTTTATCGCTTAAAATAATAACGTATATGTCCTTATAATCGGTGCCAAGTTTCATTGCTCTATCTTTATATTTAAATTTTATCCAGAATTTTAATGAGATAGATGCAATTAAAAATAAAACACTCTGTATCTTTGCTCTGCACTGGGTTCGGGATGAGCACCACTTCGTAAAATAATACTATAGTGTTGTATTATAATCGTGCCAAGTTTCATTACGGTACGCAAAAATGCAGACAAAAGTGACTTAAGCTTCGGACTATTATGATCAATAGCAAAAACTAAATATTACAATAGTTTCTACTAATAATTATTTGAATATGTAATAACTATACCGATATAACCAGTGGCATTGAAACGTATATCTGTTTATAGATATTGAATGCAATTAATTTTCTTTCTCTACCAACACTTCCTATTTCATTAAGAAATGCAATAAATATAAAAATGTAAAATTAAATCAAAACTAATGCAACAAAAATGATTTTACAAACAAGTTTATCTGGGTATTAAGCCACTTTTGAGGAAATTTTTTTAATTAAGAAACCACTGCGTTTTTCCTAGAAAAATTTGCCAGTGGCTTATAAGAAAAAATAAATACTTGCGTAACAAAATTTGAAAAACTTGTAGTAGTGTTGTTTGTCAAAAAGCTAAGTTTTTCAAATTTTGTTAGGCAAATATTTATTTTTCTTATAAACCACTGGCAAATTCGAGATTTTTCTATTTCTAGGAGAAACGCAGTGGTTTCTGAATCAAAAAATTTTCATAATAGTGGCGTAATACACAGATAAAGTTTTGTTGGTAAAATGGATTCGCCACAAACATATAGATTTTATGTAATAACAAAAATGATGTTATCATTGTGAGCATCAGGAAGATTTCTGTGAATATTTAACTTACATTTACTTACAAGTAAATTCATACATTCATATTTTTAAAAAAATTCTGCACAATATCCCACTTACGCTTTGAATTTTATATCCCTGTACTAAATTTTGACATGTCAGGCGATATCTATACTTGATCGAAAAGGTAAGACAAACTTTACATCTAGAAGAGGTGCCAGATACTCAATCCCAAAACTTATTATCCGCAGAAGATTACAAGTCGGGCTCTTAACTCAAAATGCCTTGAAAGGTTAGGATTGTAGGACATGTTCAGACTATAAGTTCAAATTACATTATTACCAAACAATTTATACAGATTCATCTCCATAAAATAGTATCCGAGGAATAGGAGTATGCATTCCAGGAAATTTATATTTGAAAAATTGAATAACTATATATCAATCTGCACAATGTAAGTCATGACAATAAGCAAAGCAATAGCAAGCAATATAAACGGAAAAAAACTCTGATAGTATCGGACTATAAAAACGCCCTGCCAAGAATTAGTAGACTAGTTATAATCACAAAAAATGATCAGCTAGCTCTAAACATTAAAACATAAAATAAAAATAAACAAATTAATGTGAAGAGAAATAAGCTTTTTATGGGTGCCAAGCCACTCAAGTGCAAAGGCAATGAGAAAGCAGAGAGATTGGCTCCACAGGGTAGGATAAATGAACAAATTAAAAGGACTCAACCGCATTTTACCGAGACACCTTTTGACATCAGAATATATTTAAGACAAAATTGGACCAATACCCACAGAAATATAGGACAGAATAAGGAACAACTTATTATAATTTATATAAAAAATCAAGAAACAATATAACTATGTACGACATGTCGCATAAAAACTTGTCTTAGACCCAAACATTTAAATAAAATTAATGTTAAAGATAAGCGTGTGAATGCTAGGGCATGCAAAATGCTAATAAAAAACACTATGAAATAATTGCAAAAATTAAAACAGACGAAAAACAAATACAGGATTTCCTTATAAATCGAGCCTCAAAAGCAATGAAAGAAATTTATAAAACATATAAATGAAGAAAATTTAAAGCTTTAATAGGCGCACTTTACTACACCCAATGTTTTGATACGCCTTTCTTAAAATTCTTTAAAAACATCTTTATAAAATAAAAAGCGACCATGAGCGATAAGTCTTAGCTGTAAATTCCAAATAACAAGAAGCCAACAAATACTGAAAGAAGACATTTGAAAAAAAAACATCTGCAATTTTTTGTATATTTTGTTTTTGGTATAATAATATTTTTTACATAGAACAAAATCATTTCTTTTTTCAATTTTCCATATTAGGAAAGTTGTTATTAAGGAAAATTACCAAAAGTTAGCATAAATAAAGATTTAGGACAATTATGAGGACATTGACGAAAAAAACAATATTCTTGACTGCACAAAATCGGAGTTTAGAGTGGAATATCTAATACAGCAAGAATTTTCCGCCACGTATTATATCTATGAAGAAACGGACAAAATAACGCCAATGTGCTGAAAAATATATGGGGCCTAAAAAGATATTTCCTCTTCCTATTAATTATCTAATAGTCCTTATATTTAGATGAATATTTCTAAAATATCCAATTTTTAAGGTATGCAACCGAACTACTCTTCAATCATCAAAGTGTGCAATTTGTGGAGAAATTTCGACGACATCCAAGATTCATGGCAAAGTGTGGAAAGCATCATAGATTACTATGGGAATAACCAGGATGCGATCGTCGCGAATGCCGGACCTGGACACTGGAATGATCCCGATATGGTAAGCAATAGGATTTAAGGAAATTATTATTGTAAACGTCAATTTGGTTAAATTTGTTGTGAATAAGAAGTTTTCGTCCCAAAAAACGGTCTTATTGGACCGTGCCAAACTATTAAGAACTGCCATGTTTTCTTGAGTAACCTTAAAGTTTTTGTTGACTTCATTTATTTTTAAAAGAGGTTTTTTTTGGGGATGGTTTTTATATTATTTTTATTTAAAATCAGTGACGGCAGCTACAGGAAGGGCAACGGGGCAGTGCCCTCCCAAAACTAGACAACAAACAGTATTTTTAATTGATTTATTTAAAAAAAATTAAATCTTCCCTTACATGAATGTCTAGTTCCTTTTATTATCTATCGTTAACAACAAGCGATAAATTGGGTGAACTTTTTACTTTTTTAGCGTAAATCATTACAAGCCGGCAGCGCCGCGCGAGGCAAGGTTTCAATTTCACCCGTTTTTCAGAGGGGTATGGGTGGATGTTCTCGAGCGGGGGCGGGAGGAATGTGTGTTTTAGTTGAAGTCTGCTATTAGCATCGATTCGGGTTCGATCCTTAGCGAAGACGTAGAGTTTGTTTTGATTTGGGCTATGTCAGTAGTAAAAAGCATTTCCGGTCGCGTGTCATTGTTTTTGTTATCGTTTGTTTATAAAATGAAAATAAATACCGTCGATTACATAATTAACTGTGTAAATTTAAATACATTGACATATGAACTTCGATTACAAATAAAATCTTTAGGGCCACATAGACCGGACCGAAAAATTAACCAAAAAATGTAATAAAAAATTATACGATGCTGAAAACTGGTTGCGCGGTTGTAAAAAAAGAAATGCTTGTTTTTGCTTTATTTGTCTTGTTATGAACAATCCACGAAGTGATCCTACGTGCCAAGAGAATGTGTGATATCAAGCACTTATATATATATATATATATATATATATATATATATATATGATTGAATATAATTTGAACTATATTTATTTAAATAGCCATATAGAATTTTCTATGCTAGGCAAGACTGATATTAGGTGCCAATTGAATAGTGCCTATAGGCAAAACATTACCGAACATAATGAAACTGTGACAAAAATTAGACATATACTTAGTAGGTTTATAGACTGTTTAAAATTCTGTGAGATTTTTGAGGTTGCTCTACGGGGTCATAAAAAAGAAAGGCGAATGGACTTTATCTGTAAACAAATAAACCAAAAACTACACCAAGTCGCTGCTTGTTTGGAAAATACTAAATAAAAATTGTTTCAGTAAGTTTTTTTATCTCATTTTTCATGCAATTTATATATATAACATCACCAGCCGCCACTGGACAACCAATTTAACTTGTAATTTCTAAAATAATACCTATCAATTACCTCAGGGGCGTGTGATCTTGTATTCGTATGTGCGTTAACATGTTTGTATGTTATAGAATCATCGAATAAAAGGTATCATTTTTGTTATGTAACTGGCTTTACACATTGTATATGTAAAATTAAAGAAAGTTAAACGTTAGTACAGGGTGTTCCGACCTTCTTTGTGGTTAGCTTTTGTGAGTTAATTATTTGCGATAAGGCAAATAGTTTATTATTTTAATGAAAAAATTGCGGGAATTTTTCTTAATTTTAAAATATGTATATAAAGGTGACTACGAAAAAAATAATAAATAATACCAACAAAAACAGAATAGTTGGTTATTGTAAAAAGAAGTTTTTTATTAGTAAAATTAAATAAAATAGTAGCGACATCACAGTGCAGACTCCTGTGGGCAATATTCGAAAAACTGAGGTTACATTTTAAAGGTTTTAATATTGCAAAAGTATAGATAAATGTCCAGTTTATCTGTAATCATAACCTATTTTTTAGTCACACTTGCGAAAGTGAACAAAATAAATAGTTAGTCGTTATTTTAAAACAGGTACAAAAAAATCGTATAAAATACCTATCAGAAAATTAATTTTACTGGTTCTCCATTTAAATATAAAAAAAAATTCAGTAATAATAAGTATTTCAGTGATATATATTTACGCTATTTGTTTAAATAAAATTTTGTCAAATTGACGTCTCGCTTTTAAAATAATTTAATTAAAACTGTTATGCCTACAAAAAAATTTATTTTTAAAATTCTATTGTTATAAAAAATTGCAAAGATTTGCAAGGTCTGGCACATATCCTAAATATTAGTCCAATGAATTAGCAAAAAGGTAGCATAAATATTTTTTGCTACTGGCTGCTACTAAGGGTGCTGTATTTTTTTAAATAACATATTTCAATCCTAATAATTTATAACACATTGGTTATCACCCCGGTTGAGAAGTCTCACATCATCTCCTGTTTAGGTATACCCTTAAAACCAGTCTTGCCGCCATTTGGACAAATATAAAATTGTGACAGCTCTCATCAACGTCAAAAATGGCGACAGCAAGGTGTCAAAAATGGCATTAAATCTGGAGAAGATATAAGGCTTATTATTCGGTGATGGCGAGCGATTTATCGTACTAAGTCACCTTATACTACTGTAAGCAAAATGGAAAATTTAATATTTTAGAATCGCATATCGTATTGGCCGTTTTTTGTCAATGGGAACGCAGAAAAACAATAATTTGAGGTAGTCAATAAAATTATGAAAATACTGCTCAGTCTTAAAATATATATGGCAAAAATTATTCTGGTCTTTGTGTGGGCGAATATTTAAAAAAAAATAGTTTTTGCACTTTGGAGATTAAAAGTGCGCTTTTTATCACAAATTTTGGATAAAAACTGCAAAATAATTTTAATAAAAACGGGGCCCAAAAATGACTAAAGTATCTTTTGAGCCATGGGCGCATCAAGGGGGGGGGGCCGGGGCCCGGGCCCCCCCAAGCCTATGATTTTTGTATATATTTTCCACATATTTCATGAATAAACACAAAAAATAGCATGAAATACGACATTATAAGGCCTCGGCCCCCCCCCCCCCCCCAAGACATATTCCTGGGTGCGTTACTGTTTGAGCACTCGGCGAACTAGCTACATACAATTTTTTCTTCTCGGGATAAAAGTGCCACTTAAGTCCCTAAGAAGATAATATTCTATTTTAACACTTTTTTTTAAAACTTTTAGAACGCATAAGCATAAAACATTCAGACTTGTTAAATGAGTGGCCTCTCACGAAAATCTGAAGGTGTTAAATATTTTCAAAAAAATTCAACCCTTGTTGGGTTTAGAAGAATGTTCTGACAAAAATAACCAAATTCTAAATAAGGCATCATTAAATTTTTGCAAAAGTCTCAGTCTCAAATGGAAGCTATCGGGACGAAACAAAATTTATTTTCAAAACAGTTATTTCGAATCGTTAAATAAAGATATTATATCTGAGAAATTTTGTTATAAAACGGATTCAGAAAAATCAAAAAATACAGATTCGGAAACAGAGGCCGTACCCGGACCGAGTCGTGGACGGCCTAAAACGGCTTTCTTAGAGTCATCTTTAAGAACAAAGAAACTGAGGGTGCAATGTGTGTGTGTATGGTAAAAATAATTATATTGGGGTTGCTAATTTAATTTTTCTGGAAGGGACTTAGCCCCCCCAAGCCTTTGTAACTACGCCAATGAATCCGAATAAAAAAATAATTTTAGTTTAATTTCTAACACAAAAGTAAATTGATTTTTATTTTTAACGTAATTGTGGGTTAGACTGAATGTACTTTAATTTATTTTTTTAATATTTTAAATAAAATGACATATATATATTTTACAAAGTTTTACTTATTGTAACCCTTAGACTACACTTTATCACATACCCTATAAAAAAATTTACTTTTTTCAAAAACAACAAAGATATTGATTATTGTCCAAAAACCCTATTTTTGTCCGCGCTGTGCTGTGCTGTTCAATTTATATCTTCTTATAAATGGTAAAAATACGAGGTGTGACAATTAAATTTTAAGACTGGCCCCCGTACTAACATGTTTTAAATCTCCACGCCTCGGGCGGTTGGAGTTATTCACCTTGATGTGCGTTTTACTACCGCGCGCAATCTTGTCGTCTTTCCTCTGCTAGTTTGGCTTACCCAGTGGTTTGAAGCGGATCGTGCATAGCTCATTTGGCGGAATTACGACAAACGAAAAAATTGAGCAACGTATTAATTTAAAGTAAAACTCAAAAAAACCGGCTACTGAATGCTTTCGAATGCTAAAGGATGTCTACGTGGAGCAGTGTGTTTCGTGCAATGATTTTGAGCTTTTTCGAGGGTCGTGAAGAAGTTAAAGATGTTGAATGAGAAGCGCGCTCCAACATTGATATTAGGGATATTATTCTTATTGAAATGGCGCGTGAGTGTCCAGATTTGTGGAAGAGCAACGCGTGGCTGCTCTACCAGGATAATGCACCAGCCCACAATGCCCTATCCATTAAGCAGTTTTTAGCTAATAAGAAGATCCCACGCACCATATTCACCAGACTTGGCTCCTTGCAACTTCTACCTGTTTCCGAAAGTGAAGAAATCGTTAAAAGGAACCCGTTTTAAAATATTAGTCATTATTATGTCAAGGAAAAAACGACAAGACTTTTTAACAGCCTCTCTTCTGATAATTTCCAAAATTGCTTCCAACATTGGAAAAAAAAACGCATGCAACGCTGCGTCGATAGAGAAGGGGGCTATATTGATGGGGAACAACATCAAGTTTTATTAGTATTTAAATTAAGTAGAATTTTTACACCAGTCTTATAATTTTATTGTCACACCTCGTATATAAACTGAAACTTGCTGATTGTTAAGATTTAACTTAATTCTAAAATATTCCAATTTTTTATAAATTAGTGAGAAAAGATTGTTATCTATTGTAGTTTTCACACTAAATTAGGCAGTGTCTACAATCTCCATTAAAAATCAAAGGAAGCAAGTTCCTCCCATTATTTTGTTTAACCACCCATAAAATTTGTTTTAGTCAATTTTTTTTCAGTTTATCTCACAATACTTTATTTTAAAAGGAAAAAAGCATTCTTTGACTGATAAAATTGTCACTTTTATCCATGAAATTCAGAAAAGAAAATAATTGAAGGGTTACAATATTTTTTTTTTACTTTTATCTAGTTCATGAAAAGAAATTAAATTTTAAGCTTGATTTTTTTAAAATTATGTTTTAAAAGCATACAAAACGAAAATTAAAATTTATTGAGCATATACCTAAAAACAAAATCAAGATACGTTAAGACTTAAATTGCGTAAAAATTTCATTTTTACTTTTATGGGCAATAATAAAATTAAGTAGCTTGTATGTATTATGTGGGTCAGTTAAGGAAATTAGGAAACCTCTTATAAGACGGTATGTATTTTTTTATTAATGTTATGTGCAAACTTTGTTACATCTTAAGCAAAAATGACTTCAAAGATATGACAATGGTATTTCCTGAAACAATATATTAAAAAAATAAGATAAGGACAAAATTAAACTAAAAAAAAAACAACTTAGCGGAAGCACGGATCGATGATTAAATGTTTTTGTTCTTAAACTAAAATGTAAAAATATGATTTTATAAATTTAAATGAGCAACCTACAAATAAGAAACAATAGACAATTTTTGTGTTAAAAGGATTTATGTAGTAGAATTGTAAATCATTAAGAAAGAAGTTGTTGACAACAATTTTAATTATTGTACTACACCATACTGTAAACTTATTCAAAAGTAGGCATTTAAACTTAGAAAGTAAGGCACGACTTCTATGTGATTACATTTACTGCAAAAATACTGAGGTAGGATATAGTTGAGAGGCCTATTGTATCCCGTGGAATATTTATGGAATATTTTTTTAAAGTACGCTAAATCGATTGGTAATAGATCACACAATTTTAAGTCACCGGGTGTTTGCCTCCAATTTGAGTAGGAGGGCCGGTGTGACGTCATAAATCAAAGAGGGCGGCTTTTTTCATGTTTTTTCACAAACTTTGGCTTATTACTTTTGCAAAATTAGTTTTACAGAAAAACTGTTAATACGTTTTTTGTTTGCAATAGAACAGTAGCTGTATGTCTTAAAAAATAACAAAAAAATTTAAAAAAATTATAAATACTTAAAAATAGTAACTTCTTTTTACCGAAATTTTTTTTTTTGCGAATGAAGTTTTATACTATCCTAAATTGATTGGTTATAATTATAGATCACTCAATTTTAAGTCGCCGGGTATTTTCCCCAAATTTGAGTAAAAGGGCCTGCGTGACGTCATAAATCCAAGATTGCGATTTTCCATCGTCGATTTGTAATGGACGGCTGACGGCTTAATTTTTAGTCGCTGGGTGTTTATGACGTCATAAATCTAAAATAACGGCATTTTCCATTTTTTACAATCTTTGGCTCATAACTTTGGCTAAATTAGTGTACAGAGAAACTTTTTTTTTGTTTGCAAGAGAACAGCAATTAATAAAGTAAAGAAATTAGCTTTATATCTTAAAAACAAAGAAAGATATAAATTTTTCTCAAAATACAATTTTTTTTATAACTTAATATGTTTTATAATTTTTGAGATATAAAGCTAATTCATTGAATATATTAACTGCAGTTATTTTCTGTAAAAATAATTTAGCAAAAGTTATAGGTTTGTGGAAAAACATGAAAAAAGCCGCCATCTTGAATTCATGACGTCACACAGGCCCTCCTACTCAAATTCGAGGCAAAAACCAGGCGACTTAATATTGAATAATCCATCACCAAACGATCGAGGGTAGTCTAAAACCATAAACAATCATTAAATTTCTTTCTCTAAAACTTTCTTGAACAATGTTGAATTTTTCTAGTATTTAAAAAAATAACAATATCTTTTTTAGTTCCTGAGATATAAAGCTTACTAATACGATAATTAAATTTTTGTTATATTGCGAACCAATCATAACCCACACAATTTTCTTGTTAACTTGATGTGGTCAAAGTTAAACGCAAAAGTTTGTGAAAAACATGGAAAAATGGCATTCTTGAATTTATGAAGTCACACATACGCTCTTACTCAAATTTGAGGCAAACATCCGGCAACAATCGATTTGAGGTAGTCTAAAACTTTTTTTTGGGTAAAATCAGGTTACTATTTTTTTTGTATTTTTTTAAAATTTCATATCTTTGTTAGTTTTTGAGATATAAAGCTATAGCACTATATTAATTGGTGTTTTCTTGCAGACACTGACAAAAAACGTATTAATGGTTTTTCTGTAAAACTAAGTTAGCGAAAGTTATAAGCCAAAGTTTGTGAAACAACATAAAAAAAGTCGACATCTTGGATATGACGTTACACAGCCCCTGGCACTTAAATTGGAGGCAAATACCCAGTGACCTAGAATTGTGTGATCTATTACCAATCGATCAAGAATAGTTTTAAAAAATCTTCCACAGCTATTCCACGGGACACTATTTTTGACTATGAGCTACTCAACTAATATAAAAACAGAACTCCCATGTAAGTAACTAACCATTAACGTATAATACGTTAATGTATGTTACGTAACCCCTGGCTACATGAGTCTCTTGCTGTCGTAAATACAGTTTTATTCGATAGGTTTTACTACATGTCAAAATGCAAAATATTTATGACAAATTAAAAAAGTCTGACACCTCTTTATTATATAAACTTGGGGGTTATGGTGTCGTAGCTATCGTTAAAAATCTTAAATTCAAAAAGGATTTCTCACAGATAAAACCCAAAAAACAATGGCCGAGTCAATTAATTGATTGTTAAAATATAGTTATTAATAATTAATTTTTCTCATGGCAATTACTAATTAATTCGTTTGCAGCGACTAATTGGGTAAGAGAGTTTATATAACGAGATAATTTTAGTTTTTATTATAAATTACTCATTTTGTCTTATTATTATTTAACATCCCGTTTTAATCACACCTATTGATTATTATTTATTCATCTTATTATCTTTTTGTAAAATGAATCCTGTCAACTTTTGCCTTTGACGGTTTTTTGTAATAAACTCTAAATGCACCACTTCTCAATATTAGGTAGTTAATGCCTTTCTTATCCTCGCGGTCGGTCCTCATCATGTACCGAGATGGCCTTACAGGAGAAAGAAGTGGAGGACGTCCAGGCCTAGAGGAGGGTAAAAGGAGGCTGCCCCAGGTCAGCTGCCTATCGCCACACCTTTGGTGCCTTATATTGGACACTTCACAAACTAGAAGAGAAAGGATGCAAAAGGCGTACAACTCTGGTGCCCAGAGAACGGCGTCCCCGTCAACCCCAGCAAGACGAAAATGGTTCTCTTTACAAAGAGATGGAAGATAGAAGGCACCACAAATGTAAGGACGACCACTTGCACTATCACAAGAATTTAAGTACCTGGGGATATTGCTAGACAGTAAGTTAAGCATTAAACCACATAGACTGACTAACAACAAAGAAGACAAATACATTCTGGCAAGAAGAATGGTAGGAAGTGGAGAGGCATGCATAGTATCATGCACTGGATCTACACGGCCATCATACGACCGCGGATCCACTACGGATCCGTAGTCTGGTGCCGGGGGAAATAAAAACCACTATCACCAAAAAGCTCGAAAGCATGCAGAAGCTGACAACCTTGAGCATCACCGAAGGTCTACTCCCAACATAGCCCTGAAGAAGGAAGCGATGGCAGAATACCTTAGGTTAAGGGAATCGGGCGTGTGTAGAAGCAGCGGTGGACAACAAGGACATTCGGAGATCGCGACTGTGACGGAAAAGGAAAATTTTTTTCTTTAGATATTTTCCACATATTTCATAAATAAAAAGATGAAATAGCATAAAATTCGCCAACCTGAGGCGTCGCTCCACCCCCCCCCAAAAGCCTCGGGCCTGTATTTATTTCAAAAGGAAAATTAACAAATGTAAAAGCGAACGGGAATAGGCATTATTTAAAATTGGCTATTACGACTGCACAGTGCTACAACGTAACCAAGTTTGGCTGTAATAGCAAAGTTTAAGTTAACATTTCCAAATTAGTGAAAACCCTTCATTTTGAAATGTTGCTGTACTTTGATCTCAATTCTTTTTACATAAGACCATTTTCGCCTATTTACATTAAATGTTTTTCTTATGATCAATTTGTCACCAAACACTATCTGGGGGACCATTTTTTTTAAACGACTGTAAAAAAATCATCAAAAGGCAATTTTTACATTTAGATCATGATTGACTCAATGTCGTATAAAGCCCGTTGACCTCAAGCGCGGATTTGAGTTGGTAATTAACCCCTTAGAAAAAAAAATCAATTTTTGTTAATAGTTAAAGCGAAAATATAATAAATACGCCCCCATAGAAAAAAAATATATATTACAAATAATAATTTTTTCGTCGACTATTACCCCCCCCCCCTTTAGATTTTTACACAAATCCGCGCTTGATTGACCTTAATAATATATTTTTTTAAATCCTCAATATCGAGTTAGAAACGAGTACAACCATGACCTGACCTGAAATGTGCTAAATTGAAAAAGAGCCTTAAGTCAAACTCATTAAAATATTGTTCTACAAAAGTTTTTGAAAGTTCATGGTTTTCTTCTCCAAGCTTCTGCTGAATTCTTAAAATTATTCAACAGGATCAAACGTCAATAATTTTATGCCTAGAATATCTATTCGAATAGTACCTACCTATTTACAAAACTGGTATTTAAATGTCTCCCTCAAGGCCTACTTAGATATATTTTTTTAAAATTTTCTATTAATTTGATTTTTATTAAAATTTTATTGAATCATCTAAACATAATTATTAGCCCAGTAAATGCGTATTTAGAACTGCCGTTTGCGTAACAAAATTGCGGAAGTTTTATTTTCAACGGTTTTATATGTTTTTGAGGGTGATGAATCCAAATTTATGGTTTGCTGCCTGGCCGCCCTTTTTCAGTTTTTTGCTTATATCTCAAAAACTATTCGTTTTTTGAGGATGAGGGTCCTATTTAGAATTAAAGTAAATAAAATTTCCTACAAAATACATCATTTAACTTCTATTATATGATAAGCGGTACCCGCGCTAGGGGTTGCTAAAAAACAACTATTTTTGGGTATTTTTTGAATTTTTAGAAAAACGCCCAGGCCCACCTCTTTCAAGTCGAGAAATAAACAAGTAATCAACAAAAAACTTGGTTCAAAGTAAAAGAGCGTTAAAGAACATAGTTTCTAAAACTTGACGACAACGCAGGCGGACCAAGGTTCGTCTATCACTCGCACTACTACATTCCTTGGCGACCGCCTGATTTTGCTTTGCGGTAGTGTGTTGTGGATTGATTATTTCCAAATGATAACATTGATCTTGAAATTCATTGAATCTGAGCGGATGGGCAATTGTAAACTACACCTCCACGTCATATACGAAATGCTACCGTATTTCCATGCCAGCGGGCAGCGGCGTAGCGTGCCCGAAAGGGCGGGGGGCGACAGCTAAAAAGAGCGCCTCTCAAAACTCAAAAAAAATCATGCGACCAAAAAAAAAAAGAAAAAAAAAGGTCATCATATGTGAGGGGGAGGGGGGGGCGACAGGTAAGGTAAAAACGGCGCCTCTCAAAAATCTTGCGACCAAAAAAAAAACAAAAGGTCCTCATGTCGTTAGTTTCAATTGGCCGTTGCCGGCCCGACTTCATAAAGCTGAGGGCGCTTCGGCCACCAATGGGGCGATTTTTTTTGTAAATATAACGCAGATAATCCCGCCGGTGAAAATTTCTGAACAATTAATTTCTTTTCGGCAAAAAACGCGCCAAATAAAAGACTTTGCAGATATAAAAAATGTTGTAAAATTGAAATACTTTTCGGAAAAAAATGCGTTGTGAAAAACTTTTTTGCAGATATGAGGAAACTAAGGGCGCCGCATGCGAAAATTTTAGAAAAACGGGCTTAAAATTTTATAGATTTTTATTTTGAAATATAAAAAAGTATTTATTTATTTTATTTAACAATAACTTTTACTTCAAAAATATAAGACAATAAAAATTTAAACTCGTTTTTCTCAAAACATAATTTTGCGGCTTTCTTTTTGTTTCGTAAAATAAGAAACAAAATCTGCGTTGATTCGGTTACTCTGTCCAAAGGCACGCACGAATCCTTTAATTTTAGCTTCATACTATTGTTTAAATTTCAAAAGATTCTTTTGTTTTGTTTCAGTTAATAATAGGCAATTTTGGTTTAAGCTACGAGCAAAGTAAGACCCAAATGGCAATATGGGCTATCCTAGCGGCACCCCTCTTGATGTCCGTTGATCTCAGAACAATTCGGCCCGAATTCAAGGCAATTTTACAAAATAAGAAAATTATTCAGGTTGACCAGGACCCGCTGGGCATTCAGGGAAGAAGAATTTACAAAGTAAGTTGGACTAAGATAAACACAAAAAAACCATCAACGACAACTCCAAGGATGGGATGAAAAATTTCCAGAATTACATAGAACTCAATATCAATCAACACCCCACACCGCCCTCAAAGAAAGTATGGGTTTTTTTGAAAGGATCTAAAAAATTAAAACTAGGAAATTGCTTGATTGCAGTGTTGTGGATATATTATGAAAATTTGGCATCATATTTTTATGGTATTTCTTCTCAAGCAAAGTAAACTCTCAGATAAAAGGCAAATCATAATCGGAAATCTTGCATCTGTCTCATCGTAATACTTGTAAAGAAACTCGCTAGTTAAAAATTTTCTTTTTTGAAGTGAGCCTGTATTAAAAAAATACGTAATTAATTATTGTTTAAACAAAATGTGTATAAAAAAGAAAATTTAATCGAGTTTTTAAATAAGTGAATTTCTAACCCATTTTGATCTTATCCTGTACGTGTGAAGTTAAAAGTTAAGTCTAAATATCGCCTAATAATAAGATGTTTATTCGAATCTTCGAATCTAATAAACGATACTATTTTTGACTGGTTTGTTCCTTGCTTCCAATGTATGGACTGGTTGGGTATAATAGTAAAATTATCTGTTTAAGTTTGAACAGAGATAGACCAGACACTTACACGGTGGGAGTTTTATTACTTAATTGGCGCAGTATACCGGGGTGACGTGGAAAAACCAGCGCCCCTATAACTTTGTATTCCGTACTAAACATTTACAGGGGGATTTGAAACAATATAACGCTTGCGCAGATTGTCTCTAAGCTACAGGGTGGCTTTTCAATTTATTGTATACCGGATGCAAAGCTACATCTTATAATATGGTGTTTCCCAACTAACATTTATAGTAGCGGCTACATGTTCTAAAGGCTTTGCTACTTTCTTATAGTAGAAATGTGGTGATCCCAACCAAAATTTGTTACTTTTTAGTTCTAACAACTATTTAGTATCAGGAAATAGTAGATGTTTCGTAAAAACGACCCTCTAAACTACTTCATAGGATTGTTTCTTGATAGTCGATTCTGATAGTCTTCTCTACCACAATAGGACGTTGCTAAAGTTTTACTTTCTTTTTAGTCGTTATTTCGTAGTCGCCCTGACTTTTATATCCTACTTAATTACCACTAGAAGGTTAAGCTTCATTGGAGTCCCAAACAAGTGTATCCGACAACTACACAAAAGTTTGTGTCATCATAGTAACATCTGATGTAACAATGTAGACAAAATAACTTTTTGGATCAACTTTAAAGCCGCAACTACTTTCAAGTAACCTTTTCGACTAACATTTTTGTTGTCGTTTTATGAGCTCATATTAAAGAGCCATACTATTTTATAAACAAATTAGTTGAAGCTTACCAAAAATGCTCTTCTTAAGCACCATTTGTTGGAGTTAACTGTCGATTATGAAAACATAACCTCCAAAATCACAACACAAAAATTCCATCAGCTACCAGAAAACGGCTCAATTTTACGGGCGCACCGGTTTTTTGCAATATATATAATGCATGTTATACAAAAAACTTTGCGTCGCACTCGAATTTTGATCCTCTGCTCGTAAATTCTCACACTTTTGGATAACATAGTTCATATTATAACCATAACCAAACAAAAAAACTAAGCGAGTCTGTTTACTGTTGTGTCCACCATATTGTGTAACAATTCTACCAAAAAGAAACAATTATATTATTTGCAACTACATCGCAACTTTTATGCCATTACGGAAAAAAAACAGCCTCTACGACGTAGTTGATACCTGGCTACGACGTAGTAGTGTAGTTGTTACTACAGTGACTTTAAACACTTGGCCAAGTAGTTATAACCAGAAATTGGTTCCCCACTTAGGGACTTATAACGTCGCTGTATGGTATACTGAGACGTAGCGGGAGTACGTTGCGGTTACTTTTAAGAAATTCTTTCTAGTTGGGGTTTCGTCGTTACAACTTTAATTGTTTGTTGGGTTTGAAAAGTTTTTATCAAATTGAATTTTAACACCAAAAAATCCGTTCTACTCGTCAATTAAATAGATAGTGTTAAATTTAAACTTTGTTAAATTTAAACTAAAATTAAATCTAAGGTTTAGAAGTTTGTTTTCCATTGATATAGGTACATAAATTTCCTTGAGAGGATAATTTTCTAGTAAAAAAAGGCTCTTTGACAAATATTCTGCAGTAAATTCCTTTTTATTGGTAAATAGAATACATTAACTTAATTATTACAATGCTTTACACATAATATATATATTTTTCTATCAACGGAAACTTTTTTAATTGTTTTTTAATGAAAAATATAGACTTATGCAATGCACTTATGATTTCCGTACTCCGTCAAACTTCACGAAATTTTGGTTTGTTGTAGACTGTAACTCAAATAAATGACCAGTTTTTGAAATACAGGGCGTTGAAAGTGATAATGTCCAAGAAGCATAATGGCTATTTAGACGGCTTTTCCAAACATATGCGCAATGTTACTATTTCATGTATTTACGATTTATTAATTTCTTTTAATCTATATCTTTAAAACCGTATAGGGTGTTTAAGTAAATATTATTCGAAAGTGTTAATGAGAAACAAGCGTTATTGCGTTTTAGGTTGAACCTTTTGTATCAAAAGTTCTTATGGGCCCAACCTAAATTAATTATCAGTTTGTAAAATACAAGGTGTTGAAAATGATAATGTCCAAGAAGCATTATAGCTTTTTAGAAGTGTTTTGCAAATATATACGCAATGTTACTATTAAACACATTTACCATTTATTCATTATTTTGATCTGTACCTTTAAAAGATTATATACAGGGTGTTTAAGTAAATATTACTCGAAGGTTTTATTGAGAAACAAGCTTTAGTATGTTGTAGACTAAAACTTGATGATCAGATGTTCTTATTATGAGACCACGTAAATTGATTTCCAGTTTTTGAAATACAGAGTGTTGAAACTAATAATGTTCAAAAAGCATAATAGCTCTTTAGACGGAGTTTCCAAACATATACGAAATGTTACTATTACATACAGAGTGAGTAGTTATTAGTTTTTTAATGGTTCTTCACTTATTAAGTATTTAATACAGGGTGTTTCGGCAAATGTAATTAAAATAATATTAAAAAATATTTAAGCGTTTTGTACATCTGTACCGTGCCCTGCAAAAAGCTATAATGCTTGTTTCTCAGTAAAAATGTTGACTAATATTTATTAAAACACCCTGTGGATAATGTTTTATTGGTACAGATTAAAAATAATAAATAAATCGTAAATATATGAAACAGTAAAATTGCATAAGTGTTTGGAAAATCCGTCTAAAGATAATTCTTCTTGGACATTATTACTTTTAAGACCCTGTATTTTATAAACTGGACATTAATTTAAGTTGGGCCCATAAAACTTTTTATACGAAAGGTTTAATCTAAAACACACTAACGCTTGTTTCTCATTATCACTTTCGAATAATATTTACTTAAACACCCTGTAGAGAATGTTTTAAAGGTACAGATTAAAAATAATAAATAAATCGTAAATACATGTAATAGTAACATTGCGCATATGTTTGGAAAAGCCGTCTAAAGAGCCATTATGCTTCTTGGACATTATCACTTTCAACACCCTGTATTTCAAAAACTGGTCATTAATTTGAGTTGGGCCCTGAGAACTTTTGATAAGAAAGATTCATTCTACAACATACCAAAACTTCATGGAGTTTGACGGATTACAGAAATCCCATTAGAGGTGTGCCTGATCCTTTTAGCTATGTGATGTACAAATGTATTTTATTTGGGTGGTAGTAAGTTACGTAAGCTTTTTAAATTAAAGTAAAGTATATCGCTTTTAAGCTACTGTACGAGTGAAACTTTCAGAAATCAGCCTTGAATGTGTATCGAAAAAAATGGCCGCCACATGGACTCTGTAAATTTCAAAACTTAATAAAAACCAATGGTATAGAATAGAGTTTCAGTAAAAAAAAATCTAAATAGCATTTACAATGGCGTTTTTAATGTGGGAGATCATTATGCCGGACCTGTATATAAATATAGTGAAATAAACTATGTTTTTCCAAGCGCGGATTCGAGGTGGGGTAACGTGGTAATTACTCCCCTAGAATAAAAAATATGCACTTTTTGTTAATAATTAAAGGGAAAACAGGAAAATTGCCGCCTCCCCCCTTGAAAAAAAGTTTAATAAAAAAATATCGTCGATTATAACCCTTCTCCCCCCTTGATTTTGACCTAGATCCGCGCTTGTTTTCTAAATATTAAAATTTAAAACTAAACATTTTAAACTCTGTCCTGGTTCAAATCACACACTATATATTTAACGTAAATTTCGTCTTTCGTCAAAGTTAGCCAGTTTTTAGGGCGAAATATTTTTAGCCACTCATCCAATGGCTTCGTTTGGGAAGGCAATGGCGCTTGCTAACATAGTCTTCGCACCCACCAACACAACATTGTTTTCTTTTCAATTTCTTAAGCGATGGATCGCCCCCATCAAAACGCGCAAAATACCGATTGGTCATAATTTAGCAAAACACTCTATAAAAATTAAGGTAAAAGTAGAAAAAACAACGAAAAACTGCATCCACAAACGAGAAATGTAAAATGAAATTACATATTTTTATCTATTTTGCTAAAGTCAATGCATAGACGAATGACAGCGCCTCTCCAACTTTGTGAACCCTACTAAACATTTACAGGGGGATTTGAAACAATATAACGCTTGCGCAGTTTGTCTCTAAGCTACAGGATGGCTTTCCAAATTATTGTATACCGGATGCGCATAGCCATCAATGAAATCATTCTCCAATCAAGCTACATCTTTTAATATAGTGTTTTGAACAGTTTTTATCAAATTAAATTTTAACACTAAAAAACTCATTCTGCTCGTCAATTACATAACGATGCGCGCTGATAAGAATGAGTTATTTTGTGTCAAAGCTAAATTTGCTTAAAAATACTCTATAAACACAAATCAATAAGGAAGCTTAATCAAAGAATGTTTAAATTAATGACTACTAGCAATAAAAAAAAGGTTTTTTAGGTTCCGTTTGGGAATGGCGCTTGCTAACATAGTCTTCGCACCCAAAAACACAAAATTGTTTTCTTTTAAATTTCTCAATTACCGATAGGCCACAATTTAGCAAAAAACACTTTTAAAAATAAGGTAAAAAGTCGAAAAATCACGAAAAACTGCAACCATAAATGAAAAATGCCGAATTACATTTACGTCATATTTTTATCTGTTTTGCCAATGTCAGTCATAATCAAAAACATATACCGAGAGTATCGGTTAGTGTCCATGGCGACAGCACAGAAGTCTGTACATAATATTTTTATACCAGGGGTGACGGTCTGTAATAAGCGCCTCTCGAACTTTGTGTTCCGAACTAATGTATACAGGGGGTATGTATAACAGTATTATGACAAGACCGGGGTGCTTTCCTTACTATAAATAATTAGTATACTGTGAGTCAATGTCAGTTATAATCAAAAACAAATTGTCAAAATATACCAAGAGTAGCGGTTAATATATATTGCGAGAGCACAGAACTCTGTCCATAATATCTTTATACAAGGGGTGACGGTATGAAATCAGCGCCTCTCGAACTTTGTATTCCAAACTAATGTATACAGGGGGTATGTATAACAGTATTATGAAAAGACCGGGGTGCTTTCCATACTCTAAATAATTAGTTTACTGTGGTTTGAACACAAAAGAAATGCTAACGGGGCGACGCGACGTCTGGGAAATAAGGTGCATAATTCAGCAGTTGAAAGTCTAGTTGATGTATCTTACAAATGACAAGATACCCGTAGCAATTTTTTTTGCTTTGCCAAACCCAGACGTTTATCGCTAATGTTCTGCTTTAGCTGTAGTATTTCTTTTGCACCCAAAAAAAACCATTTCTATGAACTTTCTAGCAAAACGATACTACCTTTGCCTCAGCGGCGTAGCGTGGGGGGGCGCGGGGGGTTCGTCGCCCCCCCCGCCCCGAGGGTAGTGGCGCCCCATAGGTGGCCGAAGCGCCCTCAGCTTTATTAAGTCGGGCCGGTAACGGCCAATGGAGTGGGTGTCAAAGGAAACTAACAACATGAAGACCTTTTTTTTTTTTTTTTTGGTCGCAAGAGTCGTGAGAGGCGCCCTTGTGACTTATCGGCCGCCCCCTCACATATGATGACCTTTTTTTTTTTTGGAGAGGCGCTCTTTTGACCTTTTTGTTTTTTTTGTCATAAGATTTTTCATCAGTTTTCAGAGGCGCCCTTTTTAGGTCGCCCCCCCCCCCGCCCTTTCGGGCACGCTACGCCGCTGCTTTGCCTGGTTTGTTCTTTGCTGCAAATGTTTGCATTGATAGTCTCATGGGTATAATGGTAAATTTATGTCTCATCAATCGTACCAAATCCATTTGAAAAGTCACCTGTATCAAGTCAAAACAGTACCAAAAACTCTTCTGAAATGTTCATACAAGTGAGCTTTTGTTACAACGCGGCCGGCGTGATCAAACGTGGCACCCATCCAGCGGATAGCTTTTACACAAATTTGGAGTACTGGATCTTTTCATATACACACTACACTCGCCGCATCCTCAACTGTACCTTCCAGTTTTAAGCTGCAATCTTTTAAAACGATATTTTAAACGGTGCTGCATTTATTATGAAGCGTCATCAGTTTATGGTACGCCATCAATCCAGGATCATTTTTCTAACTCTTCAACAAAATAGGTGCTTTTAGCTGTAAATACTTCTAATCTGCTGCAAGTTTTGTTTAAGACGGGAAACAAAAGAAAGTCTAACGAGGCGAGATTTGGAAAATAAGGTGCATGAAAATGAATTGGCTGACATATCTTACTAATGACAAGATACCCAGCAAAATTTATTGATTTTCCCTTTTTAAGATATTCTAAGAGAAGCATTTCTTTTGCATCCCAAAAAGCAGTTGCTATGACTTTTCTAGCAAACGATACTACCTCTGCTGCCAATGTTTAGATTCGTTGGTCTCTTGGGTATAATGATAAATTTATGTCTCAGTAACCATACCACATCCATTTGAAAAGTCATCTGGATCAATCAAGCCTGAACAGTTCAAAATGTTATTCTAAAATGTTCATACGAGTGACATTTTCTTCCGTTTGTCTTTTTGATATGGAAAGACTTGATAATTTTTTTTGATTTTTTATCTTTAATAAAAGCCAAACTTTATAAACTTTAGGAATGGGAAAGACGTCGATTTTTTTTATATACAGTTTTGGCTGAAACCGATTTAGCAAAAGCGTCAGAAGTCACAACAAAACTATATGAAAGAATACAAATTAAATATGGATTTTTTTTTTCAAAAAATATATGATAAGGTATAGTTCTGTAGTATCGGATATAATCTAAGAAACAAAAGAAAACATTATCAGAGGTCTAAATAGAAGTAAATAGTCGTCGAAAGGCGCTTATGTTCTAAAAAAGTTTTAATTTTGACTTCTGCCTCTTGCTACGTGGTTAATAACCGAACCTCCAAATAACAAAATTTCGACTTTACCGAGTTAGCTCTGTGGTAGTAGCCAGTCCTTAGATATCTGTGAAGCTTAAATATTTGTCATGCTGCCAGCTAGACTTCACACATTAAGTGTAGAAATTGTTGGAAGTTTACCTAGTGACATATTTTTTGCAAATTTTTTCACAACATAAGCACCTTCTGGCTATTTACTTCCACCCTGATCTCTGACAATATTTTATTTTATTTCCTATATTGTCTACGATAATACTGCAAAATATCAGAAAATACCTTACTACATATTTAAAAAAAAATGCATATATAACCCTTCACCCTCACTTTACACGTCCAGTGTGACTTCTGACGAACCGCTGAAGCTTCTCGCTAGGCTCATCGGTAACTGGCGAACCTGTAGATAAAAAACCGACTTTACGGCTTTCAAAATTTAAAGTAAAAATTAAATTATATTTTTTTAGCACAAAGGAATAGAAATCTGGTCCAGACCCATCACACCTCTGTACCAGAACTACTTTTCATACGCCATAGCGTTCGTCAATAGAAGAACTGACGGAACGCCTTCTGACGTGGCCGTTACTCTCAAAGAATTGGGCCTGAGTTCACCTTCGGGATACCGAGTGGAGGTAAGCGATCAGAAAACTACTGTCTACTCTCTTTCTTGTCGTCTGTAAGATTGTAACGAAACAGGATTTGATGAATAATGGTTTTTTAGCCATTTATAAGTTTTTATATTTCTTTTTTTCGATTAACGAGCATTATTAACATGCAAGACTGGGATAAGCTGAAATAAAATTTGTAACAATCAGCACCTTTCTTTAAGCAAGTTTTTAGGATTGTTGCTTGTTGCATAAAATTTGTATTCGGTTAACTTGTCACTGAGCACTAATTTAATTAAACACTCAGTGTAACTTTGGCTTCTAACGGATGTTGATGTCGACGCATCTCGGGCTTAGGCTGGTGTGTTGTCTCCTTGTCTAGAGTGTTTAAAGTACAGTTTTTTGTCTTTTTCTGTAAATCGCTATGGGCTGAGTTCCAACCAATCAGCGGTAAGATAAAGATGCAAAGCAGAGCGAATTTAAAAATAAACAGAGATGGAAAGGTAGTTAATGCGAGCCTTACTTATGGTGCAATAATTAACAAATCAGCGAAAATTCAAGGAGATATATAAAATTAGACGCAGTAAAGATTGTAATTCAGAGTTTGGATAAAATTTTCAAATTTAATTACCAATAAAAACTAAACTTAATAATAAATCTGTTTTTTAGGATTTATACGAGGATGTCGATTATGGGGTGCTGTCTCCTCAAACAAAAATTAAAGTCAAAGTGAATCCATCAGGTAATTCATATTAGCTATTTGTACTTGTGTAGGTTTTGATTAGTGAGAATTACTAGATAGAATAATAGATTTAAAAGTGGTTAATTCCTGTTAGTATTTTTTTGATTTCTTTAGAAGCTCATCTTAGATTCTCATCAATATCTACTGATATAATTATTTATTTTTATAGATATTTTATAAAACTTTAGTTAGCGTCGTTACACCTAAATCTGCATTTAAACAATGTACATTTTGATGTTGTAGTAAACTAATTTTTGAACACTTTGATTAGAGCGTAAGAGCAAAAAATACTAAACTAATAACGCCATTTAGCAGTCTAAATACTTTATAAATAAAAATCTCCAAAGGTCAGTTGACATTTTGAATTTATGTTTTTAAATTTATTTTACGTCCTTTTTATTGTAATTTTCAGGTGTTGTTATCTTGAGAGCAGACGTGCAGCCAGATTTTGAAAGAAAACCACCAGTGTCATATTACTCAACTACGCGAAGAACACCTTATGACCCGTTAAATCAAGTTTTCAGGGTGCGAAATAATGATAACGATGTGTTTTAGGTTAGATCTTTAAATTATAATAGAATACGAGAATAACTAGATTTAAATTTGTACAAATTCATTTCTTTGCAATCTTGTTGCATCTCTTACTAAGAAATATTTTGCCATAATGCCACCACGGGCCCAACGAGGTGATGCCACTGACATCTAGTATACCCATTGATCTCTTTATACTAAATTTCACAAAGGCAAAGTGAGGCAAAAATATTAGGTATGTTTTGCAGAAAGAGCACGCTGCGAATAAAAAGCATTATTTTCTAATTCTAGTTACCGAGTAAATTCTATCGATTTGGTAGATTGCGCACGTTTGACCTTTCCTGAAGTTAAGAGATTGTTAAATAAACAAAGTCACTTAACAAGCAAAAAACACCGGCTTTTTAAGCATATAAAAGTATTTTTTACATGCTGCACAGCAGGTTTGCATTTTTTATTTTTACCACCAAAACAATGAATGACAAAGCAATCACAACTTGGTATACACAATAGAAGAAAAGTTTGTATTTTCTACAATTTTTGCATGTTCTCACTTTAGAAAATCTTTAAAAAATTTCAAAATTAAAAACGGTTTGTACTGACACACAATGATTGTCTGCCGCAGTCCCGAGGGCTAAAAAAAGAAAGAACGAATTCCTTTGGTTGGATCTCTAACTTACACAAGGCAGCATCTCCTGGTGTACGTTTCTGTGTCCATTCACGTCATCAAGTAATATTTTATTAATTATAAGAGGTTTTAACAGCTGCGATAAAAATCTTATAAGTGCAAAATGGGCGCAGTCTCATAAGTGTGAAACATTTGACGACATTTAATACTTTTACTTGTTTCTCAAAAAATAAAAATATCTAATGGCGCCACATGTGTTCATACCTATATAAATACGTACCTACATGGGTAGTTACCTTGATCCTTTTCCCAAGAGAATATCATATATTGAAAACGCAGACCACTTTAGTAACAATATATCAATATCTTTAAATATAAGTAAACACGCGCCCGCAAATTATCAATGTTTTGCAGTAAAAAAAATTACAAAATGTTTAGAATCTATAAAAAGCATAAAAATGTTTGAAATTTTTTTTTAGTTTTTGAAATTCTTAAAAGTTAAAAAGTCTAAAATAAAGTGAATATCTTGGGTTTATAATTTGCCGGATATTACCATTATTCTCTTATAGTTATGTGTATAAATAACATTTCACCTTTGTTAGTTTCTCCCACCAACTCTTTTAAACAGAAGAGCCTTTTTTCTTGTAAGTATTTTCAATTAAAACAAAAGTACGTTTTGAAAAACAATTAGGAAGCTATTAGCTCACACTACTACTATAAGTAGTGTGAGCTATGGTGATCCTAATTTTTTCGAGAAAAAAAAAGTTGCTCCGATTTCAAAATTTTTTATATATCTTTGCGTTTCAGATGATTTTGAAACTTTTTTGTTTTTCTGTCTGTCTGTCTGTAACGACCAACCCGCATAACTCAAAAACCGCTTGTCCGATTTTAATGAAATTTGGTACCTAAGTTGGGTCTTGGGCCGTGATAATCCCATTTAAAAATGAACAAAATCCACCGAACGCAAGCCAAATAAAAGGGTGGGGGTAGATTCCAAAAATTAGAGTTTATGTGAAAATATGGCGTGTGTGATATCAAACGAAAGGTAATTAAGTCTGGAGTTAAAAAAAATTAATTTTAGTTTATTTTTAAAAAAAGGGTGGGGGTAGATGTCAAACGAAAGGTAATTGAGTCTGGAGTTAAACAAAATACATTTTAGTTTTTTTCAAAAGGGTGGGGGGTAGATTAAAAAAATTTGAGTTTAAGTCAAAACATGGCTTGTCTGGTATCAAACGAAAGGTAATTGAGTCTGAAGTTGAATAAAATATATTTCAGTTTTTGATTATATTAGCTCACACTATAACTATAGTACCTAGTATGAGCTTAGGTGCCCATAGATTGGCAGAGTATTTTACTCAATGAAGCAATTAAATTCTATAACAACAGCCTTACAGAAGTTCTTAAAGTAAGATAATAGGCATTTAAAAGCCAGTCTTATAACATCGCTATAAAAGCCTTCTTATAGCAAAAAATTAACAGCAAATTGACAAAAGAACGAACAAAATGCCTTTTTGTCAAGCTTAAGAAAATCGTTATAAATACAAAGCCTCTTTTAATGATCAATGAATGTTACTTGGGCAGTGGAGCACGTGCATGCCCTGGTAGGTCCATCGCTCTATCAAATCAACTCGCGCGGTTTTTATTAAACCGTTCAGCCTTTAATTAACACTCGAAATGAATCTTGTTGCATCGTCTTGCCTTAGACGCTAATAACAGCGCTATCTTGGCAAGTTTCGTCCACTGGAATGTGGTTATCAAGAACCACGTATGCAACTCAGGAGGTCGTACTGCCTGTGTGATAAATAAAAGAAAAAGTCTTCTTTTTTGTTTTAATGTTGGCCTCAAATGGTCGTATGCCTAATGCTTTGCCGTGACCCTTCCAGCTACTTTGTATAAAAATTCGATGCTTTTTATACAGGGTGTTTTATTCTTGTTTTAGTCTAGGTTCCTTTTTAAATTTGAGGTAATTTTTATTTTAAATTACTAATTATGACAAAAAGTTATACTAAAAGCAATTTGTAGTATGTTTGAACTTTATTGCTAAACATTTAAATGAAAAACCAATATTATTTTTGCGGGTCATAAGCAGGTCAGAAAAACACAAAAAAAGTTAAAACCTATTAATCATTAAAATAGTTTTTTTTGTAAAGTAAGAGCAAAACAACAAACAGGTTGGAAAAAATATTAACTTTAAATTTTACAGTGGTTATCTACATTTTTATGATTTTTGTAAAACGAATCAATAAAGATTATTAAAGTTAAAAACATCACGTACCTAACTCCAATCTATTTTCATTTAAGGATGTTCCTTTCCTTCGCAACGGGACGAATACGTATGTCACGTATGATTTTTCCGTACTAATATATCAATTATACAATAATATTCTTTCTACTTTGTGTGTTGTTTTACTTGTAACTTCATGTATAGTTCAAATTGTGAAAGGCTTTCGCGGCCATCGTCCAATGGTGGGTGTGCTTTCGGGCTGTTCGGCCGTCGTCGTTGGAAATTCGTTCTTGACGTTTCGCCATCTCGAGTGGATGGTATCTTCAGGAGATGTTGACTGTTTGTCGGCTTCTCGAAGCCTGAAGATACCATCCACTCGAGATGGCGAAACGTCAAGAACGAATTTCCAACGACGACGGCCGAACAGCCCGAAAGCACACCCACCATTCATGTATAGTTGTCTTGAAAACGTAATTTTATTTATGCAATAGTCATGTTCGTAATGTAAGCTATTTTATTTTAAATACTTCTAACAGCAATAAAGTTCAGAAAGGCCGATAGATATATTTTGTTATTAACCTGGAGAAAATTCTATATCTAAATGATAATTTTCTGCAACAAAATTCGTAAAGCAGATAGGATAAGGGGTTCAAATATCCTTTGCACTGAGAACAATATTGCTTATTGTTGATCAGCACTTTTGCAACTCAAAATGGTTGCATTTTGAAGACAAAATAGTGACAATTATTAAATATAGTAAACGTGGAATTTCGTACCCGTGAATTTAATCAAACAAGTTTCGTGGCTAATCGAGCAAAAAGGAGTTTTTTGTTTCCCTTATATTTTTCCGTTTAACCTCACGGGGGTCCAAGATCTAATGGACACCTAATAAGTGTTGACAGTTAACCGTTTCGTCCTTATGGGACTCCTCAGAACACTGCTGGTCGATGTGACAAATCTTGCGATCGAAATTCCAGGTTTGTTAGTATTATTTGGCTTAAAAATTCCGTTGATTGACGCTCACTGTCTTGATGACGGGTAAAAATGCAATCTGTGTTGATCCGGCCTGAAAGACAAAGAGCTGTCGTAGGTCACGGACTATAGTTGTTTTCTTTTATTTGCATTCGATCTTTTCATTGATCGACATGGTATAGCAGTGTTTTCGCCTGCTTTTAGTTTTTTGTTTCTCTCGTATCTCGGTAGATGGCGCCTCTTGCTATAGTTCGCTCACTAATTACATTTAATTAGAGACAAAACCGTCTGATTAACTTCGCAAGATTTGTCACATCGACCAGCAGTGTTCTGAGGAGTCCCATAAGGACGAAACGGTTAACTGTCAACACTTATTAGGTGTCCATTAGATCTTGGACTCCCGTGAGGTTAAGCTTTCAGGCTACCCACGGAAAAATATAAGGGCAACAAAAAACTCCTTTTTGCCCGATTAGCCACGAAACTTGTTTGATTATTAAGTATAGTGTTAAATTTTTGCCAGTCATTTCAAGAAATTAAGATTTTTGTTTAAACTATCAGTGACTCTGTATAATTTTGCTGTCTTTATTAAGAAGCAAAAAATTCGGAAAATAAATGTTTTCAACAATGTATTAGAAAAATAAAATATTACTTACTTGAATGTACCTTTTTTCTGTTTTCTATATTTTTGTGTGATTTTTGTTCTTAATCTATAATATATTCGTATTTTTTATCTCTTATTGATAATGTCACAGATAAGCCCCTAACATTTTTCTTCAGCCTCGAACATACTATTGAACATTCGATAGTTTCCCCTAAAAACAAAAAGTAAAGAGTTTGATCAAAATATCACAACCGCCAAGTTATAAGTATGGTAAAACTTTTAAATGTCGGTTTAATAATAAAAAGTTATCTATGTTTTAGCTTAACTTTAACTTTTAGTAATTTTCTCTAGTGCTGCTATTGTTGCAAGTGACTAGTAATATATAAAAATTAAAAATACCTTCATGAACTTCCAGAACCTCTTTTAAATAAAACACAGTTTGTTGCCAATGTGTCTTCGGAACGTGTGGACCCGTAGAAAATTCGACTTTGTTTTCTAGTTCAAAAAATGTGTCAAAATATCCAGCTATGGCTGTTAAAGTTTCGGATCTTAACGCTCTAAAATATAAGAAAAATAATATAATTTTGAAGAACACTTCTCTTAGTTTTTTTATGTCGAATACTCTGACCTAGGACAATTCGCCGCTACTGATGAGCCGCCGACCCAACTCGCCACTACTAATGTTTTAGTTTGAAAATATTTGTATTTAGGGGTTCTTCTTTCTTTTGAAATGAGATTGGGTCGGCGACGAGTTGAATCGAACGCGGGGAACGATTCCTTCTTATAGCCATCAATTTTTTAATAAACCTTGATTTTTATCAAATGATATTTCATAAAACAGTAAGTAAATAAAAATAAAATAATAGAAATTAAAATATAAATCCAAATACAGCAATTCTGAGGAAAGTTTATGTTGTACAAAAAACTATTCTACATTTTTTTTCAAAGCTCATAGTTTTTCTTTAAAAAGAAACGAAGAAATATGACATATTACATTGCGAGTTCTCCTATATGCGTTGAATACGTTCCCGCTTGTTATAAACACGTCAAACAAAAAACTTGTTTGTATAAAAGTTTGGCGAATTTGATCTCGCACATTTCTACACTAGAGGGCGTGAGAAGTTTTTTAAAGGAAATTTTATGCTGATAGAAAATAAAATAATTTCATTTAATAAAAAACCATCAACTTTATGTAGTACCTCAAAAACTAAACGTGACAGATAAAATTCGGTTTGACACTCGGTTTGACAGTTATATGCTTAATAAAGAAATCTATATAAAATTAAATTTTGATATGCAAAGAAGTTATTTTTTTTTTAAGGAAAATTTAGAAAACTCCCGTAGCTCGAAAAAGGCTAGGTTTTTCCTTCTATAACTTTATTATTTATATTAAGATTCAGCGTCACAATGACGAGGGTCAGTTTTTCTCTAAATCCTCTGGAAGTACCTTAAACCCCCAAAAGTACTTAAAATTAATTTTTAATTAGACTTTAAAAGCAAAAACACGAATATTTAGTAAAATCTTTCAAACTAAAATCTTAATAATGGAAGTCTAAATATGTAAACTTAAGGAAATTTATCAAGAATAAAATAAATGACTCACACGGTATCTTAGAGACGTACAAAATAGTTTTAAAATTAACCCAAAATTTTTCTGGTCTTATGTCTCTAAACAACGTGACATTTAATGGTACGGAATCCATTGTTAATGGCTTTCCAACTTATTTTAAATCCGTTTTTATTAATGATGACTCAAGTATCTGTGAAAATACATATTTAAAAAAACAACTTCTGTAATACACTAATAACAGAGGACGATATTAATAAAGCTATCCGGAAAATTAAACGCAACAAAGCAATTGGATCTGATGGAATCCTCTCCTATGTTTTAAAGGGCAGTGGTGAGTATCTAATTTTACCACTTAAATTTCTTTTTAATTTCATTATTAGGACTACTGTTTTTCCAAACCAATGGAAACTAAGAAAGTAAAGTGATTCACACACATAAGAGCGGAGCAAGCGAAAATATTAAAAATTATCGGCCAACTATTGTAAGTGCTGTCTCAAAAATTTTTGAAATTGTTGTATATACAATGCTATACGATGAAGTATCGGCAAAAGTTTCTCCATATCATGGGTTTCTACCAAAAAAATCACCTTGACCAATCTGGCTAACGTTGCGCAATATATTCATCAAGCGATAAATGAAAAGGCACAAGTTGATGTTATTTTTACTGACCTAGAAAAAGCTTTTGACAAAATTAGGCACAGTATAATAATAGATGGTCTTAAAAATATGGATGTCTCGCCATTTTTAATTAAATTAATGTCATATCTGGCCAGCAACAAAGGCAAAATATATCAATATGTCGAAATTAAAGGGTGCAAATCTGAAATTTATGCAAGTTCATCAGGAGTTCCTCAAGGTCCAAACCTTGGGCCATTGCTTTTTTTTTGTTGCATTTAACGAAATTCTAACAAGAATAAAAAATGTACAATCATTGGCATTTGATGATGATTATAAATTATTTTTTAGAATTGGATGATTGTAAAATACTTTAAAATGAGTTTCATAAGATTGTAGATTGGTCAAGTGATAATAGCTTTAACTTAAATTTGGATAAACGTTCTTGTATATCTTTTACCCGTAAAAAAAATACTATTGCTTTTAAATATTCACTAGATAGTATAAATATTAAACGTGTGAACTGTCATATTACAAAAAATAAAGAGCGGTCAAAAAGCTTCTGGCCTTATAGTTCGGAATACAAAGTCTTTTAGTACTGATGTTAGTCTCATACTTTTTGATAGTTTAGTGTTGCCAATAATAGAATAAGGTAGTGTAATATGGTCTCCACAGTATCAAATTTGGATAAGTGCTATTGAAAGTACAACGTAGAATTTTAAAATGTACGTTTAGTAGAAAGTTTGGTTTTTACCCCCACGTGGCTGTAAAAATGCTTTTTTACTTCAAGTGTTTAAATATCCCTCTGCACAATGTTTAAAATATCCCTCTGCACAATGTTTAAAATCCTGAAAAACGATACTCATTGTCCAGAAATATTGAATCAGCTCCCTTTTTTCTTTAACAGATTGAATTCTAGAAGTAAAAGTGTGTTTTACTTAGCTTATCCAAGGACTAACCTTTTGGATACATTGGTAATGTCACATTAAAGGCATTTAAGAAGATATTGGATAAGAAACTTCGTGAGGATTAGTGATAAGTGTTGAATCTCGTGTGCGGTTGCCAGATGGCTACTGCCCCAATAGAACATAAAGGTTACTTCGGTATGATTCGGTGGTGCACTCCTAACCAAAACAATAAGTGTGATTAATGTGTTCTATATGTACCTACTTTTTTGTGTATTTTAGCTGTGTATCCGTAATGGGCATAATGCTGTTGATACATTGAAGAATAAATAAATAAATAAAAATTGATCGCTCTGTACATTCATTAATATAGTTCTTACCTAAAACTAAACTTTTTGCTAAAATTAAATGCGTTGGATGTACAGGTCATTAGATTCAGGTCTGAAACTTCAACAGAATCTGTTAAAACTTTTTCTTGGGGCACCACTTCGATAACTGCCTCTTGTAATACTTCGGGCTTCATGCATTTCATCGAAAACCCATAAATGTCGTCCCAAAAATTTACTAGAGCGTTGTATCTATCTAAATTAAAAGAACAAGGCTTAAGTAGAGGCTCAAGATATAATTCACTGCTTCCCCAGTTTTTCTAGACCAATCCAGTTTTACATGTAAAAAGGATATCTAGAGAGAGATGTACATATCTCTCTTTGTTTGCTTTCTTACCGTTTTTAAAGACCTAACGGACCCCCTCCCTCTTAACAAAACAGCTAAAAAATATTTCGTCGAATTTACAGACAGCATAGATATTCAATATCTGAAACTAAACTTTCAGATGCCAACATAATTGTTAATACACAACCCTTACGAAAAAATGTCGAATCCGTAAGACAGACCTTGATATTCCCAAGTATTTTTTGACGTACAATCTGAATCCGGGGTCAAAGAAGTCCCTAGACGCCTGGAATTTTCCCCAGTAAGTTAATTTATATGAAATTGATAAAAATAAATGAATCCATGACGGATCTGATACCTTCTTAGCCCATTAGCACACTCCAAGTGAATTCCAAGTTATACGAGGTGTGGCAATTAAATTTTAAGACTGGCCCCCGTACTAACAGGTTTTAAATCTCCGCGCCTCGGGCGGTTGGAGTTATTCACCTTGATGTGCGTTCTACTACCGCGCGCAATCTTGTCCTCTTTCCTCTGCTAATTTGGCTTACCCAGTGGTTTCAAGCGGATCGTACATAGCTCATTTGCCAAAATTACGACAAACGAAAAAATTGAGCAACGTATTAATTTAAAGTAAAACTCAAAAAAACGGCCACTGAATGCTTTCGAATGCCAAAGGATGTCTACGGGGAGCAGTGTATGTCTCGTGCAATGATTTTTATGTGGCATAAAAGCTTTTTCGAGTGGTTAAGAAGTTAAAGACGATAAACGAGAAGGGCGCTCCAACACATCCAAAACAGCGATAATTGCTCATTGTTTTCCTTTTCGATATTAGGGGTGTTATCCTTATTGAATCGGCGCGTGAGGGTCAAACAGTTAACCAACATTTATATTTGAAAGTGTGAAGCTGCGCCAGGGTTTCGTGAAAACCGAGCGAATATTTTTCTAAGTTACCCCGGGTGCAGTTACAAAATCTTTACCATCTTTTTAGCGTAAGCGTTTTAGCGTATATTGTTTTGTTTACAACCGTTTTATATTGATAAAAATTAAACACTTTCTTTAAAGCAGGTTATTATATATTGATAAATAAAATATAGTACATATTCCAAAGTATTGCATGTCGTTATTTTGATTCAAGTCACACAAAAGTTAAAACTCTAACATTAAATTCATATTTTTCAATAAACTCTTTTTGACCATAGTCTATCAGTTAACATATTAGCAAAACGCTCTTGTGAGCAAAAGTTTGTATGGTAAAACAAAATGATTCAAAGTCAATTTTCATAGTCCACGAATTTTAAGCAACAACCGATAGATTAAAGTTCAAAATAAATCTCTCACCATAATTACAGCCAGAATGTCACCACTAATATTTAACACTACTTAGTTTTTTTGTTTTGTGGCATTACAGTTACCTTTGGCACATTTAGTCACTTTTATTATTTATTTACTTATTTTCACTTTTTGGTTTGGATTCAAAAAGCATAACTTATTACGAATGATATTACGTTTTTACTGATTTGAACTGATCTTAACAGAGATCATGACTCCGATTATAATTAATACTCCGATTAATTTTAAATATTACAACAGATCTACTCCGATTGATCTATTTCGATTGATCTACTCCGATTGATCTACTCCGATTGATCTCCTTTGCTATCCAGATCGCGCTTTTATAACAAGTCTTAAAGTGGGGAACAACATCAAGATTTCCTGCCTCGTGATTTTCTGTTTCTAACACCATTTAAGGTCATACAAAGTATCAAAGTTTGGCCTAGTGGGATTAACCTTGCGGTCTGCCTGCGTTTATTTTTAGCAATGCGCAAAGCCATGCAAACACTCAAGATTTTGCCTTGTTTGGCTGTTCTAATTAAAATTAGGTAGCGTTGGCGCCGTTTTTGTCTCGAGGCTTTAGAACCTTGATTTGGCGGATATTTCATCATCGAACAGAGTTGATAAAAAGGCTAGGATCTATTCTTTTATTATTTAATTTAAGCTCACAGTCTCCACTAAGTTGTTGTTAAGTATTAGTCAGTGGTTATAGTCAAAGGGTAAGTGATGTGATGGGTTGAATACAATAACGTGAGTTACTTTAATTTAATATCGTACAATAGTGAGTGTTAAAAATAAATGAATTTTCTTTACGGTTCAACCTCTAACAGAGTAAAATTATTAATTAAGTTGCCATTGTAGATTTTTAAAATTAAGCTGTTAGCTGACCCCTACAAAAGTACTGATGTAGCTAAGGGAACGACCAAGGAAAAAACGTCCAGATTTGTGGAAGAACAACGCGTGGCTGCTGTACCAGGACAATGCACGGGCCCACAATGCCCTATCCATTAATCACTTTTTAGCTAATAAGAAGATCCCCGTCGTTAACCACCCACCATATTCACCAGACTTGGCCCCTTGCGATTTCTACCTGTTTCCGAAAGTGAAGAAATTGTTAAAAGGAACCCGTTTTAAAATATTAGAACATGTCAAGGAAAACGCGACAAGACTTCTTAACAGCCTATCTTCTGATGATTTCCAAAATTGCTTCCATTGGAAAAAAACGCATGCAAATAAAGTAGATTTTTTACATCAGTCTTATAATTTTATTGTCACACCTCATATCAGCCTTGAAAACAGTTTTTGTAAATATCTCAGGAACGAAAGCTTCTCCGACGTTTTTGGCTACCACAAATTATTGAAAAAAATGTGTTCTATTATATTCTGGAAACGGCATATTTTGAAAAAGAATATATAAAAGTTTTATAGTCTATTAAAAGCCTTTAAACCCATATGACAGATGTGGTCAAATGTCATTCTGTAACTCAAAATTTCACATTAACTTTCTTAGATTAAATGGGCCATTATGTAGATTATTTCGTTTTCAAATCCGCCTTTTCTTTCTGATTTGAAATATGTATAACTCACAAACTTCATATTATTTGGTTTACCCATCAACGTATTTTCTTTTTACCATGTAGGAGTATCACAAATTAAAATGCGCTCTCTCTTAGAAAATATTTATCGAACTATAGACATATTATACAATTTTAAAATCAGAAAAAAAAAGCGGATTCAAAAATAAAATAATATATTAGGTGTTTCAATTAATATAAAAAAGTTAGTGTCAAACTTTGACATATATATATGACATAATAACCTTTGACACCTGTCATATGGGAGGCTTATGAAAATATATAAAACATTTTTTTATATCATCAATAATAAAGGCGAGAACCGGGGGTTCAAAATAAGGTGAATCACCCTGTACATCGATGGAAAGAAAATTTTGTCTTTTCAAAAAATCTCCTGAGGATTTTTTGACAAGGTAACAGTTTTCGAATTATTAGCAAAAAACTATCAAAAAACTCGTTTAAGGGAGGGCAACCGAACCGAACCAAGCCCCCCTGCCAGGGTTGGGAGGTGATTCCCCTTCGTCATATGTTTGAGGGAGTCTCATACCAAGTGTGTTGCTTCTCTCATTAAATGCGATATACTGCTCAAATCTCACATGTAGGGCCTGAACTATTAGCCATTAACTGAGATAAAGCTATGCAATGATTAACAACGTAATTTAATATTTTTCATAGTTGTAAAATTCTTTTAAATTCCATTTGGGGCAAACACTACTTTTCTGGAAAAAAAATCTTACCAATATCGCTAACTCCACATAAACTGATAGTACATCTATTTGGCAAAACTACTCCTTCTGGTTTCAAATATGTATCTCTAGCATATACAAAACTATCTAACATTCCTTCAAACAGCAAAAAGTAACCCATCCACTCGCTCACGATAATGTCAACTTTTTCTACCGGTAAATTTGTTTTTTCTAGCTGACCTTTGATTAGATGAACGATGTCTTCCAATTTATTTTCCCTAAAAATAATCCTCATATACAGGGTGTCTCGAATAAAAGCAACTACATGGGAATTTCGAAAACGGTAAGAGATACGAGTTTGTTTAAATGAGAAAAAAGTTGCGTTATTCAAGCCCAATCACATGCCGTATCAAAATTAAAAATATCTACAAAGGTTTTTAAAATATCCAGCAAAAACTAAAAATTGTGTTTTTTAAAAATTTAAAATATCGCCGCCATCTTGCAAACAAATTTAATGAAATTTGGTAGTTTTGTATAAGCAACTACGCCCAATTAAATGACGTTAACAATTTTTTTCTAGGCCTTCTAGTTTTTTTGAAACCATAACCAACTTTGTTATTTCTTATGACCGCCATATTGAATTTATATTTTAATAAATACATAAAAGGAGCTTTTCAACCGTGTATAATAAGCCTATCTTTGGATGGTGGAAATGTGAATTTATTAAAAAAATAGTTTTTGACTTAATTGACTGAGAAACAAATGACGTAGTTGTGTTTGTTGTCATACCTACGTAACTACCTTTCAAAACTTTTCCATTTATTTGATTTATATGCAAATCTTTAAGGCCCTTATTTTTTAATTTTTCTCTGGCTAAGAAATAATACAATTTCTTAAAAATCTATCTTTTATTTTTGAAACAAAAGTTTGCATTTATTATTTAATTTAAAATAAAACTAAAAACCGACAACAAAGCATTGAATTAAATAAGCAAATGTTCCACCGTTGTTATTCATGCAAATCCTGCATGTCGTCTTTCTGGATATCTCTTCCAGCATTCTTATTACACAAAATATAACATTCATACATATCTACTTTCTACCAATTTTGAAACCTTTCCATGTTAAATTTGATTGAAAAAAATTATAAGTAATTTAGAAACTTTAAAGCTCCAAACTATTAAATTTAAACAACTAATATTTGTAACAATATCACCTGTCTATTTCGGGATGCAACTTGCCATGTCCCTACATAGCATAGGGCGGTTTACTTCGCAACATCAGGCAGACTGATTGTCAGAACGAACACATTTACACATTATGTTGTTGGGTCCTTTTTCACTACATTTAAATAGTGTACAATACTTCCTACTGGGCAAAGTACACGACCGAACACTTGGCCAACAGTCGTGATCGGATTGTGCGTCTATCTTAGATAGAATTGTCTATTTTATATGATGGTTTCTAGGATACGTTCGTTCACGTCAATATGTGCGGCTGACGTGATGATACCAAAATGACATACTCGCGATACGACGATGCGAGTTAGGCGGCCACCAATACATCACAAATAGTAAATCTTTAGTCGTTACAAAATTATATTAAATGGTACTTTTGGAAATAGATCGCCCTATGCTTTGTTTAGTGCTTGGGGGTTTTCACTCATGTACGATGCCACTGACTAAAGTCGCATTTTTTTATAGTTTTATGAACAATTTTTCTCAATTTTATTACTTTTTATGACCTTTTTTTGGAAAATTTAACTTTTTGTGACATTTTTAACTAAAATTTTAATAATTTTATGACTTAAGCTATTCAAAAATTTATGACTTTAACTTATCAAGTTAAGAGCCCGAGCATTTTGCTTTTATTTCAAATGTATGATACCAGTTTAAACCCAGCAATTTTCCCAGATTTTTTATTCTTCCTTAAAATTTCATGACCATAGTGTTACATTTCATGACTTTTTATGAATTAGTTACGTAAAATTTTACAACCTTTTACATAATTATGACCACTTCAAATTTTATAAATTTTTATGATTTGATGACGGCACCCTATTGATCATATGATTTTACGCTCTGTATTATTAGCAACATTTGCAATTGGCAAAATCACACATATATCACTCAAAAAAGGGTATTAAATATTTACCTAACAATATCCATAGCTTTATACACAACCTCAGACTGGTCAATACCATAAACCTTATCAGCGCCAGCCCTAGCAAAGAACATCGATAAAATTCCTGTACCACAACCAAGATCAAGTACAGTTTTGTTTTTAAATGTGTTTGAGTTGTTTAAGATTGCGTCTCTGTAGCTAGTGGTGCGAACTTTGTCCTAAAAACGGTAACATACAACAACCTTTATATAAAAAAAAGTCAGTTTGCATTACTGTAGTCAAGCAAGCCACGCTGAGGATGGAAATTTTTCCGAAACACCGGTGGCCTTACCCCTTTGAAGTTGCCCTTTATACGTTGTTATGAACCGAACCATTTACTTAAAAAGAAGAATGTAAGGACATAAATAAAACATCGACAGAAATGGAAATTGGCGATAGCATCAATTTAGTAAACAATCAAGATGTTAATACAGAAAAAGTTTCTGTCCGAAATTAAAAACAAAAGCGTAGGAGAGTATGTTTTACAAACCTTAACATAAGTATCAAACAAGTTTCGTGGCTAATCGGGCAAAAAGGAGTTTTTTGTTTCCCTCATATTTTTCCGTGGGTAGCCTGAAAGCTTTACCTCACGGGGGTCCAAGATCTAATGGACACCTAATAAGTATTGACAGTTAACCGTTTCGTCCTTATGGGACTCCTCAGAACGCTGCTGGTCAATGTGACAAATCTTGCGAAGTTAATCAGACGGTTTTGTCTCTAATTAAATATAATTAGTGAGAAAACTATAGCCAGAAGCGCCATCTACCGAGATACGAGAGAAACAAAAAACCAAAAGCAGGCGAAACACTGCTATACAATATCGATCAATGAAAAGATCGAATGCAAATAAAAGAAAACAACTATAGTCCGTGACCTACGACAGCTCTTTGTCTTTTAGGCCGGATCAACACATATTGCATTTTTTCCGTCATCAAGACAGTGAGCGTCAATCAACGGAATTTTTAAGCCAAATATTACTAACAAACGTGGAATTTCGTACCCGTGAATTTAAAAATCAAACAAGTTTCGTGGATAATCGGGCAAAAAGGAGTTTCTTGTTTCCCTCATATTTTTCCGTGGGTAGCCTGAAAGCTTAACCTCACGGGGGTCCAAGATCTAATGGACACCTAATAAGTGTTGACAGTTAACCGTTTCGTCCTTATGGGACTCCTCAGAACACTGCTGCTCAATGTGACAAATCTTGCGAAGTTAATCAGACGGTTTTGTCTCTATATATCTAAATATAATTAGTGAGAAAACTATAGCAAGAAGCGCCATCTACCGAGATACGAGAGAAACAAAAAACCAAAAGCAGGCGAAACACTGCTATACAATATCGATCAATGAAAAGATCGAATGCAAATAAAAGAAAACAACTATAGTCCGTGACCTACGACAGCTCTTTGTCTTTCAGGCCGGATCAACACATATTGCATTTTTTCCGTCATCAAGACAGTGAGCGTCAATCAACGGAATTTTTAAGCCAAATATTACTAACAAACGTGGAATTTCGTACCCGTGAATTTAAAAATCAAACAAGTTTCGTGGATAATCGGGCAAAAAGGAGTTTCTTGTTTCCCTCATATTTTTCCGTGGGTAGCCTGAAAGCTTAACCTCACGGGGGTCCAAGATCTAATGGACACCTAATAAGTGTTGACAGTTAACCGTTTCGTCCTTATGGGACTCCTCAGAACACTGCTGGTCAATGTGACAAATCTTGCGAAGTTAATCAGACGGTTTTGTCTCTAATTAAATATAATTAGTGAGAAAACTATAGCAAGAAGCGCCATCTACCGAGATACGAGAGAAACAAAAAACCAAAAGCAGGCGAAACACTGCTATACAGTATCGATCAATGAAAAGATCGAATGCCAATAAAAGAAAACAACTATAGTCCGTGACCTACGACAGCTCTTTGTCTTTCAGGCCGGATCAACACATATTGCATTTTTTCCGTCATCAAGACAGTGAGCGTCAATCAACGGAATTTTTAAGCCAAATATTACTAACAAACGTGGAATTTCGTACCCGTGAATTTAAAAATCAAACAAGTTTCGTGGCTAATCGGGCAAAAAGGAGTTTCTTGTTTCCCTCATATTTTTCCGTGGGTAGCCTGAAAGCTTAACCTCACGGGGGTCCAAGATCTAATGGACACCTAATAAGTGTTGACAGTTAACCGTTTCGTCCTTATGGGACTCCTCAGAACACTGCTGGTCAATGTGACAAATCTTGCGAAGTTAATCAGACGGTTTTGTCTCTAATTAAATATAATTAGTGAGAAAACTATAGCAAGAAGCGCCATCTACCGAGATACGAGAGAAACAAAAAACCAAAAGCAGGCGAAACACTGCTATACAGTATCGATCAATGAAAAGATCGAATGCAAATAAAAGAAAACAACTATAGTCCGTGACCTACGACAGCTCTTTGTCTTTCAGGCCGGATCAACACATATTGCATTTTTTCCGTCATCAAGACAGTGAGCGTCAATCAACGGAATTTTTAAGCCAAATATTACTAACAAACGTGGGATTTCGTACCCGTGAATTTAAAAATCAAACAAGTTTCGTGGCTAATCGGGTAAAAAGGAGTTTCTTGTTTCCCTCATATTTTTCCGTGGGTAGCCTGAAAGCTTAACCTCACGGGGGTCCAAGATCTAATGGACACCTAATAAGTGTTGACAGTTAACCGTTTCGTCCTTATGGGACTCCTCAGAACACTGCTGGTCAATGTGACAAATCTTGGGAAGTTAATCAGACGGTTTTGTCTCTAATTAAATATAATTAGTGAGAAAACTATAGCAAGAAGCGCCATCGGTTTTTGATTCAGGAAAAATCACATTTTTTATTAAGCAATAACATGAAAAAATTCTAAATTCTATGCAAAAATAGTGGTTAAAATCTTATTAGAATTTTTAAAACTTAGGTATTCTTTAATAAAGTAAATACAGATAAAAACCGAAAAAAGTTTTTGTGGCTAATCAGGTTTTGTTTTTCTCATATTTATCTGTGGGAATTTTGAAATCTTATCCTCACAGAGGTCAAAGATTTAATGGACACCTAATAATAGTTGACAGTTAATTATTTCATCTTTACTTGACTCCTCAGAACACTGCTTGGTCAATGTGACACACTTGCAAATTTAATCAGACACCTCAAGGTAAAAACACTTAAAGAATGCTTTTTTAAATATTCTAAAAATCTAAGAACCAATAAGTTACAAAAAACGATGCCGGGTAGAGATTAAACTACTACAACAGATGGTAGTAGTAGTAGCAGTAGTGCGAAGACCATTTTTTTTTTCTAGCGACTAGGCACACGGCGCGCCCTTTTCGCAAACCCCGATTTGTCCGTAAACCATATATCAAACTGATGTACGTGTCCCTTAGGATGCAAGTTTTCCATCTCTAAGAGGACTTAATTTTCCTGGCACCTCTTTGTCGAGGGCAGGGATCTTTATACTGCGTAGCAGGTAAACACAGTGGACCCACGCTTCTTCCTGTCGTGGTCATCGTGAGTTGACTGTAGGATATTTATGCTGGTGCCATCCTGGTACCGACTGAATAGCAATTATAGCAGGCTCCTGGGTTATTACTCCTGGTTCCTCGGCTGGCTGCGTGTCGGCTCCTGGACTACACCTGCGTATATTCTTAATATTCAAGGCCAACTTATATTTTGCGTGCATCGCATCGCATGCTAATTCGATGACGTCTGTTGAACGCTGAAAAGGAAGTGGACTACAGGGCGATGAACTTTTTTTTTGCATCGTTGTTCGAGACGCGAACCTGGTACCTTCTGCATGTGAAGCCGACGACCATACCACGGCACAATCCTGCACCTACAACAGATAGTATATTTACTTACATTTAGCATCTCGTGATGTATTCCGAAGTGACTATATGAACCGAAATAGTCACTAGTATCGCTCCCCTCAACGTCACATGCGGTGGGAGCCTTCATTGGCTCTCCCGCAGAGCTACCAACCACTGTCCGCACAACTTGGCGCATTTTGGTCAAATCATTGACATAACTTTCGATGAGCATATCTCTTTGCTTAAGCTAAAATAGATTTAGGATTTAAAAAAGTTATTAAAATTTTAATAAAATACCTACAGGGTGTATAATTTAAAACCAACGGCCATCAAAAATGTAGCAAGAGTAACATTACAGTCATTTGGGGTAACTTTGAGCCATAGGGGGAAACTTTGAGCCATAGGGGGTAACTTTGAGCAATAGCGTTTAGCTATGCGCCAAATTTAATTTACATTTTTGTTTTTATTTATGATAAAAATACTCTGCCAATATATGGGCCCCTAAGCTCACACTAGGTACTATAGTAATAGTGTACGTGTGAGCTAATATAACTAAAAACTGAAATATATTTTATTCAACTCCAGATTAAATTACCTTTTGTTTGATACCACACAAGCCATGTTTTGACATAAACTCAAATTTTTGAAATATACCCCCACCCTTAAAAAAAACATAAACTAAAATGTATTTTGTTAAACTCCGGACTCAATTACCTTTCGTTTGATATAACACACGCCATATTTTTACTTAAACTCTAATTTTTGAAATATACCCCCACCCTTTTTTAAAAATAAATTAAAATGTATTTTGTTTAACTCCAGACTCAAATACCTTTCGTTTGATATCACACACGCCATATTTTCACATAAACTCTAATTTTTGAAATCTACCCCCACCCTTTTATTTGGTTTCTGTTCGGTGGATTTTGTTCATTTTTAAATGGGACCATTTCGACCCAAGACCCAGTCTAGGTACCAAATTTCATTAAAATCGGCCAGGCGGTTTTTGAGTTATGTGCGTTGGTCGTTACAGACATACAGACAGACAGACAGACAGACAGACAGACAGACAGACAGACAGACGGCGCAACAAAAAAGTTTCAAAATCATCTGAAACGCAAAGATATATAAAATTTTTTGAAATCGGAGCAACTTTTTTTTTCTCGAAAAAATTAGGATCACCATAGCTCACACTACTATAGTATAGTATATGTGTGAGCTAAAACTATTGGTTGATTCTTTCATTTAAGCAGATTTCAGCAGTGAATTAAATTCAGCGCTAGACTACATGACTCAAAGGCAATTGACTGTACTGAAAATAAAATTACATTTTTTCCTATTCTTCTTCTTGTTCATTCAAGAATGATTTTTCCAGAAATTAAAAATATATCCCGTTTCTAGATTTATTTTGAGGGTTGCTAACCCCCTATGAGGAATAGATAGTCAAATTTTGTAATAAAATGCTGACAAATAGTGGAGTGAAAAAGCAAAGCAAAACAAACTCGGGTTCTCATTTTTTTGAAAAAAAAAACCCTTTGGACTATGTGCACACTATGTGCCAGATATCCACCATAGAAATTCGTATCCTACATTTTTTTCCTAAAATTTTGGTGTCATCACCGAATATTGTATCACAAAATTAAATAGGAAAGCTACAGCTGAAAACGGCATTTTCCAAATCTGACTAAAGTGTGTATTTTTTAGCACTTTTAGCTCACACATATACTATACTATAGTAGTGTGAGCTATGGTGATCCTAATTTTTTCGAGAAAAAAAAAGTTGCTCCGATTTCAAAAATTTTTATATATCTTTGCGTTTCAGATGATTTTAAAACTTTTTTGTTGCGCCGTCTGTCTGTCTGTCTGTCTGTCTGTCTGTCTGTATGTCTGTCTGTCTGTCTGTCTGTCTGTCTGTCTGTCTGTCTGTCTGTGTGTCTGTCTGTAACGACCAACGCGCATAACTCAAAAACCGCTTGCCCGATTTTAATGAAATTTGGTACCCAGGCTGGGTTTTGGGTCGAGATGGTCCCATTTAAAAATGAACAAAATCCACCGAACACAAGCCAAATAAAAGGGTGGGGGTAGATTTCAAAAATTAGAGTTTATGAAAAAATATGGCGTGTGTGATATCAAACGAAAGGTAGTTGAGTCTGGAGTTAAACAAAATACATTTTAGTTTATTTAAAAAAAAAGGGGGGGGGGGTAAATTCCAAAAATTAGTGTTTAAGTGGAAATATGGCGTGTGTGATATCAAACGAAAGGTAATTGAGTCTGGAGTTAAACAAAATACATTTTAGTTTAAAAAAAAGGGTGGGGGTAGATTTGAAAAATTAGGGTTTAAGTCAAAACACAGCTTGTGTGGTATCAAACGAAAGGTAATTGAGTCTGGAGTTCAATAAAACATACTTCAGTTTTTAGTTATATTAGCTTTCACGTAGATACACTATAACTATAGTACCCAGTGTGAGCTTAGGTGCCCATAGATTGGCAGAGTATTTTAGCTCACACTACTACTATACTATAGTAGTGTGAGCTTTGGTGATCCTAATTTTTTCGAGAAAAAAAAAGTTGCTCCGATTTCAAAATTTTTTATATATCTTTGCGTTTCAGATGATTTTGAAACTTTTTTGTTGCGCCGTCTGTCTGTCTGTCTGTCTGTCTGTCTGTCTGTCTGTATGTCTGTCTGTCTGTCTGTCTGTCTGTCTGTCTGTCTGTCTGTGTGTCTGTATGTCTGTCTGTAACGACCAACGCGCATAACTCAAAAACGGCTTGCTCGATTTTAATGAAATTTGGTACCCAGGCTGGGTTTTGGGTCGAGATGGTCCCATTTAAAAATGAAGCGAATCCACCGAACACAAGCCAAATAAAAGGGTGGGGGTAAATTTCAAAAATTAGAGTTTATGTAAAAATATAGCGTGTGTGATATCAAACGAAAGGTAATTGAGTCTGGAGTTAAACAAAATACATTTTAGTTTATTTAAAAAAAAAGGGTGGGGGTAAATTTCAAAAATTAGTGTTTAAGTGGAAATATGGCGTGTGTGATATCAAACGAAAGGTAATTGAGTCTGGAGTTAAACAAAATACATTTTAGTTTTTAAAAAAAGGGTGGGGGTAGATTTGAAAAATTAGAGTTTAAGTCAAAACATGGCTTGTGTGGTATCAAACGAAAGGTAATTGAGTCTGGAGTTCAATAAAATTTACTTCAGTTTTTAGTTATATTAGCTTTCACGTAGATACACTATAACTATAGTATCCAGTGTGAGCTTAGGTGCCCATAGATTGGCAGAGTATTTTAATTGTAGACTTTTTTAAAGATAGTTTAAGAATTTAAAAAAAGTGAAAATGCAAATATATACCTCGATCCAGTATTTTAGCCTGTAAAAATTTTGCACAATTATCGCAAAATCTTTAAAACCTAAAAACTAATCTTAATAAATGGATCTATGACGGATCTGATACCTTCCTAGCTAGCCTATTAGCAGACGTTTTGTAAATATCTCAGAAACTAAAGAATTAATGGATTTTGACCAGAATTTAATCAGCTCGTAAGAGTGTCGAACACTACCCAAGAAACAATTATATGACTTACAACCTAATGTGACCTGAACCGACGTCGGATTTAGTGGAATTTTAAATTGCAAGATTGATTATGCGTTAAGCGACGTCGCATTCATATCAAAACCGACGTTATCAAATATACGTCCGTTTTTTTAACGATCTCGCGACGTCAAATAATGCAACGCAATATACCATTAATTTCCCAACGTCGGTCTTACGTTCGTTTGTTCGACGTACAAAAACTCTGACCAGCCCAACGACCAACAGACGTCGGCGTCGGGTACGTCCGGTGAAGACCCTAACCTCAGACCTAAACTAGCGTTTAAGCCGATCACACACAAAAAAACATAACGCGTAAGAAGTTCAACCTTATGGACTTTTCTTACGTAAATCCAATATGGCCGCTGCTATTCGATCGCTGATTGGTGAAAGCCCGCTATGCGCCATGCTACGGATTACGTAAATTGTGTGTGTGAAGGCCTTTAGTTTGGTTGGTGTATTTTCCGTAACTTTTACTTGACCTATTCCACGTCCGTTCATATGGCCTACGCGTCACATGTACAGCCTACTGTCATTTATAGACGCCCATAACCTAACAACAAGTGCATTTCGTCATTTGTTTGGTCAAGAGATATTTTGGTCAGGACGGCTACGTTTCAGAACATGATGCAGTTTTATATCTTTTTTGGATTTTGGAAACCATAATACCCCATCCTCTTTCCACACGTGGGGTATGGGTTTTATTTCCCTTAGATTTTTGATATTAAGACAAACATTTTTAAAAAATAAAAAAAAACAATGATTTCGGTGGGTAGTTAGCTTTCGGACCGTGGGCTTTACCTATTGTAGTACAAAAAGAGCGGACGTTGAGTTCCAATCCCTTGGAAGGCCGACGCAAAATCATGCGGGGCGAACGTCCGAATTTAATGGGACGAAATACGTTTGCCGGACGTCGGACTTCGACTCTTTGGTTATATTTCACAACCAAAAGTGGAGACCCGGTCCGAATTGGTATATTATTAGTTCACATTAAGTCAGACACTAAAAAGGTTAGCGTCTGTCGGCCATTATAAAATATTTTTTCTTTTTTCTAATTTTAAGTAGAAATGAAAGAATAATTGTAAAATTATTAACAAATTTGAGTTTAGTGAGGCAGCAAAATATTTTTTTCACAAAAATAAAAAAAATAATAAAAATTAGATCTATTTAACAAATATATATTTTAGTAAATCTTGCATATTTCAGGAGCGCTTGCTTTTTTTGAAAGTATTTTAATCACATTTATCAATAAACATGCCTTCGTTGTAAAATTTTTGTTGGATTCCTGCTTTAAAATATAAATTATTAATATTGTAATACCCCCTTTCATGCATGACTATAATTGTCATTTGTAAAATGCACCCATTTTTATGAGACTTATTATAATAAGTGTAAAATATTTACTTATCAGGTATAATTTTAGTTACTCGACAGGAATTTTTTTTAGCAAAAACTATATGTATTCTAGGCAATGGAAACGAAACCAAACGCAACTTACTTGTTTGCGACTAAATTTAAGTGACGGAAATCCAACGTACAATTACGTTGTTAATTGTTAAACTCTATTACCTATAAGGTCAGATGCTGACGTCGTAGCGACCCGAATTTGTATTCCCCATTTAGGTGCAAACGAGGGTCGTCAGGCGGTCGAAACGACGTCGGCACCCGACGTCGCGTTTATCGCAAGCAACATATGGGTAACATAATATGACGTCCAAATGCTGCTTGGGTATTTTACCTGAAAATTTTATGAATATTGGTTCAACAGTTTAGGAGCTATCGTGTTACAGACAGAAATAATATACACACACATGCACACACAGATATTGCTAAGACAAAATACACCCAAACAACACATTTTCGGCGTTATCTAATATAAATAATTCGTCGAAACTAATACCTTCTCTAGCCATTGCTACGCGGGCTAAGAAGGTGAAAATTAATTAGACTGTTACTGTTAAATTTCGTTCTTTAGATATTTTTCTGAAATTTGGTATTGGTACTTTATAATTATGAAGATTTTTTTTATGTAAAAAATGTTTTTTATTATTTTGACAGTGGCGTTCGTGCGAAAATTGCTCTCGGTATTTTTGAAGCAAATAATGGTACGCCATTGCTTTTTTAATAAAAACTATTTTTACTTAAATTTTTTCTTTGACATTTAATAAAAAAATAAATTAATTCATTTAAATCTCGCTAGACCCGAGGGGGAACTCGCGGGTGGTAATCACAGTACATTTTTTTGGGAATCACATAAGAATCATATGGGAATCACCTGGGAATCACTGGTAATCACCTGGGAATCACTGGGAATCATTGGCATTTTAAGGTTATGAACACATATTGTATTTACTGCTACAATCTATTCTAGCGGTGCGTAGTTTTCAGAGTTTGTGCCTAAATCTTAAAATATTTGGTGAACGGTAAGTAATGGAACATATTATACATTAAACGAACTAAATTAGAAGATAAAATAAAAAGAAAAATATAATTTCCGACCATTTCATGCCAAAATTCAATTTAATGTAGGTATCCGTCAGCAGCCTTGTGAGAAAAGGAAACAGACAATACTTTTAATGGCCAACTTAGAAATAAACATAAAATAAGTTTTATTTTAATTGCAATATTGTATATTTTTTAGATTTTTGGTGGTTATCTTCAGGGTCGTATTCATAAACATTTTCAGAATATTCCTGATTATTTTCTGCCTTTTCTGAAATTCTTTAAACTTTTCCAGCGCATTTCAAAACTTTTCCATATATTTCAAGACCTTTACAGATTTTTCCTGGACATTTTCCAAAAAATTTCCAGACTCCTGAACTTTTCCAGAGTTTTCCATATTTTTTGTGAACATTTTCAGACTTTTCTTAACAATTTCAGACTTTTTTTAGGACACTTTCAGACATTTCCAAACTTTTTCTGAGTATTCCATAATTTTCCTTAACACTTCCAGACATTTCCAAACTTTTCCAGAATTTTTCCAATTTTTTGCAGGATATTTCCAGACATTTCCATACTTTTTATAAACTAAACGGACTGAAAATTTCTAATATTTTTCATACTTTTTCTGAACATTTCCACATTTTTCCTGAACATATCCAGAGTTTTTCAGAATATTTTCCAAGTTTTTCAAGATTTTTCCTGAAGATTTCCAGAACATTTCCCAAGTTTTCCTTCTAAATAGTTCCAGGGTTCTCCAGAACATTTTATGAGTTTTCTTAACTTTTTATAAACATTCCCAGACTTTTTCTAAACTTTAGCATAGCCTTCCTGAACATTTCCCGAGTTTTTAGGCTTCTCCTAAACATTTACAGACTTTTTCTAAAATGTTCCAATTTTTTCCTGAACATTTCTGGACTGTTACTGAACTTGTCCAGAGTTTTCCTGAACATTTTCAGAGTTTTCCAAAAAAATTACTGCGTTTCCCCGACTTTTCCTAAACGAGGGGAATTCGCGGGTGGTAATTACTGTACATTTTTCTGGGGATTACATGGGAATCGCTGGGAATCACTGGCAATCACTGGCAATCACCTGGGAATCACTGGTAATCAGCTGGGAATCATTCGGAATACCCTTAAAAATGGAAATCACTGTACGTTTTCTGGGGTAGCGAATTCCCCCTCGGCTAGACCCTTTACGAGAAAAAACAATTTCTTTGAAATATCGAAAGCAATACACAAACGCTACTGGTCAAAATAAAAATAAAAACATGTTATACATCAGAAAATTCCTCTTGATGAATAAAATTTCACAAAAATATCTAGAGATTTTTTCAAAATCATTAACATCCTAAGTCAAACGTTAAGACGTTTAGGATATATAGTTTTCTTCTCAAAATGAACCTAACCTCTTTCAATATTAGCATCTTATTCAATAACACCCTGTATAAATTAATATTATACCCTTAATTAATTAAACCTTTCCCAGGGTTACGGGAGAAGACCACATCGATATAAAAGGCGAAGAGAATGGACCTCGGTACGGTGATAGGTGGCAACCCTTTCCTTTAGGGATAGTATAAAACACAGCTGTTGCCTTACAGTATGGCGTTAGCTCGTCAAATGCTAGAGAAGAAAAACCTTGATTAAAAATCTTGGCCCTCCAAGTAGGGGGTTGAGACATTAGACTGGCTCCCTAATACTTGTAAAACAAAGCAATTAACAAAAAGCCTAAACAATGGTGAAAAGCACGCTGCTGTATGGAATAGAGACTTGTCGCGTAACAGAAAAACACACAAGATCAATGAGAATATCTAGAACAGATCACATAAGAAATGAGATAATAAAAGAAAGAATGGGAATCGAGGGAAGCATAACGGATAACATCACTAAAAGGCAACTGATATGGTACGGCCATGTACAACGGATGAACGACGAAAGATTACCAAAGCAGGTCCTACAATGGCAACCAATAGAGCGCAGAAAAAGAGGGCGTCCTAAACTAGAATGGCAACAGTGAATCCAAAGATCAATGAGAAAAAATCTGACAGAAGATGATTGTCAGGATCGAAGGTGGAGAATAGGCGTCGGACGACGTAGAAAAACATTCTAAACCGACATAATAATAGTATAAATTAATATTACACCCGCAAAAAAAACTTTGTCCCCCCCACGAACCGCGCCGCCGCTGAACCACCTGACTTTTAATAAAGGAAAAAATAAAGACTAAGTTACCTGTAGATTGAGATCATGTATATGTGCTTGGAGCTGAACCAAATTAACATTACTTATTGAAGATTTTCCTTCGATGGCATAATGAGGTGTGGAAGGAGCACTTCCCAAATCATCAAAATCTACAAAATAAAAATTTAATTCAATGTTGTTGATTACTAGAAAAAATTCCTGCACTAAATACAAATAAATTACACTGTGCCACAGAAAAAAATATCCTACAGGAACTGGCACCGGGAATATAATTTACTTCACCCCTAAAACTTACTACCAAGAGGATTCAGCTACGTTAGCTTTTGTTTCCGAGATATTCGGAACTGAAGACCAAAGAGCGGCCGACCCTTTTTTCCCTTGTAACTAGTAAAGTAAGCTTTTCTCGAAAAAAGTGTGGATAGCTTATCTGAAGCCAATATGGATGGATTTGGTCAAGAATCTCCAAATCCAAACATTTCTGTAAAAATATTATTTTTTAAATTGTACATAAAAAGCATCTTCATTTCTTAGACGAATTGCATGATTGATACCTCATTTAAAAGAGAATTCCATTATCTTCCAAACATTTTGTCATAAAAATGTTGTTTTCTGCGATAGAGAAAAAAAAGCAAATGCCGCACTTTCTACTTTTAAAATTTTGTATCTTGGTCATACGAGCTAACTTTGATAAATGCTCTCAGTCGTAGAATCAGAAACTGAACACCAGCAAAAATTTTTATTACATTTTGTCGCAGTGTTATTAAAAATACCACATATTATCACAACACTAGAAACTTGCAAGAAACCCTTATTTCTTCCATCCGTTTGGACTTGTGGGTTCCAACCTTTAAGAGATGGAGGACTACTAAAGCGAAACTACTTGAGGCTCGCGTAATCCGGGTGTATGCAGTATGAGAATATCATAGAACAGGCATAAATAAGAATGGGGCTCAAAACTCTTTTGTCCTCGAGATACAATTTTGACAATTTTAAAAACTTTAAAAAGCGCAGTAAAAATACTTTATTTGGTTAAGTCAAGTATCAGAACAAGATCAATATGATGCCACTCTAAACGCAATATTTTTGGTAATATTTTTAAACTCGAAAGAAGTCTTTATAGTCAAGGCAAAAAATCTGAAAAGGGAGGCATTTCATGTTACTATTTGGCAAATGGTCATTTTCGCCTATTTTAACCTCGCTGAATTCGAATATCTCGGTCGCCTTTTCCGAAATGAGAAATTTTTACTGAGAAAATCCCCCAAAACATGGGTTTTAAAGGTTTTATTTAATTTTTTCGAAAACTAACCGTTAGCTAAAATTGCAAATAATACTTTTATGGAGAACAAAATTCTCGTTCCATCAATGTATTGGTCGATAAGGTTAGGAAAAGGAAAATTTTTAATAAACATGTTTATTATCGGTTTTATAAAATTTTCTCAAAAACTACACTTTTTGGGAAAAATATGTAATATACTTGATTGTAGAAAATGAAACTTTCTTTTAAACGATGTGTTATAATGCATCGAGCATGTCGGAAGGGCTGAATTTCGCCTTTTTCACCTATATTATACTATTGTAAGTTTGATTTCTAAATTTTTTATTATTACATTTAAAACTGCATAAATAAATTTTCAAAACTAATCAGAATAATCAATTTCTGTTAAATATTTTTTCTATTATTTTAAAACTAAGCGCATTAGAAAAAAAATACTTTTTACCTTATTCTATCCCATTGACCTCGTTTTCAATAAAATTTTTCAATATTTTTTTTTTTTGGTAATTTTTTAGTGACCTCAATTTACGGAGACCCCCTGATGAGTTAAAAAATAAATTAATTACCGTAAAGTAACAAGCTTAGTTTTTAAGAAAATTGATTTGTTTGGTGATTTAAAAAAATTACTTTAAATTAAGGACACTACTGAAGCGGTAATTATACCCTGTTATACACCGTTAAAAAGAAGATTTTATTATCCACTCGTAAGACAAAGTATAGAAAAAAAAAGAGCTTCGTCATTAAGAAAATTGAATAAAACATGTGAAAAACATTCGACCTTGTTATACAACATTTAAAAATAAATTTTGACTCAAATAAAATACTCTGCCAATATATGGGCCCCTAAGCTCACACTAGGTACTATAGTTATAGTGTACGTGTGAGCTGATATAACTAAAAACTGAAATATATTTTATTCAACTCCAGACTAAATTACCTTTTGTTTGATACCACACAAGCCATGTTTTGACTTAAACTCAAATTTTTGAAATCCACCCCCACCCTTAAAAAAAAACTAAAATGTATTTTTTTAAACTCCGGACTCAATTACCCTTCGTTTGATATCACACACGCCATATTTTCACTTAAACTCTAATTTTTGAAATATACCCCCACCCTTTTCTTAAAATAAATTAAAATATATTTTGTTTAACTCCAGACTCAATTACCTTTCGTTTAATATCACACACGCCATATTTTCACAAATATTCTAATTTTTGAAATCTACCCCCACCCTTTACTTGGTTTGTGTTCGGTGGATTTTGTTCATTTTTAAATGGGACCATCTCGACCCAAGACCCAGCCTAGGTACCAAATTTCATTAAAATCGGCCGAGCGGTTTTTGAGTTATGCGCGTTGGTCGTTACAGACATGGATACAGACAGACAGACAGACAGACAGACAGACAGACAGACATACAGACAGACAGACAGACAGACAGACAGACAGACAGACATACAGACAGACATACAGACAGACAGACGGCGCAACAAAAAAGTTTCAACATCATCTGAAACGCAAAGATATATAAAAAAATTTGAAATCGGAGCAACTTTTTTTTTCTCGAAAAAATTACGATCACCATAGCTCACACTACTATAGTATAGTATATGTGTGAGCTAATATAACACATTTTTTCCAATGGAGCTTGGTTTTTAGAAAAATCTAATAAATTATAGGAAACACGTGCTCTTTCCTTAAATTACTTTAAATAAAAACGGACGCTGCTGGATCACCCTAACCTCACCGACTTCTACATTGTATTAAAGAATTTTCCCTTAGAAGCTTAGTTTTTGAGAACATTTGAAAAAACCTAAAAATTACAGATTTCGGGGGGCTGAGGGGGGGGGGGGGTTAGCAGCTAATTAAAAAAAACTTATATAAGATATTAAATATATATATATATATATATATATATATATATATATATGTATATATAAAAGATATAAGGTTATATAAGATATTATTTTCTGGTTATACAATTATATATTTTGAATGCATAGCTGTGTCAACTGGGGCTTTTGCAGCGTCAGTTTAAAATTTCGCCTCCATCTTGGCAGCCATCTGGAATATCTGAGCCAGTTTAACATTTCGGTTGGGGGAGGTGGGGGACAACGCGAAGATTCGGATTCAGCGGAGTCGAAATAGGGAGAATCGACCAAAAAGTAATCTAAAATGCTTCGAGAAAGTCAATTTTCTGAAATCTTGGCTTAACTATTGTACTCGGTACTTAACCATATCATAATTTTTTTTTAAATGTAAGTAAGCGAAAATACGAGTTTTAAAAAATTCTCATTTTGACAGAGGATCCCGCCCGGAGCTTATGGGCGGTGGCTTTCGGTTGCCCCATCGTCCTCCGACCTATGGTTTCTAAGATACAGGGGTTCAAAGCTGCAGTTTTTAGCTGTTGTGCATTTTTCACAAAAAACTATTTCCTGTCATTTCTACCTTTTCCGAAAAACGATATTATAGTTTTTCATATATCAAACGTTAGGTCACAAGTGTAGCTTAATATCCAAACTAAAAAATTGGGCCTAACACTTCGTTACATTCAGTGGTGTTCCGAAGAAAAAAATTATTAAAAAATATTTAACCATAAAACGATGCTATACAGAATTAACTTTAAAAAAAACAAACGGTGGAATTTTTTTGTTTTTTCCTATCTTTTCGAAAACTCCCAAAGAAACCAGGTTATTATGTTAAAAATAGGTTGTTCAAGTTTTTCACAAAACGCTGTAAACCTCTATGATTTTTAGGATTTTAATGTTTTTTTTAGAAATGCCAAATACTTTCGCTTTTGTTTTAACGAGAATATTTAAACAAATATAATTATAAGGTTTATGGAATGATTTTTGTTGCTCACAGTACTTTTTTAATCATTTATTTATTCAGTAGCGTGCAATTTACTAAGATAAATGTTTTAAATTCTAAGTTTTTTGACGTTGATTTTTTTCCGACATTAAAAGTAAAATAGAAAAGTTTCAAAATATGATCTGTCAATTTGACATTGGCAGGTTAGTAAAATGAGCTAAAGGTGAGCTCTACCCGAAAAAAAATTATATATAATCTACAAAACGTATTTTCTGGATAATATTATCTTCTCTCAAAGCAACGGCAACGTCTGCTTTCTAACATTATTTTATTTTTCTCGATATCAAGTTTTAAAAAAGTACTTAAAATCAAAAAACTGTTTTTCAAATTAAGTGTTTGAGTGTTGAATATATCGATTAACCTGAAAAACCCATTCTTCAAATTAAACAAAAAATTACCGAAACTTCTTCAAGCTAGAATTTTTCTTTCTTGAATAAAAACCATTATTTCCTCAATTAAAAAGAAATATAATAAGAACTTTAACAAACAAGACATTAATTTTCTTAAATCAAAACAAGTATTTTTCTTTTCTATCTTCTGTGTAATATACTTTCAGTTATGTAGTCATTGGTTTTCGATAAAACCAATGGCAAAAGTTCCATATTTACAGACTGCTATTTAATGCCGCATGAATTGTTTCTGGGTTGTTATAGACACAGGCATCAATCATCAGTTAGTTTGTTGTCAAATCAGTGAGGTCGCGCGTGAAAGATTAGTTTTTTGGACCACCTGGAAGATTGCCAAGGACCACCAGATACATAATATTCCAATACCAACGGTAATTGCCAATGCAGGATGCAAAAATGTCCTGATTGGTTGTTTTCAAACACATACGAGGGTTGCCTTTTAAGTTTTGCATGTACAGCTGGAATAAAACAGTAGATAACTTTTAAAGACTATTGTTTCTCCCAGTATTCTCTACGAAAATTAGTGTCAATCAGTTGTCAAAGCTGTAATTCCACTCGTGTGTTGATACTTATTGTCAAAATTGCATTCTTTAAGGCATCGACTGTTTCCTCTGGCGACTGAAATCTTTGACCACGCAGTCCATTCTTGATTTTCGGAAAAGTATAGAAATCGTTGGGACTTAGGTCGGGACTGTATGGAAGATTGTCCAACAATTCGACGGTTTGTTGGGTTAAAAATTTAGTGGTTTTGTGCTTTGTGCGAACTTGCATTGTCTTGGTGGAGGATGATTCGTCGTTCGTGGTTCGTTTTTCGAAGCTCAGCGATGACTTTCGGCAAACATATGGTGATGTACCAATCGGCAGTAACAGTCCTTTAATCTTGCAGAGGAATTGTTTATATATTGTTTTATTATTATATGACTTTCTTTTGAGACAAATGTCGCGACTATCGTTTTGGATACACTTCGAGAAAGGATGAGTTTTGTTGGCTTTTCTTCATCTTGGAACACCACTACTGACAATGCTGTACATGTTTTTCGAGTTTCCCACCTCAAAGCGGTCTAGAGTTTTCTGATACCAATTGACCCTAGCTCCCTTTTGTGCTTCGGTTAACAGGAAACTAATATTCTATACCCTAATTCTTCATGCAAAATTCTTTGAATTGAGTTCTTTAAAAACCCCAATGAAGCCTCAATCTCGCGATATGACACATGTCGATCTTCCGTGATGAGCACAGCATCGCTGTTTTCCTGGGTGACAGCCGTTTTTGGCGCACCTGGCCTTGGATCGTCGCTAAGCCCAAGAAACATTTATTTGACTTACAACCTAATGAGACCTGCACCGACGTTGGATTTAGTAAAATATTAAGTTGCAAGATTTATTATGCGTTGAGCGACGTCACATTTATATCAAAACCGACGTTATTAAATATACGTCCGTTTTTTTAAAGATCTCGCGACGTCAAATATTGCAGCGCAATATTCCATTGATTTCCCAACGTCGGTCTTACGTTCGTTTGTTCGACGTACAAAAACTCTAACCAGCCCAACGACCAACAGACGTCGGCGTCGGGTACCTCCGGTGAAGACCCTAACCTCAGGCCTAAACTAGCGTTTAGTTTGGTTGGTGTATTTCCCGTAACTTTTACTTGACCTATTCGACGTCCGTTCATATGGCCTACGCGTCACATTTACAGCCTACTGTCATTTATGGACGCCCATAACCTAAGAAAAAGTGCATTTGTTTGGTCAGGACGGCTACATGTCAGGACATGACCCAGTTTTATATCTTTTTTGGATTTTGGAAACCATAATAGCCTATCCTCTTCCCACAGGTGGGGTATCGGTTTTATTTCCCTTAAACAAAAAAATATAAAAAAAAACAATGATTTCGTCACTGCCTGACAGTTGACAGCGCGGTAGTTAGCTTTAGGACCGTGGGCTTTACCTATTGTAGGCAAAAAAGAGCGGACGTTGAATTCTATACCGAGATTTTGGTTAATATGATAGATATAGTTGCGAACCTAGAGTTCCAATCCGTTGGTAGGCCGACGCAAAATCATGCGGGGCGAACGTCCGAATTTAATGGGACGAAATACGTTTGCCAGACGTCGGATTTCGACTCTTTGGTTATCTTTCACAACCAAAAGTGGATACCCGGTCCGAATTGGTATATTGTTAGTTCACATTAAGTCAGACACCGAAATCCGCCATTCTGAAAAGGTTAGCGTCTGTCGGCCATTATAAAATATTTTTTCTTTTTCTAATTTTTTTAAGTAGAAACAAAGGAATAATAGCAAAATTAGTAACAAATTTGAGTTTAGTGAAGCAGCAAAACATTTTTTTTACAAAAATAAAATAATAATAAAAATTAGATCTATTTAAAAAATATGTATATTTTAGTAAATCTTGCATATTTCAGGAGCGCTTGCTTTTTTTGAAAGTATTTTAATCACATTTATCAATAAACATGCCTTCGTTGTAAAATTTTAGTTGGATTCCTGCTTTAAAATATAAATTATTAATATTCTAATACCGGCTTTCATGCATGACTATAATTGTCATTTGTAAAATGCACCCATTTTTATGAGACTTGTTTAATAAGTTTAAAATATTTACTTATCAGGTATAATTTTAGTTACTTCACAGGAATTCTTTTTAGCAAAAACTATATATATTCTAGGCAATGGAAACGAAACCAAACGCAACTTACCTGTTTGCGACTAAATTTAAGTGACGGAAATCCAACTTACAATTACGTTGTTAATTGGTAAACTCTATTACGTATAAGGTCAGATGCTGACGTCGTAGCGACCCGAATTTGTATTCCCCATTTAGGTGCAAACGAGGGTCGTCAGGCGGTCAAAACGACGTCGGCACCCGACGTCGCGTTTATCGCAAGCAACGTATGCGTAACGTAATATGACGTCTAAATGCTGCTTGGGAGGCTAATCCGTCCACGCTAAATTCTCCATACCAACGAGAAACTGTCGATGTGGTGCTTCATTACCGAAAACAGAAATCAACTCGACAAGACATACTTGTTGAGATAATTTCCTTTGAAAGTTGTAAAAAAGTAGCCCGAAAATGTTCTCGGTTAAATTGCATTTTTCGACTGATTGGCTAACTTAAAAAATTCACTGTAGCTATGAAACTATATGTATCAAACTGACCTTTTGAGTTTAGGTTAGGTAAAGATTAAGGTTAAGTTTTAGTAATGACATTTTATCAGTGTCGCCCTCTATGTTCCTATATGCAAAATATAAAAGACAGCCCTTGTGTGAATATTATTTCCAAATAGTACGAATTATTCCAATACCCACAGTACCTTATGATGCATGACGCAAACATATTTGAAATAGCAATATTAATGGGCATAGGTCTATCATTTTTGCAGTCCTTAACATAAAATGTACTGATTGGTTATACTTTTACGCATGCATATTATTTTATTCGTGTATTCGTCACGTCCCATCATTGGCGCACAGTCGACAAAAACTCTTATCTATGTAAATTTGGTATCTATGCATTTTTCGTATATTTATTGCTGATAGCTTGCATCAAACGCCACTCATTAAGGACTTATTAGAATAAAATCGGCAGTATTGTGACAGATTTACATATAAAAAGCAGCTGCTTTCTTTCAAAGTTCGGTCTTTTTGTATTTAAGAACAGTATTAATTAGTGTCTGTTTTTATTAAATAAAAGTTAGCGACTTTATTTTTAAATTTGACTTTGGTATGTCAATTTTGAGAGGTCACCTGTCAGTTTTGTTTGTAAATATGTCAGAATAAAGCCGTCTCTAAAATAAAGTAGGGTTTTATTCCAATAAGTCACTATTGTGAAAATCGGTAACAGGGAGTATTGGGATATTACGTATATGGCGACCACAGGCTGGAAACCAAGGAAAGGAAACTATACACATAAATTTAGAAAATAAAATAAATTAAACATAAACTGGGCTAAAACATAACTTTTTGGGGATTTTTTTGGGACAGATTAAACATGGGGAAAAACAAACAGAGGGTAAGAAGTTTAGAAGAAACACAAGGGTGAATTTTTAGCAATGGACCGTTCGATTAGTCGTTATCTTTTGAATGCGAGAATCTTCTCTGGTTGAAAAACAATAAAAATGCATGATTTTTTTACGTTTCTCGGTTAAACGCTTTTTGTTAGATTCTTGAATTTAACGGAAGAGAACGAATAACTAAACAGTCCACCACTAATAATTTCCTAAGATATTTCAAGTTATGTTAAGTTATTCTTGTATGTATGTATGTATGTATAAAATTATTTATAGGTACCTATGAGAAAATATTAGGTGTGAACCTACCATACATGAGCCAAGACTCAACTTCTCCAGGCCCCAAGTAGCAGTCATCTTCCCAAAGAGGAGTATCAGCGCTTAACAAAACAATAGGATCAGGTTTTTGTAACCTAAAAATAATTATAAGCTTATACAAGAAATAACATAATCCCAGAAATAACATAAGGCCAGACTAAGTCAGTCCCAAGGTCTTTATAACACAGGTTAAGGTCCGCTGGGGTAACTGGCTCAACGATGAGCGGCTAGTTCACAACTTGCATTCCATTTGCTATTGGTTGACATAGTCAGGCGGGATTTTTAAAATTAAAACTCTCCTGTCCTCGTTTTGGGAGGTTGAAATCGGTGTTAAACCAAACTGAAACAAAACCTAACCGTGGTCAATTGATGGGAAACGTATCCTAACCGGGGCGTGTCTGGACAGGTTGGGATACGTTGTCGAATAATTTATCAGGGTTAGGTTAACACCGATTTCGACAGGAAAACAGGATAGGGAAGCTAATTTAAACTATATATCATATTTTTTGAGATAACTGTTTGACAGTTATCAGTTCTTTACCATAACAAAAAGCATAGGCCAACAAAAAAAGTTGTCCCAAAAATAATGACATGAACTGTAAAAGAATATATGTTTTTAAAAAACAATAAAAAATACACATCGGCATATGCATATATTTAGTTAAAATTGAATAGGTATATACTGCACAAACCACTACACTTTTTAATCACTTACAACTAGTATATATTCGTATTTTACGCCGAAAGCTGTAAACCTAATGTTTGTTAAATGCTTGACTGGTGGCACCATCTCTTAATATAATATAATAATAATATTAAACGGCAACCTTCAACATCAAAAAGTCAGCTGACTATTTCGACCAATAGCAAACGGAATGGAAGTTGTGAACTAGCCGCTCATGCTCAGCGGGGTATCTGGGCCATGTGCCTCTTGTGTTTGTGGTAGGTTACAAATCTGCTCCAAAACAACTGGCAACGTTGTAGTGACTCGTTTAGTTGACAGACCAACGTTCTTAACCGCATTTTGCAATCGGGGTTCATGGTGAATGGATGACAAAAATTTTTGCTATAGTTTTTGCAAACAACGCGTTGCACTTGTGCAGTTCATTGGGTTTTGTATGAAAACTGTAAGTATTTCTGACACGGCATCTACTAGTTTTTAAGAAAGAAGTATAAAACAAACTAATTAAAAGTGTTTTAGGCCAAGCAGTATTTGTTTATTTATGTAGGCATGGGTGACCCAGTTCTTCCCAATCAAAGTTCTTAAACACATCTTCCAGGGCCTGGTTAAATAGTTTACGGAATATTGTGTCACCTTCGTGGATTTTGGTTGATGTTGTTGCTTCGCTATATATATTGGTTACTAAGTCTGGGTATCTGTGATCTATTCGGCTATTAATTAAATATGTTTTTACTGCCAACTGCTTAATCCTATCGAAAGATGCAAGCCCTTAATGTTGAAAATAAAAAAAATATTTTACGTCTCTAGATCTGGTCCAGATACCCCCAACTAAATACCTTCATTATACAAACAAAGTATATATTTATGGTCCAAAAAACAAAAAGAAAAATGGTATTTTCTATTTTAGAATTGAATCTTATATCAAGTAAGTAGTAAGTCCTTCCTTAAGACACTCCTGTAATGAAAAACCCATTTATTTAGGCTTGCTGCTATTTTAAAAGCCCAAAAGTCTGAAAAGTATATTCCCGTTGTAAAATCATGACCCAGTTACCCCACCTTACCTTACCTACAGAATTTGAAAGGTCATTGAACCCGACTGGTAAAGTGCAATGTCATACGAGGGATGTCTTTTAAGTTTTGCATATACAGCGGGAATAAAACAGTAGATAACTTTTAAAGACTTTATTGTTTCTCAAAGTATTCTCCACTTTTGCATGCGAGCAAATCAGTTGTCAAAGCTGAAATTCCAGTCGTTGGTTGGTACTGTCAAAATTGCATTCTAGAAGGCGTCGACTGCTTCCTCTGGCAACTGAAATCTCTGACCACGCAGTCCATTTATAAATTTCGGAAAAGTATAGAAGTAGTTGGGACTTAGGTCGGGACTGTATGGAGGATGGTCCAGCAATTGGACGTTTTGTTGGGTTAAAAATTTAATGTTTTTTTTGTGCTTTGTGTGAACTTACATTGTCTTGGTAGAGGATGATTCGTCGTTCGGGGTTCATTTTTCGAGGCTCATCAATGACTTTCGGCAAACAAATGGTGATGTACCAATCAGCAGTAACAGTCCTTTGATCTTCCAGAGGAATTGTTGCTACATGACTTTTGAGATAAATGTAGCGACTATCTTTTTGGGTACACTTCGAAAACGGATGACTTTTGTTGGCGTTTATTTTTGAGTTAATATGAGCAAATTCACGATTCATCACCACTGACAATTGGCCCGAGCTTTTTTCTGTTCTTTGGTAAGCAGATGCGATATCCAGCGGGAAACTAATTTTCTTATTTCTAATTCTTTATGCAATTTTTTTTGAAGTGAGGTCATTGACACATATCGATCTTCCGTGATGAGCATGCGCACAGCATTGAAATTTTCCTGGGTGACAGCCGTTTTTATGGCACCTGGCCTTGGATCGTCGCTATGCCAATCCGTCCACGCTTGAATTCTCCATACCAACGAGAAACTGTCCACTGATGCGGCGCTTCATTACCGAAAACAGAAATCGACTTGGCACGGCACTCTTGTTAAGATAATTTTTTTTGAAAGTTGTAAAAAATTAGAGCCCAAAAATGATCTCGGTTTAATTCAATTTTTTGACTGGTTTGTTAACCTTCAAAATTCACTCTAGCTATAAAACTATATCTATCGCACTGGTGTTTTGAATGTAGGTTAGGTAGACATTAAGGTTAACTTCTTGTATCAACATTCGATCAGTGTCGCCCTCTATGTTTCTATATGCAAAATATAAAAGACAGCCCTTGTAGATCAGATTAAATCTCTACGTCACCGCGTTGCCTTAAGCTATTTGTTTTATGGCAACGCAGTGAAGTAACTACAGTCGTCCAGATTCAGGTTTGGTTTTCTTGGCTTAGTGTCAACAGAGAAACCATCAGCCAGCACACTTCGGTAGACTCCAAGGTTGTCTGACACCAAGGTCACTTGAAATCTGGAGGTTCTGTTCTTCTAGTGGGGTCTTCTTCTTGTGAAGTTGTAGTTTTCTTTTTGCTTCACTCAATATGTATTGTTTTTCCCCCTTATACTTATAGTTCTTTTTAATCTTTTTTTAGCGTTTGGGAAAGGTGTTGTAGGAAGTGGAAGTTAGTCCTTTCACACTGAAACACTGACACACATGATTAAAAAATTAAAATTCAACAAAAAACAAAAAAAACAAAAAAAACATTAAAAGAAACATTAAACATAAATGTTAGGTTAAAAGCTAATTTTTTCTTTGTAGAAACTTTTTTCATTTTTCTTTTTATTCTTTTTTTTTATTAGTTTTTGTTACTTTCTTATTATATTTTTTTATTTTTTCTTTTCTTTTTAAAGTTTATATTCTCTCTCTTTTAGTTTTTGTAAACCTTTATAAAAATATTTTTCTATTTTTTTTTAATTTCTCTTTTTTTTTGTTTTTTAACCTAAAGCTTCCTTTTTTTTTCTCTTTATTTTTTAGGTAGCTGATTCACTTTTATTTTGTATACTCTCCTCATTTGATTTTAAGTTTTTACTTTATTCCCCCCCCCCCCTTTTTTTCCTCAGTTTTTCCTGACTGCTCGACTCAAAAGAAATTGAGTAGTGCTAAATGCGTTGATAATCGACTATAGTTTAATTTTATTATGGTTTAGAAAGTTTTATAGGATATTCATTCTTTTTCCATTAATATTGCCCAAAATCTCTTTAATTGAAAAAGGTCGGACCATCCCCGTATCGCCAATGGTTTGATATATATCATAACCTATTATTTTATTTATCGGGCATTCAAAAAAGATATGGTCTAGATCCTCGACCCATTCACAATAGGGTGTATTTTCAATTCCTATTCTGTTTAGGTGTTTGGTAGTAAGGCCCGTTCTCATTCTTGTTATCGTTGTTATTTGTGCTCTATTTAGTGATGTCATCTTGTTATGCCAGGGTTTAGTAGGATGTTCTGTTTGAATTTTTCTATAACATGTTCCTTTATCTGTGTTTTCGTTTTGCCACCTTCTCCGAAAAAGATCTATTGTTTTTTCTCTGCTAATGTTAAAAACATCTGTGTCTGTAAGTTTGACGTTTTTAGGAATATTGAGATTCCTTCCAATAAGGGCTAGTTTATCTGCCATTTCATTCCCTTTGATGTTACTGTGTCCTGGGATCCAGCTTATATAAATTTCTGTATTTTGTTTTATTAGTTGTATCATTATTTTAGTTTGTAATGTGATAAAATCATTTTTGGAGTCTATTTTATTTTTGTTTAATTTATCCATCGCACTTTTAGAGTCAGTTTTTTTGTAAGTCCTTCATTTATAGCTATTGTTTCTGCTGTACAGATATTGATATGATTTGGAAGTCTTCCTGAACAACTATACTCTATTTGTGGAATATAAATTCCATACCCCACCTTTTTGTTTGCCACAGATGCATCAGTATATATAAAGATGAATTTCCTCCTGTACTTATCAATGTTTTGTAGGAATTCTTGATTGTTTTCTGTTTGTTTTTTTAGTTTTAAGTCTAAGATGGGAATCAGTTCTAATTGAAACTTCGCGATAACAGCACAGAATTTCTCCTTGGTACATTTCTTCTAGGAGTTCCTTTATCTCTTCATATACTTTCAGTAAAAGTGTTTTCTGTGAATTTCTTAGGTTGTCTGAAACTTTTTTATATTCTTTTAGAATTTTAATCAAAGGGTTTCCTATAGTTTTTGCAGCTTTTATTATTAATTTTTTAGTCAAAATGGTTCTTCTTGTGCTGAGGTCAAGAGAGGCGGTTTCTGCAAGTAAGGCTGGTATTGGTGTTGATTTCATGCAACCTGAAATTATTCGGAGTCCTTGGTTATAAATGCTGTTCAATCTGTTTAAGTTTTTTTTGGTTGTTGGTTCAATGAGGAAGGAGGTAAAATCAATATGCGCTCTAACCAGCCCATTGAAGGCCAGCTCCAGAGTTTTTGGGTCGGCTCCCCACCACATATAACATAGGGCTCTCATTACATTGATTCCTTTGCCGGCTTTGTTTATGTTATTATTTATATGTGCATCCCATTTAAGGTTTCTCTGTAGAACTTCACAAGTATCTCAATTGGTTTTTGTAAGGAAGGTTTTTACCATTTATTTGGATACTTGGTGGGTTTATATTAGATTTGGTTTTTTTAAACTATATGGCCTCACATTTGTCTTCGGATAGAGATAGATTATGTTTTCTCAGAAAAAGGCTAATTTTCCCTAATACTTGGTTTAAACTTCTTGTCATTTGTATGAGGTTTGTTCCAGTTATGATTAATCCCAAATCATCAGCATATCCTCCAAATTTTAATGTCTTTAAAAATAATTTTAAACAATTTTTTAACATAAATATTAAAAAGTATTGGGCTTAAGGGGGATCCTTGGGTCAAGCCCATGGTAACCCTTTTTGGTCCCAGCAGGTTTTCATCTCTTATGTAGACATTTCTGTTATCAATTAGTCGGAAGATTAGGTTTCACATGGAACCCGGGATCTTTACCTCCACAAGCTGGTCATAGAGCAAGTGAGGATTTACATGATTGTAAGCAGCTTTAATAACTAAAAATACAGCAATTACAGTTTGTTTTTTTTTCAACAGCTGTGTTGATGTATGCGGTTATGTATGCTAAATTGTTATTAATTCCTGTGTTTTGCCTAAATCCCATTTGGTATTCTGTAAAAAAACTTGTGCTTTCAAGAAACCAGTCTAGTTTATTGCGAATTATTGTTTCTAGGACCTTAGCCACTCAGGATCCAAGTCCAATTGGTCTATAATTTTCAGGTAGCTCTGGGTTTTTTTTTTGGTTTGGGAAAAGTAACCACCAGTTGTTCTTTCCATTTGGTAGGGATGGTTCCTCCATTTTTACTATCGTTAAAAATGTTCACTAAATACTGTAGTGCATTATTTGGTAGATTATGTAACATGGAATATGTGATCTGATCCATGCCTGGTGCTGTGTCTTTCTTTTTGTGGTTTAGTACACTTTTCAGTTCTTCTATTGTGAAAGCCATATCTTGATCTGGGGCTGTCTGTAGTGAAAATGAAGGATCCATCCCTACCATAGCCAAGTTGTTTAGGATTTTTAATGATAACTCTTTTTCTGGTTGTTGGTTATTTTTATAGCCTGCTTGTAAGGTTGTTGGTAATTTTTATAGCCTGCTTGTAAGTAAATTCTGAATGTTCTCCATACTTCTTTAATGTTGGTTTCTCGGTTTATATTTCCACAATATGTCCTAAAGCTATTTTTTTTCTTCTTTTTGAAAAAGATTTTGTTAACTGCAATATTTTTTTTTAGATTTAAGAAATTTGTTATGTTTGGGGTATCTTTAAAACTTCTTGTTGCATTTTTCCTATCTTTTATTTTTTGTTTATACTCATCATCCCACCATGGATTTCCTGGTTTCCTAGGTATTGTATGCTCTTTGTTTTTAGGTATAGTTTCTTCAGCTGTTTGTAAGATGGTTTCCTCAAATTTTTTATAGTCCTTTTTTTGGTTTTAAATATTTTTAAAGTTTGTATCTGCAATTTCCTTATAGGCTTCCCAGTAAGCCCTTTTAACATTATATTTTAGTGGTTTTTTATTAAGGATGACTTGGAATTTTTTGTTATTGATTTCTACCATGGTGGGGTGATGATCGCTGCTCCCATTTTCATTAGGATTTTCCAGGATGTTCTAGTGCTAAGATTTTGGGTTATTATAGCAAGGTCAATTGGGCTGGGATTACTTCCAGGGGGTCTTATTCTGGTAGATGTTCCATCATTAAGTAATACTAATTGACTCAATCAATCTAAAGGTTATAGTTCCATGTCTATTATTATATGTCCTACCCCAGGTTATATGATGGGCATTGAGGTCCCCCATAAGTAGGAATTCCCCTTCAGTCTTTTCCAATAGTTGCATCATTTGTTGTTCAAAGATATTTGAGTTTGGTATACAATATACATTAACCAGGTTGATCTTGCCTACTTTTATGATTATTCCATGAAACTCTAAGTCACTTGTTGTATTGAATATCTGTTTATATTTTATATTCTTTTAAATTAGGGTTGCTATTCCTCCATATCCATCTAATCTGTCCCATCTAATGAATAAATAGTTTTTTATATTACAGTTATCTTTGTTTTTTAGCGAAGTTTCATTAAGAAAAATTATATCTGGGTCATGTTCACAGATTATATTAATTAATTCTGCCCTATTATGTTTAAAGCTTTGAATATTCCATTGAATTATTTTTAATTGTGTTTTTTCTGATTGATTGAAAATGTTTTTTTTTTGATTATTTATATTAATGTTGTGCATTTTCCTTTTTTGAGATTTGGGAAAATTACAATTCCATTTCAGAATTAATGTCAGAGCTATTCTCATTAAAGGTATTTCTAATTATCATTATCTTATTTTTTTAATGGAATATAGGATATGGGTGTTTCCTCAAATGTCGGGGTTTTAGGTAGATTTTCCTCTTGGTCCATGTTGCCTGGAGGGTCTCCCGGAGGTCCTCCTTTATTTTCTTCATTTATAAAAGCCAAAGATCCAAAGTTAGGAAGTCTTCCCGAGGGGTTTAAAGGGCAGTGACCATGTTCCTGCCTATTGAAACCCCTGAATCTCTCCGTTATTACTGTCTTGTTTCTCTTGGGTGAAATATTTTCTTCTATTGTATTTCTTTTCCGTGATGTTGTTGGTGTACCAAGTTGTCTACTGTTTATTCTTTCATTAGTTCTAATTTCTGGAAAATTTGCAGTATTAAAAATAAAAGGTGTGTTTTTTTTGTGGGCCATTATTTCCTTAATTTTTTTTTGTCTTTTATATTCCGGGCAGTCTCTTGATGTTGTTTTATGTTCATTAGTTTTGCAATAAATACACCATTTTTGACAGCTTTCTTCCTGATCATGAGTCTTACTACAGTTTTGGAATCGTTTACTTGTTGTCTTACATAGTTTGGATGTATGTTCAAAACGTAGAACCCTCATTGGCAACTCATAAATTTTAATCTCTCTAGGGAGGACTGTCCTTTCAAAAGTAAAAAGCACCGTGCCCGTAGGAACCCATTTTGGATTTTCTTTGTCTGAATTATCATTTCTACTGAAGCGTTTGATCTGGAGTATTCTACCAAATCCTGTCCTGCTGGCTCTCATTATCTCTTCCTCAGAGAAGGCGGCGTCTACCCCCCTTACTATCCCTTTGCGAGTGACCATGCCGAAGAGTACAAAGGCCCTAAGCTCCGATTCTTTTTCCGCGTGTTTAGTTATAAATACAGTCGTCCAATTAAGTTCACATAAGTGATCAAATTCTGTAGACAACCCGCGTAAAAGTATAAACACCTTGGGCCAAACCTCTGTCTCTGTCTGTCGCGCTCTCTGTAAAAATGGACACGGATCAGGTTTAGATGTCTGCATGCGTGCCCACACCCGAAATCATTTAATTTTTTTGTTTGAAAATTGCAAATTTTTGATTTTTCTTTATTTATTTTTAACGCGATATTTCGGTTGGAGATACCTACTGACCGAAAGGTGATCTTTAGGAGAAATAAAGACAATGCACGAAATTTTGTTTTTAAAAGGTATACCACAAGGGTAAAAAAACGTGGCGGTGAAAAGACGAAAAAATAGCAAACAAAAGGTCTAACACGAAAAAGCTCGAACGATAAAAGATCGAACGATAAAATCTTGAAAAACAAAAGCTCGAACGACAAAAAAAAAATGAAATACAAAATATCTTCAAAAATATTAAAATTCGACATATTACAAAAGAAGAAATTTAAATCTAAGCGTACCTGCTAAGGTAAATACCCTAATCTGACCCGATTAGGATAACATAACAAAACAAAACTTTCCTGATCTGATCAGGAAAGTTTTCTTTGGCATGCGAACCTAACCGGGCTCTTCCTGACCATCCCCGCCACCGCTGTCGTTACCACATACCTAATATAATTAATCATCTTGTAATATGAGTAGCAATCCATTTTATATTTAGTCTTGAGCTTAAGCAAATCAAAATTGTGCTTAGTACGACAATGATCTAAAGCAACAACTATTGTATGAAACTGCAAAGGGCAAAATAAACATGTGGTTTGCTCCCCAATGTTTACTTCCATTTCATCCCATCCATCTTCCGAGTCTTCAGAGTCCTCTTTGGAAGAAAGACCAGGCAGTATTGAGTCTAAGAGTGGTGGAACTTCTAAAAAACAAAGTAGCTAGTATTTACTAAAATCTTAACACTCAGCACTAAGACCAGAGTGAATTGATTCTTACAATAAAGTCGCATATTATGAGCCCCATAAAAATATCCGAGGGTCTAAATTTTGCTAGAATTAATATTCGTTATTTGAAATTCGTCAATATTTGGATTTGGAGTTATTATGCACCACCCTATTTTTGAGATTTTCTGATGATTGTTGTGGATTGGTGGTGGTGGGGTAAATTAACTTTAATTTGCAATAAATTCCCCCTAGGTCCAAGTATTAAGTCGGTACAGTGGCGGTGCCAAGACATAGTACTAAATCTACATTCATTCAAAAAAAGTTCAACAAAATGTTTTTTTAAATTTATTTCTTCAAAAAGTTTTTTGGAAAAAATTTAAAAAAAAAATGTGTGTGCTTAAGAACATACGGCAGAAGTGTAAACTTTAACAAGGCGAAATTAATAATACTGGCCCATAACATATTCTGCAAAGCGGACCGAACCGAACTCTTCTGTGTACTGGCCTTCATCTGCATCATCATATCGCTCGCTGAATGATTCTCACAGTTAGTGGACTCGAGCCGATTTCACCCGAATGAGCGTTACATAGCCGAGCCTGACGGCTCAGTTCAATTCACTACCCACAAAAACTGCTAAACGCGCCTAAAGAAGTTAACACTTAAAAAATTTTGAAAAATATGTTTTAATTTTTGTGTTGAAAAATAGAGTAAACCCACAGTGGCGCCTAATGGTCAGGTGTTTGCTGCCAAATTTGTACACCATCTTATAGGACTTTAAAATAAATTCTTGGTCATGCAGTGTTTTGTCGCCCCTGTATGGTCCTGTCAAGTCCTAGAGAAAAATCACGTGCGGAAAAGTGACTCTTATATTACATAATAGATATACCTACTATTTTAAACAAAGCACATTAAATATGTGTACAAAAAATAATACCTAAGTCAAAGACACCTCTTCAGTGACCAAGTACGACTAAGAATAACATTAAAAAATAAAATAAACATGTTTTTGTTAAAACTTGACACAATTTTTATGGAATCATTCATAAATAAGTTAAGACTAAAATTAAACAAAAAATTAGGAGTGGTATGAGTATGACTAAGGTCACTTGATCACGAAGTTTTAAGGAATTGTGATCTAGTGACCTAAAGCACAATCTCCATCATACCACAGACTATCATTTATCTACTGAAGAAAGATAAATACATCCTCAGACTACAGAGATAGTTCAGAAGCTTTGAGGATCTTGTACATCACAGGGAGGAGGAGATGCAAAAGAAAATTAAATAACAAGTAAATACAATTAAAATATTAAAGGACATTAAAAAATAAAATGAGGAAATAAAATGAAGAAGATATCGAGAGTTGTTAGAAAGGGCTAAACAATATCAAAACGCTAATCACACTGTGCAACACAAAATATCCGGGGAACTGGCACAGGGAATATAAAGCTTGACCCCCAAAACTTACTACCAAGACGATTCAACTAGGTTAGCTCTTGTTCCCAAGATATTCGAAACTGAAGACTAAAGAGCGACCGACCCTTTTTTCCCGTATAACTGGTAAAAGAAGCTTTTCTCGAAAGAATGTGTGGAGAGCTTATTTGAAGCCAATAAAACTGTTGTCAAAATAAAGTAATAAGCGATAGATTTGGTCCAGAAGAGTTATTGTTGAGTTTGTAAATTTACGTGCTAACACGATTGATAGCCAGTTAACATAAAATATTGTGTTTTAAAAATAAATCACTAAAAATAAGCACACTTAAATTTTAATGTTGGCATAATCATAAAAATTTTAATACAAATTAAAAAGTAAGTCTAAATCTAAGTTTTAAAACATATATTGTTGCATATTATTAATAGCTGGTTGCGGTAGAACTTGTAAGATATCTGAGGTATCAACATTAGAAATATCATCCTGTTCTGGAAAAACAAAATATTGATTTCCTGATTTTCTTAGGAATTTGACAAAATATTTTAAATGATTCCAATGAAGTGAATTTATTTGCCTTTCCTTGCTGCAAATCTCACTATCACTTAACCAGCCACTGCAGGTAGAGAATTATCTGAATCAGAGTGTGTTGAGATAATTAAAAAAGAAATCAAGGGTTGTATAAAATCTAGGGCAGTCCCAATCGTTATGTGCAACAAATTGACTTAACAATTTGACTTGAAAATGTTAAGTCGATTATCTTACTTTTCGTGAGCACCAGAATAACTAAATTCATATTTTCATGTGTTTTACCAAATACGTTATAGCATAAATACATGTTCAAAGAATCGAAAAGTGAAGCCTTCATAGCTGGCTTTGGAAACAATGGCAAATTTAAATTCGCGGACGCGAATTTTCAAGAGCGCAGGCGTGTCTCTTGTCATGTAGACACACACATCCGCCGTGTGAGTGGAGGCCATCTTTGTTGCTTAATTACATTTTGCGGTGTTTTGCGTTTGTCATGTGTTTTTTTTCTGTAAAAATGGGAATTAATTCACGAAAAACATGTGCGGTTTGTGGAAAAATGTCCGGGAGAAGTAAGGGAGTGCCATTCCATAGGTAACTACTGCTATTTTTCTTCATAATTTGTTAATAAAGTTAAGAGTGGTTTATAAATGCCATTAAACACTCTTCATGGTGCCCACAATAAATCTGCAAAGTTATTTTTAGAAAAACTACAATTTTAATCCACAATTTGAAAAATGTTCACCCAAATTATTTTTTAGAAAAAAGAGAAGATTATTTTTTAGAAAAAATAATAGACATAACCCTAAACTTTTGACAATTCTCAAATAATGTAGTGACATATCAGAGTATGTTCCAAAACCATCAAAAGTAATGCATGTGCAGTAACCGAAATTCTGTCTACCCGAAAAAGGAACATTAAGAATTAAATAGGGGTCCTGGATTCAAGTATTGTGTGTGAGAATGAATGGGTATGTGCTGTATTTATGCTCTAATTTGCGTTTTACATAAGCAAGTGTTATGTGATTTGACAAACAGAAATATGATTCAAAGTGGCTGAAAAGAACAAAATAAGGTGTTACTAATTTTTGAACCTGTTTTGGTCCTGAATATTATAAATAGATCTTTCAAGGTATCATTTAAGCAATCTTATTTGCTTTTTGTTTTTACTTTTTGTTATTGTTTCTTTTTTCCAGCAGTTAACTGACTGTTTTAATCATGCTCCAGGAAACTTGCCTTTTCAGCTTCAAGTTCAAGTTCATTTATTTCATAAAAGTCAGATTTTACAGACAGTTTCTTATGACTACCCAAGTAACATTTCTTTATTTATAGCAGAAGCTAAAAGGTTGCCAGCGCCTTTCCTTAAAACCATTAGTTTCAATGTGGTCGCTAGCACGTTCCCATTACCCTTATATACCCCTTAGACCTCCTAAATGGGACTCCCCAATTAGTGGTGGCAACTTATGTATTAAACTCATTATAAAACCATAAGAAATAAACGCTAGCTTCGCCCTCTAGCGGTTCCACCAGTATAGAACCTTTTAGAGCCTAAAGCTATTATGCCAGGTTCTAAAAGCAACTCAGAAACGTCCTCTATCCTGTTATAAAACTAGATTTGGTAATTTGGTATCCTGGCAATTCTGTTGAATACCATAATACCTTTAGAGTAAAGAATTTTTCCTATAAAAGCTTTAGCGATATTTTAGATTCACAATGGCTATATAAAATAATTTAGGTCATAAAACTGCCAAAAATGTCAGAGTCCCAAAATTATTGTATCACATAAAAATATACCTATATATGAGGAGTTTGTCGTTTTGTGGATCATCAAATTGCCTGCCAGACTTATTTTTCTGATAAAATCGTATCTGAAAAGATCTCAAAACAAGCGCGCCAGCTCACAAATGCTTTTTAATAGTTTTTTGATAACTAAATAACAAATATTTAAAATAAAAAAAAATTATTTACACTATTCACTATTAAAAAAGTCTGTTTGGTTTACATAAATCAAAATTAAAGTAAAATTATTGTTAAAAAACACTGCTAAAACGACTAGATAAATATTTTCTGTTTACAATATTTGTAAAATAATTCTATATACGCCATTATCGTTTTATAGTAGTCACTTGGTTTTATTTGTTACTCTATCGCAACAAGGATTTTTGAGTGCGCTTATGAAACCAATAAAAAAGAGAAGGTAAACATAGTGAACATAACCTCACTTAAATTTTTTGTATTTGTTTTTTAAAGTGTTGTGTTAAATTTAGATGATTTTTTATCGTGCAATTTGCACACAATAATATATATTATAATCTATAATCTTTGTTGCACACAATCAGGAGGGCCAGTGCAATGATATCCGTTGTGCTTGCAGGTTGGAGGGAAACCTCTTCTATTGGCCGTTTAAACAGGCCTTATCTAGGCTTGGGTGCCCTACCCAGGAGGATAATAAATAATCAATCTTGCAATAGGTAGGTACCAATCTGTACTAGTACTAATAAAAACTAAAATATGAAAGTATTTATTTACTTCTGTTAGAACCCTTAAGGAAACAAAGTTTTATATGACCGCCTATTTAAATAATATTTAATATGCAGCTATGGGTAACCATAAATACAAAAGAATTAAGTTTACCTTTAAGCCTTCCTTTTAAAACCTGTTTAAAATGCCTAAAAGTAATGGCAAAAACCAAAAGTCTAAAGTTTATATTTACCACTCTTAAAAACCTTAAGGAAACTAGGTTCTATATGGCCGCCTATATAATCATATTTACTATTAAACTACTGGTAACTACAAAAACAAAAGGATATAAGGTAACCTTTTAGCTCTATTATAAAACACTTTTGTTATGACCTAAAGTAATGAAAAAAACTAAAAGACCAAAGTTTATATTTATTTCTTTTTAAAAACTTTAGGTAAAAGGGTTTTATAAGACCATCTTTATAAATCAGAAATCAATAAAACCAAAAGTATCTAAAAGGAACAGAAGAACACTTTTTGGTTGTATAACACCTCTTTAGGTAATTGGCAATATAAATTACCTTTTTGTAGTCAAATTGATCCTAAAAGCCATAACAGCACCCTCTAAATAACCTTGGAACCAAATTAATAAAACCTTGAGTGGTAATAATGTTACTTGGGTAAGCCCTAAGTCATGAGTGACTTGTTGGGTCATCATCTTCATATCATTTCTCTGTCTTTGTCTATTTAATCTAGTCTAGCTTATCTCTGTTAATTTTTTTTTCATTGACTTGAAATTGTTTAAATGATGTCAATGCCTTATTTTTGAAACAGTGTTTTTTTAGTAATGGTCTGAATCAAGTCAACCATTTTTTTTGCTGAATATTTGGGCTATCTTTAAAATTTTGTTTAATTTGAACCAACACCTCTCCATAGTGCAACTTTTTTTAACAGATGTTAGCCCTTTGGACTGCCTTAGATCTTCTTTCCCCTTTCTTAAAAGGGGCTTTTATAATTTTTTCTAATTATCAGAGATTATCCTTGCACAATATTTTCGATTTTTTCTTCTTGCCATGTTTTCTCCATTCTTTTCTTATTCTTTTTTAAGTTTGTTCACTAAAATTGCTAATATATTTGATTTTTCTAATTTCTTTGTTAAGTTTTTACTGCTTCCTTCTTTTCCTATTTAACTCTGCATGTTTTTTCTCTTCTCATATATATTTTGTCTTTCCTTTTTGCATGCAAACTCTAGCTTGTTTTTTCTTTTTTTGTCATTGTGTTCCCCTCTTAACATTTTTTGTTTTTGGAGATGTCTCTTGTCTTGTTTTCATGATTATCAATCTACAATTATTTTTTTTACAAAAACAAAAATGATACTGCTCTTAACATTATTTCACTTGTGTTAACATCCTTTCACTCATGTTAGCAATAATATATGAAAAAATACTAGTGATGTTAACACAAGTGAATTAAAAACAAACAATAAAAAATAAAAAAACACATAAAAACCACAACTTTAAAATTTCACTGTCCACAAAATCCCTACTTTTCTCATTTCTTATAATATAAACATTTCTGTTTTTTTTTACAACTTACCTGATTTTTGCATCAAAACACAAGTGGAACTTATCTGAACCAAACCACAAAATTCAAATTTAATGAAAAAACTGCTAAATAAAGAAAAATACATCAAATCTCTTGTATTTATTCTCAAATAAAAGCCTCTGTACTTCCATTTTCTAGTTTCAAACAACATACTGTTATTTTACCATGTGGGCAAATTGTAAAAAATTTAGTGACTGCATGTGTTAACACCAGTGATACACAAATCAATTACACAAGATTTTTGACATATTTACCTAGGACAAAGTGACAATATCAGCTTTTAGTTTCTCATGATAAATATTTTTGAGTTTTTTCATTCAGTTAATTAACAATTTTTTAAAATTTGTTGTTAAAAATATGTTTATTTTGAACATAGATCTGTCAACTTTGAAAATTACCTACAGTTAACACCAGTGAGAATAGTTCTGTCCAAGCTGCCCAGTGGTACATACCACAGTTTAACCTCCGGTTAACCTTCAGCTGAATGCTAAAATCAAATGAACCACTTGGAAAGAGTTGGTTGAATGGTTAGGTTTACAATCTTACAGTTTTGTTTTTACAAAGGCTTTAATTTTGAGGGTGGTCTATTATCTCCAATTTAACATTTACAATGCACCTGCTTAAAGTTTTTACTTTGCTGTGACAAAAATATTGGTTAGTCCATGGTTTTAAAAATATCTAAAAGTATAATAAGTGGTTTTTAATTGACTAAGTTGTACAAAAATCTTATAAATTAGCCTTGAGATAATGTTAGAAAAATATGATCTGTGTGAGTACATTTATTTTGTCATTTTTTACATGAAATAAACTTAAAGTTTTTTAATCTCTTACATTTCTAATACTAGCTTAGAGGGTATTATTATAATATAACCAGCTTAATTTAGCTTACAATAAATTTTTCAGGGTATAGGGTATTTTGAAATGAATGATAGGCACAGGTCAATATCTCCCCTATTTTAAAATATCTAATTCTTCATAAAATCCTGTATTGCCATATTTTTACTATTATATTTGAAAGTTTAATCCATAAAAGTGTTTTGTTAATGTTTTCTTATCTTTGTTAATTTCTTAAAATCAATATGCTTCATTTGTTTAGTTTCGAGTACTTGGAGAGAACTAATACTAATAATCACATAGTGTTAACACTTTTCCCACACTATAGCAATTTATTTCATGTCCAAAATTGTTGTCTAATGTTAAGCAATGAGTACACTTGCACACCAAAAATTCAATAAAAAATTTTTGTTCTTGTTTTCAAGATACAGTGCAATTACATGGAATGTTACCTTTTCTGTGAAAAGAGTGAAAAGACCCATATACATATAACCCTCTTAGTACAACATAAATAACTCACAATTATATATGCTGTACGAGCAACCAAACTTGTTTAAAGAGTGAAAAGACATAGATAACTCTAAATGCAGATTTTATAAAGACATCTTGAGGTTTTCTCAAAACTATCAAATTCAAGTTATCTAGTTGTTGCACTAAGGGGCCGATATGACATTGCTCACCTTCTGCCTCCATTTCCTGAAATTAACTTGTTGAAGTTGTCTCCACAATGAACAGACCGCAGCCTTGCAGTCAGTCTACTGTGGTTGTTAGATCTAAAAATAGTCTGTTTAAGTGACCACGTTTTTGTCCCGGATCTATTGATTTTGTTTAGGGAGCAGGTCAAACACGAACAAAATTTAAGAAAAATCTGCAAATTTTTTACCAGCACTAATTTTTTTTCAAAATGTAGGGTTATGGAAAGCTGGGAAATGACTGACTTGTGGCCATTTGGCCACTCTCTCACTTCGGCACAAGTGCTAAGTACATAAGTACATAAGTTTAAGTAAGCACTTGCTGGTGTTGTCAAAGTTCTACTACTAAAGTATCAAATTTTGGACCTTAGCATAAGCGGTGAAATCAATTATCTACATATATATTATATATATAGATATATATATATAGTCTAACTTATATGCATTTGTAATGTGACAAAGTGAGAAAAAAAAGTATGGCGTAGATATTTTTGCCAATCAATATTTGGTTAGAAAATTTACTATCGCGTTCAGAAATTAACAAATATTGATATATGGCAGTTTGCACCGTGTTTGCACCAACTATTTTAAGAAATAATTACCGATAGGACGTATTCCTTAAGGAATACTTAGCATTAAGGCTTATACAGGTTGTCCCAGACCACCCGGCCACACCTTTTAAAATGTAGGGGATGGATTTTTTCAATGATCTAAAAAATGATTGTAGCCATATCGAGTACGGTTTTTCAATTGGTGGTATTTTCAAATTTCGGCGCCGACCGGAAGTGGCCTATTCAGGCCTAAAGTGCGTTTTTTGAATAGGGATGGGCATAATTTTGCAATGCTTTCGGGTTCTACGCAAGAAAAGCCATGTTTTGACTTAAACTCAAATTTTTTAAATCTACCCCCACCCTTAAAAAAAACAAAAACTATAATGTTTTTTGTTAAACTCCGGACTCAATTACCTTTCGTTTGATAACACACACGCCATATTTTCACTTAAACTCTAATTTTTGAAAAATACCCCTACCCTTTTTTTAAAATAAATTAAAATGTATTTTGTTTAACTCCAGACTCAATTACCTTTCGTTTGATCTCACACACGCCATATTTTTACATAAACTCTAATTTTTGAAATCTACCATCACCCTTTTATTTGGTTTGTGTTCGGTGGATTTTGTTCATTTTTAAATGGGACCATCTCGACCCAAGACCCAGCCTAGGTACCAAATTTCATTAAAATCGGCCTAGCGGTTTTTGAGTTATGCGCGTTGGTCGTTACAGACAGACATACAGACGTACAGACAGACAGACAGACAGACAGACGGCGCCACAAAAAAGTTTCAAAATCATCTGAAACGCAAAGATATATAAAAAAATTTGAAATCGAAGCAACTTTTTTCGTCTCGAAAAAATTAGGATCACCATAGCTCACACTACTATAGTATAGTATATGTGTGAGCTAAAAACAATCTCTGAGGCATAGACGAAACTTTGCTCTGTGGTTAGAAGTTTATATAAGATTTGATACTTAAGTGGAACCTTGACAGCACCAACAGGTGCTTTCCTTTAACCAAGTGGAACTTAGTACTTATGTCGAAGTGAGTCTTAACCACATGGTGGACTTTTGGCCAACAAGCAGCTGGAAATTTTAGGTTATGTGCGTTTGTTTTTAAAATTGTTTTATTAATTTTCATGTGCTTTGTGTAATTTTCTTGGATAAAAATGGGGAAAAGTGAGTATTTCTGTAAATTTTACAGCTCGAGAACGAATTTTCCCATATATCCTTTACCGGAAATTTTTTACGGTTAGGCCTATAGTCCTTTCCATATACAGTTACACTTTTGTGACAGAAATTTTTTAAAAAGTAAATAGGTCATGTTGATATAAAATTAAAGATAAAACTGTCATTGTCTCTGGATAAAAAGATGCAACTGTAGGTTGACAGAAAAAACGCACAGATAAGAACAATTCAGACATGCAATTTTTCAGATTTGTTTTTGTTGCTCTCAGTATGAATATGATAAATAAAGAGGTTGGAAATGACACAAAAGTGTAACTGCCTATGGCAAGGACTATAGCTTTGCGTCCTTGACATTCACACTGGTTTATGGGCCTACCTGGCCCCAAGCATTAGTGGTAAGACAGGTCATCTCCACCTTCACAAAGCCGTGTTCTTATTGTGGGCCAAACCTCAATGCCTCAACTGCAAACATGTAAATGAAAGAGAGTATATCCATAATAGCAATGAGGAAAATTGATAAGATAAAAGAAAATTAAGTTACTAAGAGAGATAATTAACTATTACTCTATAAAACTGCAAACTCCAGAAAGTAAATGAAATAATATAAATATGCAACTAAAAGTAAGTTCTTTAATTTGTTATTTACTCCTTGAATTTGAATACAGTTGAACCTCTATAACTCGAACCTGAAGGGACAACCAAAACAGTTCAAGTTATGGAGAGTTTGAGTTACAGAAACTAGAGTTAAAGAGGTTAAAATACATGTAAAAATTGCATGGACCACTTAAAAGGTTCAAGTTAGAGAGGTTCAACTGTATTTTCTTTTTGTTGATTTAAAAATTTTTCACAAACGTAAGGTTTAAGAATTGAAATGCTGAATCAATTAAAAGTTTAAAAGTATTTAATTTATCATAAATGTAATATTAATTTATGTCAACTGAATTAAAAATATTTATAGAAATTGATCGGTTGTTTGACAATAAGGGTTGAATTCTTCTTGCAGAGTTAAATTGGATAGATACAGATAACTGTCTAGTTGATCTATCTCCAATTCCAAGGCTGTTATGGAAAAATTTATGTCATTTTCAAAATCAATGTTTTCATTTTCAAAGTTATGTACTTGATTTTCAAAAGTATATTCTTGATTTTCAAAATTATATTCCTGATTTTCAAGATTCAATTGGTGAAATGAATTTTTGATTTTCATTAAATTCTTGTTTGGCCACACATAAACCTACTATCTATTATGATCCATATTAAACCAGATTTGATTAGGTTGTATTACCAAGGGACGAATTTGAGGTTGACAGTTTGAAGTTGATGGTCTTGGATTATTATAAGAATTTTGAGGTTGGCTTTGAGGTATTTGTCTTGCTCAACACTCATTTATAGTATGCCCTGGTGGTCTGCAAAACCTACAAGTTTTATTTGGTTTTTGAACATTTTGAAAATAAGAGAGCTTTAACTCTCTTTTAACTCTTGTAAGCCTAGTTTCTGTTGCAAGATACTTGAGCTAATTTTTGTTCCCCAGTTAAAGGTTGTTTATTAATTGCTGAAATTACTTTCGGACTGTGAACTTGAATTCATGCCATAAAAGTTAAAGGATTTTCTTCCAAAATTTGATGTAATGCTTTGCCCTATTGATAAATCTGTTGAGGTAACAAGTTGAGAAGCTTTATTTTTAAGTTGATTTTTGATTTTTATAACAAGAAAACGCTTTTGATCTGCTGTACACATAGCTGTGTTATGCCCGCAGTAAGAAAAACGATAAATGCAATGGACTGTATATAATTTAATTAATGAAAGCGTGAACATACATAAATATCTTGATATGAAAATTACGAAATAATTAAAAGGTCCATAGGTTAATTGTGGGTACCACACAAGGGAAATCAGAGACAAAGCACTCACCAGTTTGCAGCCAATTTCTCCACTTCCAAGGGGCCCCTATCTGGATCTAATGATGTCACCACATAGCTGAAGGGCTGAAGTTTCTAGTTCTATGCTTCAGTACACCAAAATCGAGCACTTTCAGGTGTAGAAATTTGAAATAGTTGGAGAAAGTAAATTAACACGCCATTTCTCGAGGCGGTCGTAAAAGGATCTCACTGATTCTTGGTGCGCATGTCCAAAATGCGCGAATGCACTCTGTCCGTCATTCAATTGTGTGGTTTTAAAATTTACAAACACCGCGACATTTAGCGGGAGCTAACATAACTGCCCTCCAAAACACACAATTTTAGAATATCAGCCGGACAGATATAGATAAAAAAAAATGATCGACCGATAAATATAAATGAATGAAAAACAGATAAGTAGTGTAAGTTTATTTAGAGATAGCGAAAACCAGAAAAAGTCAAAACAAACAAACAAAATTAAAAAAAATGAATAATAAAGAATTACCTATTGTAATAATTGACTTCAATAGGTAAAAAAAATTAAAATTACTTTTAATTTGGCAAGAGGCACAGTTTTACAACTGGCCGCTTGTAAACACCGGTAACCGTTTGTACCGTCGCAACACGCACCTGACCGTCTCCGCCGGGATGCAGTTCGATGACCCGACCGACCGGCCATTTCAAAGGTGATTGGCTGTGATCACTTGTTATGATAACCAAATCATTTAATGTGATATTTGGGGACGAATCAGCCCACTTGTGTCGCTGTTGTAGCGTATGCAAATACTCTATAGAATACCGTTTCCTAAAATCAGTATGTAGTTTTTGGATTAGTTGCCATCTCGAGAGCCGATTTAGGGGAACCTCGGACAAATCTGACTCCGGAATTTCTGAATTAAGGGGTTCAAGGGTCAAAAAATGCCCAGGGGTAAGAGGTTGAAGATCGTGTGGATCTGAAGAGGCAGGAGATAAAGGGCGGCTATTAAGTACGGCTTCTATGCGACATGTAAGGGTGGACATTTCCATGATGGACAACTTCTGGTCGCCGACTACTCGAACAAAGTGAGTTTTAAAACTTTTGACGCCAGCTTCTGCCAGGCCATTGAAATGTGGACTGAGAGGAGGTCCCAGATGCCAACGAATAGAAAGTCTGGTGGCCGCACTTCTTGCGTAATCAAGTAATTGGTTACGAAACCCTATAAAATTACTGCCTTGATCTGACCAGCATTGCGTCACGCTTCCACGTCTGGAAATGAATCGATGGAATGCACCTACGAACCCTTCGGTGGACAGTTCCATGGTTAATTCCAAATGCACGCAATGTGTAGCCGTACAGACAAACACACAGACATACGATTTGAAAGCTTTACAACCACGGTAACGATGAGGAATCACAAAGAAAGGTCCACAAAAGTCGATAGCTACACTCGAAAAAGGTTTAAGTTGATTGATTCGATGAGCGGGAAGTGAACTCATTATGGGCGGTCTATAGGGTTTAGGGTTGATTCTTAAACATTGCCAACACTTGGATATGGTTCTTTGAATTGCCCGTCTGGCAGATAATATTCAAAATTGCTGTAAAAGCAGATTATGTAATGTTTTAAACCCAGGATGAAGGTATTGTCGATGAGTGGACTCGAAAGTAAGACGGGGTGTTTTGCAGAATAAGACAAAAGGTCAGATTTTTGTAATCTGCCACCGACTCTAATGACATTATTTTCATCAAGAAAAGGTGAAAGTTTTCGGAAAGGTTTCGGTATTGGTTTATCCTTACATAACGCGGAAAAAAGCTCAGAAAAACAAGAACGCGTTTGATAAGAAGGTATAACGCACTTTGCATCTCACCGGTGGTAGGAAAAACAATATTCTCAAAAATAACTTTTTGGTCCGGCGGCTTAGTGGGTTTTTGATAGGAATGGTTTTGAAAAAGGTTAACTATTCGAAGGACATAACAAATGATACGTTGAATTTTTGATATAGATGAATATTTGATAAGAAGCTGATCTAAGAAGTTAACGTCAATTATCGCATTGCAACAGACCTTTGGCTTTTCCTCCAGATTAATATCTCTGAAATCAATCGGCATTTTTGATTTATGAAAATCGGGCCATTCGTTTTCGGGAGACCACAAAAACGACGGTGCGTTCCACCACATGTCATGTGACATAAGCTGTGAAGGGGTGGCCCCTCGTGACGCAATATCGGCTGCATTTAAAGCAGAAGGAATGTAGCGCCACGAGTTTGAGGGAAAGATTTCTAGGATTCTACTGACTCGATTTCCAACAAAGGTTTGCCAGCGATTAGGAGGGGATGAAAGCCAGTGCAATACGACTTGCGAATCGCAAAAAGTAACGATATTTGTAAAAGTTATTTTTCCTTCATAGCTAGATAAAACGAAGTCAATTAATTCGCTTAAAAGAAATGCGCCTAGGAGTTCTAGCCTAGCCAAAGTTTGTGACTTTATAGGCGCGACCCTAGATTTTGCAGATATGAGAGGAACAGATATATTATTTTCCTCTTCTACACGAAAATATACGACGCCTGCGTAGCCTCGAATTGAAGCGTCACAGAAGCCGATGATTTGACAGATATTGGTTTTTGACAGTTTGATTTGTCGGGGTGATTGAAAATTGGAAAGAAGCGGGAATTCAGAACGAAGTTTGTTCCAAGAGTCGATGATAGAAGAATCTGGTTCTTCGTCCCAGCCTATTTTCGATAACCACAACTGTTGCAAAATAAATTTTGCTTGTAGCAACAAGGGACAAAGAAAACCTAAGGGATCGAAGATTGTTCCTATGATAGATAAAATAGAACGTTTGGTTGGGGGTTTGTCCTTCATTCGGGATTGATAAGAAAAAATGTCGTTTTTTGGATGCCATTGAAGTCCTAAAACTTTGATAAAGTGGGGTTCCTCCTTGTCAAAAGAGAGAGGCATTTGACGATCGGATTCTGGCAATGTTGCCAATAACTCAGGACAATTGCTTGCCCATTTTTTAAGTTCAAATCCTCCCGACTTTAACAAATCATTGAGTTCCCTCTGTAGGGAAACGGCTTTAGAAAACGAAGGACTAGTTCCCAAGATATCGTCGATGTAGATTGACGTTTTTAGAACAGTACTAGCCATAGGAAAATGTTCCTTTTCTCTCTCTGCCAGCTCATTTAATGTACGCATGGCTAGAAAAGGTGAGCATGTCATGCCAAAAGTGACAGTAGAAAGTTCCCACACTGAAAGTGGGTCCTGTGGAGAAAACCTCCACAATATCGTTTGATAAGGACGGTGATAAGGATTGATAAGGACTTGACGGAACATCTGTTTGATATCAGCAACGTAGGCAATAGGATTAAGACGAAACGTAAGGAGTAAAGAAGCAATATCCTTTTGAAGTTTCGGTCCAGATAACAACGTGTCATTGAGACTAATATTTCTTGGGGTGACTGCCGAACAATCCCAGACTACCCCTAATTTTGTACTTAAGCTTTCCGGCTTTAGTACGCAATGATGTGCTAAAAATATGATACGTCGACTTTCGGTTGACTAGATAAAACTAAACTCATATGATTAGAATCGATATAGTCTTGCATGAAACTTGAATAGGCAGTGTACAGATCAGGATTTTTGAGTAATCTATTTTCTAGAAGTAAAAATCTACGATAAGCTTGCGGATAAGTATTTCCTAGGTCAGGGTTTATTTTATCTTTAAACGGAAGATCTACCATGAATCTACCGCTCGGTTGCCGTACTACACTCGCAGTAAAAATTGATTCTGCTTGTTTTTCTTCCTTTGATAAGATTTGTTTTTTAGGCAAATGTTCGATTTCCCAAAACCTAGGGAGAATGACCTCTAAAGGAGGTGAATGACTCGTTAAAAAACAACTGGTTCGTTCCGTAAGACTACCTACTTCGTCAACTTTTCCCATGACGACCCAGCCAAAGATAGTTTCAAGGGCTGAAGGTTGCCCTATTTGTCCAAGAAGAATATCTGTGCGAATAGCTCGCAACCAATAACTAGGTCCACAGGTCTAGATTTGAAATAAGATGGGTCGGCAAGTTTAAGGTTTTCCAAGTGTTTCCACTGATTATCGTTCAAAGTGAATGTAGGCATATTGGAACATAATTGTGGAACGACAATTGCTTCGAAATTAAGTAAAGGAGTGACCTGTCCTTGTGGCTTAATGTGACATTGAACGAGCCCTTTGGAAGTAAAAGAAGACATCTGATTTAATCCGAATATTTCAGTGGTGTAACTTCGCCTAGGAAGATTAAGACACTGAATACACTTTTCACTGATGAATCCTGTCTGTAATCCAGAATCAAGCAGTGCCCTTACAGGTTGAAAATTTCCGCAACCGTCCATAACATCTATTATGGCGGTGCATAAAAGAAAGGTACCTGAAGGTCCTGAGGTATTTAATGACACATGAAGATTATTGACCGGTGGTGTGTGAATGACAGGACTTGGCTTCCAGACTCTTGATTAGTTTCTAAGATATGAGTTAAAGTGTGGTGCCTTTTACTATTGCAAGTCCTGCATGAATACTTGGATTTGCACGTATCTACCCCATGCAAGGGATGAAAACACGCTAGACATAATTTTTTCTGCTTGACGAAAGATAGGCGATCGATAGGTGAGAGATCAAGAAATGTTTGACATTTCGAAAGCACGAGACCTTGATTACACCGGAGACATTTTATTCCCGTACTTGAATTAGTTGAGGTGCCAGCCAGTCCTATGAAAGGCGAATTGGATGATTTATAGGTAGGCTTTTGCCCAAATTGATTTTGCATAGAATTTGAATTTTGGTAGGTAGGCTTTTGCCCAAACTGATTTTGCATAGAATTTGATTTTTGATAGGTAGGCACCTTTTTGGGTGCTGTTGATTGAGGAAGTGATTCCAAAACTTTACATCTTTTTTCTAGAAATTGAGAAAGTGACTGAAAAGTGGGAATTTCGGTATTAGTATTGGCGTGACTCATTTCAAAATTTGAACGCGTCGGAATATCCAATTTTTCTAACAAAATGAAAAAATAATAAAGTCCCAACTGTCAACGTCAAAGCTAAGTGATTTTAAAATCTCTAGGGATTCAGAAAAGGTGTCAATTAAATTACGCAATTCCTTAGCTGACTCGTTTTTTAAGGTGGAGTTCATAATTGTGCTTAAAGCATCATTTGCGAGGTCTCGCTTGTTTTGATATCTATTGACTAATTTGTCGTAAGCAATTTTATAATTTTGATCAGATAAGCTAATCCCTGATATCAATTTTAAAGGCTCATCTTCGAGATATGAAAATAAATATTGAAGTTTTCGAACGTTACTTAGACTTTGATCTATAATGTTATTAAAAAGATCGAAAAAGCTTGGCCATAATTTTTTATCACCTCGAAATATGGGAATACATAACTCTTTGAGTTTTGGAGTTTCGTTTTGTCGAACATATGATCCCGAAAAGGATGGGGCCTCAACCGGAAATATTTTAGAGTAAACCCCCTTACACGCATAAAAATATTTACGAGCTTCTGAAAGGATCGCATCCTGCGTTTTAAACTCCTCGTCGTTCGCGTCGTCTATCAACATAATGACATCATTATGTGCCAGCATGCATTTATCAAAGGTTTCATCCAAATCGGAATACCTCACTTGAAACTCGTTTCTCGCTTTTTCGTCCGATGCCGCGGTCTGTGAAAACACATAACACTCGGTGATCGCAGATAAAAAACCATTGCGTTTTTGCACGGCTTTTTTGACATGATTTTACCTTTGAAATGACGAAATTGTCGGTAAATATACAATTAACGCTAAATTAATGCTTCTGAAATAGAAAAATGACGAATTGTCGAAAATATGCACTAATTTATCGCAATTGATGAAAATTGTTTTAAATATCGAAATGATATGGAACACATCTAATCACAGAAATGTCGGTAAATATACAATTAGCGCTAAATTAATGCTTCTGAAATAGAAAAATGACGAATTGTCGAAAATATGCACTAATTTATCGCAATTGATGAAAATTGTTTTAAATATCGAAATGATATGGAACACACCTAACACACTGAACATGTGCTTGTTTGTTTTGATTACTTCGAATTGTTTACTGAATGACCACGGTACGTTACCATAGCAGCGGACCGAAAAAACACGTGAACTGCGCCTCTACCGAAGGTCGAGCGAAAATCTCTCTCGTTTCAATACGAAGGCCTTGATCTCGGCGTGAAAATAAATGGCCGACTTATTAATACTGTCGTATGGAGTAAATTTTAAATAATTCGGTCGAAGGAACACTTATGTTATGCCCGCAGTAAGAAAAACGATAAATGCAATGGACTGTATATAATTTAATTAATGAAAGCGCGAACAAACATAAATATCTTGATATGAAAATTACGAAATAATTAAAAGGTTAATTGTGGGTACCACACAAGGGAAATCAGAGACAAAGCACTCACCAGTTTGTAGCCAATTTCTCCACTTCCAAGGGGCCCCTATCTGGATCTAATGATGTCACCACGTAGCTGAAGGGCTGAAGTTTCTAGTTATATGCTTCAGTACACCAAAATCGAGCACTTTCAGGTGTAGAAATTTGAAATAGTTGGAGAAAGTAAATTAACACGCCATTTCTCGAGGCGGTCGTAAAAGGATCTCACTGATTCTTGGTGCGCATGTCCAAAATGCGCGAATGCACTCTGTCCGTCATTCAATTGTGTGGTTTTAAAATTTACAAACACCGCGAAATTTAGCGGGAGCTAACATAGCTGTTGGATCTTAATTTTAAGAATTTGTGTTTAAACCAAGTGCGGGTCATAGCTTTCTCGGGAATGGGGGTCCAAATTGCAATGTGAACAGCTTCACCTATTTTTGATTCTATGCTCAGTGTCATGTGTTGACGTGACATACGTCAAAAACACTAAAAAAGGCGAGATATTCGCCCCTTTCCATCTTTGACCATCATCGAGACCACATGGCATCGGAGCTCCAAGCCATCGAACGCGTCTCATGTGCCGAGATTTGTTGGATAATGGGAACACTTTTGTAGGGCATAGAATAGGAAAAATGGGATTATAAGGGTTTGGGATTTTTAGTGAATTTTTAGCAATAAATGAATGTGTTTAGTAAACAGTTGCGTTCAATAACATCTGCCAGATCACAAGCATTGATAAATACATTTAAATTGATTGGATCCCTGTTATACTCTGGGATTAAACTAAAAATTTCTCTCAATCAATAAGGATCAACATTTTTCTTTTCTCAGAAAATGAGTACTTTCTGAGGAAAAGTCTAATAAAAAAATAATAGTAAAAAATCCAAGATAGCGGGGCTATTACTATGTTTGATAAGATTACATCAATTTGATATTATGGTTTAAAAAAAGAAAATCTAATTTCAAGCAATATACTTTTTTTAGCTAGTTGTTTAAATTGTTTTTTGATTTTTTATTTAACCTAAAATTAAATTTATTTTTTCCTGTTAATATTATTGTTATTTATATTGCTTGATGTATCAAAAAAGGTATCTTTTACTATTAATTTAAAAAAAAATGTTTCTGTAAATAAGATCTCTGTATAACCAAATGATAATTTAGTTTAATTTTTAATTACTATATACATTCTAAAGATTATTTTTTTTTAAAGTTCTTTTTTTCTGTCTGTTAAGCAAATTAAAAAATCAAAAAGTTATAGATGGTGTGCATTACTATTATTTAGCAAAGCCAAGTACCCACATATGGCATGTTTGTTTTTATTTATATATATTTTTAAAATTCAATTTGTTTAACTGGTACAAACTGTAGCGTGCACATACTTCGACTTTCTCTATATTTATAAATAAATCTGAATAAAAAATAAAAACAAATAAAAACATGGGGTATACTTAAAACAGCTGATGTAACATAACCTTATATCTGCAGTTTGTGCCAGGATTCCTAAAGCAGCAGATAGTAGAGGAGTTCAAGTATATTAAAAATAGTATGTACATTATAAACCTAGGGACTAAAGTGATACTTTTAATCCCGAGGCGAAGTTTGTCTGACTGAAAGGAGAGCTACAATTTGCCGAGTGATTAAAAGGCACTTTAATCACGTGGTTTATATTCTATTTTATGCACTTTAGCATGGGAAAAATAAATAAAAAGGAAAATAATGGACCGGTATTTAAAATTACTTTGTACATACTAATTGCATTGAACAATACTCTAGATGTAAAATATCATAAAATTTCAGCCTGGCAAATTTATTTTGTTTTTAATCCCTAGGGATTAAAAGTAAGTTTGTAGTCTCTAGAAATTTTCGTAAACGGTTCAGACATAATTTTGATTAAAATAAAAAAATGTGTTTTTTTTGAAATACCGAGCAATAAATAAATAATTAATAATAAAAAAGACAATTTTAATTTTTGCTTAATATTTTAAAAATAAATGATATAGTAGATATTTTTAGTCGACACAAAGTCCGATTGGGCTCGGAGTAGCGCTATTTTTTTCCCATTTAACCAAAATTATATGTCTTACCGTTTCGGGCCGTAGGGTAGTGCCGTGGTCTGGTCGTCGGCTTCACATGCAGAAGGTACCAGGCTCGCTTCTCAAACGATGCAAAAAAAAATCTTTCGCCCTGTTGCCGACTTCCTTTTTAGCGTTCAACAGCCGTCATCGAATAAGCATGCGATGCGATGCACGCCAAATATACAGGGTTCGTCAACGATCGTTTGGCCATTGAAAATATGTGAATTGAAGTAAGATCGCTATTTACATAAATGGCACTAAGAGAGATAAGTAGTTTAGCGCTGTTGTCAAGTTAGTAATTCAAGAAAATGGTTTTATTTTCGCGATCTAATGACGTTACTCTTACCGGCTGAGTAGGTCAGAGACGGCCATTAATAAAATCCAAAAAACAACTTGATTTTATTTGCTGTTGCGCCATCTCTTGGACATCATTTGAACTGTATGACTAATAATCAATACTGCGAATCCGTATGCTTTTAGTTCAGGCCCTACATCCGAGATTCCAGCCATTTGCTGCGTTTAATGATAGAAGCAACACACTTGGCATGGATAGACATAAGACCCCCCGAACAGGGGGTGGTTCCCCCCCTTAAACGAGCTTTTTGATAGTTTTTTGCTAATAACTCGAAAACAGTCAACTTTTTCAAAAATATTCTCGAAATCATTTTTCAAGCGGATACAATTTCCTTTTTAACGATGTACCTTAGTACCCTTTAACGGCAGTGGTGCACATTCCATTAGCGTACGAAAAAAGGGGAAAATTTTTAAAATATTTTTTTTATCTTTTTTTAATAGCCGCCTTGAAATAAAAATAAATGTGTTTGTAGAAATCCTTAAATCAAACAAAAATTTTGAACATTCATTTTTGTTACTGAATAAATAAAAATGAGAGTGAGTAAAATATTATTTTTGGTTAGTAACAGGGTTCGAAAATATCATGATATTTATATAAATATCATATCACATGATATATATCGGATATATATCAGATATATATCTGATATATATCATTATCAAACTGAATGCTTTGGTTTTGGCATATTAAATAAAAATCACTACTCACTAATAAATGAAAAGTACAAACAGATGGAAAATACAGTAACTGTTTTCCCAGGTTCGAACCTGGGAAAACAGAAACCAAAGAAATTGTCGCGTCGGGGATCTACCAGATGTGAAATAGGGGATTTCCAGTCAGCTCCGCGATGACCATTCGGCAGCCGAATCGATCAATACTACACCTTTACAGATGCTTATACTTTTGTACAGTCGGGGATTTTTTAAATTGCCGTTTTATTTTTTTTCTGTCAAAATTAATCAATTAAAGAAATCAAAAAAAATTAATTTTTAAATATGTATGTATACAGACAGAGGTAAGGTTCACAATTTTTATGTTTTGGTTCAAACTACTTTTTCGAATTTCAAATAGGAATTTTTTTATTTTCCAGGGAGGCAATTTAAAAAGTCCCCGACTGTACAAGTGCGTACTGAGAAATTTTTATGGTATTTAGAATGGTAGAAAACATTTTTAGTTGAATAAGTAAAATTATTGAATATATCGGATATATATCAAGCTATAAATATCATGATATATATCGTGATATATATCGTGATATATATCATGATATATATCACTTGATATGTATCCGCGGAACCCTGGTTAGTAATAACTTAAAACTGACTTTTTCTAGTTAACCTTCTTTAGAGTGGAGGTGGGGGGTATCACCCCTCTCACCCCCTCAAAAGTGTTCTCTAAAATACCGTATTTTCTAAATTATTTGCAAACTTTTAACTTGGCAAAAATAACTAAGTAACAATTATTGAAGCAGATGAAAAAATTTCTTCAGCTTTAAAAACCAGATGTGTGGGACAGTCAAATTAAGGAAAATTAAAAAAACAAGTTTTTTTCCACACCTCTCATTTATTTAAATGCCTATAAAAGGTGCGCCACTGATGTAAGGGGGGCGTGTTATACATCGTTAGAGAGGACTTTTCATCAGCCTTAATAGTCATTACTTAGTTGTTTTTTTCCAAGTTAAAAGTTTGCAAATAATTGGAAAAATACTAAATACTATAAGAGAGCACTTTTGAGGGGGGTGAGAGGAGGGATCCCCACTTTGAAAAAGGTTAACAAGAAAAAGTCAGTTTTAAGTTATTACTAACCAAAAATAATTTTTTACTTACTCTCATTTTTAGTTACCAGTTACAAAAATGAATGATCACAATTTTTGTTTGATTTTTGGATTTCTACAAACACATTTATTTTTATTTCAAGGCGGCTATTTAAAAAAACATGCCTACCTTAATAAGTATTTAACTGTATACAATGGGATTTTAAACAAAAATATTTTTAAAAATAAAAAAAAAATAATGTTAAGGATAACAAACATCACAAAAAAAAATATTTTAAAAATTTTCCTGTTTTTCGTACGCTAATGGAATGCACCACTGCCGTCAGAGGGTACTAAGGTACATGGTTGGAAAGGAAATTGTATCCGGTTGAAAAATGATCTCCAGAAGATTTTTGAAAAAGTTGATTGTTTTGGAGTTATTAGCAAAAAACTTTCAAAAACACGTTTAGGGGGGGGGGAACCTTCCCCTGCCAGGGGTGGGGGGGTGGTTCCCTTTCGTAATATGTTCGGGCGAGTCTTATGCCTATCCATACCAAGTGTGTTGCTTCTATCATTAAACGCAGTATCGGACCCCGTAGGACCTGAACTATTTTAGCAACTTGACTTCGCGTTAGCCGCTGCGAGGAGATCCAACGGCGCGAAGCGCGACTTTAATAAAAGAGCAAGGCAAGAAAAAATTACTTAAAAATTAAATTTTTCTCGACTTAATGTTTCCTGATTAAAGCTAAAATAACGAAATAATAATGAATATTTCTTCGTCTTTTAAAAGTGGAAATCTTACTGTGCTTGCTCCTGTTTAATAATAAAAAACTATTAATGAATTTTGAGTCACAGCGGCAAACGCTCCCAGATATGCGCGTCTTTGGTCACTCACTGACTTCTTGTTTTCCATAAGTTCATCCTTTTTTATACGCTTTTCATAAAGGCTAAACGTTCGATGTCGAGCACTGTATAAGTCGACATTGAACATCGAGACTATACGCAGGTGTAGTCCAGGAGCCGACACGCAGCCAGCCGAGGAACCAGGGATAATAACCCAGGAGCCTGCTATAAGTGCTATATAGTCGGAACCAGGACGGTGCCAGCATAAATCTCCTACAGTCAACTCACGACGACCACGACTGTTGCGCTGAAAAGGACAGAAGTCTATAACCAAGTTCTGCTGGGACGATAGCTATGTTAGATAGATGCAAGTCTAACATGTAGCAGGACCACCTTTCGGAAGGGGTGTAAAAGCGTGGGTCCACTGTGTATACTTGCTACGTAGTATAAAGATCCCTGCCCTCGACAAAGAGGTGTCATGCAAAATTAAGTCCTCTTAGAGAAAAAAAACTTGCATCCTAAGGGGCAAGTGCATCAGTTTGATATAAGATGTACGGACAAATCGGGGTTTGCGAAAAGGGCGCGCCGTATGCCTAGTCGCTAGACCAAAAATGGTCTCCCCACCACTACTACTACTACCGTTTCGGAAATCTCCATTAGAGTACATTTAGGTACTATTATCTGGGACACATTAGTATATCTGGAAAACGAAAACAGCTAAAGTAACGTATTTTCATACATTAACTAAAAATTTAATTTTTAACAAAAACTACCTTAACACCCAGGACGGCTGGGTCTTATGAATGGCTGTCGTGCCTACTGGCGCCAATTTTTTATAAAGCTTTAAAATAAAATTATTGCATAATTAACTTGATTTTCTCAAATCAGCAATTGTTAACCGATTGACCTCAAATTTGGTATTTAGGTTTTGAGTTGCTGACAACACTGAAAAACTTTTATTTTAATTTTAGAAAGAGTAGATAACCCCATAATCAAACAAAGAATAAAAGAAAACCTAAAACAAAAACGCAAGCTATCCAAGCAACTATCAAAACAGAAGCGAGCCCGATTAATGGTGAAGAATGTGTCATTCAAAGCTACAGAAGAAAAACTTACAAAATTCTTTGAAAAATATGGAGAAATTGAAAATGTTGAACTTTTAAAAAAATCTGATGGCAAACTTGTTGGTGTGGCATTTGTTCAATTTAAAGTTGTTCAACTAGCAGCCAAAGCAAAACATTATGCCAACAACCAACCATTTTTGGGTAGAAATATTTCGGTTGAATTTGCCCAACCTAAAGATAAATATAAAAAAGAACATCCAAAAGAAAATAAAGTAGAATGTGAAAAAGTTGATAAAGATGATGTCAAATTAGAAATAAAAGACTTAGAAGAGGTGGAAATCAAGGACGAAACAAAAGAAGAAATTGAAATAAAATCAGATGACGAAGACAATACAGAAGATATAGTTCTAAAAGAGGAAAATGAATCAGACTTCAATTCAGATGTTGAACAAGAAAAATCAGATGCCGATTTAGATGAACCACTAACAAAGAAACCACACTTGTCATATGACGTTAATGAAGGAAAAACAATATTTGTTAAAAACTTGCCTTTTCAGGCTACAAACGAAGATTTGAAAAAGTGCTTTTCACAGTATGGAAGACTATTTTATGCTCTGGTTTGCGTTGACAAATTGACAGAGCATTCAAAAGGGACAGGTTTTGTTAAGTTTTTGGTGAGTCAATTCTACTATTATTTATATAAATAAAAAAAAATTGTTGGTTTTTAAGTACCTAAAGTTTACAATAATATTATGATTTTATGTAGAATAAAGAAGATGCAGAGAACGCTCTCAGTGCAGGCACAGAACTGACTCTGCTAGGCAATATTTTGGACTGTCATCCAGCAATGGAGAAAAATCAACTACAGAAGAAATTCCAACAAGAAAAAGAAGATAAGACTAAACCCAAGGATTCTAGGAATTTGTATTTAGTTAAAGAAGGAGGTGAGTATAATAATTACGTCTATATCCCCATAACCATGAAATTATTCGAAACATCTATTCTTAAAGTTTAAAACACACTTCTTTATGTATAATCGTATTTCATTAATTCCCATATTTCCTCTTTCTAGTGATTTTGGCTGGCACAAAAGCAGCAGAAGGAGTGTCAGCTAGTGACATGGCCAAAAGACTTCAAATTGAGCAATATAAAACGCAAATGCTTCGAAAACTTAATACATTTGTTGCCAAAGATCGTTTGGTTGTCCACAACTTACCCCTAACCTGGGATGATATGAAACTAAGAGCATTGTTTCAGAAACACGGCGGTAAAGGTGCTGTTATCAAAGAAGCAAGAGTCATGAGAGACATGAGACACGTAAATGCAGAAGGTGTAGGACCTTCAAAAGAATATGGTTTTGTTACATTCTCCACACATGAACATGCTATAAATTCTTTAAGATCACTAAACAATAATCCCAACGTTTTTTCACCACACAAAAGACCAATTATTACCTTTAGCATAGAAAGTAAAACCGCACTCAATGCAAAGAAAAAACGCCTTGAAAAATCGAAACAGAAAAATCCAAAATCAACAGATTATAATCCCGAAATAGTCAGAAAAGATAACGAAAGGCAAATTGAAGATAAAGCCCAAGATGAACTAGAAACAGATTTAAAATCCTTTGCTGGAGTAACTTCCAAACAAGGGCAGATCCAAAAAATGAGGGGTAGGCATAAACTAAGCGTTCAAGCAAAACTACACGCAGAAAATATAAAAAAGGAGAAGAAAAAACAAAAATCAGCCAAAAAGACATTGGAGCAAAAGAAAAAAGACTTCATTAAACAGCCAAAACAAAAGATTAACCAGAAAAACCAAGAAGATAATTTCTCGAAAATGGTAAATGATTATAAATCGAAAATTTTAAATGCCGCCGGAACACAAAAAAGAAAATGGAGCGAGTACTAAATATGTAAATAGCAAGTAAATAATATTTTTTTTTACTTATAAATGGTTTTCTTTAATGTTCATTTTGACTACAGTAAAAATACTGGAAAAAATACGAATATAAATGACAGATTTTTTTAAATTAATACAGTAGAACCCCGATTATCCGTGCTCCACGGGACCGGACGAGGCACGGATAAGTGAAAAGCACGGATAATCCGAACATTCATTTATTACATGTTACATACATATTATGTATATATACTTAAAATATGACAGAAAAAAAAAGATCCCATAAGTTCAAACTAAGTTTATATGTACAGGGTGTCCCAAATTGGGCACTTTTAGGGGGTTTAAGGTACTTCTAGAACAGACAGAGAAAAACTGACCACGCATTGCCAGGCTCAAATTTCAAGAGAAGACTTATAGTAAAAACCGCATTTTGAAATATCGTCTCGTCTTTGAGCTACGGGGGTTTTTTGAAGTCTGCATTTTGGAAGGGGGTCTATAACTTCGTTATTATTGGAAATATTGATTTAAAGTAAATAGCAATTTTATAGACTTTGTCACGTGGAATTCAACCGCTAAATTAAATTTTAACTGTCATTTTTAGGTTTTGAGATATGACATAAAGTTGCATTTTTTCTTATGGAATGGCCTATAATTTAATTAATTTTCGAATTCGTGATTGAATTCTTTTCAAAATGATGTATCATATGTCATAGTTTGATTGAGCGGTTTCGGAGATAATTAAAGTTTTTTATTTTTGTCTAGTGTGCGTTGAATGACGTCATGCGCCATTGACGTGAAAGCCTTGCGCTCAAATCCTACTTCAATGCTCCTATAGTTTTGTTGTCTTATACTATGCAAATCAAGTTGGCCTTGCGTCTTGGCGTTTTGTCATTGTTTTCAATTGTTTAAACAATTTGACATTACGCTTTGATATGAAATTATTTTGCACAAAAGCGTTTTAATTTTATTTTGAAATATGTATCATTTTTTTAAAACTTTTTATAACTAGGCTTTGAGGGCCGTCAGCTGAATTATAATTTTTCCAAACCAGCCTTACTATATTTGAGATTGTGTAAAATAATAAAAATACTAGAGTGCCTTTATCTGCCTCAGCAGGAAATCATAGCGCACTAGAAATAAGTGAAAAAGCTGAATATCTCCTAAACCGCTTTATCAAACTATGACATATGATACATCATTTTGAAAAGAATTCAATGACGAATTCGAAAATTAATTAAAATATAGGCTATTCCATAAGAAAAAATGCAACTTTATGTCATATCTCAAAAACTAAAAGTGACAGTTAAAATATAATTTAGCGGGTGAATTCCTCGTGACAAAATCTATAAAACTGCAATTTACTCTAAATCAAAATTTTCACTAATAACGAAGTTATAGACCCCCTTCAAAAATGCAGACTTTTCAAAAAGCCCCCGTAGCTCAAAGACGAGACGATATTTCAAAATGCGGTTTTCACTATAAGTCTTCTCTTGAAATTTGAGCCTCGCAATGCGTGGTCAGTTTTTCTCTGTCTCCCCTAGAAGTACCTTAAACCCCCTAAAAGTGCCCAATTTGGGACACCCCATATGTATTGCATAAAAAGATAATAGAACAAAATACTCTGCCAATCTATGGGCACCTAAGCTCACACTAGGTACTATAGTTATAGTGTGAGCTAATATAATCAAAAACTGAAATATATTTTATTCAACTCCAGACTCAATTACCTTTCGTTTGATACCACACAAGCCATGTTTTGACTTAAACTCAAATTTTTTTAATCTACCCCCCACCCTTTTAAAAAAACTAAAATGTATTTTGTTTAACTCAAGACTCAATTACCTTTCGTTTGATATCACACACGCCATATTTTCACTTAAACTCTAATTTTTGACATTTACCCCCACCCTTTTTTTAAAAATAAACTAAAATTCATTTTTTTTAACTTCAGACTTAATTACCTTTCGTTTGATATCACACACGCCATATTTTCACATAAACTCTAATTTTTGGAATCTACCCCCACCCTTTTATTTGGCTTGCGTTCGGTGGATTTTGTTCATTTTTAAATGGGACCATCACGGCCCAAGACCCAACTTAGGTACCAAATTTCATTAAAATCAGACAAGCGGTTTTTGAGTTATGCGGGTTGGTCGTTACAGACAGACATACAGACAGACAGCAAAACAAAAAAGTTTCAAAATCATCTGAAACGCAAAGATATATAAAAAAATTTGAAATCGGAGCAACTTTTTTTTTTTCGAAAAAATTAGGATCACCATAGCCGAACCGAACCGAACCGAACACTACTTATAGTAGTAGTGTGAGCTAAAATATAATTCTACATAAGGTTTTAGTCGAGTGATTTGCGGTAACGCTATTTCGATAGAACTTTAAAAACACAATTTCGATGATGGGAAATCATAGCACGGATAATCCGCAGCCCGGATAATCCGCGCACGGATAATCGGGGTTCTACTGTAGTAATTGTCAGTAGTAACCAACCAACAAAATTCAACACGTTGAACCAAATGACGTTTGAACAAAAAATTAAGGCAGACTTACATTCGCATATTTTCCGCGTGGATTTGGGCTTTTTAAAACTTTTGGTAAGACTTTCCCCTTTTTTATAACGGATTTACTAAATCTGCCCGGAAAATCCTTGGGCAACAACCTAACCATCAACCAGTCCATATTTTGTAGTTAAAATAAACATCCGCCACTGGCACATGGAAGTACAGCGTGTCCCATTTTCGATGGGATTAAATGGGAAACTCGGTTATTATTAAAGATATCGATTTTCTGATTGCACCTTACCGTGCTCTTTTTTGGAGCCCTTAAAAATGGTGTAATCAGATTTTTGCTATACCCCGTAGTTTCGCTAATACAGGAAGTTTTTGAAAAAATTGTATTTTTAATAATCCCTTGTATCTCGCTTATTTTGCGAGATATTTTTATTCTGTAAAAACCTTTCTATGGCAACTTTCTTAGAGCAAAATAATGACGTTGTCAATCATATTTATATATATTTATCATAAAAAAATTAAATACGGACCTGGATTTTTTTTATTACTAGTTTGATTGGTTCCATGCTATTATTACCTTAAAATGATAAAACTTTAATATTTTTTTGATTTAAGGTTAAAAAAAACTATTTAATATTTGAAAAAAAAATTATAGTCCGAACCTGGAAATTTCCAACGTAATTATAAATTAAAAATTGCAAGACACACTACTTGAACGATTTTTAGTTTATCTGTTTTAAAATGATAATTAAAAGATTTATAAATAAAGTAAAAACCTTAAAAAGTTACAAAAATAATATCCTACTAATTATTTGATGGTAGCACAGCAGGTCGTGAAATTTACAAAACAAAAGCGTGGAATTGACATTGTCATTTTACTTGTCATTTTTGTGAATGGCTTACAATTATTTTAAACTGGCTAGAAATCGACCATATCCAGATTTTGAAAAATGTGATATGTTTGACTGCTTCATTCAAGCAACAAAATCCCAATATTTAAATGGCAGAAATATTTTTATGCAAAATGCGTTAAGAAAAATTACTCAAAAATCCCAACAATTTCTTACACATAATGGTAATCAGAAAAATTAGTTATTTTTTATAATTTGTTTTTTTTTGTATTTTTCGTAGACTTTGTTTCAAATAAATCTGTAAATTAACGTAAAACCATTTTAATATGCTAAGTATCAAAACAGTTTAGCTAAAAATTGTTTTACTAGCAATTTTTTATTTATATTTATGTTAGAAATATCCTGGTTCGGATTAATTTTTTTTTTAAATATAAATTTTTTTTTTTTACCTTAAAACAAAAAATTTTTAAATTTTTATTATTTTATGATAATACTAGCATGAAACCAATCAAAATAGTAATAAAAAAAATCCAGGTCCGTATTTAATTTTTTTATGATAAATACCATATCTCAAAAACTAAACAATATTTTAAAAAATTGACAACGTTATTATTTTCTTCTAAAAAAGTTGCCATGAAAAGGTTTTTACAGAATAAAAATATCTCGCAAAATAAGCGAGATACAAGGGATTATTAAAAAAACAATTTTTTCAAAAACTCCCTGTATTAGCGAAACTATGGGGTATAGCAAAAATCTGATTATGCCATTTTTAAGGGCTCAAAAAAAGAGCACGGTAAGGTGCAATCAGAAAATCAATATCTTTAATAATAACCGAGTTTCCCATTTAATCCCATCGAAAATGGGACCGCAGATGACGTCATGAGCGCGGAAAATATGCGAATGGAAATCTACTTTTACACTAATAGATATTTTGTATAACTATGAAATTTTAGTTTATTTTATTATCAAGACAGCTGTAGTGTTTTTCATCATTCTGGTGTGTATTCTTTGGTAGAAGTGAGAAAGACCACTCGTCCACCCCTTTTTGAACCTAGGATTTTTTTTTAATGATCAAAAGAATATAGCTATTTTAGGTACGCTCTTTCGATTGGTGGTATTATTTTTTTCGCTAATAATATCTTTCATATGGCAACTTGTGGCAGCAGATTATTTTTGAAAGAAATATATTCTTTAAAAAAAATAAAAATTTCAAGGAAACGGTTGATGCCGGAACCAAATTTTTATCCAACAATAATAAGTGTTCGTGCAACTTTAATTTTAAATTCAAATTTTGCGCCAAATTCACGTATTCGGAAAACCCACACAATTTCAATTTTGATTGGCACAAGCAAAACGCCGGCGCCATCTACGAAAAATGAATCTGCGCAAAAAGGCGTAACCAAAAAAGATTTCGTCTGTCGTATTCTATCGAGATCACCACGCAGCATGGTGATAAATTCTATTAACCAAAAAATCCAATAACATTCTTAGAAAATCAAACTAAACAATTACACAAACAAGTAATTCTAGTGTGGATCGACTGCAACGACTGGGCCAGCGAGAGGAGCTCCTCTGGACGACGGAAACATTAATATTTTTACATCGTCCTTTTAAGGATTTTTGCACCCAGATTTTATAAAACGACCAGCGCGCTTACAGTCCCGCGGCTCTACCTCAAACCTCAAAAATAAGAAATCTATATTTTTATAGAATTTCAAACATGCTAAGCAAAAACCATCGTCTGATCTGTCTATATCTACATCAAAATTGGAATCAGAATGTACAGATATAAAATCTACTTCCTTCGTTTTAAGTGCTTGCTAAAACCGTGCATAGGCATCTTTCAAGCGTCTGACTAACCAAACCAAGCATGCGATTTGTAGGACAACGTTGCCATTTACTTTCAGACATTTTTTAAGCTACAGAATAAAATCAGCCGGTTATTAGTTGCTGTTATTTTTTCATTGCCTTATTTTAACATGTTTGGGGTGGGGGAAACGGCAGTCATAGCATCTAATTTTTAGGAAAAACTTTTTTCATGTTTGAGAGTTACTACCTAATTAATTTGTTAGAGCCACTCTGTTAAGAATCACTTTCAAGCATTTCCGCAGAGGAAAAATTTAGCTGGTTACTCATTACTTAAAACATAGAGCGGTGTACTGTGGACTATTAGGGAAAAAAAAAACATGAATATCCCACCGCCACACTTTAGTCTGAAACCCCAATATTTTGGCTAAAAATAGCCAAAACTAACTTAACAATAAAACTGTTTGGTTATATATTTTTTAAAGCTAAATAATGGCACCTTAAAATTCCAGCATAATTGGCTTCATTGCCAAAGCAGGCTTCGAAATATCGTTGTTTGAATTTGACATTTCCTGACAATCAGCAATTGTTTTTTTATTGTTTATTATTTTCACTAACTTTAATGTGCTATTTCTAAGAAGTGCGAAGAGTTATAAAAAAATTTAAAAATAGCTTTTTTAACCAAAGGTAAGTAGATTATTTTTTGATAATTTTAGTCACAGGGATTTTAAACTTATTCTTTAAATACCAATGATACAAAAATTTGTGCCAGAAGTGTATGAATTTTTTTTTCTTGATGTTTCATTGGACTAACAAAAAAGCTTTCACGAACTTTCATATTAATTTTTGTAAAACTATTTTCGTCCTGATATCTACTTTCCGGAGTACATACACAGTTGGTGCGAAAAAGTGCGATAGTCTCCAAATTCGTGATTAAACATGACCGTACATATTCTGATAAACACAAAGTACCTATTCTAGTGCATTTTAATTTCTGTTTCCGTGTGTCTCCTATGTAGATAGTAATGAGCAAACTACCTTTAAAGAAGCAAAATGAATCATAGATATCAAAACTCCTGTCTTAGCAATGAACTTTAAAAACCAAGGGAAAAATTCAAGATGGCCGCCAAAATAGATAGGAAATTAGTAGAAACTGCAAACATTTAACATCGGTTTTGGGATATTTGGAGCATCTAAATTCAAATATAGAATAATTTTTACTGGGGGAGGAAAAGAACAATTTAGAATGGTGGGGTTAACTAGGTTAAAAATTATTAAGGTGGCGAAACAAAAAAAAATAGGTTTTAATTATTTAACTTGCTCCTATTACCCCCAAACTAAAATATGCCAATTTTTTTTTTAAATTATACATATTTCATGAATACAAACATAAAATAGCATAAAGTACAGCCTCATGAGGGCTCGGGGCCCCCCCCCCCAAAACTGTCTCGGGCCCACCCCGAAACTTTTTTCTATATACGCCACTGGGCACGACTAAACTTCTATATGAATTTTTATTTTGGTGTCTACGGCTTCTCCTCTTAGGGAGGAAAAAGGGTTGCTGGGGCAAGGTCGTATCCAACCCAAAACAGAAAATGGTGCAGGTTTCTAAAATCCATGGCCTTCTTAATTTAGAGGGGGGGAATTCATATTCTAATTGAATTTCAATGTCCGATTTTAAAAAAACTGGTTAAAAAGGGAGACAGCTCAACAGCTGCCCTTCTCACCCCCCCCCCCCCCCCCCCACCCCGGATACGCCTTTGTGCTAAGGGTGACTTGATAATTGAGTGAATTATTTTTTTTTATTGTCTTCGTTGAATTTAGCAAATAGAAATATTTCCATGATAAACTGAGTAAAAGGGGGGATTGGGTTACTGAATGGTTACAAAACATTTTAATCCTTAAATTTTAGTTCTGTGGACCAACATACTTAAGAATATATATATTTTGAATTTTTATGATAGATCAAATTTTACCCCCCCCGGGGGGGGGGCTAATAGGGACGAATTCGATAATTGAAACATTTTTTTTGGGGGAACTGGATTTTAGTACACCAAAATTAGGAGAATTTGGGGGGTCTACCCTCTGAGTTTTCCAACTTATAATTTTTGTGTGAGACTGTGTAATTTGCAGACCATATTAAAAATAATACACTTTTTTAAATGGCTTTTAGGCAGTATAAATCACGAAAATGATGGTGGCAAGAGTGGGGGGGTAATAAAAAATATTTTTTAATTGTATATTAGCAATTCAAACTTCTTTATTGATTTGCGTTTAAGTGATTAGAGAGTTTAACTGCAACAGCCTATTTTTGGCCAAAATATTGATCCCTCGGACCATAGTGCGCCGCATGTGAAGGAAACCCATAAAAAGCATACTTTAATTTTTACCTTGTTAGCCCTCGCGGCGGTCTAGAAATGGTATGGTTTTCGATGAATTTTTTTTTGGGCTAACTTCGCATACATATATATTATTTGGGTGTATTTTGATCCTAGCAATCTCGCCGTGACGTCTGTTCGTGTGTGTGTGTGTGTCTGTATATGTGTCCGACCCAAGATAACTCCGAAACCCAAATCAATGAGATTTTTATGAAAAATAGTGGACACTGTAACGAGCTAATTAGATTTTGGTCAAAGTCCATTAATGATAATAACAGTTTTTCAAAAGTTAAATACTCTGCCAATATATGGGCCCCTAAGCTCACACTAGGTACTATAGTTATAGTGTACGTGTGAGCTAATATAACCAAAAACTGAAACATATTTTATTCAACTCCACACTAAATTACCTTTTGTTTGATGCCACACAAGCCATGTTTTAACTTAAACTCAAATTTCTGAAATCCACCCCCACCCTTAAAAAAAACAAAAACTCAATTACCTTTCTATTTTTTTTTTTTTTGTTTTTTTTGTTTGATAGGAAATTAGTAGAAACTGCAAACATTTAACATCGGTTTTGGGATATTTGGAGCATCTAAATTCAAATATAGAATAATTTTTACTGGGGGAGGAAAAGAACAATTTAGAATGGTGGGGTTAACTAGGTTAAAAATTATTAAGGTGGCGAAACAAAAAAAAATAGGTTTTAATTATTTAACTTGCTCCTATTACCCCCAAACTAAAATATGCCAATTTTTTTTTTAAATTATACATATTTCATGAATACAAACATAAAATAGCATAAAGTACAGCCTCATGAGGGCTCGGGGCCCCCCCCCCCCCAAAACTGTCTCGGGCCCACCCCGAAACTTTTTTCTATATACGCCACTGGGCACGACTAAACTTCTATATGAATTTTTATTTTGGTGTCTACGGCTTCTCCTCTTAGGGAGGAAAAAGGGTTGCTGGGGCAAGGTCGTATCCAACCCAAAACAGAAAATGGTGCAGGTTTCTAAAATCCATGGCCTTCTTAATTTAGAGGGGGGGAATTCATATTCTAATTGAATTTCAATGTCCGATTTTAAAAAAACTGGTTAAAAAGGGAGACAGCTCAACAGCTGCCCTTCTCACCCCCCCCCCCCCACCCCGGATACGCCTTTGTGCTAAGGGTGACTTGATAATTGAGTGAATTATTTTTTTTTATTGTCTTCGTTGAATTTAGCAAATAGAAATATTTCCATGATAAACTGAGTAAAAGGGGGGATTGGGTTACTGAATGGTTACAAAACATTTTAATCCTTAAATTTTAGTTCTGTGGACCAACATACTTAAGAATATATATATTTTGAATTTTTATGATAGATCAAATTTTACCCCCCGGGGGGGGGGGCTAATAGGGACGAATTCGATAATTGAAACATTTTTTTTTGGGGGAACTGGATTTTAGTACACCAAAATTAGGAGAATTTGGGGGGTCTACCCTCTGAGTTTTCCAACTTATAATTTTTGTGTGAGACTGTGTAATTTGCAGACCATATCAAAAATAATACACTTTTTTAAATGGCTTTTAGGCAGTATAAATCACGAAAATGATGGTGGCAAGAGTGGGGGGGTAATAAAAAATATTTTTTAATTGTATATTAGCAATTCAAACTTCTTTATTGATTTGCGTTTAAGTGATTAGAGAGTTTAACTGCAACAGCCTATTTTTGGCCAAAATATTGATCCCTCGGACCATAGTGCGCCGCATGTGAAGGAAACCCATAAAAAGCATACTTTAATTTTTACCTTGTTAGCCCTCGCGGCGGTCTAGAAATGGTATGGTTTTCGATGAATTTTTTTTTGGGCTAACTTCGCATACATATATATTATTTGGGTGTATTTTGATCCTAGCAATCTCGCCGTGACGTCTGTTCGTGTGTGTGTGTGTGTCTGTATATGTGTCCGACCCAAGATAACTCCGAAACCCAAATCAATGAGATTTTTATGAAAAATAGTGGACACTGTAACGAGCTAATTAGATTTTGGTCAAAGTCCATTAATGATAATAACAGTTTTTCAAAAGTTAAATACTCTGCCAATATATGGGCCCCTAAGCTCACACTAGGTACTATAGTTATAGTGTACGTGTGAGCTAATATAACCAAAAACTGAAACATATTTTATTCAACTCCACACTAAATTACCTTTTGTTTGATGCCACACAAGCCATGTTTTAACTTAAACTCAAATTTTTGAAATCCACCCCCACCCTTAAAAAAAACAAAAACTCAATTACCTTTCTATTTTTTTTTTTTTTGTTTTTTTTGTTTGAAGTTCCCCTCGTGGAGCATTTTTTCAACTGATTTGGTGGGATTTGTCCTTTACTCCACACTTAAAACCTTTAAATTTTGCACAATAAAAGATCTCTTTTTCTCAAGAAATTTGTTTATTCATTCAAAAATCCAATTTTAACCCGACCGGTTTCGAACCTAAGTTCATTTTCAAGGGTTTTCATCAACAGTTATATGGGACCTGCAAAATTTGTTGATGAAAACCCTTGAAAATGAACTTAGGTTCGAAACCGGTCGGGTTAAAATTGGATTTTTGAATGAATAAACAAATTTATTGAGAAAAAGAGATCTTTTATTGATCAAAATTTAAAGGTTTTAAGTGTGGAGTAAAGGACAAATCCCACCAAATCAGTCAATTACCTTTCGTTTGATATCACACACGCCATATTTTCACTTAAACTCTAATTTTTGAAATATACCACTACCCTGTTTTTAAAATAAATTAAAATGTATTTTGTTTAACTCCAGACTCAATTACCTTTCGTTTGATATCACACACGCCATATTTTCACGTAAACTCTAATTTTTGAAATCTATCCCCACCCTTTTATTTGGTTTGTGTTAAGTGGATTTTGTTCATTTTTAAATGGGACCATCTCGACCCAAGACCCAGCCTAGGTACCAAATTTTATTGAAATCGGCCAAGCGGTTTTTGAGTTATGCGCGTTGGTGGTTACAGACAGACATACAGACAGACAGACGGCGCAACAAAAAAGTTTCAAAATCATCTGAAACGCAAAGATATATAAAAAATTTTGAAATCGGATCAACTTTTTTTTTCTCGAAAAAATTAGGATCACCATAGCTCACACTACTATAGTATAGTATATGTGTGAGCTAAAAATTTCAAAATGCTTTACTTTAAAGGAGATTCGTATCAATATGCGGAAATATAGTAGAACACATTTTGCTCAACAAAAAATTCGTAGGAACTTTCGTCTCTGAGATATTTACAAAACTTGGAGTGTGGTAATGGACTATGAAGGTATCAGATCCGTCATGGATCCATTTATTTTCATAGTAATAAGAAGCAATATATTAAAACGTAAGCAAACCAAAAAGCAAGCAAATTTTTTGTCAAAACTTAATGAAACGCCAAAGTAAAACACAAACAAAATATCCTCAACCTTCAATATTTCTAAAATTTAGCAAGTGTTCATCTAGGTAAATCGAAAATATTTTTGAAAGCTAAAGTTTTAATTTCTTTGTAAAACTAAAACTGCACCATTTTTGCTCTTATTGAAAAGTGTTATTTTGGTGGCTTGTTTTTGATGTATTTATCTTTTTTCTACGACCACATAAGAAAATTATGGATTTTTCACGACTTGCATCCTCAGAAAACGTTAGATTTAACCCGTGCGCAGAAATTTTTCCGCAAATGTATGGAAAAGGGTACGATGACGTTAGCTATCACCATACTTTTCCTCACATGTGTTGCAAAGTACATTTCTATGCATGTGCGGAAAATTAGCTTAAACAACTCGATAGAAAGTGAACAAGTTTCCCAACTTGTTTTTATTTTTGTAAATAATTATATTCTCTAATTTTCACTTAAAATTAGAGAAGCTATCTCTCTTAGTTTTTAAATATTTTTGGGTTACATTTTCTACGCTTACAAGCGTTTGTAGAATATTATTTTGATTTACTTTACGCTATATCTTTCCATATTTTAAATTTAAACTTCGCGCGCTTCTTCCAGCAATGAAGGATTTGAGATAAGCGGCTAAATTCGGCCTAGCAGACGAAAACGCCGATTGTCTGCGCTAACACACAACCACGCGCCACGTGCAAGGAAAGTCACCGCACCGCTATCATTTTATATTAAAATTGTGGAAACTATTAATTTTACGCTTTAGTTTATTAGATATTAGTGTTTGGAACATTTTGAACTATAGAACAATGGAGAGTCTGGTACTTCGCGTATAATCGGGCTGGCCAGCCAAGTAGCTACAAAAGACATCTAATGGTAAGTCGTTTCTTGATAATTTTTCATTGCTGCGCTCTTTTTAGTATTTAAGTTTTTAGGCTCTTTTTTCCCTGTTGGAGCCCTGTGGAAAGATACAGTCCCTCTTAACTCCCCCACGTTTTTCTCGAGCTATTTCGAGTGGTCCTTCGGTATATTTTATTTTCTATAGAAGGCCTAACCTCACCAGAAAGTAACTTTCTTACACTCGCGTGTTGTTTCACTCGGCTAGCGCCTTGTTTACTACATTCACGCTCATGTGAAATTTGTCACTTTCTTCTCTTGTTATGTAATATATTATCTACAAGCGTGCGGTAATTAGCGCCACACGGCGTGCGATAAGTTCAATTTCATTTGCGTGTTTCTTGATAAATTGATTTATACAACTTGACAATCCGTTGAATTAAGGCCACTGAGTAATAATTTGTAAAATATATTGTGAAGAGTGCGATTTTTACATTCCTAACCCGCGTAGCAATGGCTAGACAAGGTAGTATTTTCGTGTATATATTATTTTTGTCCGTAACACGATAGCTCCTAAACCGCTGATCCGATTTTTAAAAAATTTTCAGGTTCATATGTGTGTGTTCGACACTCTAACGAGCTGATTAGATTTTGGTCAAAAAGTCTTGACACTTAAAGAATTAAGAAAATGCTAACTTTTTAACGGACCATCGTATCAATATGCGGGTTTCGGAATATAGTAGACCATATTTTGCTTAATAATTTGTGTTATAACCAAAAACTTCGTAAGAGCTTTAGTTTCTGAGATTTTTCCAAAAAACTGTTTTCATGGCTTCACTTGAAATGTGCTAATAGGCTAGCTAGAAAGGTATCAGATCCGTCATGGATCCATCTTTTTTTATAAAAAAAAAGCTGAGAAAAAAAAGTTACCGCAAGCTTGTAGGTAAAATCCTGTATATAACACGTACATGGTTATTACCGCCTTCGGGTAAACAAAATTCGCCACACCGACCCTGTTTGAAAATTTAAAGTGATAACTTGGTTAGTTACCACCATTGTTATACAAGGTGTCCCATTAGGGATTCGCTGGCGAATTTATCTCTAAAACTACTATCTCTACGACTTCGGGAAAATTGTTTTAACAAAATCGGGCTTTGCGAATTCACCTAAAATATTTTTGTTTCGGTAGTTCGCCGCTAGCATTTTTTTACGGAACACTATAATTAACAAACAAATTATACCATACAAATTGCGAAAGGCTTTCGCGGCCATCGTCCAATGGTGGGTGTGCTTTCGGGCTGTTCGGCCGTCGTCGTTGTAAATTCGTTCTCGACGTTTCGCCATCTCGAGTGGATGGCATCTTCAGGAGATGTTGACTGTTTGTCGGCTTCTCGAAGACTGGTGGTTAGCCTGTCGCGGGCGCAGGTTATATACGCTATGGTGGGCGGGGCGTATATCAGAGCTGGTCGGTGATTGGTCATATTCCCTTGATTCAGTTTTGTTATTCTAAGCGAGCCGTTTAGTGTTTTTAAGAAGCGGTACCCATGTTCTGTTAATTTTAAGAGTTTCTTCAGATCTGTTGAAGTTCTGCTGGTGTTTATGAATTTCGATTGCTTCTCTGTAGAGTCTTGGATAGTATGAAGAGGAGGCGCAGAGAACTTGTGTGTCTTCGAATTTTATTCGGTGGTCTTCATTGTTTAGTGTGTGGTCTGCAACTGCGGATTTTTCCGTATGTCCGAGTCGACAGTTGGCTTTGTGTTCTTTGATTCTTGTGTTTACGGACCGTTTGGTTGTTCCGATGTAGACACTTCCACAGGTACAGGGAATGCGGTATACCCCCGAAGAACTTAGTGGGTTCCGTATATCCTTCGCAGATCTGAGGTGGTTCTCGATCTTCTTAGATGGCTTGAAAATCGTTTTTATGTTGTGTTTTCCCAGAATACGTCCGATCCTATCTGTCTCTAGGGATGTAGGGCAGAAAGGCTCTTGAAGTAACTTCGCGGCTGCTCAGTCCACCGCTACTGTTACTTCTAGTACTCGGGCAAAAAAATTTTTTTCCTCGGTTTCGCATTGGCGGCTTGTTCTTATTTTAAAAGTGTGGTTTGAACACAGTCTAAAGATCTATTTAATAATAATGGAGTTTTAAGATACTTTGTTGCAGCATAAGTTTATTTCTAAATACATAAATTTATATAGTTTAGGTACCTTCAGACTGTAAAATAAAACCTAGCCGCCAATGCAAAACCGGGTGTCCTTAGTTCAGATGGTGTAGAAAATTCCACAGTTCGTGATCATTTTCCGGCCATATAATAAATGTGTCATCCATGTACCGTAGCCATAGTTTTGGCTTGACTCTTGCTGTGTTGATCGCATGGTCTTCAAAGCACTTCATGTAGATGTTTGCTACCACTGGCGAAAGAGACGAAGCCATTGAAAGTCCATCATTTTGCGCGTAAAACTTATCTTTCACTTGAAAGTAAAGTTACGGAGACAGAGCTCCAATAGATCCATTACCCCCTCCACCGATGGCGTTGTTTTCTCGTGAAGTGTATTATCCGTTTGTAATTTGTTTTTGATGATACTGAGTGACTCATTTATTGGCACGTTGGTGTACAGCGTTTCCCATTTTCGATGGGATTAAATGGGAAACTCGTTTATTATTAAAGATATTGATTTTCTGATTGCACCTTACCGTGCTCTTTTTTTGAGCCTTTAAAAATGGGGTAATCAGATTTTTGCTATACCCCGTAGTTTCGCTAATACAGGGAGTTTTTGAAAAAATTGTCTTTTTAATAATCCCTTGTATCTCGCTGATTTTGCGAGATACTTTTATTCTGTAAAAACATTTTTATGGCAACGTTTTTAGAACAAAATAATGACGTTGTCAATTTTTTTAAATATTGTTTAGTTTTTGAGATATGGTATTTATCACAAAAAAATTAAATACGGACCTGGATTTTTTTTATTACTATTTTGATTGGTTTCATGCTAGTATTATCATAAAATCATAAAAATTTAAAAAAATTTTTTGTTTTAGGGTAAAAAAAATATTTAATATTTAAAAAAAAAATTAGTCCGAACCTGGATATTTCCTACATAAATATAAACTAAAAATTGCTAGTTAAACAATTTTTAGTTTAACTGTTTTGATACTTAGCATATTAAAATGGTTTTACGTTAATTTACAGATTTATTTGAAACAAACTATACGAAAAATAGAAAAAAAAAACAAAATATAAAAAATAACCAATTTTTCTAATTACCATTATGTGTAAGACATTGTTGACATTTTTAAGTAATTTTTCTTTCGCATTTTGTATAAAAATATTTCTGCCATTTATATATTGGGATTTTGTTGCTTGAATGAAGCAGTCAAACATATCACATTTTTCAAAATCTGGATGTGGTCGATTTCTAGCCAGTTTAAAATAATTGTAAGCCATTCACAAAAATGACAATTACAATGTCAATTCCACGCTTTTGTTTTGTAAATTTCACGACCTGCTGTTCGGTTATCGAATAATTAGTATGATATTATTTTTGTAACTATTTAACGTTTTTTACTTTATTTATAAATCTTTTAATTATCATTTCAAAACAGAAAAACTAAAAATCATTCAACTAGTGTGTCTTGCAATTTTCAATTTATAATTACGTTGGAAATTTCCAGGTTCGGACTATAATTTTTTTTCAAATATTAAATAGTTTTTTTTAACCTTAAATCAAAAAAATATTAAAGTTTTATCATTTTAAGGTAATAATAGCATAGAACTAATCAAAGTAGTAGTAAAAAAAGTCCAGGTCCGTATTTAATTTTTTTATGATAAATACCATATCTCAAAAACTAAACAATATTTTAAAAAATTGACAACGTCATTATTTTGCTCTAAAAAAGTTGCCATAGAAAGGTTTTTACAGAATAAAAATATCTTGCAAAATAAGCGAGATACAAGGAATTAATTAAAATGCAATTTTTTCAAAAACTCCCTGTATTAGCGAAACCACGGGGTATAGCAAAAATCTAATTACACCATTTTTAAGGGCTCCAAAAAAGAGTACGGTAAGGTGCAATCAGAAAATCGATATCTTTAATAATAACCGAGTTTCCTATTTAATCCCATCGAAAATGGGACACGCTGTACAGACTTTCTACATCAAAACTTACAAATCTATGGTCGGGATCTAATTCTATCTTTTTTAAAACCTTGTGTTTAAAATAAAGACAATGGAAGTTCGAAAGAAGAAAAAAAGGATTCATATTCCTTGAAAAAAATTGCATAATTTGGACCCCTCATGTACCTTCCTATTGGGAGGGAATAAACACGTCACATTAATTACTGGACTTATTAAAAAAGCCTAAAAATTAAAATTATGCAGAAGTTCTTTAGGGATATAATAAAATTTGTGCATGTTAATCATAGTGTTTGGTTAAAAGAAAAAAAATTCTAGTCGGGAGATAATTACCGCCCCTAGGCTACAAAAACAAAAAGTATTTTAGGTGAATTCGCAAGCACCCGATTATGTTTCAAAAAATCATAAACTCGTAGCGATGGTAGTTTCACATATAAATCCGACAGCCTTCCTTAATGGAATACCCTGTATATTATACTATGAAGTAAAATCCCAGTGGGCGAGGCCAACGTAGAACATCGGTTACAAAAAATTGGCTTCAAAAAGTTAAAAATGCTATTTTTATTTTTTTTACAGTTTTAACTTTTCGCGCTCTGTAAAATGTCATGTAAAAAACTAGGGATCGTTTGTGTTTCATATTTTAGCGGCGATTGATTCAAAAATTATACGATTGGAAATTTTAACTAAAAAAAATCCATCTTTATTTGAATATAAATTTCATTTTATGTACACATGCAATAGAGGAGTAATATAGTCACTAAAAATCACAATTAACACAAAAAAATTTAATTAATCTATTTTTTATATGTAGGTAATGTTAAAATTTATCTACAATTAATTTAGTTATATTGGGCACATCGGAAAAAGGTTAATATTTTTCTATGGGAAAATCCCATTTTAGAATCTATTTCGTCAAATTTTGTACTTAGTTTGACAATTACAAAAGTCGACAAAATCGATTATTTCGTCTAAAGCTTTATTTTTATCTATAAATACATTTCAACACAATTATTTATATTTAAAATAACATTAAAAACATTTTCGTTTGTGTGTTGTTAGATTTTTTTAAATGGTGAGTTGTGTCTTGATATACCATAAGAGCAGTGCGAATATAAAGGTAAATAAGTAAGGTATCCAAGTACTTAGATAAGGTAAAAGTCGTTCCTTCGACTTTGGACCAGCAGCTTTACTTTTATTCCGAATATAATAAAACACGCAGTAATAGATGTAACCCGACCTAAAATTCACTGTGTAAATATCCTAGATGCAGCGGATTTCACTTCGAAGTTTAAAAATACAAACAGACCTTGAAACGACTAGCCGAACACAAAGAAGTTACCCTGATATTATTAGCCTTTCATTTTATCCTACAAAATATATTATCCAGAAGTTTTATGCTGAATGACATAAAGCACACATAGATAGCAACGCTAGATTTTGCAGACGAAATTCAGCGGTTTCGAGAGAGAATTGACCGATCACAGACAAAAAAACCTACAAGATCAACTATTAAGACCATCACAGATTAGTGGTAATAGATACAAAAACGTCATTTGGTGTAAATATATATATATATATATATATATATATATATATATATATATATATATATATATATATATATATATATATATATAAACAGCAATTCCAAGTGTTTATTAAAAGGCTATAAGCAACTACTTCTAAAACAAACTTGATTTACAACAAATTCCATTGAGTAGCAACAATGTGATTGCTGGTTTCTATTTGCTGCGCGATTTCCTCATGGACTCCATGACTCAACCACATTGCATGCAATTTTTTGTATCTTTCTATGCACAATTTCAGAGGATTACCTCTCCTTAAACCCTGGTCAGTTTCACCATAATCATCTAAGTAAGGCGGTGTTATGAAACAGCCCCTATAAGGTGCAGTTAAGAGAAGTACTTCGCATTCCCTTATGCGCAAGAAAATGCCCATACCAGCTCCACACTTACTCGCGTAAAGATTACAAGCACCTACGGCAACCTTGTTATACTCTGCTTGACAGCAATAACTTTGTGAACACAAAATTGTACCGCATACTAGACATATAGTTGGATTACGACAATCTTCCTCACTATTGGGACAAGTAAAAGTAGAAACTGTGTTTATAAGTTCACTATAATCCATTGGTAGATCAATTAATTGGGGAACTTTGATCGGTTCTTCGATAACTAATAAAGGAGTACCGTTTAGATACGATTCCACTTCTTCATGCTCGCACCACCGCTTTATCAGATTTTGAAGCCCTGGGGATTTAAATAATTCTTTAGGAGATTGCGGTAAGTCTAAATAAAGACACATATCTTCAAAAGAACCTCCTTCGATATCTAATAGAGCCGCAGATGGTGGTACTTCTGTCAAGTAGTGATAAAACAAGACGCAGCAGCATCTTAAAAACGGCCTACATCCGGTTTTAATGTATTTCCATACGTCTTGTTTTATATATATCCAGAAGTTTTATGCTGAATGACATAAAGCACGCATAAATAACGCTACAGCAACGCTAGATTTTGCAGACGAAATTCAGCGGTTTCAAGAGAGAATTGACCGATCACAGACAAAAAAACCTACAAGATCAACTATTAAGACCATCACAGATTCGTGGTAATAGATACAAAAACGTCATTTGGTGTAAATATATATATAATCAGCAATTCCAAGTGTTTATTAAAAGGCTATAAGCAACTGCTTCTAAAACAAACTTGATTTACAACAAATTCCATTGAGTAGCAACAATGTGATTGCTGGTTTCTATTTGCCGCGCGATTTCCTCATGGACTCCATGACTCAACCACATTGCATGCAATTTTTTGTATCTTTCTACGCACAATTTCAGAGGATTACCTCTCCTTAAACCCTGGTCAGTTTCACCATAATCGTCTAAGTAAGGCGGTGTTATGAAACAGCCCCTATAAGGTGCTGTTAAGAGAAGGACTTCGCATTCCCTTATGCGCAAGAAAATGCCCATACCAGCTCCACACTTACTCGCGTGAAGATTACAAGCACCTACGGCAACCTTGTTATACTCTGCTTGACAGCAATAACTTTGTGAACACAAAATTGTACCGCATACTAGACATATAGTTGGATTACGACAATCTTCCTCACTATTGGGACAAGTAAAAGTAGAAACTGTGTTTATAAGTTCACTATAATCCATTGGTAGATCAATTAATTGGGGAACTTTGATCGGTTCTTCGATAACTAATAAAGGAGTACCGTTTAGATACGATTCCACTTCTTCATGCTCGCACCACCGCTTTATCAGATTTTGAACCCCTGGGGATTCAAATAATTCTTTAGGAGATTGCGGTAAGTCTAAATAAAGACACATATCTTCAAAAGAACCTCCTTCGATATCTAATAGAGCCGCAGATGGTGGTACTTCTGTCAAGTAGTGATAAAACAAGACACAGCATCTTAAAAACGGCGTACATGCGGTTTTAATGTATTTCCATACGTCTTGTGCATTCAGGCGTTCCTTATATTTTCCTATGGCTTTTAAAACCTCTAGAGTACTTTCAACATTTGGTGTGTCTGCTTCCATGTCATCAACATTAATATCTTCTGGATTCATCAGGATTAAAATTCTAACTATATGTGATATAAAAACTATCCTAAGTATATGCCAATCCAAGGTCCCACCAGTGGGTATCGGACAGGGAATATCTCTGTCTAATAAACAAGGTAAAGAGAATGTTAACGATACTAAAAATCCAAATGAATCCCACTGCAATAGGGAGGGACTGTCGTTTTTGTGTTCGAAAAGAACTGTCAATAAATTCAACGCATGACTATTGATCACAACGCTACGGGACCAGGTTGTGTTTAAAACGCCAACAATCCTCAACAAATTTTCTAAAGAATCTCTTTGACGACTAGACAAGTCCCCTAACAAAGGTTTGTTTTGGGCCTGAAGCATAATTTCTATGGAGTGAATGGTATATGCCAAAGACTTCCACGCTAGAGGGGCTAACCTCTTATCAGACGGGTGCGGGTTTGTGTTCAAACCTCTTGTGTACGTCACTTGGGCAAGAGCCTGTATCATTTCCCTTAAATTTGTGCTTAAAGTAATGTTACTTTCTATAAAACAATCGGCAAATCCTGCAGGTAGGAAGCTCGATTCTTTGTCAACCGGACAAGCGTAAAATATTTGATGAGGCTGCAGCATACAGTTGACATCGCAGTCCTCCATGATGTCTTGTTCTGGGGTAGTTCCGCTCGAAGCGTTTATACATGCGGTGCAATGTAGGTTTTCGCACTTTTCATTGTTACATTGGAAAATACCGTGGCACACCTTATTTTTCTTTTGCAGTATTATATTGATACCTAAAATGAACAAAAAAAAACTCGTACATGATATCAACAAATACATAAAAATTACATTGCTTGTATGCATGTGGCTAAATGTAGTTGAAAAATAAGTTTTTTGTTAAAGAAAATTTTGAAAACTATTTGATTTATTTGACACATACTTTGTGATAAAGGTGCAGAATTTTACACCAGGTTCTCATAGTTCGTCAACATATATTTTGTTTATAATGCTTGCACAAAGCACCAAACATATTTTTGTAGGGGCAGATCTGAAAAAGAAAACATTAACAATGGTAAACCCACCTTTTAGCCAATCTTCAAATGAAAAATCTATCTTGGCACCGGTAGGTTGAAGTTTGCTTAAAGGTGGCACCAACGGCAACACAGTGTTGCTCAAGCCTTCGCAAAGAGGACAGAGAAATTCTTGCTTGTCCACGTCGAAGCTTGACGGATGTCGGAGCCTGTAGGGCCGTCTGTGTTCTCTCACCTGAAAGTAGAAAAAACTCTGCCAATATATGGGCCCCTAAGCTCACACCAGATACTATAGTTAAAGTGTACGTGTGAGCTAATATAACTAAAAACTGAAATATATTTTATTCAACTCTACACTAAATTACCTTTTGTTTGATACCACACAAGCCATGTTTTGACTTAAACTCAAATTTTTGAAATCCACCCCCACCCTTAAAAAAAACAAAAATTAAAATGCATTTGGTTAAACTCCGGACTCAATTACCTTTCGTTTGATATCACACATGCCATATTTTTACTTAAACTGTAATTTTTGAAATATACCCCCACCCTTTTTTTAAAATAAATTAAAATGTATTTTGTTTAACTCCAGACTCAATTACCTTTCATTTGATATCACACACGCCATATTTTCACATAAACTCTAATTTTTGAAATCTATCCCCACCCTTTTATTTGGTTTGTGTTTGGTGGATTTTTTTCATTTCATTTAAATGGGACCATCTCGACCCAAAACCCAGTTTAGGTACCAAATTTCATTGAAATCGGCCAAGCGGTTTTTGAGTTATGCGCGTTGGTCGTTACAGACAGACATACAGACAGACAGACGGCGCAACAAAAAAGTTTCAAAATCATCTGAAACGCAAAGATATATAAAAATTTTTGAAATCGGAGCAACTTTTTTTTTCTCGAAAAAATTAGGATCACCATAGCTCACACTACTATAGTATAGTATATGTGCGAGCTAAAAGTCTGCGTGTATAACGAGGGGTTTACTCCATTTAATAATTTTTTATCCAAATTTTACATGTTTTTAACAGCTTTAGTCTACCACCTGTCAATACTAGGCTAGTCGTAATAGTCAGGAAGATAACTGGCAAATTCGGGCCTAACCTGAGTTTGAGGTATGTAGGTACAAGGTCATTGATTAGATTTGCGTGGCCTGTATCAGGGGTTAATACGGTTTGCCAAAAAATACGAATTGATGAAAAAATTGTTACAATTAATTTTTTGTGTACATATATACTTTACACGCACATTAAATTAAGAAAAAAAACTTACTTAAATTTTTTACCGGGTACTTTTGTTTTTCTGAGGAAAAATTAAAAATTACAAAAAACTTCAAGAATAGCCATTTAGAAAATTTAAAAGAAGCAAATAAACTATCATAATTGGAAATCTAAATGTGACAACTATTTTAGGAAGTAGCGGCTGTCAATAATTGCTTTAAACATTTTGGATTGCTGTGATCTACAGGGTAATCAGTTACATTTTACTCAGTGTAAAATGCTTTTTCTACTAATATTTATCACACATAAAATTTTAAATTGTCAAAGTTTCTTTCATAAATCGTCAAATTTTTTACCATAAATTTTACTTTGTTTTTATTTACATTTTTAGATTCCTTTTCCTTTCTTAATTCAAAAGTTTAGAATATGCTATGCTATTATAAAGATTTTCTGGGACATATAACATTTACATTTGTCAATATTCAATGTGTTAATCCATACAAATTCTCAAAAAAACAAAATAAAAACAGAGCCAGCCCTGCACTACACTAATGCTGATCAATTGATTGACGACGATTGAAGGTTTTTTGATTGAAGCACATTGAGGGGTCTGATTGACGTTGGCCTAATCGAGCGATTGACAATCGTTCGGCCAGTTGCTTGACAGCCACGATAATGGATACCTCGTTGAGCCCCGTGGACTCCGAAAATATCGCGGAACTCTTAGTAAATGTCCATGGGTAAAGCGGCTTCTCAGTTTATACCACTCTTTCGACCAGCGTCTCGTCCTCTTTTCTTTTTTTGGCTATATACACCGCCAAAGTTACGCCCAAAAAGCCCAAATCGACATTGGAAACCATACCGTTCACAAAAAATAAACGACTCGAGAAATTCACTAATCTGACGATTGATAAATCCCCATCAATCGCGATTGTCATTTTAATTGTCAATTTAATTGATCGTCTCGGGGGCGTTTTAGGTACTTTAGTTTATATGTAGGACCCAGATCTAGAAAAATAAAGCATTTTTTTGCGTTATCATTTTTTTAGGTATTTTTTAGCTAAAAGGATGGATAAATTGTCTATTGCCTATTTGAAATAAAAAAATATATAATTTTATCTAAATGATTTTTATATGCAATGAGTTGAGGTTATATTCCATAGGTTTATTAGTACAAGTGTTATATTATTTTTAACAAAACATTAAATAAATAGGAGAATAGGATTCTAATGGAGAAATAATGCATTCTATCTTAGAAAATGGTAAATATAGACCTAGACTTATTTTATATTTTTAAAATATTTTTAAAGTAAGAGTAATTCAATAATGTTAATAAGCACAGTGGTCCGTCTAAATAATTAAACATTTGACAAAGGATTGACAATTTGACATATGTCACTTATTAAATAACTATTAAGGAAAAATCCTAGAACCTTGCCCATTTAAACTTTAATTTTTGAGCAGTTAAACGAGAAAGCTAGGTATTGAGTAAAATATAACTAATCACCCTGTACATCAAGAAAAACCAAAGTTTTCGAAGCAATTATTGACAGCTCCTGCTTTCTAAAATAGTAGTCACATTTAGATTTTCAATAATAGTTGTGTATTTACCTCTTTTTAATTTTTTAAATGAATATTTTTTTGGTTTTTTGTATATGTTTAGTTTTTCAACACTCGTTAAAAAATTTAAATTTTATGTTTTTTTATTAAATTAATATGTAAATAATATATTTACACAAAAAAACAATTTGGACAATTTTTTCGTCAATTTTGATTTTTTGGCGAACTGTGGTGGGCCAACTATTATTAGTGCACTTTAACATTAATTTAAAACTAATATAACTCAAAAACGGCCTATCCAAATTTCAACAGCCTTTATATTTTTTAAATGAGGATAAAAATACCTTTAGTTCTTACAAATAATAGACAGAGTGTTCTCTTTAACTTAAGAAACTTGCTGTACAAATTTGACTTAAGGAATGACATTTAACATTTCTGACATAGTCTAAAAGATAAAATGGAAAAAAAATATGCAACTTTTTCTATCACCTACAGTAACCCCTGATAAAGGCCACGCAATGACCCTGAACATATAAAATCTGATTGCTAATTTTCGTAAAAGCCCTCTAATTGATGAATCCGTTTAGCACTTTGGCGACCTTAAGCATTTTGATATAATTATGATATGATATAGATGATGGGGAAATTTTTTTTGAAAACACCCCACGACTAGGCGCAATCAATAGCTATTGGGATTGGGATCCCATTGAACATAGTAAAAGCCGGGAACACTTTCCTTCAGGAACATTTTCAAAATCAATAATAATGAGGCAAAATGTTGATGTTATATATACATTTTTAGAAAGTAATGATTAATAATTATTAAATGATAAAACAAATTTTAATTTAGAATCCAAAATTATGCCTAAATATTTTATGAATCTAATTTCTAATTTTTCATTATCAATGAAAATGTTAATATTAATAAAATCAATTCTTTAATTTATTTAAATTACCATATTAAAACCAATTTTATATCTGCAACCTTTTACACATATACAAACATCTGAATTTTACAAAATTTTCAAATAGTTGGAAGGTCTCAATTCAATACCTTGTGGTACGCCAATATTATTGCCTATTTTTGTCAAAAATAAATTATTAATTTTCGTACATTGGAATCTTTCCGTTAAGTATTTTTTAAACCAGTTTCTAATACCATCGTACCAACTTGTTTAAAAGTACTTTTGTCACATTGCTGGGCGCAAAAAGTATTAGAATCCTTAAATTTCATTGTTTGCTGGTGATCGTTCGAGATAACCTAGTCAATTACGCGTTTAAGATTAAGACATGAGAATATGTGATATGGCGCGTAATATGGTGTAAAATTCAATACAAAAAGTAGTGTTCAAAACAAAGTTTTTAACTCGCATGATTTTTTATAGAAGACAGAAACTTAGATCGAGTTAAGGGAAAAACAGGAGTTTTATTAGGTGTAAGAAACTTATTTAAATGTGAAATAATCCATACTTCCTTCTTTGACACTACTTTTCCATACATTAAATTTTTGATGTATAAATGCTTAATTAGTCGCTTCTCCTTAGTAGTTCAATGAATAGAGGCCAAAATAGACGGGTTACCCTACAAAAGGTCCGGTAGTTCTGAATTTTGGATATGCTGTTATGCTCAGGAGGGTAGTTAAAAATCTGAGTTTTCATCACCCCCACCCCTGTACTCCCTCCGCCATCTTGAAAAAACCATCAAAATTGGCACTTTTTTTAGTTTTTTGCCTTTAATTTCGTTCCAGTACACTAAATCGCAAAGAGTTATATGAAATTTTTTAGAGGATATAATTATCTACAATTGGGTGGTACTATGGTTGTTCTGCTAGCAGTAGTAACGGAACTAGGTAATTTCCAAAAATGACTAAAATCACGTGCTTGGGCAAATTTTCAGATTTTTTCTATTTTATCAGCTACAAAATCCATTGTTTAAATGTATTTTTAAATATTGTAATGGAGTGGGAGTAACTTTTAACTTAAAGTAAGTAAGTTAGAAAATAATCATTTTTTTAAATTTAGTGCTTTAAACGGCACGTTTTTTATTTATTTTTATTTTTTTGTGCAAATTTAGTGACGTACAAAAAGGTAAGAGAGCTTAGGGGTCAAACACCTCCTTAAACTAACCACCTCTTCAAAAACTCCCGCAGACCCCCCAAAATCTAACATATTTAGTGTGGGGGTGTTGAGTAATTTACTCAGGAGAGATTTAAAATGGACTGTATAAAGGGTTTTTGTTCTACTCACTGTTCGTTGCTGTGTTGTGGGATCGATGGGCGGCCGCCTTTATCCTGGCTTCAGCAGTTCTGTTGAGGGGTTTCCATTGCAGAGGTTTTAAGGAAGGGAGGACGAGGGAAAACACTCGCGAAAATTCGTAAATCTATTTACTTAAAATTATTTAACTAAAAGTGCTTCACTTGATTGCACACCGTGTGATTGAATAGGGATTTGAAACGATATATCCCGTTGTAACTACAAATTCACACTGAATTTTCATTATATTTTTCTAAAAGCTACAGCTAAGGTGGACAAATCCCAATTCTACACAGTGAGCCAAAAAATATCTAATCCAATAAAAAGTAAAATTAAAATAACTAAATTCTAACATCCACACGAAATGAATGTACTGAGGACCGAACATACCGCCGGCCAAAAGGGGTTTACCCCTTTTAATTTTAACTACTATCTACATTGTCTTCAATGGGGAGCGGACACAGCTTAACAACCGGTCGCTTTAAAGTACCGTTAGTGGTACGCACGCTTGCCACTCGTACTACACCGTCCGAACCTGGATACACTGCCTCAATACGACCCAGTCGCCATTGCATACAGGGAGTGTTATCCTCTTTTATAACCACAAGGTTACCAATTTTTAGTGAACCTTTACTATCATGCCATTTAGCACGTTGGTGAAGAGTATGTAAGTACTCTTTAGACCACCGAGACCAAAAATCCTGGTGCAACTTCTGGAGCAATTGCCAACGATCTAATCTATTAAGGGGGGTGTCACTAAAATTGGGTTCGGGAAGTGCACTAAGAGACTCTAAGGTCAAAAAATGACCTGGGGTGATTGCCGAAATGTCATTCGGATCACTACTAAGGGGGGTTAAAGGCCTACTATTTAAAAAGGCTTCTATCTGTACAAGCAGAGTGTACATCTCCTCGTATGTTAAGATTTGAGATCCAACTACACGTAACAAATGAGTTTTAACGGATTTTACTGAAGATTCCCAAAGACCGCCAAAATGGGGTGCAGAGGGGGGATTAAAATTCCACGAAATTGTTTCTGCTTTCGAAGCATCACGCATTAGATTACATAAAGTTCTATAAGCTCCAGTAAAATTAGTTCCACAGTCACTGTGGAGTGAAACAAGTCTGCCTCTACGGCCTACAAAGCGACGTAAGGCTGCCAGAAAAGCATCGGAAGACAAGCTTGAAACTAGCTCTAAATGCAAAGCTTTGGTAGCATAACAAACGAAAAGACAAAGGTATGCTTTCGTCGTGCGAGCTCCTCGGTAGCGAGTCATTAACAGATTAAAGGGACCTGCGAAGTCAACACCTGTGTGAAGAAAAGGCTTAACTTGGCTCACGCGAAGTAAGGGTAGATCACCCATGGGAGCTTGAACAGGGGTTGGATTTATCTTATAGCAAGTAATACACTTAGAAACTACCTTTCTAATTACATTTTTGCAGGAAATTATCCAAAATTGTTGTGTGATTATGTATTGAATTGATTGAATTCCTGCATGGAAATATTTCAAGTGTACATAACTAACCAAAAGTTCCGTAAATCGATGATTGTTGGGCAATAGAGCAGGAAATTTTTGTTGATAGGACAACGAAGTAGAATTTCTTAATCTGCCACCAAGGCGAAGTATGCTTTCATCATCTAAAAAGGGGCTTAGTCTTCTAAATAATTTTGAGGGTAAAAGATGCTGTTGGATTCTATCAATTTCATGAGAAAAAGCTAAAGTTTGTACATGCTTTACTAAGAGCATGACAGACTGATGTAACTCTAAACTAGTAAGAGGTTCAGTTACTTTGATTTTGTTTCTACAATTCGACAAAAATCTTAAAATATATGCTAAAACTCTACGTAATCTATCAAAACTAGAAATATTTTCTATTAGTTGAGCTAACAAATGGGGTTCTAATTCTGCTACAAGAAGACATGTTTTTCTATGTTCAGGAATGTCTTCATCAGACAATGGAAGATTTATTTCTGTCCATGTGTCGGTGTGTTGCGACAAAAAACTAGGGCCATACCACCACATTGAGCTTTCTGACAACTCAGATGGGAGGAGACCACGACTACCTAAATCTGCAGGATTGTTCTCAGATATGACATGATGCCAATGCGAGGAAGGGATTTTTTCTTGGATGAAAGTTGATCTATTACTAACAAAAGTGGTAAATCTATGTGGGGAAGACTTTATCCAAGAAAGGACTATAGTTGAATCACACCAAGCGTATATTTCACTAATTTTTAGCCTGGGCTGATAAATTCCTAGAACATAATGTAACAATTTTGATAACAGAACTGCTCCACACAGTTCAAGGCGGGGTATACTAATTGTTTTTAAAGGGGCTACTTTGGATTTTGCAGTCACAAATTTGACACAAAATTCATTATCTTTTAATGAAAATCTAAAATAAACAACAGCACAATAGCCTTTTTCAGAGGCATCTGAAAAGCCATGAATCTGAATTGATTGGTAACTATCAGGCACTACTCTACGAGTTATTTTACATAAAGATAGCAAACTAACTTCACTTGTAAATTTTTCCCATATTCTACTAATTTCTATCGAGGGTGGATCATCCCAATTGAGCTTTAAGTCCCAAAGCTTCTGTATTAAATGTTTTAGGAAAAAAGTAACAGGGGTTAAGATACCTAGAGGGTCAAAAATCTTAGCTAAGTTGCTAAGTAAATTACGTTTTGTACACGGTGACAAAATTGAGTTTATCGAAAATTGATAGCAATCTGATGATGGACTCCACTCAAGTCCTAAAACTTTAAGAGTATTATTGGAATCAGCATCAAAGGATAAATTTTCATTACACAGATGAGAAGAAGGAAAGTCTGCCAAGAGTCTTGGGTCATTGCTGCACCACTTGCGCAATTCAAACCCACCTTTGGCAAGAAGAGAAATTAGGTCTTTCTGAATCCTTTTGGCACCTTCAAGGTCACAATGCATGCCAGTTATATCATCTACATATGAGTGCGAGATAATTAGTTCTGAAGCTTCAGGGTAATTAACTTTCTCCGGCTCAGCTAAAGTAAGCAATGATTTGATAGCTAAATAAGGGCTGCATGTTAATCCATAAGTAACAGTACAGAGAGCTATGTCTTCGATTGGACCATCAGGCTGAAAACGCCAAAGAACACGTTGATAATCCTGATGAGGAGGAGTAACTAGAATTTGTCTAAACATTTTACAGATATCCGCTGTAAATACGAATTTTTCCAATCTAAATAACAGAAGTAATTGACATATGTCAGCTTGAAGTTTGGGACCAGGAAGCAGGCAATCGTTTAATGAATAAGGATCACTAGAACTTTTAGCAGAGCCATTATAAACCACGCGAAGTTTAGTTGTGACACTAGAAGGCTTTAGTACACAATGATGTGGGATATAATAACTTTTATCTGGAATGGCCAAAGATGAAACTATTTTCATATGCCCTAAAGATAAGTATTCCTTCATAAAATCGGAATATTGCATGTAAAGATCAGAATTTTTTAACAATCTACGTTCTAATGCTAAGAATTGCTTGAGTGCTAACTCTCTACTGTTGGGAAAAGAAGGTTCACTAGATTTAAAAGGTAAAGATACTACAAATCTGCCTGTCTCTGTTCTATAAGTGGTTTCAGAAAATATTTTTTCAGCTAAACTATCTTCAGGTGACATTGAATTGACCTTGGGAACTTCCTCGACAAGCCAAAATCTTTGAATGGTATCTTCGAGGGTGTCCATTGCCAAAAATGTTTGAGAAATGAATTGACTAATTACTTTAGACGAAGAACAAGTTTTACCCATAAGCAAATAACCAAAAATACTATTAATTGCCACTGGATCATTAGGACCAGCAACAATCTTTCCATCTTTAAGTATTCTTGCAAATATATCAGCTCCTACTAATATATCAACCGGTCTAGATTTGTAAAAATAAGGATCGGCTAGCTGACAATTTTTTAAGAAAGGCCAATTAGTAGTGGAAAGTGTTGAAAGTGGAAGATTTCCACATATTTTAGGGATAACTACGGCACTAAATTCTAAAAGGGGACTAGATTTTCCTGAAGGACGAATGGTAGAAGAAATGCTCTCACAACTTTTAAGCATAGGGGCTTCACCAATGCCTTGCACATCGATATCTGATTTGTAACTATGTAAACCAAGACGTTTAACACAAGCTTTCGTTATGAAATTTGAGGTTGAACCTGAATCTACGATTATTCTAATAGGTTGATAATCGCCTTTGCTATCTAAAATTTCTACTATTGCGGTGGATAATAATACACCCGAAGAATCGATGCTACTACTTAAACATAAGGGGTTGTCTACAGTTAATCCGACAAAAGCATTGGGGTTGCTTTGTGAATTTTGACTATCAATATGAGGTAATTGAGCTACAGAGTTAGCATTATTGGAAACTATACTACTATGGTTGGCATGGTGGTTGGCACCCGAACTAGTGGGGTGGCCAATGGAATTCGGGAAACTAGAACTAGAATGCGCTACTGGACTACAATGAGTATTGACACTCTGATTATAATAATTTGGAGTGGAACTAAAGCTACTAAAATGGGGGTTAGGACCCTGACTATGATTGTGTACAGGATTGTACTTAGGACCCTGACTATTATGATGTGTAACAGTACTGCAGGCTTGAAAATTTCTATTATTTTGACTACTATTATTCTGACTACTATTATTCTGACTACTATATAAGGTGCTAACTTGATTGGAACTATCATTTCCACTGAAACAAAGTAAACTATGGTGACGAACACCGCAACGAAAACAGGAATTAGTGGAGGGGCACTCCTTTATACTATGCGATCTAGAAAGGCAATTTAAACATAAATAATTTGCCTTGGCAAGTTTATAACGTTCATTGGGAGTTTTTGAGCGAAAGAACTGACATTTAGAAAGAGTGTGATAAGGTCCCTGTTTGCAAACTACACAAGTATTTTTATTATTATTTTGATTGGGTTGACTTAGAAAAACATTGGAAGTTTGTCTGGAGCTACCTGATTTAAAACTACTACTATTATTATTTATAGATTTTTTAAAGAATTTTTTATCTTCTTTTCGGGTTAATTCTACATTATCTAAAGCTTCACAGTGTTTTTCCAAATACGCTATTAACTCTTTATAATCAGGCATTTTATTGGAATCAGAAAGCTGTAACTCAAATTTTGTTGCTAAGGAAATATCTATTTTTCTATTAATCATTTGAACTAATGGAAATGACCAGGCGTCTATAGGTAACTGTAAATTGCGCAAGGCCTCTAAATTATTGTTAAAGGTATCTAACAGGGTACGTAAATCTTGAGGATTTTCTGAAGATACTTTTTTAGCATTTTCAATAGCTGACCAATGACTAGCTGCTATGATTCGTTTTCTATAATACCTTTTACACAAAGTGTCATAAGCAATGGAATAATTAGCATGAGTTAGTGGCAAATGCTGAACTAGGAGTTTTGGCTGTTCCTCAAGGGCTTTCAGTAAATATTCGAATTTAGTTACATCCGAAAAGTGAGGATTGTTATGAACCAGGGCTTCAAACATATCTTTGAAACTAGGAAATGAAGTTACATCTCCTCTAAAAATAGGTAAATCTAAAGGTTTAAGATTGTTAGTAAACTGAGGTGCCCTTGATAAGGAAACAGAAGATTGCGTTTCACTAGTTGTATGAGAAAATAAGCTAAAATATATGCTTTTAATATGCCAGAATTTATTTTCAAAATCAGCTCGAACTTTATCTTCAGCTTGAAAATCATCCTGTTCATCTAATAAACCTATCAAAATGTTATGCTGTTTACTGAAATCATCTCTAATTTGTTCTAGGTCTTGATAGCGAACCTTGAGTGAAGCATGATATTTGCTATCAGTCTCAGCTTTTATAGCAAAATCGTATATTTCAGTCATGCGACTAATTTCACTCAGTCTTAAGTTTGTTGCTTTTCTAACTTTATCTGACATTGTAGCTTAATAATTAAACCAAATTAAAAATTATAAAAAAATCTGTTTTATATTTTAAATTTAAAAAAATAACAAAAAATTTTTTTTTATTTCCTAAGTTAAATTTTAAACTTAATAAATGGCGAGAAATCTACTAACTACCAATTTAATGAAGTTGTCTAAACGTGGTAAACGAGTGCTACTATTTGTTGAAAACAAAATTTTTCTACTATTTTTTCTCAACTAATAAATTGAGCAATCAATTGGAAATTTTAAGAAAAAATGCTCCTACTACTAAATACGCAATTAATTTTATCAGTTATTTACCTAATTAGCATCTATAATTAATTATTTTATGGTTTCAGAAAAAAGCTACTACAATTTTCAATTTATACGTGTCACTGTGTATGACTAATGGCTGGACACAGTACTAAAGCAATGCATACAGTAAATTCTAATATGGAGTGTGGCTAAATTCTAATTGCGAGTGTGAAATCAACGGTGAATCAAGCGCTAACTGAGACGACTATACGTTCTATACTATATGAGAATCCATTCCCATTACTAACACGACAGAGACCGGCTGCTAACTGCCGGCTTCGAAACAAAGCAAAAAAAGGCGATAAAGAAATTGATTTCTATTCAATTTGAATAAATGCACGACCTATAATTGGAAATTTTGTGTGAATGTTTTACAGCAAGAACTCTAAAAATTTATGTTAATTAATGACTATATGCCGATTAGTTTACTCCTAACTTTGAGTTTAGTGAAAGGCGGATCAAAGTCACTATGTATTTTTATCAAAAAGTCTACCTACTATATAAAAAAAACGACGATTAGGGTAGTAAAGTAGGAGTAACGCTAGAAAGGATCCGGCTCGAAGGACCAAAAATGTGGGGGTGTTGAGTAATTTACTCAGGAGAGATTTAAAATGGACTGTATAAAGGGTTTTTGTTCTATTCACTGTTCGTTGCTGTGTTGTGGGATCGATGGGCGGCCGCCTTTATCCTGGCTTCAGCAGTTCTGTTGAGGGGTTTCCATTGCAGAGGTTTTAAGGAAGGGAGGACGAGGGAAAACACTCGCGAAAATTCGTAAATCTATTTACTTAAAATTATTTAACTAAAAGTGCTTCACTTGATTGCACACCGTGTGATTGAATAGGGATTTGAAACGATATATCCCGTTGTAACTACAAATTCACACTGAATTTTCATTATATTTTTCTAAAAGCTACAGCTAAGGTGGACAAATCCCAATTCTACACAGTGAGCCAAAAAATATCTAATCCAATAAAAAGTAAAATTAAAATAACTAAATTCTAACATCCACACGAAATGAATGTACTGAGGACCGAACATTTAGGTTTTCTCAAATTTTCTTAAAAAATACGCTTCTAAGAGAAAAATGTGTAATATACGTTATTGTAGACAATGAAATTTCCTTTTGAAAAAGGTACAACCCGATGGGGGTCAACTATTTATAAACTCTTCAGCGGCGTCCGTTAATTGAAGTAATTTAAAAAAGTAAAAAAATATCCATGTTTTTTCCACGATTTATTCGATTTTCTTTTAAACCAAGGTCTATAGAACAACATGTGTTATACATTATTGTAGCAAATAAAATTTCCTTTAAAATGCTGTACAGGAAAATCGGATTGGTTTCATGGTTATAAATTCAAAGGCGCCCGTAAATTTAACCAATTTTAAAAAATCACAAATTAAGATATTTTTGTTACAAGTTTTATCTAATTTTTTCAAAAACTAAGCCTAATTTAAAAAAATGCTATGATGCACTTTATTGACAGTAAAATTATCTTTCCAACGGTGTATAACTCGATGGGGTTTGACTTACAACGAACCCGCCAGCGATGTCCGTAAATGGGAGCAATTTAATTAATTTTTTAAAAAATTATGTTTTGCACAGGTTTTATTTGATTTTCTGAAAACCATACCCTTTATCAAAAAAATTGTTTTTTACTTCATTGTAGATAATAAAATTTCCTTTTAAACGTTGTGTAACACGGTAAAAAATATTTCATATTTACCGCTCCAGTGGTGTGCTTAATTTAAAACAATTTTTTTAAATCACAAATTTTTTAAAATTGATTTAATTTACGGGCGCCTGCGAAGTTATTACCATGAAACCAATCCGACTTTGTTATACATCATTTAAAAGTAAATTTTATTATCTACAATAAAGTATAAAACACATTTTTTGATAAAGGGCTTGGTTTTTAAGAAAATCGAATAAAATATGTAACAGAATTAATTTTTTTGGTGATTTAAAAAAAATTGTTTTAAATTAAGCATAAAGCATCAAAACTCTATCTGACGCGCACGTGCAAATTTACAAGCAATTCTGTCACAAGTATCTCAAGTGGTATAACAGCGAAATAATACGTAATATCACGTCAAAAGCTAAACTTCACAAAAAATATAAGAAAATTTAAAAATCCCTCAGTGTACCAGGAGTTTAGCAGATTAAGGTCGACTCTGGAAACCCAAACATTGTCTCTCTCCTACAGCAAGTAGCTCCATCTCTTATTTAAATGACACTAGTTAAGACTGTCTAAAATAACAAAACTCACCATAACGTTATCAAAGAACTTTCGCCAACAGTCCGCGTGCATTACGTGGCCACAAGTGTTGGTGTGCGGTGCGGGCCCCAGATTAGCGTGTAAAAATAATGGATCGTGTTGACTCAAGTTTAGCAACGTCTGGTTGTTTTTGTGTTGACATAGCACAGTTGATTGCTGTACGTAAGCTGCCAATACCATTGTGGGACCTTCGGCCGTTATTTTGACTGTTTCCTGACAGAGTATGCAGGTTTCCGATTTTTCGTCGCCCATACGTAGGGATTGGTTTGGACCTGTCAAATACAAAAGTCAATCCTAGAGAGAAGTATAAATACTCTAAATTTGATTTTTTAAATATAACGGCAGCTTGAAAGTTGTATGAGGTAACTCATTGTAGGCATTTTTCGGTTACTTTAAGGAATAAAAAGGCAAATCATAAACCAAGAAATGTCGAAAAAACTGCCAACAATTAAATCACCCAAGTAACATTTCTTTATTTATAGCAGAAGCTAAAAGGTTGCCAGCGCCTTTCCTTAAAACCATTAGTTTCAATGTTTGGTCGCTAGCACGTTCCCATTACCCTTATATACCCCTTAGACCTCCTAAATGGGACTCCCTAATTGGTGGTGGCAACCTATGTATTAAACTCATTATAAAACCATAAGAAATAAACGCTAGCTTCGCCCTCTAGCGGTTCCACCAGTATAGAACCTTTTAGAGCCTAAAACTATTATGCCAGGTTCTAAAAGCAACTCAGAAACGTCCTCTATCCTGTTATAAAACTAGATTTGGTAATTTGGTATCCTGGCAATTCTGTTGAATACCATAATACCTTTAGAGTAAAGAATTTTTCCTATAAAAGCTTTAGCGATATTTTAGATTCACAATGGCTATATAAAATAATTTAGGTCATAAAATTGCCAAAAATGTCAGAGTCCCAAAATTATTGTATCACGTAAAAATATACCTATATATGAGGAGTTTGTCGTTTTGTGGATCATCAAATTGCCTGCCAGACTTATTTTTCTGATAAAATCGTATCTGAAAAGCTCTCAAAACAAGCGCGCCAGCTCACAAATGCTTTTTAATAGTTTTTTGATAACTGAATAACAAATATTTAAAATAAAAAAAAATAATTTACACTATTCACCATTAAAAAAGTCTGTTTGGTTTACATAAATCAAAATTAAAGTAAAATTATTGTTAAAAAACACTGCTAAAACGACTAGATAAATATTTTCTGTTTACAATATTTTTAAAATAATTCTATATACGCCATTATCGTTTTATAGTGGTCACTTGGTTTTATTTGTTACTCTATCGCAACAAGGATTTTTGAGTGCGCTTATGAAACCAATAAAAAAGAGAAGGTAAACATAGTGAACATAACCTCACTTAAATTTTTTGTATTTGTTTTTTAAAGTGTTAAATTTAAATGTTTTTTATCGTGCAATTTGCACACAATCAGGAGGGCCAGTGCAATGATATCCGTTGTGCCTGCAGGTTGGAGGGAAACCTCTTATATTGGCCGTTTAAACAGGCCTTATCTAGGCTTGGGTGCCCTACCCAGGAGGATAATAAATAATCAATCTTGCAATAGGTAGGTACCAATCTGTACTAGTACTAGTAAAAACTAAAATACGAAAGTATTTATTTACTTCTGTTAGAACCCTTAAGGAAACAAAGTTTTATATGACCGCCTATTTAAATAATATTTAATATGCAGCTACGGGTAACCATAAATACAAAAGAATTAAGTTTACCTTTAAGCCTTCCTTTTAAAACCTGTTTAAAATGCCTAAAAGTAATGGCAAAAACCAAAAGTCTAAAGTTTATATTTACCACTCTTAAAAACCTTAAGGAAACTAGGTTCTATATGGCCGCCTATATAATCATATTTACTATTAAACTACTGGTAACTACAAAAACAAAAGGATATAAGGTAACCTTTTAGCTCTATTATAAAACACTTTGTTATGACCTAAAGTAATGAAAAAAAACTAAAAGACCAAAGTTTATATTTATTTCTTTTTAAAAACTTTAGGTAAAAGGGTTTTATAAGACCATCTTTATAAATCAGAAATCAATAAAACCAAAAGTATCTAGAAGGAACAGAAGAACACTTTTTGGTTGTATAACACCTCTTTAGGTAATTGGCAATATAAATTACCTTTTTGTAGCCAAATTGATCCTAAAAGCCATAACAGCACCCTCTAAATAACCATGGAACCAAATTAATAAAACCTTGAGTGGTAATAATGTTACTTGGGCATGCTGCTCGTTTTTATTTGAAATTCATGGTGTTGTCTACCATGAATTTCTTATTTAAAGAAAACTTTTCTACGTAGAGGTTCGAACGAAGCGTTTTTTAAAACTTCTAACCAATTTTCTAGATTACAGTTTTTAAAATAGGAATTAAATATTTAAATTTTACTTACCCAGAGCTATGGGCTGCAACTCGTTTACTTCCATCTCGCACGTGGACGGCGTCCTTTCTGAAGTGTCCATGCTTACCGCCGTTTCCTCGAAGAGTTTCGCATTTTCTTTGATAAAGTTATTCTGAGCGGCCTGCATCTGTGCCATAATTTTTGCCCGTTTTTCCGCCGCTAACTTAGCCCTGCGTTGACGTTCATCGTCCGATTTTTCTTGAGATGATTGTTCTTTCGGGGATTCGATTCCAGAGGCTCCAGCTGAAAATAAATGGACCAGTTTTTCTTAACTTAAAACAACCACCCTTACCCTATCAAAAAATAATTTTTTAAAATCTTTTATAGCTCTGTAGCAGGAAAAGCACTATTTTAACGTATTTTTTTCAACGCAAACTCCACGATTCCCAGTCATTTATAGCTTGCAGAGGGTAAAGTCCCTGAATGTAGACATACAAGGGCTCTAGAAGAGGGCTAGGAAGACAAAAAATAGAACACACGAAACCGAGCAATGTTAAAGATATTTTGATTTACTCAATTATTTTCAAAAATTTACCTTCTTTTTGCGTCAACTCCTTGTATTTATTCAAGGTCCACTGCAACAATCCTTTGTGAGCATCGATCCTGGGAGATTTCAAAATTTCCTCCATTAAGCTAAACAAATTAAACTTAGTCGAATTCTCAATGAATCTGAAGAATGGATAATTTCCGGATTCCTCTTCTTGAAGAGCGTAGCCAATCAGATGCAGAACTTTATGTAGCTGTGGTTCAGAAAAACTTCTGTTGCGAAGGTTTAAACAACGTATGAAGACTGTTTGCATAATATGCAACATTACGTCACATTGAAGTAGATTGACCAGAACGGTAAATGAGTCGTTTAACTTGGGTAGTTTTGGTGGGGGGCAACATTCTAGTTGATTAGCGGCTTTTCTTCGTTTCCTATGAGCTTCTTCCGCCCGGGATTGTTCTTCTCTCGTGTAATGATAGAAGAAAACGTTGAATTGGTCATAATATTCTTCCTTTAACTCATAGACACCTTTACCTTGAATTTGAGTTGGTTTTTTAAACGTTGCCACGTCTCTAATTACGTCATCTAATATGCTGTCCTCGACGTCTAAATCATCCGAGATGCATTTGACCAACTCGGAATGCGAGGCGGGTTTTATACAGAGACTTTGAATAATATCTTTCTTAACTCTATCTTCTATCGTTACTTGACTCACACCAGGCATGTATCTTTCACCTACCATTACGATCAGTAAATGAAACAGTTCTTCAACTAGATTGATAATTTGTCGCATATTATCTTCTTCTGGACTCTTCAAGGTAATTGACTCAAAATCTGGTAGGGCCCAATTAATTAAATTAAATTTATTTAAAACGTGTATGAGGAATTCGTTGCTTTCTATAAGCGATGCGCCCATTTGAAGCAAATTGACGTCCCGATCTAACATTTCAGTTCGGCATTTTACGTTGTGATAAAAGAATAGGGTGTTCAAAAGTGCGTAGCCGTTTCTTCGCCACATTCCTGCAAGAAAATTTTGGTTTATTTAAAATATGTTTCCGGAAAGTACCAATATCCAAAGCCGCCTTCTTGTTATAGGAAAATTAACAAATCTAATCGTTTCATTGACTAAACTTAACACATTATTATCCGATTATTTACTATCTCTTTTTAAACTGTATTAGTAAGGGCGCCTAATAATCTTAAACACACATGACATTTACAAATGTTAATTGTAAAAAACCCTAGTTATCAATCAATATACAAAGAAGTTTACTAAAGACGTGACACACACTAATTAATTTTGCTTGTTTTTATTGTATTTTGGAAGATGGCGCTTAAAGTTTTGGGCAAGAATACATATCTATCATTTTTTCCATCAAATAAGTTATAACTGCATTTACCCTGCAGTGTTCTTATTGGACAAGACGCTAGCGCTACCAAGTCCACTTTCAATCCCTGGCTTCGCAAGCGCAGATCTACCAATATTATTTACCTCATGTCTTAGAATAGATGCATACAGGGTGATTTTCACTTGAATGATTCTAACCACATGAAAATAGAAAGTTTCAAAAACCTAACCTAACAAAACCTAATCAAATCTAACCGAACCGAAGGAAACTGAACCAATAATTTTTTTCAAAAAAACAAAACTTTCCTGACTTCCTGCCCGGGATCCTAGAGGATGTGAATCCGAACCGAACCAAACCGAACCTAACTAAACTGAACCAAACCTAACCTAACCAAACTAAACTACAACACGTACTGCTAATTAGGTTTAGTTGGGTAGGGTTAGGTTTGGATAGGTTCGGTTCGGTACGGTCCGGTTCGGATTCACATCCTCTAGCATCCCAGGTAGGAAGTCAGGAAAGTTTCTTTTTGAAAAAAAATATTGGTTTAGTTTGCTTTGATTCGGTTCGGTTAGATCTGATTAGGTTTCGTTAGGTAAGGTTTTTGAAACTTTCTATTTTCATGTGGTTAGAATCATTCAAGTGAAAATCACCCTGTACATCGATTCTAATACATGAGGTAAATAATATTGGTAGATCTACGCATGCGAAGCCAGGGATTAGAAGTGGACTTGGTAGCGCTAGCGTCTTGTTTCTTATTGGTCCCTTTAGGACGAAATAGGTAACTGCCAATACTTAATAGGTGTCCATTAGATCTTGGTCTCAGTGGGTAATCGCTTTGGAGATGCCCATGGATAAATATAAGGAACCCGATTAGCCACGAAAAATTTATGATTTTTCAATTAACGGGTACTAAAATTTCCAATAACAAACGAAACAACTAAAAAAGTGTTCATTCTACAATACAATTATGATTGATTTAACCAAGTTTTTGATTTATGAAAAATCATATACGTATTCTGGTTAATTCTACGCAGTATGTTAAGTGCACAATTTCGCATAATTTTTCAGAAAACAAAACAAAATAAATAAAGAGTACAGCGTGTCCCATTTTCGATGGGATTAAATGGGAAACTCGGTTATTATTAAAGATATCGATTTTCTGATTGCACCTTACCGTGCTCTTTTTTGGAGCCCTTAAAAATGGTGTAATCAGATTTTTGCTATACCCCGTGGTTTCGCTAATACAGGGAGTTTTTGAAAAAATTGCATTTTAATTAATTCCTTGTATATCGCTTATTTTGCAAGATATTTTTATTCTGTAAAAACCTTTCTATGGCAACTTTTTTAGAGCAAAATAATGACGTTGTCAATTTTTTAAAATATTGTTTAGTTTTTGAGATATGGTATTTATCATAAAAAAATTAAATACGGACCTGGATTTTTTTTATTACTACTTTGATTGGTTCCATGCTATTATTACCTTAAAATGATAAAACTTTAATATTTTTTTGATTTAAGGTTAAAAAAAAAACTATTTAATATTTGAAAAAAAAATTATAGTCCGAACCTGGAAATTTCCAACGTAATTATAAATTAAAAATTGCAAGACACACTAGTTGAACGATTTTTAGTTTATCTGTTTTGAAATGATAATTAAATGATATATAAATAAAGTAAAAAACGTTAAAAAGTTACAAAAATAATATTATACTAATTATTTGATGGTAGCACAGCAGGTCGTGAAATTTACAAAACAAAAGCGTGGAATTGACATTGTCATTTTACTTGTCATTTTACTTGTCATTTTTGTGAATGGCTTACAATTATTTTAAACTGGCTAGAAATCGACCATATCCAGATTTTGAAAAATGTGATATGTTTGACTGCTTCATTCAAGCAACAAAATCCCAATATTTAAATGGCAGAAATATTTTTATGCAAAATGCGTTAAGAAAAATTACTCAAAAATGCCAACAATGTCTTACACATAATGGTAATCAGAAAAATTAGTTATTTTTTGTAATTTGTTTTTTAATTTTGTATTTTTCGTAGACTTTGTTTCAAATAAATCTGTAAACTAACGTAAAACCATTTTAATGCTAAGTATCAAAACAGTTAAACTAAAAATTGTTTAAATAGTAATTTTTAATTTATATTTATTTTGGAAATATACAGGTTCGGACTATTTTTTTTTTAAATATTAATTTTTTTTTTACCTTAAAACAAAAAATTTTTAAATTTTTATTATTTTATGATATTACTAGCATGAAACCAATCAAAATAGTAATAAAAAAAATTCAGGTCCGTATTTAATTTTTTTATGATAAATACCATATCTCAAAAACTAAGCAATATTTTAAAAAGTTGACAATGTCATTATTTTCTTCTAAAAAAGTTGCCATGAAAAGGTTTTTACAGAATAAAAATATCTCGCAAAATAAGCGAGATAGACGGGATTATTAAAAATACAATTTTTTCAAAAACTCCCTATATTAGCGAAACTACGGGGTATAGCAAAAATCTGATTACGCCATTTTTAAGGGCTCAAAAAAAGATCACGGTAAGGTGCAATCAGAAAATCAATATCTTTAATAATAACCGAGTTTCCGATTTAATCCCATCGAAAATGGGACACGCTGTACATGCATATTAAGCATGTCATCCTAGAATGTGAAGAAATCTCACAACATCCTTTAAAATCAAATATTAGTGTATTTCAATTTGACAATATGGGCTCTAGTAAGACATCTAATATCCACACCATAATTTTGGTTCTGGTTACGATATTGGAGTTCGCTAATAATGTTTCGTTTTTAACTCGAGGTAAGCCTAAAATGCCGATATTTGATAAAAAATCTGTATAGATACTTTAGTTATCCCCAGAATACTATAAAAGCAAAATAAGCAGGGTTGTTATACACTATTTAACAATCAACCGTATATAAAGTGGCTTACTAAAGACGTGAGACAGACGTAGAATTTTTAACTAACAATATCTAGCGATACTGAAAATACAAATGGTACTTTTAGCGACCCAATGTAATTAAAACGAAGGAGTGTTCGTGGTACAGAGAACAAGAAATAAAAATAAGAAAATATTAACACCCCAAGGCACTGTTTGAAATCCATCAATTCAAAAACCATTGCATCTTTAATTTTTCTTTGTTAGTATACATTTGTGCTTTCAAGCTTTCAGCAGCTACGAGATAAGCCCACTGATTTAATTTCAAATAAGCAACTTACCAGAATGAACTTGCGCTATCATAACTTGAGCCCTTAGGACTGGTTCAATAATCTGCACCGGAGTCGGTTTAATGTCCGTACTTAACTCGGAACTGTCAAAGTGAAGTTTGTACTGTTCTAAGTGAAGATGTAGAGCTGCTAGTACCCGGCTGAGCGGTAAATGAATTGACACTGGTTTACTCGATACGTCGTAGTGTAGACAAGCTGTGCTGTGGTCAGCTAGTTCTCTGACCTAAAGAACAGGTTGTTTTATAAAGGCTGCGGCAACTTAACAATAGCAAATATTAAATTTCCACAGTATTTTAAAGTGTAAATGTAGACAGTTAAACAATAGGAGGTGTGGCAATTAAATTTTAACAAACGTGGAATTTCGTACTCGTGAATTTAAAAATCAAACAAGTCTCGCGGCTAATCGGGCAAAAAGGAGTTTTTTGTTTCCTTTATATTTTTCCGCGGGTAGCCTGAAAGCAACCTCACGGGGGTCCAAGATCTAATGGAGACCTAATAAGTGTTGACAGTCAACCGTTTCGTCCTTATGAGACACCTCAGAACACTGCTGGTCAATGTGACAAATCTTGCGAAGTTAATCAGACGGTTTTGTCTCTAATTAAATGTAATTAGTGAGAGAACTATAGCAAGCAGCGCCATCTACCGAGATACGAGAGAAACAAAAAACCAAAAGCAGGCGAAAACACTACTATACAATATCGATCAATGAAAAGATCGAATGCAAATAAAAGAAAACAACTATAGTCCGTGACCTACGACAGCTCTTTGTCTTTCAGGCCGGATCAACACAGATTGCATTTTTACCTGTCTTCAAGACAGTGAGCGTCAATCAAAAGCTGTCGTAGGTCACGGACTATAGTTTTTTCTTTTATTTGCATTCGATCTTTTCATTGATCGATATTGTATAGCAGTGTTTTCGCCTGCTTTTGGTTTTTTGTTTCTCTCGTATCTCGGTAGATGGCGCTTCTTGCTATAGTTCTCTCACTAATTACATTTAATTAGAGATTATCTGATTATCTGATTAACTTCGCAAGATTTGTCACATTGACCAGCAGTGTTCTGAGGAGTCCCATAAGGACGAAACGGTTGACTGTCAACACTTATTAGGTGTCCATTAGATCTTGGACCCCCGTGAGGTTAAGCTTTCAGGCTACCCACGGAAAAATATAAGGGAAACAAAAAACTCCTTTTTGCCCGATTAGCCGCGAGACTTGTTTGATTATTAAATTTTAAGACTGGCCCCCGTACTAACAGGTTTTAAATCTCCACGCGTCGGGCGGTTGGAGTTATTCACCTTGATGTGCGTTCTACTACTGCGCTCAATCTTGTCGCCTTTCCTCTACTAGCCTTAAAAGGTCAAACAACCGTCGAAATGTCGCCAGAAAATAAAGAGGGTTAAATCTCTAATGGTGTCCTTATTAACCCTTCCCCATTGTAAAATCTAAGGACGTCAACTTTTGTCGCATTAAAAATAATATTTAATTTGCTCTTTCTTGTGTCACCTCTGTTCTAATCGCAGCCCACGAGAAAGACCGGCCCGGGCGCGGAAATATCACGTGACCGTAGGAGTCCCACAAAAAAACGCCTCACGGCCCGCTGTCATTATAAAACATGTGTGTGTTCAGTTTTGGTATGTTTGTTTACGTCGATTTTTTTTAAATTCGGGCACGAATTTTATGTGGATTTTATCAAAGTTATTAAAATAACGCAGCCCACGAAAAAGACTGTAGTGGGCTGCGTTAAAATAATTAATGGCTAATGAGTAAATTATAAAGAAAATACCTATAAGATAAACAATGCCGCGAACGTGTAATTAGTGTTGTTCCTTGTCGGTCCAACTATAAAACTGTAACCTAATATGTTGAACGGGAAAGAAGTGGTAAAAGATAAGATCTTGCATAAGATTGATCAAGTAATAGACATCCTTAGTGACATTTTCGATAGTGAGAGGGAAAGATGTGTTCAGTTGTCATTTCTTATTGAACAATTAGGTCTCTTGAAAAGGTAACCTGAGAATCGAAGATAAGGTGGATACACTTTAATGTTGGCTCCATCTTTGTTTATCCAGTTATCCAGTGCATACACGTCAATTTACAATTCTAAGGTAATATGTTTTCCGCACCCTCGCAATATTAAAAAACTGATTTGTAAAATATTGTTAACAGATAGTAATCTCTCTGGTAGTGTGAAATATTTAAAAAGTGAGATACAGCTTTTAAAAGAACATGAGTTGGTAGTTAACTTACACTTTATTGAATTAGATATAACTTTGTGCTGGGTAATTTTTCAAAAAATTATTGACGACCACTACATTCAGTTCATTGAATGGGAAAACCATCTCAATTATTCACAAAATCACTTGTTTCTTTTTAATAAATTATTGTGAAATGTTTTATATTAGAATTTTTTCTTCAGAGTCAAAGCTTGAAAAAATTAGTTTAAGGGCATGTAAAGTTTTTTAAAATAATTTTATTAAAAAGCACAATGATTTAGTGTCTGCTAATAAATCTTTGAATAAGAACTCAAAGATGATGACAGCCAAAGAAAAATTAAAAAACTAAAAGCTTAGGTTTGATATGTCCAATTTTGAAAGACTTGTATAGATTTGAAGTTACTAACGATATTATGTACCTAATATATGTACCTGAAGATATTAGAGTGCAAATTTTGTATAATTTTTTATTTTATAGATTCAGTTCTTTTATCCATAATAAACACATATATCAGCAAAATATTTTTTAAAATTTTTGCCTATAAAAGAACAAAAATTTTTTGTTAATTTATTTAAATTATGTAAAAACATATAATATATTAAGCAATACAATAAGAATCCTGGGACTCCTAAGATCACGTGACCGCCGACTTGCTTATAACGCGCCATGGCCGGTCTTTATCGTTGGCTGCGGTTCTAATGCACTCTATAATGGAAAAAGTAATAACCTAAGATCTTGACTAGTTTTTGACAGTTACATTGTATCACAAATTTAATTTGAAAAGCTGACAAAAACACAAATAAATAAAAAGAGCGGTTGACCAGCACTTGACATTTCTAACCCTGTGAACAAAATGTTGAACTGAAACAAGAACGAGCGGCGGCCATTTTGGATTTGCCACTTTAGCTTTGGTCAAATCCAATTCGTTAATGTTCTACAGGGTGTTTCACAACTTATCCACGAAATTTTAACCACATATGCATTGTTTGTCAACTTTTGTCGCATTAAAAATAATATTTAATTTGCTCTTTCTTGTGTCACCTCTGTTCTAATCGCAGCCCACGAGAAAGACCGGCCCGGGTGCGGAAATATCACGTGACCGTAGGAGTCCCACAAAAAAACGCCTCACGGTCCGCTGTCATTATAAAACATGTGTGTGTTCAGTTTTGGTATGTTTGTTTACGTCGATTTTTTTTTAATTCGGGCACGAATTTTATGTGAATTTTATCAAAGTTATTAAAATAACGCAGCCCACGAAAAAGACTGTAATGGGCTGCGTTAAAATAATTAATGGCTAATGAGTAAACTATAAAGAAAATACCTATAAGATAAACAATGCCGCGAACGTGTAATTAGTGTTGTTCCTTGTCGGTCCAACTATAAAACTGAAACCTAATATGTTGAACGGGAAAGAAGTGGTAAAAGATAAGATCTTGCATAAGATTGATCAAGTAATAGACATCCTTAGTGACATTTTCGATAGTGAGAGTGAAAAATGTGTTCAGTTGTCATTTCTTATTGAACAATTAGGTCTCTTGAAAAGGTAACTTGAGAATCGAAGATATAGTGGATACACTTTAATGTTGGCTCCATCTTTGTTTATCCAGTTATTCAGTGCATACACGTCAATTTACAATTCTAAGGTAATATGTTTTCCGCACCCTCGCAATATTAAAAAACTGATTTGTAAAATATTGTTAACAGATAGTAATCTCTCTGGTAGTGTGAAATATTTAAGAAGTAAGATACAGCTTTTAAAAGAACATGAGTTGGTAGTTAACTTACACTTTATTGAAATAGATATTAAACTTTGTGCTGGGTAATTTTTCAAAAAATTATTGACGACCACTACATTCAGTTCATTGAATGGGAAAACCATCTCACTTATTCACAAAATCACTTGTTTCTTTTTAATAAATTATTGTGAAATGTTTTATATTGAAAATTTTTCTTCAGAGTCAAAGCTTGAAAAAATTAGTTTAAGGGCATGTAAAGTTTTTTAAAATAATTTTATTAAAAAGCACAATGATTTAGTGTCTGCTAATAAATCTTTGAATAAGAACTCAAAGATGATGACAGTCAAAGAAAAATTAAAAAACTAAAAGCTTAGGTTTGATATGTCCAATTTTGAAAGACTTGTATAGATTTGAAGTTACTAACGATATTATGTACCTAATATATGTACCTAAAGATATTAGAGTTCAAATTTTGTATAATTTTTTATTTTATAGATTCAGTTCTTTTATCCATAATAAACACATATATCAGCAAAATATTTTTTTTCAATTTTTGCCTATAAAAGAACAAAAATTTTTTGTTAATTTATTTAAATTGTGTAAAAACATATAATATATTAAGCAATACAATAAGAATCCTGGGACTCCTAAGATCACGTGACCGCCGACTTGCTTATAACGCGCCATGGCCGGTCTTTATCGTTGGCTGCGGTTCTAATGCACTCTCTAATGGAAAAAGTAATAATCTAAGATCTTGACTGCCAATTTGTGGCCTATTAAAATGCGTTGTGCCATTTGTGGCAGCTTGAAGACGTTGCTGCCATTTTGTGACGCTGTAATTAGAATAATACCAATTTGCCAGCTTGTGACACAACAAAACCACTGAATAATTAAACAAATATCTGGAAGCAGAGCTGTATTTTCCAGCTAGGTAAAACATTGATATGCCCGGTAACTTTTATACAGTGGAGAAGGGGGGGTTCAGAAATAAGAAAATTTTAAGTGCGCCACATTATTTAATACCAATGTTTTACAAAGAAGTTCTTAAATAAAATACAGTTCAACCCAAACGTTGTAGCCAAACAATGAAATTCTACCTACTTCCGAGGCTTCCAGAGTATTTGTGTAAAAAAAAAACAAAAAATTGATTAATAAACAGAATAAAATTCTAAAAGATTGAATTAAGATGCCAAAAATAGAAGCACTTTACAGGTAGATGGACTCCTTTAACAGGTCATAGTGTACATTGTATCACAAATTTAATTTGAAAAGCTGACAAAAACACAAATAAATAAAAAGAGCGGTTGACCAGCACTTGACATTTCTAACCCTGTGAACAAAATGTTGAACTAAAACAAGAACGAGCGGCGGCCATTTTGGATTTGCCACTTTAGCTTTGGTCAAATCCAATTCGTTAATGTTCTACAGGGTGTTTCACAACTTATCCACGAAATTTTAACCACATATGCATTGTTACAAAATAAGTTGATTTCTCAAAAAAAAAAAAAACTAAAAAAAGTCCTACAGAAATTAAGTGATAACCCTGAGTTTCAAAAACAAAATAAAAAATAAATATCCGTATTTTGCGTTCATCAATAATTTCTTGTAGCAAATGTTGTACCAAACCACTAAATACCAGGAATTTTTTTTTCATATTGATAAGAACCTGCAAATAAGGTTTAATCTGCATCGTGAGTGATCTGAATGAACAACGGTCGATTTTTGCGAATTTAAAGAAAGTATTTAGATATTTATTTATAAAAATTGTAGTAATGAGAAGTTAGTGGACATTGTTTTAGCGTACGGAGAAGCAGGGCAAAATTTTATAAGTAAGTGAACTGGTAAACTGTATTATTTTATTATCTCGATTTCTGTAGGACTTTTATTAAATTTTTTTGAGAAATCAACTTCTTTCGTAACAGTACATATGTGGTTAATCCGTAGTGGCAACTCGCTCGTTTATAAAGCAGCCTAAAGATAATAAAAAAAGGAGTCGAACTAATCTTACCTCTCCAGCTTCATTGGGATCGTAACAGGGATTTTCCCCCAGACATTTTAAGATCCACCTATAAGACTTAATAAGAACTACTCGGTCAGTTGCGGCCCAAGCTATAAAACTGGAAATACAGGCAGCCAACTTGATGTGCAAGTTGAAACCCGACTCCCATTCAGGCTCGTATTCCATGTGTTGGCCTACTTGACGAGTCACTGCATCCATGCCTACAAAAAACACATTTTGAAGCGTTTTTGGAGGTACTGAATAGAGCTTTCTGTAAAACGTGATTGGATTTTTTAGTTTTAAAATATTTTTAGCAGCCCGAAATTACAATCGACCCGACTTATTCCGAATATTTTACACAAGTTGTATTTCTTTCAATTTATAGTTTTTGTTGTGGTTGTTTTTTTTTTAATGAAAAACATTACAGGATTTTTGTGACGTCACATTAGGCGGCCACTACATGGTCAATAATATTGCACAATATTACGAATTGCGCAATATTATTAACTGTCTAGGCTTAGCATTAAAGATTGCACAAAGATTGAGGAAAATATTAAACGAGTTTAAGTTTTATTGCGCAATTTTTTCATATTGAGCCATGTAGCGTCATTATTATGCAATATTGTTTAGTTTTGACAACAAATATATTGCACAATCAAACAAGTTTCATGGCTAATCGGGTAAAAAAAAAAAGGAGTTTTTTGTTTCCCTTATATTTTTCCGTGGGTAGCTTGAAAGCTTAACCTCACGGGGGTCCAAGATCTAATGGACACCTAATAAGTGTTGACAGTTAACCGTTTCGTCCTTATGGGCCTCCTCAGAACACTGCTGGTCAAGTGACAAATCTTGCGAAGTTAATCAGACGGTTTTGTCTCTAATTAAATGTAATTAATGAGCGAACTATAGCAAGAGGCGCCATCTACCGAGATACGAGAGAAACAAAAAACCAAAAGCAGGGAAAAACACTGCTATACAATATCGATCAATGAAAAGATCGAATGCAAATAAAAGAAAACAACTATAGTCCGTGACCTACGACAGCTCTTTGTCTTTTCAGGCCGGATCAACGCATTTTGCATTTTTACCCGTCATCAAGACAATGAGCGTCAATCAACGGAATTTTTAAGCCAAATAATACTAACAAACGTGAAATTTCATACCCGTGAATTTACAAATCAAACAAGTTTCATGGCTAATCGGGCAATACAATACAATATTATTGTAGGTCTAGGGGAAGCCTTAGAAACTACTGCTACTACTACTAATGGACGGCCATCATAAGACCGAGGATCCAATACGGATCCGTGGTCTGGTGGCCGGGGGCAATGAAAACCACTAACGCCAAAAAGCTCGAGAGCATGCAGAGGCTGGCGACCTTGAGCATCACCGGAGCTTTAAGGTCTACTCCTAACATAGCCCTGAATACGATCCTGGGTCTCCCATCGCTGTCCACCTGGATAAAGAAGAAAGCGATGGCAGCATACCATAGGATAAGGGACGCGGGCGCGTGGAGAAGGAGCGGTGGACAAAAAGGACATTCGAAGATCGCGACTGTGACGGAAAAGGAGATACTTTTATCGACGTACAGGCTAGCGATGCCAGAAAAGCGGTTAAGGGAGAAAAGGAGATACCGTGTAACCATACCACCAAGGGATGCATGGAAAGAAGACGGAGTTGAATTCCTTAGCGACGCCACGGTCTGCTATACAGACGGATCAAAATCGACTGGTGCAGGAGTGTACGTGGAAAGCAAGAGCATTGGAAAAAGCTACCCGCTGGGATCCAATGCAACAGTCTTCCAGGCAGAGGTTTACGCTATACTGGCGTTAACATGGGAGGAAGAAATTAGGAACGAAACAGGAAAACGCCTCTGCATCTGTTCAGACAGTCAAGCTGCGCTGAAAGCACTGTGTAAACCAACCATGTTCGCAGGTTTGGTGCAGGAGTGTGCGGATGCACTTCAGGAATTGGCCGGCGTAAGAGAGGTAGAGCTCGTATGGGTCCCAGGCCACGTGGGAGTCCCCGGAAACGAGAAAGCGGACAGACTCGCCAGGGGAGGATCCCAGCACAAATGCGTCGGGCCAGCACCGTTCCTGGGGCTCACAAGAGGGCAAATGAAGTCGGCCCTAACAGAGTGGACCCAGAAAGAGATACAAAGGGAGGGGACCAACACAGGAAACGCCAGACAGGCCAGACAGGCGAAGGAGTATGTGACAGGCTACAGCAAATCCCGTAGGGACTGGCTGCTCCGTAGAACACGAAGAGAAGTGGAAGCCATAGTGGGAGTCCTGACCGGACACTGCGTCCTACAAGGACACCTGGCAAAGATGAAAGTGAAGGAGGACGCGACGTGCGAGCGATGTTGGTCCGAGGACGAGACCTCGGTACATTTTCTCTCATCATGTGAAGCATACAAGGAGGCAAGAAGAGAGGTATTCGAAGAGGAAGCCTTTGAGACGGAGGACCTTCTGAATCTGAGGGCGCCCGATATTCTGGCCTTTGTACAGAAGACGGACAGATTCCTTAGCGAAAGAAGGACGCAGTAGGGGGGATGCCCTAGTCGCCAGGCCTAGAGCCTACCCCACACCAATACTACTACTACTGCAACTTTTAGCTTAATTCTAGCTCGTCCCGTAATTGGTTAGCTATGCTATTTATATAATATTAATAATGGGATCCTCACTATATCCGTTTTATAGATTAAATATAAAAATAATAAATGTGTGTAAAAAAGCGGTCACAAAAGTTGCAAACAGTTGCCGCTAGTGTGAAACCAAATAGTTTTTTAGTTGCCGTTAGGCTATTTTTAGCTAAAATATCATCCATAGAGCCTGTTGGCAGCCTTTATTCTGGAATTTCAGAAACCAAAAATTATATTTAATCTTTTGGGGACTAAAAGGGTCTAAAATAAACGAATATTATTTTGGTTTAGAAATACACATAATGATTTTTTTACCTTGCATTTTTACGAGTAATTCCGTTAATTTAGTTAATCCATGTAAAAAATTACTTCTTAATGCATCAGTCCATTGTTCAGGTACACAAGTCAACAAATACTTGAGGTCAAAAAGCATAAAAAGAGTCCTAAAAATAGATTAAATTGCACAAAAAATCTACAATCCGGGACGAAAACGTCTTGAGTTAAATATATAAAACACAAACAAAATAAAATCTTTCGTAGGCTCTCAAAAGGCAAATTCTAGACTAATTTGTAAAAAAAATTAAAATATTTTCTAACGTTTATTATTTTTCTGTACTTTTGTTTTATCTTGTTATTTTATTTCAATGCAATTTATGGATTTCGCATAAATAAATATTAAAATGTGGATAAACCAACTTTACCTTTTGAAAGCAGGCATGGTTTGAGGATTTCTCTCAAACTCCAGCTTTCCATTTTTATTGCACTTTTTCCAATACTCCGAAAGGAGTGTATTTAGAACTATAAACAATACGTCGTCATTTTCTATAAGATAGTGTGCCAAAGTTGGCACTGTGAAAAGTTGAACAGAAATTGAAGCTATCGAAAACGAGTGTTCGTGGTCGTCCCTAAAAGAACAAAAAGTACACCGTATTCATAGACTGACATACACCAAAAAAACCTGACTAAAAAAAAATTGTTTTGTTGTTTAGGAAAATACTCTGCCAATATATGGGCCCCTAAGCTCACACTAGGTACTATAGTTATAGTGTACGTGTGAGCTAATATAACTAAAAACTGAAATATATTTTATTCAACTCCGGACTAAATTACCTTTTGTTTGATACCACACAAGCCATGTTTTGACTTTAACTCAAATTTTTGAAATCTACCCCCACCCTGAAAAAAACAAAAACTAAAATGTATTTTGTTAAACTCCGGACTCAATTACCTTTCGTTTGATATCACACACGCCATATTTTCACTTAAACTCTAATTTTTAAAATATACCCCCACCCTTTTTTTTTAAATAAATTAAAATGTATTTTGTTCAACAGCAGACTCAATTACCTTTCGTTTGATATCACACACGCCATATTTTCACATAAACCCTTTTATTTGGTTTGTGTTCGGTGGATTTTGTTCATTTTTAAATGGGACCATCTCGAGCCAAGACCCAGCCTAGGTACCAAATTTCATTAAAATCGGCCAAGCGGTTTTTGAGTTATGCGCGTTGGTCGTTACAGACAGACAGACAGACAGACGGCGCAACAAAAAAGTTTCAAAATCATCTGAAACGCAAAGATATATAAAAATTTTTGAAATCGGATAAAACTTTTTTTTTCTCGAAAAAATTAGGATCACCATAGCTCACACTACTATAGTATAGTATATGTGTGAGCTAAAAAGTAGAGCATCCTATGATAATGTTTCGTCATAAAAAAACATATTTTTATTATAATTTTTTTTCACATTACGTTTTACTAAAAAATTAGGACCTCGTGAGTAAAAAGGCTAATAAAGCAAAAAAAAATTGAAAATCCAATATGGCGGTGCAATTCTCACAATGTTCGCAAAAGGAAATGGGCCGGGGTTTTTATTATACTTAATGTGACTTCAATAAATATTGATTGACTGATTTTATATTTTTATAAACGATTTGTTATTTCCAATCTTGAATATATCAAAATCCTAAAAGGTGCCAAAGCGACATCTACTGTATTCTTCAATTTGAATATCAAAATAATCAGCAATAAATGAATAGAAGTAATTTAAAGGTAACTACTCGGTGTAAGTTCAAAATTTATAGGTTTGAGTAAAATTGATTTAGGAATTCCATAAGTAAACAGCATCTTTTTAAAACTTCATTTTGGCGTAACTAGCACCATCTGTGTTTAGATAATTTTACCAATTAATGAAGCTTGACATAACTCCTTCAATCATACAGAAAAGTGCCAAAAGTGAGTTAACACCTTTTTGCAGATTCGAAATTTTACTACTTACCTGATAAAGTCCTTTGTGATCTGGGCATAATTTTTAGTAAAAAGCTTCGCCAACACTTTCTTGTTTTCATATTCAAGCAACATGGCCGACAACAGCCTATGAAATTGGGTTCGAGCACTTTTCCAAAGCGAAGAATCGTGTAACATGATTTCTGTTATTAAACAGGGGCTTAAAGTTTGAGAAGGTTTCGAAGCACATTCAGTAAAAATTTTTCGAAATCCTCTGCCGGTTCCTGTTAAAAAGAAAAAACGAGTCAAATCTTTGCAGACAGAATTAGCTAACATCAATAAACTAGAATGAAAGAAATTATAGACCAGTCTCGGTTTTATCAATAAAATCAAAAATTTGAGAAAAATAATAAGATATTGTTTGATGGGCAGTACGGCTTTCGCGAATCCAGGGACGCAGAAACTGCTGCATTGGATATTGTAACAGATATTCAACTAAAAATCGATCAAAATGCTTAAGGCTGTTTACTGTCGCTGGATTTGATTCCGTTAATCATAATATCTTACTAAAAATCTTGTCAAGAAGCAACATCTACATTTGGTTTAAAAAATACTTGGAAAATAGAAAACAATATGTCAAAATTAATAATAGTTATAGTTGTTAAATGTGGTGTACCTCAGGGTTCGGTATTAGGTCCCATTTTATTTTTACTATACATAAATTCGATTTCTAAATTAAAATACTACATTATTTTTATTTTAGAAACAGTTTTTCTCAAATAAAATTAAACATTTTGCAAGATATGAAAAAGAAATGGCTTAACTCAAATAACAATTAATTTTAACAAATCCTTTTCATTTTTCTATATAAAAGTCAAATAACATATACATGCCCAAGTAACATTATTACCACTCAAGGTTTTAATAATTTAGTTCTGAGGTTATTTAGAGGGTGATGTTATGGCTTTTAGGATCAATTTGGCTACATAAAGGTAATTTATATTGCCAATTACCTAAAGAGGTGTTATACAACCAAAAAGTGATTTATAAAGGGAGTATAATAAAACTGATATTCCTTCTGTTCCTTTTAGATACTTTTGGTTTTATTCATTTCTGATTTATAAAGATGGTCTTATAAAACCCTTTAACCTAAAGTTTTTAAAAAGAAATAAATATAAACTTTCGTCATTTAGTTTTTTTCATTACTTTAGGTCATAACAAAAGTGTTTTATAATAGGGCAAAAAGGTTACCTTATATCCTTTTGTTTTTATAGTTACCAGTAGTTTAATAGTAAATATGATTATATAGGCGGCCATATAGAACCTAGTTTCCTTAAGGTTTTTAAGAGGGGTAAATATAAACTTTAGACTTTTGGTTTTTGCCATTACTTTTAGGCATTTTAAAAAGGTTTTATAGGAAGACTTAAGGGTAAACTTAATTCTTTTGTATTTATAGTTACCCATAGCTGCATATTAAATATTATTTAAATGAGCGGCCATATAAAACCTTGTTTCCTTAAGGGTTCTAACAGAAGTAAATAAATACTTTCGTGTTTTAGTTTATTTAGGTACTTCTGGTAAAACTAATAGATATACCTAGGTACAGATTGGTACCTACCTATTGCAAGGTTGATTATTTAAAGCACAATAATTAATAATTGCTGAGCTTCCGTCCTCCTGGGTTGGGCACCCAGGCCTAGATAAGGTTGGTTTAAACGGCCAATATAAGAGGTTTCCCACCAAACTGCAGGCACAACAGATATCATTGCACTGGCGCTCTTGCTGGTGTGCAAATTGCACGGTAAAAAACATTTAAAACTCTTGAATTATACGCTTTTAACACTTTAAAAAACATACAAAAAAATTAAGTGAGGTTATGTTGACTATGTTTACCTTCTCTTTTTTATTGGTTTCATAAGGCCACTCAAAAATCCTTGTTGCGATAGAGTAACAAATAAAACCAAGTGACCACTATAAAACGATAATGGCGTATATAAAATTATTTCAAAAATATTGTAAAAAGAAAATATTATTCTAGTCGTTTTAGCAGTGTTTTTTTAACAAATTTTACTTTAATTTTGATTTATGTAAACCAAACAGACTTTTTTAATGGTGAATAGTGTAAATTATTTTTTTTTTATTTTAAATATTTGTTATTTTGTTATCAAAAAACGATTAAAAAGCATTTTTGAGGGGGCGCGCTTGTTTTGAGAGCTTTTTAGATACGATTTTATCAGAAAAATAAATCTGGCAGGCAATTTGATCATCAACAAAACGACAAACTCGGTATATTTTTATGTGATAAAATAATTCTGGGACTCTGACATTTTTGGCAATTTTGTGACCTAAATTATTTTATATAGCCATTGTGAATCTAAAATATCGCTAAAGCTTTTATAGGATAAATTTTTTACTCTAAAGGTATTATGGCATTCAACAGAATCGCCGGATACCAAATTACCAAATCTAGTTTTATAATAGGATAGAGGACGTTTCTGAGTTGCTTTTAGAACATGGCATAATAGCTTTAGGCTCTAAAAGGTTCTATACTGGTGGAACCGCTAGAGGGCGAAGCTATAGTTTATTTCTTATGGTTTTATAGTGAGTTTAATACATGGGTTGCCACCACCAATTGGGGAGTCCCATTTAGGCGGTCTAAGGGGTATATAAGGGTAATGGGAACGTGCTAGCGACCAAACATTGAAACTAATGGTTTTAAGGAAAGGCGCTGGCAACCTTTTAGCTTCTGCTATAAATAAAGAAATGTTACTTGGGTGTGAACCAATTAAGTTTGAATCCAACCTTATAAAATAAACTAAATGCCCAAGTTTTTTAGGACTGTTTATAGATGAAAACTTGACTGGAATAAATAATAAATCACATGGAATATTTACAAAAATCATTATTTCCCCTTATAGGAATTTTGTAAAAAATTGGATTTCTTATTCCTTTATATCATCTTAAAAAAAATTACTTTGTCCTATTTTATTCGAAAATACAATATTTAATACCAATATGGAATTGTACAAATTCTTCTAATATAAATCCTTACAATTACAATCAAAATCATAAAACTTCCATTTTGAGAACCAACTATCAATTTGTATAACCCATTTGGATATCTTAATAAAGAAAATTTGTCTATAGAAAAGACATGTATTTTTATTCACTCTTTAATAATTAAAAAAAAAATCAAATATTAAGCTTACCAAAATCAATATTATGCATATAGGTACATCAAAAAATCAATCCAATATGTACCAAATTAAATTTAAAAGTAACATTGGCAATAAATCACTTTTATATGATGGCATATTATAGTACAGCAACTTACCAGAACCTGTTAAAAATATACCAACAATCCAAAGTTTTAAAACAAATATAAAGACACATTTTTTAAAATAATAATAAAAATATAATAACATTTGCATTTTTGTTTGAAACTCGTAGACAATGATTGTGTAGAAATAAAATTTCGGACTTCCATTGTCTTTATTTATTTTAAAACACGACGTTTCGGTTAGTAAGTATCTCTAACCGTTATCAAGTGTAAACTAAACAATCTAGTCTCTAGGCTACTACTTATACTACTTGGTGTGCAGTCAGGTGTGACGGCCCGCACCCTTTTCAATCGTAAGACGCCTGTTTTCCTTAAGGAGTGGTTTCCATATGTTTGGTATGTCCGTGCTTAGTTGACTGAAAACTTCTTTATTCTGCGTTATAAACGCAGCTTCAATAAACTTTCGTTTTCGCCAATGCGACTCCTTATGTAAAACTTTAGCTTCTGACCACTGAATCCTGTGATCATTTGACCATGCATGATCTGCTAAACCGGATTTTTCAATATCCCCTAATTGGGTACTTTTTAGATGTTCATTTACTCTAAATCAAATGTAGGTGAAACGAAACGCCCTCTTCAGGTTAGAGTAAATGAACATCTAAAAAGTACTCAATTAGGGGATATTGAAAAATTCGGTTTAGCAGATCATGCATGGTCAAATGATCACAGGATTCAGTGGTCAGAAGCTAAAGTTTTACATAAGGAGTCGCATTGGCAAAAACGAAAGTTTATTGAAGCTGCGTTTATAATGCAGAATAAAGAAGTTTTCAGTCAACCAAGCACGGATATACCAAACATATGGAAACCACTCCTTAAGGAAAACAGGCGTCTTACGATTAAAAAGGGGGTGGGCCGTCACACCTGACTGCAGACCAAGTAGTATAAGTACTAGCCTAGCGACTAGATTGTTTAGTTTACACTTAATAACGGTTAGACATACTTACTAACCGAAACGTCGTGTTTTAAAATAAATAAAGACAATGGAAGTCCGAAATTTTATTTCAACATTTGCATTAATATTTATTTAAAGTTTTTTAATATCTTTTTGTGAGTTAAATAGTTTCCCTGTAATAAACACTTAAGTTTCTTGGAAAATAAAAAGTTATTAAATCAAGTTTAGACTTGCATTGATAGTAGTATAGAAACTTGATTTAAGCCGATTCATTTGGCAAATATTGCGATTAGTTTTTCAGTTAATTGGAAATTGGTAAATACCAAAAGTAAAACAGCTGATTTGAAAATCCTTTAGTGAAACTTGTTTTTGTAATACTAATGCAAACACTTATTTCTAAACAATATTTATAGATGCATAAAAAATTGCGCAACTTTTAAAAAGTGTGTCCCATTTTGTACTAACTAGGAATTGCTGAAATCTTCGATTTAAACTTTTTATAACCCAAAAAAATACATTGACAGTTTTAAAAAAAAATAAAGTTGATACTAAACATGCTGCTGTATTAGTTTAATTTATTAAAAAAATTTATTATATAAAAGAGCTTTTTACATAAAAACTTTAATTTAAGAAGATATAGATCCGCTCCCAAAATGCAAAATTTTCAAAAACCCCCGTAGTTTAAAAACAGTTTAGTAAATTAGAATGGGGTTTTCGCCTTAAAGCTTCTCTTGAAAATCAAGCCTCGTAACTTTTTTCTATCAACTAAAAATACCAGAAACCTCATGTATAACTAGTATAAAAGCGACTTTTAAGGCAAGAAGAGGAAAAGGTCCTGATGATATAAAAAAAGTACATTTTTTCCTAAAATGTATTGACCTAACTTCAAAAATACCGTATCAAAAAAGTTCTACGTAAAACATTAAAATTTTTAGAAGTCGTACCTGTTTTAAAATGAGCCAAGCTAAAAAAACTGTGTTGAAAAGCTTAAGGTGCATAAAATAGTGTCTAAACTAGTGTATTTTTATCCCTTAGGAAATAGCAGCGATTCGTTTTCGTTGGACTACGAATTTCTTGCCATTAGATAAAAAATTGGTGTTAATTATTTAGTCTTATGAAAAACCAATAAAACTATGTCTACACTCCATTTTATTATTTTTGGAACTTTTCAAGTTTAAACCATTACTTACCTAAGAATTTTTCCAGCCAATTCAACAACTTCATAGCGAATATTTGGTGAGCTATCACATGAGCGTGGTTTACAGACACCTTAAGAGGTTTTCCGTGTCTTGAAGTATACTTTTCTATTTCGAGTTTTAATTCTGTACAGTGTTGGTAAGATGAGCATTTGACTATCGCTCGGCCCTCGCGATCTATATTGGTGACGTATTCTGTCGATTCTCTTTGAGGACATTTGAGGACTCTTCCTAGGGTGGTTATGACCTGTCAAGTCATATATATTGTTACAAATTTAAGTATTTAAATTTTATAGTTAGAATTTATTTAGGTTTAGTGTAGTATTAGGTTGACGTATTTTATGGTTGTATTCTTAATCTAGGTTTTAGTTGCGTTATCTGTGACAAACTGGTATGCGAAAGTCTAGAAAAGGGCTGGAATGATTCCGAATCGAACAAGGATGGAAGGGTTCTCGAATAGTAGGCAGCCCTCATATATAAGGCCGGACGTCGTGCAGCAGTCAGTCAGTCACAGATAACGTACTGTAGTGGTCGTGAGATATTAACACGAAGTTAATAGACCGATTATAGTAGCGAATTATTAGCAAGTTATTAGTAAGTTTAAGTGCGTGTTTTTGTACATAATTTGTGGAAATAAATTGACGTATCGTTGTCAACAATTGCGAGTTTTAATTTGTCGTTGTGAACCCGTAACAATATTAAAAAATCTCACTAACGTCTAAGCAGCCTTGTATTATTTATATCAAAGTTTATTTTTTCAACATGTCACTAATTTTTATTTCAATATCAATACAGGGTGTTCCAACTAAAAGGTAACAGACGTGTTTTTTGGTATTTTTTGTGTGAATTTGGAGAAAGGCTCGGACACGTCGATTTTGTTTGCGAGGGGGACACCTTTTGGCTATCTTGAAATTTTTGTAGCACTCACCATCTTCGAGGGGTATACTTGACCCCTATATTTTGAATAAGGAAAGTGGGTCTAGTGATACCTTGTTTTGAAGCTCTCTTGAATATATTTACAACCGTGTGAAAATTTCGAAAATCCATCGATTAGTTTTTGGGATATTTGCTTTCAAATTTTCAAATTTAACATGGAATGATAAAGTAAAAATTAAATCCGAAAAATAATAAAATTCTAATTAAATTTTTATTTTATCAGTTCATGTTAAATTTGAAAGTTTGAAGGCAATTATCTCAAAAACTAATGGTTAGATTTTTAAAATTTTTCCACGGTTGTAAGGACATTCAAAAGGCCTTCAAAACAAGGTATCACTAGACCCACTTTCCCTATTCAAAATATAGGGGTAAAGTATACCCCTCGAAGATGGTGCGCGCTACAAAAATTTCAAGATAGCCAAAAAGTGTCCCCCTTGCAAACACAATCGACGTGTCCGAGCGTTTCTCCAAATTCACACAAAAAATACCAAAAAACACGTCTGTTACCTTTTAGTTGGAACACCCTGTATTTTGCATCAATTGTAGGTGTGTATTTCTATACGAAAATAAACTGGTGTTATGCGCAATTTTGAAAAAAGAAGTTTTAATTTTAATTCTGTAAATATTTGAGTGTGTTTTGCAGTGGAATTATACATTGTGTTCCTAATTATTCGTTTAATCCCTGCTTGTCCCGCATTTTCAAGAAAAATAACATCAGATATTCAGTATTGATTTTTAAATGTTTATGGCTAATAATTTATACAACAGAAAAGTCTTGCAACGAAAAACAAAATAATTCTTATATTCTCTTCAAATCGATAGAATTCGTATTAGTAGCCTTTCCGCTATTTTTTCTAATAACAGGTTAGATTGAAAGTCATTTTTTCCACTACAATGTTTAAAATACTCTGCCAATTTATGGGCACCCAAGCTCACACTAGGTACTATAGTTATAGTGTATGTGTAAGCTAATATAACTAAAATGTGAAATATGTTTTATTCAACTCCAGTTTGATACCACACAAGCCAGGTTTTGGCTTAAATTCTAATTTTAGAAATTTACACCCTTTCAAAAAAACACTAAAATGTATTTTGTTTAACTACAGACTCAATTACCTATCGTTTGATATCACACACGCCATATTTTCATTTAAACTCTAATTTTTGAAATCTACCCCCACTTCTTTTTTTTAAATCACCTAAAATGTATTTTGTTTAACTCCAGACTCAATTATCTTTCATTTGATATCACATACGACATATTTTAACATAAACTCTAATCTTTGAAATCTACCTAAAAATGTTTGAAATCGGAGCAACTTTTTTTTCTCGAAAAAATTACGATCACCATAGCTCACACTACTATAGTATAGTAGTGGTGTGAGCTAAAAACGCCACGCAACATACAAAAATCCGCAAACCTATATAGTTCGACTAACCAAATCAGCTTTTGTGTCCTCCGCTTCGAGAGTAAAAATCAAAGATATACTAATTGATTGACTGAAAACCTACAACACTAAAATGCGTGCTGACATACACACTTGTATTTTTCCACGATTAAAGCATGTACTTTTTTGTGGACTCTAAATGTCGTAGTTGTCCAATCGTCAGCACGTGTGGTGGTTTTTATTTTTTATAAAAAATGCAACAAGCTACAAAACCATCGGATCTCTACTTTCCATATCTCGATGATTTTCTAGTTGCTCCTTCAGAGGCAAAAACTCAAAAACGTCACCTTATAATATGTTTTTAACTAATTCTGTTACATATACTTTCCATATCTCGATGATTTTCTAGTTGCTCCTTCAGAGGCAAAAACTCAAAAACGTCACCTTATAATATGTTTTTAACTAATTCTGTTACATATATGAAGTCGTAGCTACCTCGGATTAGTGCGAACTGAGCCAAAGGAAGATTTTATAAAATGTCAAATTTAGTACCCGTAAATTAAAATTCAAACAAGTTTTTATGGCTAATCGGGTAAAAAGAAAATTAAGGGTTTTTTTCTCTAGTATTTTTCCGTGGGTAGCTCGAAAGCTTAACCTCACGGGGGTCCAAGATCTAATGGACACCTAATAAGTGTTGACAGTTAACTGTTTCGTCCTTATGGGACTCCTCAGAACACTGCTGGTCGATGTGACACCGTTCATAAAGTACACGGCTTTATTTCCCACCTTACATTGTTAGTGAGAAAACAAAGCCATGTACGGAACATGAAGCGCCATCTACCGAAATACGAGAGAAACTAAAACAGCAGCAGGCGAGTAAAACTGCTATATCATCGATCGATGAAAGTATCGATTGAAAGAAAGAATCCATACCGTGACCTACGACACAATTTTAATTTACGGGTACTAAATTTGACATTTTTTAATATTTGGCTCTAAACTCCGTTGACTGACGCGATGCCGACGTCTTAATAGCGGAACAAACGCAATTTAGCGTTGACCTGATCTAGAAAGGCAATGTATGTCGTAGGTCACGGTATAGATTCTTTCTTTCAATCGATACTTTCATCGATCGATGATATAGCAGTTTTACTCGGATGCTGCTGTTTTAGTTTCTCTCGTATTTCGGTAGATGGCGCTTCTTGTTCCGTACATGGCTTTGTGTTCTCACTAACAATGTAAGGTGGGAGATAAAGCCGTGTACTGAATTTATGAACGGTGTCACATCGACCAGCAGTGTTCTGAGGAGTCCCATAAGGACGAAACAGTTAACTGTCAACACTTATTAGGTGTCCATTAGATCTTGGACCCCCGTGAGGTTAAGCTTTCGAGCTACCCACGGAAAAATACTAGAGAAAAAAACCCTTAATTTTCTTTTTACCCGATTAGCCACGAAAACTTGTTTGAAGATTTTATAGTTATTGCATAAATAATGAAGAGAAATTACACAACCCCACAGGAAAAAGGCAATGATATTCCTATGAATTTTTCGACGCTGAATCAGAATTCAGGGCCAAAAAGCCCCTAGACGTCTTGAAATTTCTGAGTTCTGGCAGACCACTATTCAATGTTTTTTGGTACATATATTTTTGACATGGATGTATCACATGATGCAATTTTCGCAAAAAAAAATATTTTTTTTCAAATCTTTTTAATTGTGATGTTGGTTTTTTTACTCAAATTACCAGTTTTTACTTTACAAAAATTTATTTAAAGAAAACTACTTATCCGAAAAATTTGAAATTTGGGATTCTTCATCTTCTTGGTAGGTAGAATGAATGTACCAAAAATCATTACAAATAGCGTTAGGTGGAAAAAACATTTTAATTCCCTTACCTGCTCAAAAGTGTGAACTTCATCATTATACAAAATGGTGCAGTAAATGTCTAAGTCCATTAGATTAGGCGATATACCCGCACCAAGTTTGACGTCAGCAATTTCGTCACTAGCCAACCGTTGGAAGCAGTACCACATCACGGTATCGAAGACTACCCTGGTACGTTCGATCAGGTCGGAAGGTAGACTGTCTTGACCATCACTGTCTGGTGATGGTGCACTAGAACAGAAAACGAAAAGAGTAAAGAAACAATTAAAAATACTCTGCCAATCTATGGGCACCTAAGCTCACACTAGGTACTATAGTTATAGTGTGAGCTAATATAATCAAAAACTGAAATATATTTTATTCAACTCCAGACTCAATTACCTTTCGTTTGATACCACACAAGCCATGTTTTGACTTAAACTCAAATTTTTTTAATCTACCCCCCACCCTTTAAAAAAAAAACTAAAATGTATTTTGTTTAACTCCAGACTCAATTACGTTTCGTTTGATATCACACACGCCATATTTTCACTTAAAGTCTAATTTTTGACATCTACCCCCACCCTTTTTTTAAAAATAACTAAAATTCATTTTTTTTAACTCCAGACTTAATTACCTTTCGTTTGATATCACACACGCCATATTTTCACATAAACTCTAATTTTTGGAATCTACCCCCACCCTTTTATTTGGCTTGCGTTCGGTGGATTTTGTTCATTTTTAAATGGGACCATCACGGCCCAAGACCCAACTTAGGTACCAAATTTCATTAAAATCGGACAAGCGGTTTTTGAGTTATGCGGGTTGGTCGTTACAGACACAGACATACAGACAGACAGACAGCAAAACAAAAAAGTTTCAAAATCATCTGAAACGCAAAGATATATAAAAATTTTTGAAATCGGAGCAACTTTTTTTTTCTCGAAAAAATTAGGATCACCATAGCTCACACTACTTATTAGTAGTGTGAGCTAATACAAGCTACTAGATATTAGTCACAAAATTTCTTATAATAATAATACTAAATACAAGCCACTGTTGATTAATGAAAAATTTATTTATTTATTTATTTATTAACCCACCTAAGAGATCTAAAATGGGGTCAAAAATTTTAAAAAAAGTTATAATAATTAGTTAAAATAATCAGGAAAAAAAAACAATATAAAACACTTAAATTAACTAACTTAATTTAATAACAAAAACTGGCAAATACACAAAAACAGTGGTTGACAGGAACTTGACATTTCTAAAGCAAAGAACGAAATGTCAATGGTTAAAGGACGAGACGGCGGCCATTTTGGATTTACCGCTTTAACTTTTGTCAAATCTAATCCGTGCTCACACAGCCAGCAAGACACCAGCAGCAACTTCAGCATAGTTAAGATCTAGTCTAAAAATTAAGTAGTCTAAATGAAAAAGTTCAGAAGTGAGAATAGCGTTGCAAAGCCAAGTTTCTGTGAGTGCAATAATATAATAATATCTACTTAAAAGAGCGTCGTAAAATTCGGTAGCTTTTGTTCTTCGTCGTAGTAAAAGTATTATTATCAGAGGGATCAGGAGGAGAAGCATATGGGCGTACTGTACTTGCTGTTGTTGCTACAGGACGGGATCAAAAATAGAGGATTTACATTTTTCGTTTAACTGCTTATAAACATGACATTTATTGTAATTCGCGTATTTGGTGTCAAGATTTGGATTAGGATTTTTTAAGTTTAGGCCATGACACTTGCAGTCTTTAAGCTCATGCGACTCATAAAGCACATAAAAGGCAAGTTAAATTGCCATGACAGTGGTTAAGATCATGATTGAATGCGTTATGTTTATAACAACGAATAATGGAAGGAGCTTAGGCATTACAATTGTGCAGCCCTATCACCAGCCTCTTCTGATGCATAAGGCGCCTGTAAATAGATACATCCAACTGCACTGTATTTTTTTAGTAGGTCAAAACTTTTGTATAATAATTTTAGAGTCTTCACGAAATATATGGTTGATTTGCGATCTCAGCTTCTGATCTAAGATTCTTGCGACTGGAGAGCGATTTTTGGCCTCACTTATCTCATACATGGCTGCCATTTTGTCACCGGCAAGCTCTTGCAACCACGCTGCGCTGCTAGAGTCCCCAGATAGTAAATGGGAGATCGACTTGACTTAATCAAGTTGAATATTTTGGTCGATGGGTTTGAGGTGTTCCAGAATGTAAGTTTCTGTTTGTTCGCTTGATTGATTTTCATCAATTGGTTTAATGACTATCCTCGTGTGTGGCTTTCGGATGACAGCGTCAGCAAAAGACGGTACCTGATGTGGTGATATGGGCAGCTTAAAACTCCATATTATTTTCCATGTCAGAGCTAATTGTCTTAATATTCTCAAATGTCGGCAAGTTTACTTTCAAAGTATTCGTTAATTGTCTGTATAATACTCGTAGCCTCAACAGAAAGTTTACAATCAGAGTGAAAGCGCTTATTGCAAATCTCTCTGCACAAGATGTGCCGTACTTTTCGTTGACGTACATGTTGAAATCTTTTGATATGATGACACTCACCCAGAATCTCCGTCTTAAGTAGACCCCCTGTTTCCAAAATCATCAATAACTGTGCACTAGAACCAGTAAAAACATGAATATTGCTGGAGCAGAGAGTGAAATAATATTAAATGCGGAATGTTTCCTATTCTGTTGCTTGCAGTTTGTATCTGGCAAATTACTCTATTCGCTTAGAGGCCTTTATGCAGTTTTCGTGTTAATGCAAAGTTGACTGAAAGCCCTGGGATATTTTTGGAAGATTCACCACTTTTTTATTTCTTAAACGATTTTTTCTAAATTCAATTTATTTTGTTTGGATTGTAGAGCACTTTTATACAAAAAAAAATATATTTCTCAACATCATCATTTATTTTTCGTGTTTCTTGTGTTTTATAGAAAAGCTGCTGATTTTACAAAAGAATCAAAATATACAAAAAAGATGTGCATTGACAAGTTGTATCCATAATGACTTTAATTTTTACCAAAAGTTTTCGATGTATGCTCAAAAAACTACGAAATTGGCCAAAGGGCAACCTCTAGGAACCTAATAGGCACATCGGTGGAAAGGTAATTTAAAGCTTTACAAAAACTACTAAACCATTTTTCTCCTAAAATTACAGCTTTCGTCATATATGTACTGGGTCATTCTTTATATTTGACTGGCCTTTATTAGGGGTTAGTGTAGATGAAAAACTTATAAAAAAGTTATGAGATATGCCAGAAGTGTCAGATGTCATTCCTTATTTCAAATTTTGGCAGCAAGTTTCTTAAGTCAAAGCGAACACCCTGTAAATTTTTTGTCAAAAAAGAAAGACGTATATTTCATGCACTAGTTAACCGTTTTTGAGATACTTAGGTTACAAATTAACATTGAATTATACCGAACCTTGGGCCAAGTGGATTATTATTAAAACTAATATAACTCAAAAACGGCTTATCGAAATGTCAACAATTTAGACATAACACATTTATATAACACCTTGTGTAATATTGTCGGGTAGAATTTTATTTTAAATCGAACCCTTAAACGAGGGTACCGTAGTGATGATGTGAATAAAATAAATATGAAACTCTGTTGCAATTTTCAAATTGTTACAAGACTTTTCTTATGACCTATAAAACAAACAAGACCCAAAATATTAAAATAAAACTTTAACTTCAAAATATTCTTTAAATATAAAAATCTTATGTTTCTTTACTGACAATTAATTTTAGAGGTTTTAGTTAAATTCAACAAAACTTAGAATGTAACTACCGACTTGTCTTCTCAAAGTTTGGGTTTTTATAAAGGGTTGGTTGGACCTAAATAATCCATTATCCCCTCTCTGAAGAGCTTGGAGGAACCAAGTCAGTGGCGTTGCTGATAATCCTAAAATTTACTTTACATTCTAGCTAATGAGCTAAACAAGATAAGCTAAACAAAAACAGAGATAAAATACATTTTATAGACAACATTTTCTTATCTCACAGTTTTTCCATGTCCAATCACTTTAAAGGGAAAACCCTCTCACTACTTGCTGCATCCCCACGCTCAACCATTACGACTCCCACTCTAGACTTTTCAATAGTTTTTCTCGCCATAACCATCTGCTGTGTGGTAGGCGGCAACCAAATGTTTTCTATTTTGGAGGGAGGCGGAACCACTTTCTCATCTTAACAGAACCATAATTGTGTTTGTCGCTTTTCCAAGATGGTTTCGTAGAGTGGCACAGTCAGGGGTTATTTGTATTCCTGACAATATAATGTACAGGGTCATTGATTCAGATACAAAAGTTGTATAATTTTTTCATATTATCTTTTGGACTATGTCAGAAGTCACAGATGTCATTAGAGCATAAATATGGGGCATTTTCACACGCGATGCTTAAAGCCCGGACCCCCATTTAATTCTTAATGTTCGCTTTTCGGGTAGACAGGACTTCGGTTACTGCGCATGCGTCAGTTTTGGTGGTGTTTTAACATGTTTATGTCTATTATTTGTTTTCTTTAAACTAGTCGATTGATTAAAAGTTTATCAAATTGCGGATTAAATTTGTAGTTTTTCTAAAATTAATTGTGCAGATTTATTGTAGACATCATAAAGTGTTTAACGGCATCTATAAACCACTCTTAACTTTATTAACAAATTATAAAGAAAAATAGTACTTACCTATGGAATGGTACTGCCTTACTTATCCCGGACATTTTTCCACAAACCGCACATGTTTATACATTATTTTATACAACATACGCAAAACAATGTAAAATATAAATAAAACAACAAATATGGCTTTCACACACACAGCAGCTCTGTATCGTGACAAATAACACGCATGCGCACTTAAAAATTCTCGTCTGCAAATTTAAATTTGCCATTGAATCCAAAGCAAGCTATGAGGGCTTCACTTTTCGATTTTTTGAACATGTATTTAGGCTCTAACGTATTTGGGATTAATTACCTGTGCAATGAACAAAATGGCGCTTTTCTCCACGCTTCGGTGTCACCGCAATCGCAACATCCGCCGCCTGATGACATTCCCATGCGGTACTTGTGGAAACGGTGCTCAGAATTCTTGAAGCACTCGACGCACAGTACGCATGTTTTGTCCATTCCACACTCGCGACAAGAATAAGTCGGTTCGCCTGATTTGAAGAATTTGCCGCAAACCTAATTCAATAAAAGAAAAAAAACTGCAAATTATTTCAATTAAAGGTTTCGATTGTTTTTATTTGCTACTTTTCTTATCTCAATATTTTTTTTATTATTCGGGTTTAATTTTATTGGGGAATTCAGTAAAATTTTATAATGGAGCGCTATACATTCGAACGAATTTACATTAATAAAACATATTTTCAAAATAGGTCTTCTGTGCCACATCTCGGCGAATTTGTGATTCCTTTGGTGTGCGCAATCGTCCTTCAGAAGTAGCCATTCGCAAAATAGTGTATAAATTCGAAACTACCGGATCTCTTCAAGATATTAAAACAAAAGGACGGCAACGTCCAGCTCGTTCGGTTGAAAATATTTAGGCTGCTTAGGAAAGTGTGCCTGAAAATCGAAAAATGTCTGTTGAAACGCGTTCACAAACTTTGGGCATTACTAGAATTTTACCATGGCGAATTTTTAAAAAAGATTTGGTCTACATCCATCCAGCCGATCATGGACAACGCCGTTCTTTTTATCCAACTGTAGCACGGCGAAAGGAAGGGTAATGTTTTTCGATTGTTGTATGTAAGTAAATACGTATGTTTGTGTAATGCTAGAGGCTAAACGGCTGAACCGATTTTGACAAAAAAGGTATCGTCGAATTGCTACTGATCCCGAAGGTTGTAAGAGGGTTTCGTCATCTAACGAATTTTCCCCTACTTTTGACGTTCCAGGGTTCCGGTCGACTCAATCCTCGGGTTTCGAGGGATAGAATCGATCGAAATTTTGCCTAGGGCGCCACTCTAGGAAATAAGGGAGCCTAGAGTCTCCCTTGCCTTTCGGGTATGCTTTTAAACAGTGGAGAATAACCAGGCAAGTAAACTACAATTTTAATAAAAACCCAATATCTATAAATACTATTTTATGTGTATTTTGTCATTTTAAGTTAGTGGTACAAACCCTCAAAGAAAATAAATAAATATAAGCAACTAAATAAATAAAATAAAATTATAAAACTATAAATCCATTATTTCTATCAAGTAAAATAATAAAACTCTTTACTCTGTTTGCTCTATTTTAGCACAGACAATTAGGTACTTGAAAAAGAGAAAATTATGAAAACGGACTTAAAACTCAACGCCCTACCACCTCTGAACTCTAACAAAAGGATTTAACAAATCTAGTTGGGTCCGATTAGATCGGATGGGCGTTAGTTGAATACTATTTTCTTTTTGCCCCAAAAAGAATTTTCCCAACATGAATAACAAATTTACGGCTATTTAATTGGAAGAAAACGAAACTGTTTCACAGGACTGGTTGGGGCATATATGTCTCGCGGTTCGGTTCAAAACAGGTTATTTACAAAAACGAAAAAAAAAAAGCGCTACAATTAGTTGGTGACGAATAATCTATAGCTTTGTTATTATTTTTGCTTTCTCGAAAGAGAACAAAAATAATAAAAACCGGGAAACGGGAAGGATAGTTTGACAAAGCGCTACAATTATTAGTTGGTGATGAACCTAACGAGCCCACAAAACATACTCTATAGCTTTGTTAACATTTTTGCTTCCTCGAAAGAGAACAAAAATAATAAAAACCGGGAAACGGGAAGGATGGTTTAACAAAGCGCCACAATTATGAGTTGGTGACGAATCTAACGAGCTCACAAAACATAATCTATAGCTTTGTTATCATTTTTGCTTCCTCGAAAGAGAACAAAAATAATAAAAACCGGAGAACGGGAAGGGTGGTTTGACAAATCGCTACAATTATGAGTTGATGACGAACCTAACGAGCCCACAAAACATAATCTATAGCTTTATTATTATTTTTGCTCCCTCGAAAGAGAACATAAATAATAAAAACCGGGAAACGGGAAGGGTGGTTTGACAAAACGCTACAATTATGAGTTGATGACGAACCTAACGAGCCCACAAAACATAATCTATTGCTCTTTTCTTATTTTTGCTTCCTCGAAAAAGAACAAAAATAATAAAAACCGGGAAACGGGAGGGGTGGTTTGACAAAGCGCTACAAATATGAGTTGGTGACGAACCTAACGAGGCCACAAAACATAATCTATATCTTTGTTAATTATTATTTTTGCTTTGTCGAAAGAGAACAAAAATAATAAAACCGGGAAACGGGAAGAGTGGTTTGACAAAGCGCCACAATTATGATGAACCTTACGAGCCCACAAAACATAATCTATAGCTTTGTTATTATTTTTACATCCTCAAAAGCGAACAAAATAATAAAAACCGGGAAACGGGAGAAACGGGAAGGGCGGTTTGACAAAGCGCCACAATTATGAGTTGGTGACGAACCAAACGAGTCCACAAAACATAATTTATTGCTTTGTTTATTACTTTTGTTTTCCCGAAAGGAAACAAAAATAATAAAAACCAGGAAAAGGGGAACTGGGGTGTCAAATCTGGGATGATTATTACTTGGTGACGAACCTGCAGCCCACAAGTAATAAACCCGATTTGTTTCTTAATTTTCTTGCGAAGGAAAATTATTAAATGCCAGGAAACATGTAAGAAACTGACGGGGAAGCATGGGATCGGGAAAGTACAAACAAAGTAATTTGCACGGTTCAAAATAAAGTCAAATCAAATAGAATTATAAAAACATTGATAAGGCAAAAAATGAGGTTTCTTTTATAAATCCCATTCTTACCAGAAACCGGTCGACATCTACACACACCGCGTATCACCTATACATTGTTCTCGAACCAACAACAAATCTCGAATCCTCGTATGGGCGAATGAATTACTCTTTTATAGGCTAGAGCTCGGCGAAAAATCGAGAACCAACAAAAATAAGCGAATGAAACCCAACCACGTTTTTTTTTAAATGAACGTAGATTGCGTTATTCGGAATATTATTTTATCTAATCTTTTTGCAACAAAAATTTTAAGAGACTTTAATGAAATTGATATATCAAAACGGCATTTTTCCTCGGAAAATATAAAACAAAATTAATGAGCGAAAATTGAATCAGGTTTCAATAAAAATATTTTGTTAACTGTCTGAGCTTAAATAGCCTAGAAAATAAATTAAAACAAAACAATCTATAGGCTATATCTTTTTAAACAGGAATCAACATGGCGGTTTTCAGACGCCATTTTGTCACATGATGTAGGCTTTAAGGCATACAAATTATCTAAATTTCAGGCGATTTTATTGAAATTCCTTTGATTACCCATTGCAAATAATGTCCCCCCCCATTTTACTAGTCCACCCCCCATAATTTATGATAAAAAATGGAAAAAGCCCAAGATAGTTGTGGAGCCCCAGAAACAAAAATACAAAAGGCAGTAATATTGTTGTAGATAAGTAAGGAGATTTTATATACATCTGCTAAACACCCCTACAAAATGCAGGGTGCAGTAAGAATTCGGCCTGCTATTAGTTGCATGTGAACATGTGATCGACAAGATATGGATTTCTATTATCTATCTTTATTTTTTATTTGATTTTCTGTGTAAATCAAGCTTTACTAGGACTCAAAAAAATACTCTGCCAATATATGGGCCCCTCCTAAGCTCACACTAGGTACTATAGTTATAGTGTACGTGCGAGCTAATAAAACTAAAACCTGAAATATATCTTATTCAACTCCAGACTAAATTACCTTTTGTTTGATACCACACAAGCCATGTTTTGACTTAAACTCAATTTTTTTAAATCTACCCCCACCCTTAAAAAAAAACTAAAATGTATTTTGTTTAATTCCGGACTTAATTACCTTTCGTTTGACATTACACACGCCATATTTTCACATAAACTCTAATTTTTGAAATTTACCCCCACCCTTTTCGAAGAAAAAAACCTAAAATGTATTTTGTTTAACTCCATACTCAATTACCTTTCGTTTGATATCACACACGCCATATTTTCACATAAACTCTAATTTTTGAAATCTTCCCCCACCCTTTTACTTGGCTTGTGTTCGGTGGATTTTGTTCATTTTTAAATGGGACCATCTCGACCCAAGACCCAGCCTAGGTACCAAATTTCATTAAAATCGGCCTAGCGGTTTATGAGTTATGCGCGTTGGTCTTTACAGACAGACATACAGACAGACATACAGACAGACGGCGCGACAAACAAGTTTCAAAATCATCTGAAACGCAAAGATATATAAAAATTTTTGAAATCGGAGCAACTTTTTTTTTCTCGAAAAAATTAGGATCACCATAGCTCACACTACTATAGTATAGTATATGTGTGAGCTAAAATCTGTGTTATGTTAATAATGCCGCCCTGCAAAAACAATCCAGCTTTTTATTTTTTTCTTGAAGCTAACGGCAAGTGAAACTGTGGATCAGGCATAAAGCGCAGCGTGGTGCGGAATACTTCATTCAAATTACATTAAAGAATATTTAGCCGTGACGTGTCGCGAGGCTCCGCTGCAATGCAGTTCCGCTTAGTGTGGTCTAAGCTCTATGGTGTTCTATAGGACGTAGATAAGTGAAAGAGTTTTATTTTTATCTTAAAAAATAATGCTGGATGCCAAGTACAAAAACATACCATTCAAGAAATTAATTTTTTTGGAATCGACGAAGTAAAATATTTCAAAATTTAATACTTTTCACATAAACTTTTAACAAAATAACAATGCAAAAAAGCTGAAAAAAAAATTCAAAGCTAAATAATACATAAATAACTTAAAACTATATCTGTAGATGCATTACCGTATTAAATGCGTATCAATATTTAAATATTGTAAAAAGCGATATATTATAATCTGTTTTCAGTAACAAATCCAAAAATAATTGAAAATCGGTTTAGTCATCGCTAACTTGTCTAAATAATTAACCTGTAAAATATAACGAACAGCTGACACTGACTTACACCGTTTTTATTGCACATCTCCTAGTGCCATCAGGTTTAAATATGGCTCCCATGTTTAAATCCAAATATATTATTTTATTTATTTTTAAGTTTTGTGCGGAGTAACAACGAAAAAAGGTGGGCTATATTGTAAGATATTTATGAACAATTATATAAATATTCGAAACTATTACATTCAAGGCAAAAAAATGAGTTAAACCTTTAACCACAATATAGACTGAGTTTTAAGGACTTTAGTACTTTAGACCCTTTAGGAAATACTGGTGATAAAGTTTTTCAAAATACTCTTCTATATCTCTCTAATAAAGAGAGATGGAGATATATATTTAAATTTGACAGATTTTGCCGCCAAGAAGTAGAATCCTGACCAACTTCTTGGCCAATTTTTTTAAGGACGCCGAAGATCTAACCACACTTTTTTGTTTTTGTTTTAATTTATGATAAAAAATCGAAAAAGCCCAAGATAGTTGTGGAGCCCAAGAAACAAAATTACAAAAGGCAGTAATATTGTTGTAGATAAGTAAGGAGATTTTATATACATCTGCTAAACACCCCTACAAAATGCAGGGTGCAGTAAGAATTCGGCCTGCTATTAGTTGCATGAGAACATATGATCGACAATATATGGATTTCTATTATCTATCCTTATTTTTTATTTGATTTTCTGTGTAAACCAAGCTTTACTAGGGAAGAAAATCTGTGTCATGTTAATAATGCCGCCCTGCAAAAACAATCCAGCTTTTTATTTTTTTCTTGAAGCTAACGGCAAGTGAAACTGTGGATCAGGCATAAAGCGCAGCGTGGTGCGGAATACTTCATTCAAATTACATTAAAGAATATTTAGCCGTGACGTGTCGCGAGGCTCCGCTGCAATGCAGTTCCGCTTAGTGCGGTCTAAGCTCTATGGTGTTCTATAGGACGTAGATAAGTGAAAGAGTTTTATTTTTATCCTAAAAAATAATGCTGGATGCCAAGTACAAAAACATACCATTCAAGAAATTAATTTTTTTGGAATCGACGAAGTAAAATATTTCAAAATTTAATACTTTTCACATAAACTTTTAACAAAATAACAATGAAAAAAAGCTGAAAAAAAAATTCAAAGCTAAATAATACATAAATAACTTAAAACTATATCTGTAGATGCATTACCGTATTAAATGCGTATCAATATTTAAATATTGTACAAAGCGATATATTATAATCTGTTTTCAGTAACAAATCCAAAAATAATTGAAAATCGGTTTAGTCATCGCTAACTTGTCTAAATAATGAACCTGTAAAATATAACGAACAGCTGACACTGACTTACACCGTTTTTATTGCACATCTCCTAGTGCCATCAGGTTTAAATATGGCTCCCATGTTTAAATCCAAATATATTCTTTTATTTATTTTTAAGTTTTGTGCGGAGTAACAACGAAAAAAGGTGGGCTATATTGTAAGATATTTATGAACAATTATATAAATATTCGAAACTATTACATTCAAGGCAAAAAAATGAGTTAAACCTTTAACCACAATCTAGACTGAGTTTTAAGGACTTTAGTACTTTAGCACTTTAGACCCTTTAGAAAATACTGGTGATAAAGTTTCTCAAAATACTCTTTAACTATTGCTCTTGTTCTGACACACGACTTTACCATTTCGTATTGGTACTGCGTTCTCTAAAAGATTTAATATCAAAATAGTTTAAAAAATCATCAACCTTGATGCCCTATATCTAGACAACAATATGATTTTAGCTTATTTTGTTTTCCTCTATCACTCATTAAAATAAACTCATACCGTAACGTATTACACTGATTTGCAGAAAACTTTTATTTTAAAATAATGTAATTTACCGAAGCATGTTTGTCAGCTTGGCTTAATTGCGGCAAAACAATTGCAGGATCGCCGTTGCAAATGAAATCCTCCAAAGGCCCGAAAAGAATTTCCTGCGACAAAGCTTCATTAAAATTCCAACTCAGCGTGTTCTCATTTAGGCCTGGACTGTAGATTTTCGGCACCCATACTGCCCAGTGTTCCTGCAGAAATTAAAATGCTTGTGTTGCAATTGTATCAAATAAAATTAACATATTATCATAAAAAGGCAAACAATAAATGATTATATCGTTTAAAACGAACTTTTTTAAAATTAAATCAACTAAACTATAAACTACTGGATAGGGTGATCCAAATTGAAAACTTTTTGTAAGGTTTAAGGCAGATTAGGAGAGAGAAAAAACTGAGCTCTTTTGCAAGGCTCGACTTCTAAAAAGTTAAAACGTAGCAGGCGCGGATTAACGGGAGGGAATTCCCCTCCCCAAATCCCAAAATATATTGAGTTTTAACACACAATACTTCTAAACAGGCTCTAGGACGATTCGCCGACACCGAGTCGCCGAGTTCGATTCGCCGATGGGCGAACTCGCCGGCGGCCAGATTCACACGCAGCCGACCCGATTACCGCCGCTGTAATTTTTGTATGCAATTTTGTTTATTAAACAGTCCTTTTATGATTTTGTGTAAAATCTTGAAACAGAGCTTCTCAACTACTTTTTAATGAGCTACATATTTAATGTTTGACATGTGTATAGAGTTCCGGTGACAATGCAATTGAATATTTTTTAACACAAAAAACTAAACATAGCGAATCCAAATTGGCGAATTTTCTATTTATTAACGGATACGTACTACATTTGGAACTTTGTGCTTTTTAATGTCGAATTTTTCCATTTGTGAACCGGATATGTATTATTTGTAAAGATTGCACTGTTTAAGGTCGCTAATTATGATTTTTAAATTAACTTTGAAAATTAAAAATGGCTAATCTAGAATGGCGGATCTTTTTCTTTATGAACTGTTATGTAATAAATTGGGAACTTTGACATGTCTATAAAGTTACTGATTATGAGTTTTAAATTGAACTTGCAAAAAGTCAAAATGCCGAACCAATATGGTGGACTTTTCCTTTTATTAACCGACATGCGACTATTCTTAAATTGTGTGGTGTTCAACGGGGGCGGGGGGCGGGGGTTCGGTTCGGTTCGGTTCGGTTTAAAGTGTTAAAGGTAGCTGGATTATGATTTTTTAATTAAACCTTAGGAAAATCAAGTTGGCGGATTCAAAATGGTGGACTGTTCCATTTATAAAACAATATGTTTTAAATCATAATCATAAATATCATAAAAAAAAATTTCATGTAAAAAAAAGCCAAGTACGCGAAAGTGGTATTCCGTAAAAATAATTGAGATAAAAGTAAAGCCAAGTTCTCTAATACAAATTTCAAGATGAAAGGTTCTTACTAGTTTGGAAATGTTTTTTTAAACTTTAAATAGCTCTCTCTAATGTATAGTGTACTGTGGAGTCTTGTAGACAAGTTATGTACATCTACTGTGCGCAGCTGATCACCCTCGATATAAATGCAATATTAAAGAGATGATCAAAGATAATGTGCATACATAGTTACATTTATTTATGTAGCAGCAGTACTGAGCACAGGCTAATATCTGAAACTAGTAGAGCACTTAATTTGGAAGTGGGAAATTTAATATGCCGTTAATTAGCTGTTAATTGGTAGGGCAAAATATATTTTTTTTAAATTACATTAATATTTAATCATGACATTACCCGCAATACATGCATGTGCAAATTTTGTATTGTGCTCCTTGATTTAAAGCAATAACATTCTCTTATGGTAAATATTTAGTACCTATGCCAAGACCTATACATATTACCCTTAAAAACAAATTAATTAAACTACTAACTGTGCAATAGTTGGTAAACACTTGGAAGCGCTGTTGTGGCATTTGGCTTTTTTCGAATTCCTCCAACCATTTTGAAGAAAAATCAGTTGACTTCAAATTCCCGTCTTGTGTCATCTCAACATCAAAGTTTTCTTGAGTGTCATCCATTGTTTTGACTCTAGAAAAAATGAGGGTTATGTTAGATATCGCAAATTTTTTAATTTTTTTAAAACCTTAAACCAACAGCAAACAAAAAAAAATCAACTAGGTAAGAGATAATTTTTTCTTCTTTTATTTTTAAAAAACAAAAACCGATAAGAATATTATAACAAATTATTACTAAGGTTAATGCAATTTTTGTAATACTCTTTACTAAGTCCCAAAAAAAAATATTATTATTAATTTCTTTATTTAGCACTGCTAGTCAGTAAGTAGGTACAATGTCAATATAATACAATGCCAGAACATTGGTATAAAAATTAAAAATTACCAGTGGGGGAATTCACTACACATATTGTACAAAATAATGTAAATATTAATAAAAATTAATGCAAATTTACCCCCACTACTGCCAATCCACCACAATTTTTGATTGATTGATTTTGAACCATGAGAAAATCTCATTGACAAATTTTAAATATAATCATCATTAACGTGAGCTAAATTTGTGTATTGCCAAAGTGAATTCCTCCTCGAAATTCCCTATCTAAAAGTAAAATATAAATAAATAAAAAACAAAAAATATTGTGATCAAGACAAGAAAAAAAAAAATTATCTACTGTAGTCACTGATTTAAACAGAAAAACACTAAAATGTGATAACAAAGACAAAATAGAAACAAAATTTAAAATTTAATAACACACAAATTTTTTTTTTAAAACAAAATAAAAAGTTAAAATGTCAATTATTGTTAAAATAGTTTAAGGTAATTACTTATTTCTAAACTATTACTCAAATTTAAAAAACAACAGTAACATAAATTTAAAACATTGTCAAACAACACAAAACAGATGACTAGTTAGTTATTAATATATCACATTTTTGTAGCAAATGCTACTTAAGCCTACCCTTAAACACCTCAATAAAGGGGGAAAATTTAATTTTGGCAGGCAGCTGATTAAATAAAAGTAAACCATTATAAAATACTGATTTTTGAGCACCAGTTGTATTTCTTCTCTCAACCTAAAAGTTATTTTGCTACCTTGTGTCATAGGTATGCAGCTGAACATTAAAAACAATTTTATTTTTCAGGTAAAGTGTTGCTTTTCCAATATTTATTTAAAAATAAACACTAAAATATACCGGTTGTATAAAGGGAGAAAATTTGAGTCCATCCATCATCTTGGGACCACAAAGCCTGAATCGGCATAGAAATAAACTAAAAGAAAAGGATTGTCAAAAAGCCAGATGAAAAATTAAAGGCCAGCCAGACATTTTCATTTTGAAATAGCAAGTAATAAAATATAAACTATCAAAATAGTGATGTGAGGAAAGAGTAACTATCAAAATAGCAATTGTAACAAAATCCCCCACAATAGATCCACTAGTGGTCGTAGTGTACTCACATATGAAAAAATAGTGATGTATCAAAATAGTGACAATCAAAATGGTGATGTATCAAAATAGTGATGTATCAAAATACTGATGTATCAAAATACTGATGTATCAAAATAGCGATATATCAAAATACAGAATCAAACCAAACTTTTATTTTTTTTTCGTTAAGGGTGTAGTCAGTTCAAGCACTGAAAACAAGTGGTCCCTTTGAAAATGCATGTGCCCCCGGAACCGTTTCCCAAACATTACATCAGGTGGCATAGCAGTCTTTCTATGTAGTCACTATACATCTCCCTTCCGCTCTGGCGATTAGGAGCTCGTGCATATCATCTAATTTATCTTTGTTACTTTATTTTGTAGTGCTCCTTTACTCTCATTACTGACTAAAAAGTCCTACGTCTTTTGAAGACTTCTAGCAATACTTCGATACTATCAAGCCGTTTGGTATCAAACAATTTCTATTTTTACTCTAATATTATTGTTTGTTCTGAGTTTTCATCTTTACTTTTATTATCCATTATTTATTTAATAAATTGGTTACCTACCTTCCAATTATCTTTGTTTTTGAGTATCTCATTTATGATTTGATCTGGTAGTACGTTTCCTTGGTCTATATGTAAGGCTTCTAGCACAATGTTTCGTTTTTCTCTAAACTTTGGGCAATGAATCGGCGTATGGTTTGCGTCGCCTATGCCCATACAGTACATACAACTATCGCTTATGGTTTTTCCTATGCGTTTTGTGTATACTTTAAAGCACCCATGATTTGTTAAAATCTGCGTTATTTGATAATTGACATATCAATTTTTACATTCCATCCATCGTTTTATATTTGGTATTAGTCTCTTTGTCCAAACAGCTTCCTCTATTACAAGGTCAATAGGCGGTGTTCCTGCTATGACCTGTAGGGCTTCATTTGATACAGTGCAGTAGGCATTTGTTACTCTTAGTATCGCTTTCCTTTGCACTTTAATTAAGATGTTTTTGTATTTGTCTCTTTTTACCACTTCTTCCCAAATGGGTGTACCATATAGCAAGGTGGATTGTATTACACCATAGAGCAGCTTTCTTTTTGCAGTTGCTGGTCCCTTCTTATTTGTCATTAATATATTGATATTGGTGGTTTTTTCTGATGCTTTTTGTATTATTCTTTTAACATGCTCTCCAAATGACATATTCTCTCCAATCATTATTCCTAAATATCTAATTGCCTTTTTAGGAACAATTTCAGTTCCATTTAAATTGAACTTTACATCTCGTCAGTCTTTTTTTCTACAGAGTATGACTGATTCAGTTTTTTCTGGAGCCAATTCTAATTTATTATGTTTCATCCATCTATCTATTTTTTTGAGGGCGTCGTTTGCTTTTTCTGTTAAGTCGGTTTTATTCCTTGCGGTAATTGTAAGACCTAGATCATCTGCGTAGCCCGTGGCTGTAACTCCTTTTTCTAGTCTAAGTTTTAGAACTGAATCATAATACATATTCCATAGCAATGGCCCAAGGATTGACCCTTGTGGTATTCCAGCCAAAACATTTAGTGTTTCTTTGCCACATAGTATCGCTCTATCGTTTAGATAGTCTCTCTCAGGTATTGGGGTACTCTCAGTTCGCCAAGCCTTTCTAATATAATTTGCCAAGAGGCTGAGTTAAATGCATTTTTAACATCTAGTGTTAATGCACACCATTTTTCACCTTCTCCAAGAATTTTTGTTTCTTTTCCTATGTCTATTACCGTTTTTACCGCATCCATTGTAGACTTCCCTTGGTGGAAACCGTATTGGTTAGGTGATATGCCTTCTCTTTCAATGATTTCTCTTTCGAGTCTCTCCTTGATAAGATGTTCGTACAGTTTTGCAAGGGTGTCTGTAGGACAAAGAGGCCTATATCCATTTGATTTACCCGCCTTATGTATAAGAACGAGTTTGGGGATTTTCCATGCTTCTGGGAAGGTCTGTTGCATCAGCAGTTCATTCATAACTTTTTGGATTATTTCAGGTACTATATCTACTGTTTCTTTGATTGCCTTGGGAGGAATTCCATCAGGGCCTGGTGCTTTTCCTGGTTTGAGTTTATCACATGCTTTCTTAATTTTTTCTATTTCAAAGGGCGGGACTTCTTGTGTGTATATTGGGGTCATGAGATTTTCTTTGCGCCTTGGAAATAATACGTTAGTGACTTCTTTAATCTTTTGGTCTGGTAGTTTAAAATGTGGGCCACGTCTTTGAATTTTCTATTAATAATTTGGTAACCTTCACCCCAAACATCTTCGTTTAGATCGTCTAAAAGTTTTTCCCAGTGTAGGCTTTTCTCCTTTATTATCATTCTTCCTAATTCTTTATTTTCTTTTTTATATTCTTCACATAACCTTCCTAGGGTGTCATTGCCAGCCTCTGTTCTTGTGTTCCGTGTATATGTTCTTCGGCTTTTAATACATTTCTTTCTTTGTTTACTTATCTCGTTATTCCACCAGTAGGGAGCACTATTTTTCTTGGGTTTAAAAGCTTTTGCTGCATTATAGCACTTTTTAATAATACTAGCTAGAATCTCTGCCGTCATTTCGTTTTCTCTTGTTCTTTTTATTTCCTCTTTGAAATGTATCATTGTTTATAAATACTTTTCCCTTCATCTTGGTGTTTTTCGGAGTAGCATCTATTATTTCAAAGACTATATGTTTATGCGGTGTCAACGGTTCGTTATGCAGTATCAGCCAATTTCGTAGCTTATTTGCAAGGCTTCTTGTTGTCAGAGTCAAATCTATGTATGATTTTTGGCCGCGTCTTTCAAAAGTTGGTTTGCCGCCAGTATTATGTACTATAAGATCTGCTTCCGCTATTATTTCTAACATTATTTCTCCTCTGCGGTCTGTTACTGGTGCCCCCCATTCATAGGATTTGGAAATAAAATCTCCCAGTACAAGTGATTTATGATCTCCATCTCTTCTCGTTTCCCTAAAAGTATTAATATAATCTTCAAAAGTTTGGATGCGTATATTTGGAGAAATATAACATCCATGGATGTCAAAAGCGTCTGTACTAATTGAAAATATTTCTTTTTTACTTCTTATTTTACTAACTTTTATATTAGAATTTATAAAATATACTGCGACGTCTTTGTTTTTGTCGCTATCCAGCCTCTGGTTTCTGATAAGTTCTTATTTGGCTCACTGGCTACAATTAAATCTATGTTATTCTCTTTTGCTGTGGCGTAGGCCATGTCGTGTGCATTCTTGGATCTGTCTGTATTTATTTGTAGTATCTTCAATTTTTAAATTTAAAGTTACTTACTTGCCTGTCCTACTCTCTTTCTTCTTTGTTTGACCAGATCTCTATATATTGGGCATTTCATCGATCCGTTTTGGTGTCCTTTTAATTGGCAGCTAAAACAATATTCTTCTTGTTGGCAATCTTTTGCCTTATGCCCGTTTTGACCGCACATACACTGACTCACTTGTTCCGCACCTTTGCATTCTTTGCTAATATGACCTAACTGAAGACATCTCTCCATTATCCTACAATTTAACCACCCTATTTTTATTCTGGCCATTTCAATTAGTTTTCTTGCATTGTCATCTGTGTCTGTTATTGTGGCATTTTGTGTTTCTCCATGTGCCGCTCTTATGGATTTTACAGTAAATATTGTCTTAAATTATGGAATAGGAGTCTGGGGTAGTGCCAGTAGTACAGTTTTAAACAATCTGATAATAGCTCAAAAATACATTCTCAAAATTATAAACAAAAAGCCAAAAAGATACCCAACTAATGAATTATTTAAAGAGAGCAAAGTTTTAAAAATAAGAGAACTCTATGTAAAAAATATTCTTAAACACATGAAAAATAATCAAAAATACAAAAATCAACATGTCCAGCGCACTGTAGAAACGAGATCTGTTACTCAGGAGCATTTGATTCTAGAAAGGGTTAATTTCTCAGCCTGTCAAAGGCATATTTCTTATGTAGGCCCAAGACTTTATAACTTAATACCATATTCAATCAAACATATCGCCAATAAAAAAACTTATGCCCTATCCGTGACCAGATGGATTCTTGAAAACACTGATAAAATCATACAAAAACTACCATTCCTAACCTAACTAGGGAAATTTATAATAAAACAGAACATATTAATATTTTTATATATTTTATTTATTTAATTTCTTGCAATTATTACCCTTCATTACTACAATATATACTATTAAAAATATAGTGACAGTTGTAGCTTCACATTTTTCAAAAATATAAATATTATAAAAACATAATTATGATGAATGGGTTCAGTCAGACTCACAGGATGCCTAGCTATGGAGGTGGTGGGGATGGCAGGGTTCGTATTCTGTTACCATGTAGTTTCTTATCCCTTTTTTAGTTGGATTTCCATTGCAGACAGAAATTCATTCATGTGTATGTGTGACTGTCTATGCCTATTCATGGGCAAGTTCTTTAACTAGATTTAAAAAACTCTGCCAATATATGGGCCCCTAAGCTCACACTAGGTACTATAGTTATAGTGTACGTGTGAGCTAATATAACTAAAAACTGAAATATATTTTATTTAACTCCAGACTAAATTACCTTTTGTTTGATACCACACAAGCCATGTTTTGACTTAAACTCAAATTTTTGAAATCTACCCCCACCCTTAAAAAAAACAAAAAACTAAAATGTATTTTGTTAAACTTCGGACTCAATTACCTTTCGTTTGATATCACACACGCCATATTTTCACTTAAACTCTAATTTTTAAAATATACCCCCACCCTTTTTTTTTAAATAAATTAAAATGTATTTTGTTTAACTGCAGACTCACTTACCTTTTGTTTGAAATCACACACGCCATATTTTCACATAAATTCTAATTTTTGAAATCTACCCCCACCCTTTTATTTGGTTTCTGTTCGGTGGATTTTGTTAATTTTTAAATGGGACCATCTCGACCCAAGACCCAGCCTAGGTACCAAATTTCATTAAAATCGGCTAAGCGGTTTTTGAGTTATGCGCGTTGGTCGTTACAGACATACAGACAGACAGACATACAGACAGACAGACAGACAGACGGCGCAACAAAAAAGTTTCAAAATCATCTGAAACGCAAAGATATATAAAAATTTTTGAAATCGGAGCAACTTTTTTTTTCTCGAAAAAATTAGGATCACCATAGCTCACACTACTATAGTATAGTATATGTGTGAGCTAAAATAAGATGAAATATATTAGTAAATCATTTTTATATAACCTATGAAATAAAATTAAGCTAATATAATGTGATAATATTTAGATTACATATAAAATAATATTAAGCTAATGTGATAATTTAAGACTGACAAGGACCCACCTCCCGACAAGCCAATTAATGGCTCAGGGAGGGTGATCCAGTTTAAATTGTAAAAATTTGAAACATGAACGAAATATGTAATAAATTGAATTGAATTGAATTGAATCTGTCTCTTGCAGAATTTGTTTTAGAACATCTTCAATTTCATTAATTTTTGTGACAGCATCTAATCCTTTAACATGTAATGTTTTGCCTTCTCTGCCTTTTTTAAGCAACTTGACTTCCATGTCTTTACCTTCCACTATTTCTTTAACCTTTTCCGCGTTTTCGAGATTCCCCTCAATTTCTAGATGTAGGTTTCCATCTCTAGTCTCCTTTATAGTTCTGATCTCTATGTTTTTATCTGCCTTAGTGACTTCTTCTTTTACGTCTCTTAGCAGTTCAGCATATGATCTATTTCCTGGCTTAATTTGCACAATACTCTTGGGTCTTTCTATTTTAATTTGTCTGCTTCTTTGGACTGGGAGATTTGTTGGTCATCCATGTACATTTTAGGGTTTCATATTTTGTGTTCCCCTAGGTACATATATTTTAACCTCTTGGTTTGTATCTACAAAGACATATTATACTATCTTTCATGTTGCTTCTTGTTCAATGTCATTTGGAGCTACTACTGAGACTTTCTGTATACCTTCTTTTATCATTTCCGCTTTTAGTTTTGTTGTCATCTTCCAGAATAAATCTTCTCTATTTATTTCATTGGGTTTTTCTTTCATTTCTTTCTGCAGAATTCTGAAAATGTACTTGGTATGGGTGTTTGTCTTTGATTCTGTAATTTGTTTTACATATCTTATTTCTTCCTGATTTTCATTTTCTCCACTATCAAAGATTTCAGGGTAGTGCTCCTTAAATTGTTTACCTATACCTTTATCTGAATCTTCATTTTCTACATACACTACTGTGTTCCTTGTTGTTTATTGGGTTGCCCTCCTCGACTATTGTTTTAGTATAGAGATCCTTTGGCCACTGTATATCAAGTAGTTCTTTCACTATTTTTGGCATTTCTTATTTTTTCTCGTAGTTTTTGCTTCTCCTCTTCCATTTCCTGCAGAACTGGGGATCTGTCTACCTGCTCCATAAACCCTTCATCTTTACTTGTACTCATTTCATCACTCTTCCTCTACATTTTTACCCTACTGCCAGGGGTTTTTTAGCCTAAGTAAGGTTTGCTCCTTTGAGCAACGGAGAATCAAACCAAACTGAAATGCACTATTTTGACAATACCATCATATTTAGAAAAAAAACTATCCTGACTTCTTTCTTTTCAGGATCCCAGAGCATCTGAAGTAAACTCAACCAAATTCGGTTCAGTTTGGATTCACACCCTCTAAGACTCAGGGAAAGAAGTCATGGAAGTTTTTTTTTTAAATATGTTAGAAAGAAACTTCTTAGTCAAACTATAGGGTCGACTGGGGTAAATGTAGACAGTCCTAAAAAATTTAAATTTGCCTCTAAATTCGATATTGGCGCCAATTCTAATACCATGTTTTCTTGACAGTTAGCAGCAATGAAAATTAGCTTCCAGATCAGTTTGGTTTAGTATGGTGATAAGTTCAGATGCACCTCTGCAAATTAACTGTATTTCATTTTTTCAGAGACACTGAAATCTGTCAGTATTTTTTTTGTTGGCAAGGTAAGTTTTAAAGTAAAGTAATTATTAGTAACACAATGCATTATTTTATTTGTTTAAACATGTTTAATTGCATAATATCAACAAAATAAATTATTATTATCGTGTTTACATTTACCCCCAGCAATATTTGCCTAGGAGTAAATGTAAACACACTTTTGAGGTAAATGTAAACACATGTGGGCTAATTGTAAACATAGCTAAAATAATTAATAAGTTAATTTCAGATGCCTCGAAAATATGTGTGCATGACAAATGGGCCATCATACAGTAAGGAATATTTGCTGAACGCTATAACTAATGTTGGAAACAGGAATAAAACTTATCATGAAGCTCAAAGTATCTACAATGTTCTGATATCTGTAATATTCCATCCGCTCAATGGTCGAAGGAATTCCTTAGATTCCACGTGTCCCGGTCGTAAATTGGCGTTTAATGTGTAATAATATTCTATCATAAAATTCTAAAAGGTGCTGCCAAGAGATATCAAGGAAATCTCATTAGGAAAATTTAAGAATGTGCTATTTAGAACAATATGCGATATTGAGCCTTACAGTACAAGTGAATTTCTCGACAAAATGGGCAAATGGTTTTAGGTGCACAATTATGTATTTTATTTTATTTTTGTGTTTTATTTTAAATGTTGTTGGTTCTTCCTGTGTAATAAGTTTTTGGTGTTTTCGACTTTTAGTGAGTGAACTTGCATTAAGTGACAATTTAAGTATAGTTTAAAGAAAAAAAATACAAATTATTATGTAGGTATTTTTTAAATTTATTTTTTGTTTTTTAATTTTGATGAACCTTTTTCTACTGTATATTTATTGTACTTCTAGAAATGGAAATAAATTAATTGTCTATTGTCTAATGCAGATGTAGAATCCAAAATTGTAGATTGCCTACTGGCCGGGACAAGATATCTGTGCGATAAAGATGAGCTAAAATACTAATAATAATTTAAGAAAACTGTAAGATAACAATATATAGTGCAATAAATTGTATATGTGTAAACATTAGTAGGTATGAAAATATTAGTAATAAGTAATAATGTAATTTTGAATTGTAATGATGATAATTATGATTGGGCATGTCCAGTAAATAAACTAAACTCAGATAGTTTTCAACAAGTTTTTAACTAGTTTACATTTAACTCGGTTTGTTGGAATAAATATAAACATATGAAAGTTTTTTAAACATTTTTTTTTTCTTAAATGCACTTTTATTTTTTTGTTAATTTTGTTCTTACAACAAAGGATAATGTCCAAATATTACCACAAAATTTTTGTATAATTTTTTTTATAAACGGGAATGTCTATTTCTTGATGTCAAATCTGAAATTCCTCAAAATTGTCAAAATCGTTTGATGTAGTTAGGTCGACCCTGTGCCTAAAACAAATCAAACCAAACCGAATCAAACCAATCCAAACCAAAATATTTTGATAGTTGCTATTTTGTTACATCACTATTTTGCAAGGGGTGATCAGCTAAACCAAATTTGTACACTGTCCTACAGGACTTTAATAAATTTTTGGTCCTGTATAGTCCAGTACATGTCCTGTACAAGTCCTGTATAGTCCTGCCTGTGGGGTCCTGTATAGTCCTGTGGCTGAAAAGGCGCCCATAAAAAAATTCATGACCAAAAAAAAAACATAACATCATCATGTCTTAACTCTCATTTTTCTTAGTGAGCCGATTTGCCTTTGCTGGCCTTAGTACTTATTCATGCTTAGGGCACCCCTGAGGCTCCAGTACCCTCGGGGTCCTGTGGAAGTCCTGTGAAAGTCCTGTATAGACCTGTGGGGTCCTTAGGAAGTCCTGTGGGGTCCTCTAGAAAAATTTGTACACCTACTGTGGGCACCTGATCACCCCTCGCTATTTTGTTAGATCACTATTTTGATTGTCACTATTTTGATACTGCTATTTTAATACCCACTATTTTGTACATAACTATTTCATTCTGAAGCCTTAAATTTGTACTTACTGTGTAAGCAATTAGAGCTTCAGACAAACATCATAATTCATTGCCCCAGACAGACCAAAATAAAAAACAAAAATAAACACAAAAGAAAGACCATGAATAGCAGATTTTCTTTAAGACACAACAAGGTTATAAAAAACACAAACAAAGATGAAAAGACATTTTAAATACTTAAGGGCAAATACAGGCTGAATTTTTATGCTCTATCAGAATTTTAAAATACCGAAATCTTACAAAATGTTATCTGGGCCAAAATTCAGGCAAAGAAAAATAACTAGAAAAAAGTAAAGTCTCACCCACTATTTCCTGGTTCAAAGTAGTTCAGTTTTGGTCATTTGCCAGCAATGATTTTACGATTTTTGAAGGACCTGCCTTTTTATTTCAACGCAAGACAATGTAGGGGTAAAACTGTTGTTTTTAGCACTGGAAAATTAAATTTTTCAATCCGGAAAAACTAATTTTTGAGGAAAATTTCTGAATATTAACACACAAAAGACGAACGTTTTTATTTTCATGAGACGAAGTTTGTGACGTCACTGAAGGCAGCTGTCAAAGAGCAGCTGTTGTCAGTCTCTTTTATTTTTAGGCCGGTTTGCCAAAACAATGCGGTCCACTTTCACACCTAGCACTTAAGTTCCACTTAGTTTGACTAAAGGACTTGCAGGTGCTTTTAAAGTTTCACTTTAAGTTGAAATTTTTGCCAGTTAAAATGTAACTGCTAGAATTTCCATGGGCATACCCAAAGGGGCGGGGCTCGGCGACAGCCCCCACCCCCCAGCCTAAGATTTTTTTTTAGATCTTTTCCACATATTTCATGAATAAAATAATAAAATAGGGGAAAATATGCTATCATGAGCCTCGTCCCCCCCTCCCCCCCAAATGATATTCCTGGGTGCACCATTGGAATTTCTTCCCCTTAAGTGTCAGTTGGTGAATTACGTGTGCTGTACCATTTAACAACATGATACAACCCAGACAGCACACTTCGTCCCAGGGACGTACATTTTATGTCAATTTTACGTCAATACGTCCCGCGACCAATAACCCACTAAATACAAAAACATTTTAATGACGTCAAAATAATGTTTTATTTAAAAACATAACGTTGGGTTGGATCTTAGTTCTAACGTCATATTCATAGTGAAAAAGAAGCTTAATAGATAGTTTTTGGTCATGCCAAAAACGGCCGACGACTAACGCAACTTGACACTGTTGACATTTGAACGTCACATGTCGTTAGCGGCTTCCGTGGAACGCCGCAAACTCACGAACGGTTAACATAGGATTTTTGACATACGTAGAACGTAGCGAGCTTCTTTTAAATTCCGCGCTATTTGGTTGCGCAGGTTGCACAGGTGATAGCAGTGTTGAGCGCACGGTCCCTATATACCGTGTGTTGAGCGGCACCAGGGACAGAGGGAAGAACATTAAGCAATCTCTGGCGGATCCCATTTTATTTCACATAGGGGATAATGGGGTAATAAGTAATAGAAAATATTTTTTGCTACTCTTGCAGTTTGTCTTTTGTCATTTGAGATATCTGAAAAAACCTTTCAAATTTTCTACTACAATATTAATAAAGTTTTAGCACTTTTGTTTTTACAAACAAACCATTTCAAATAATATTTTTTTGTGTGAAGGAAACACTTTATTTTCAGTATTAATACTTAAGTTTTCTGTAAAATGTAAGACTTTCTATATATAGTTTTAAATTTTGCCTGTCATAAACAAGTAGTTCAGAATGGAAAGGTTTCTTATTACCCTTTCGTTTTGACTATCGTGGGGTAATAAAACACATCGCAATGGGGCAATAAAAAATATATTAGAAATAAAATTTCGGACTTCCATTGTCTTTATTTATTTTAAAACACGACGTTTCGGTTAGTAAGTATCTCTAACAGTTATCAAGTGTATCAGTTTACACTTGATAACGGTTAGAGATACTTACTAACCGAAACGTCGTGTTTTAAAATAAATAAAGACAATGGAAGTCCAAAATTTTATTTCTACACAATCATTGCCTACGAGTTTCAAACAAAAAATATATTATTTTTTATTGTATATTGATTTGAGTACTTAGTGATGTTGCCTTCAAATTTGGCAAAAGTGACCTTTGTTAAGAAATGGCAAGTTGCAAAAATATTAAAGAGCATCTAACCCAAATAGTCCACAGCACACCGGTCTATTTTTAAGTGATTACTAACAGGCTAAATTTTTGTACATATATTATTTGGCCAATATGCCTAACTTTTTCCCCCGCAAAAATACTTGAAAGTGATTCCTAGCAAAGTGTGCAGGCGTAGACATGCTTCGTGCATCGGACTGACTAAACCAAGCATATGATTTGTAGAACAATATTGCTATTAACTTTCACACATTAAAAAACAATTGCTGGATACTAATTCTTTAATGGAACGAGCCAACGAATACATTCACTTTATATTGCGTTTATAGACTTTGAAAAAGCTTTCGATTGCATTGCAGTAAAAGCATCTTTAATTAATAGCCGAATACACAGATTTAATTGTCAATATAGCGAAGCAACAACATCAATCAAAATCCACGAAGGAACCAAGCAAATCCGCATAAGAAGAGGTGTCAGCAAGGGTGACATAATATCCCCTAAACTGGGGGAGCCCGGGGCTGGTTGACGCACTTTTTGTATTTTTATTTTTAGCTAATACATTATTAGGTTTTGCTGTGCTTTTGGTACCAAATAGGAAAGTTTAATGTTTTATCTTTTAGATTAGACAAAAAAATTTTTTTTTTAGCAACAGTTTAGGTATAGTTTGTTTTTTAAAGATGTATGTCAGGGTGCGTCAACAAGCCCCGGGCCGGGGTTGGTTGACGCATATCATGGGGTTGGTTGACGCAGACAAAAAAATAAAGTAAAACATCTGTTATAATCTAAATTTAAAAAAAATATATATTAAATTCTAAAAATGGTAATTACCCAAGGAACAAAATATGCATAAAACATAAAAAAGGTAACTTCCCAAGGAACAAAAGATGCATTAATTCTCAAAAAGGTAACAAAGTAATTAACAAATTTAATATTATAGCTTAAAAAAATATATATAAGTCTTTATTCGCTTTCACAGTTTACACAAACAAAAAAGACGCCAGGTTCCCCAGCACAGGCTTCACGTTGGCTATTAAAGAACACTGTTCCAAACTTGTTTTAGTTAAAGAAAAGATACTACAGGGGTATCCATTATAAATGTGACTCCCCACTATCTCATTTATCAATGACTTTAAGACATTCGGATAAAAACTTAAAAATACTCTGCCAATATATGGGCCCCTAAGCTCACCTAGGTACTATAGTTATAGTGTACGTGTGAGCTAATATAACTAAAAACTGAAATATATTTTATTCAACTCCAGACTAAATTACCTTTTATTTGATACCACACAAGCCATGTTTTGACTTAAACTCAAATTTTTGAAATCTACCCCCACCCTTAAAAAAACAAAAACTAAAATATATTTTGTTAAACTCCGGACTCAATTACCATTCGTTTGATATCACACACGCCATATTTTCACTTAAACTCTAATTTTTAAAATATACCCCCACCCTTTGTTTTTAAATAAATTAAAATGTGTTTTATTTAACTGCAGACTCAATTACCTTTCGTTTGATATCACACACGCCATATTTTCATATAAACTCTAATTTTTGAAATCTACCCCCACCCTTTTATTTGGTTTGTGTTCTGTGGATTTTGTTTATTTTTAAATGGGACCATCTCGACCCAAGACCCAGCCTAGGTACCAAATTTCATTAAAATCGGCCAAGCGGTTTTTGAGTTATGCGCGTTGGTCGTTACAGACAGACATACAGACAGACAGACAGACAGACATACAGACAGACAGACAGACAGACAGACAGACAGACAGACAGACAGACAGACGGCGCAACAAAAAAGTTTCAAAATCATCTGAAACGCAAAGATATATAAAAATTTTTGAAATCGGAGCAACTTTTTTTTTCTCGAAAAAATTAGGATCACCATAGCTCACACTACTATAGTATAGTATATGTGTGAGCTAATATGGGATAAAACAAAGTTCCATTAAGACCCAGTTCGGTTCAAACTTTTAGCTCACACATAGAGTTTATGAAAAAATATTTCGTGTGTGATATCAAACGAAAGGTAATTGAGTCTGGAGTTAAACAAAATACATTTTAGTTTATTAAAAAAAAAGGGGGGGGGGGTAAATTTCAAAAATTAGTGTTTAAGTGGAAATATGGCGTGTGTGATATCAAACGAAATGTAATTGAGTCTGGAGTTAAACAAAATACATTTTAGTTTAAATAAAAAGGGTAGATTTGAAAAATTAGAGTTTAAGTCAAAACATGGCTTGTGTGGTATCAAACGAAAGGTAATTGAGTCTGGAGTTCAATAAAACATACTTCAGTTTTTAGTTATATTAGCTTTCACGTAGATACACTATAACTATAGTACCCAGTGTGAGCTTAGGTGCCCATAGATTGGCAGAGTATTTTTGTGGCGCTGACGTGACGGTCAGATCAGAGTGTCTGGCTTTGTGCCACATAAAATCTGTATTTCTCTTTCTCTGGTTTATTTTTTTTTGTTTTTTCTCTTCTTTGATAAGTTTTCTTTTCTGTGTGTACAGATTCTGCTCTCTTTCGCTTCTTCTTTTTTCTGTTTCTTCTCTCTTCTTACCTCTTCTCTTTTCTTATTTTTTCTTCATGTTCTTACTTGATTTTTTTCTGCGTTTTTTTCTATCTTGCTTCAAATTTTAATTTTTTTTAGGCATTTATTCATTCCTTCCATACCACAATGAAACAAACATTTTTTTTTAGGAGTCAAGTAAGTGATTTTTTTTCTTTTTGTCAATTTTACATTCCACGACACAAATGTTTTTTTTTTTTTAATTTTTGTTTTGTTTTTAGTTTTACAAAAAAAGAAAATAAGAAAAATAAAAGGGCTTTAAAGGACAGTATATGCATAGCATACCTTTTATTAAAGGAACATTCATATCCTCAGTGTGTTATTTTGGCTATCTTGAAATTTTTGTAGCACGCACCCCTACGAGGGGTTAGCTTTACCCCCGTATTTTGAATAGGGAAAGTGGGCCACGTGACATCCATGGACGTACGCACCGAGGGGCAGAGAGGGGCATTTGTCCCCCCCCCCTAAACTTAAGGGCCTTAAATTAAAACACCCATGCTCCACGCACAAAAACAATGCGAGTAAGACGACTAACTGATGGCCTGTGCCAGGCACAACATTTCTTTTATTTTTCCTATTTAAACAACGCTAAAATGTCCAACATTGGCTCTATCACTGTCGCTCATATAGGCTGCAGATAAAATCTATCTTTATTCGGAGAAGCCAAGAGAAATGTGTCAGCGTGTTAGACGCATAATTACGTTTAGACGCTGCTTTGGGTTTCAGTGGCCCTTTCATCGCGTGCCATGGCTCCGTAGCACTACCACACGAGCTGCCACTACTCTTCTTTGTTCTTAAAAATACAAAAGTATTTAAAGACGACTTTTTGGGAATCCTTGAAGGCCTTCAAAAACTATCAGAAGATAGCAATTCTGCATCTAGAATGGTGGCATTTCAGCTTAACAGTGCTTTAACAACTCATTATTTTCCTATGCCTGACAGCAAATTATTCTTCGCTTTTGCAATCTGTGGCCAATATTTTGCAATCTAAATATTAAGATTTATTGCAATATCGAAATCACATTAAAAGAGTATTAGATATAATTAAACATCATCGCCAATCTGCAGAAGAAATCATGAAAAATATCTTAGCCATGGGCGCAACCAGGGGGGGCCTCGCCTTAGATTTTTTTACATATTTTCCACATATTTCATAAAAAAAACACAAAAAATAGCTCAAAAGTCGACATTATGAGGCTTCGGGCCCTCCCAAGACATATTCCTGGGTGCGCCACTGTCTTAGCTGAAGCCAGCATACATGTCAAAAACCTTGGAATAGAGATACAAATAGGGTCACTGTCTTGCCTTGAGCGCCATCTTTTAAAATTGTCTTGTAGTCTTAAACCAGTTTTAGAACATCCTTTCGCGTCAATTTTAAGTAAAAAAAAGCTATTCAAAAAAACGTGTCAAAAAATGACACAGAAAGTTATTACTTTTAACAAGTCTTTATCTAGGGGGCTTTTAAAACAGGCTTGAGCGCCCTTTTTTGATTAAAAAACATATAGAGAAAAAACGTGACAAAATAATACGAAAAAAGTTACCAGGTTTGAAAAGTCTTAATTTAGTGGCGTCTTAGATAATGTTGTGGAGGACTTTTCAAGTGTGAATTTGGCACATGAAAATAACGAGGGTAAAAAAGACGTTATATATATAGCTCCAGAATTTAATTTTTACAGTTTGATTCCTCCTTGTTTTTAAGTTATCTTTAAGCATGTAGATTTAACAAAACAAATATTACATGCTATATGAGGTTCTTTCCTAGTGAAACATATCTTTATTATTTTTGTTCACGTTAATTTAACGTTAATGTAATTTTTGTGCTATGTGGGTTGTTTATAGACAAAAAAATTTATAAAGTGGAGTTAAAAAGTTTGGAAGTCGCAGCGAAGTTGTAAAGCAATAAGCGGAATTTTTTTTCCATCAAAAAAAACTGCTCTACATATTTTGCCATGATTGCCATGTAGTACCCTAGAACAATCTTTTCAAAGGATAGATTAAGCGGTTTGTGCATGATGAGTGTACACTGGAAATTCATTTAATCAAAAAATAGGCAAGTAGAAGAAGAGGTTTCAAGCAGATTTGCTGAAGATCACAGACTTTTCGTTTTAGTGTAATAGGTTAAGATTTAGAAAAATGATGTGTATGTATGTTGGTTTTCGTTTTTTTTTGTTTATTTCACTAAATACCTATTTTATTTTTAACTTGTTTCCTTTACCCCTCCACCCCTAAGCTTCAGGTTGCGTATGCGTATGATGGCAGACATGTTATTTAGAATTAGGGATAACTACACCTCAATTAAATAAGGTAGGTTGTGCTACTTATTTGTAGGTTAAGCTGCACGTTAACATCCAATTTAGCACTCTACGTTGAGTTTAATTAAGTTGATGTTTATACGTAATTATAATGTAGGCTACCGATAGCAGAAAATATGGAATTATCACAGTGTTTTTGTTGGAATTACACTTTTTTTTGTCTTTTGAACTGCATTAATATAGTTGCAATGGATAAGAAATAATACAAAAGTAAGTTATATCAGAGGAGAAGTAGCAAAATTAAAATGGAAATTTGCCGGTCATAATATCAGTCAGAAATTCGATCAATGGAACAAATGCATTGTAAACTGGAGACCTTGGGAAAATAAAAGAAGTGGGGAAGACCCTAAATGAGAAATCGGACGATTTGAAGAAACTTGCGGGTACTAGATGGATGAACAGGGCGACAGACAGAGAAGACTGAAAGATATTGGGGGAGGCCTATGTCCAAAGACGGATCAAAGAAAGCTAAATAGATAGATAGATAGAATATACTTTCAAAAAATCATTTGTGCTGGACGCGAAAACGATCTTCTGAGTCGTAATTATTTGATGAACCAATCGTGATTCTGTGGTAACATTAAGACGCTCGCAGACTGCCTAAATTTCACGCTAACGTACAAATACGTATAGTTTTTGCAAAGTCACCTGAAATGCTCCTAATACGGGGTTCTATCGATTTCATGAAATTTTGCTATATTCTGCCCTTCAAAAGTTATTCAAATTGATATAAAATCTTCCTGGTATAATTTCAATCCTACCGACAGAGAAAAGGCGCGCTCTTTGCGGGCCGAGCACAAAGTGTTTGTTTTCTGACCGACCCAGCGCAGGTGGATAGACGGCATCTGATTGGCAGATTTTTTTGAGATCCGCTTTTAATTGCTTTCAGGTGTTCTTTGCGGGACCCCTTTAGTCGGCAGTATGCAGAGCTAGAAAATAAATCAGTGTCGTTTCTGTAGATATAGGAATAGAAAGTTTTATTATCTATTTTTATTTCTTTAGTTTACGCCATAATTAAATGAAATAATTTTCATGAGTATATCTACCGCCGCCCATGTCACTTTCTTTAAAGGTATGCCGATGGTCGGCTTTAACCTTTGTGCAACTGACTTTGCAAAAACTTTACCTAGTAGAACTTAAACTACGTATCTGTGATTGTGATCAGGGCATGTTATAGGTCAGATCTGGTCATAAAGTTTACTGCATAAACTATGACCAATTAACCTGAAAATGTATGTTCGTTTTGCGCATTAGGTAATACATAGTCAAGAGCGAACCCAGGGGGATGGGGGGGGGGCGGATCCCCCAAGCCTAAGATTTTTTAGATATTTTCCACATATTTTACGAATAAAAATAGCACAAAATACGACATCATAGTCCCCCCCAAGACAAGTTTCTGGATGCGCTACTGCATAGTGTTAAGTGCTATTTCGTACACCGCTATTTTGATATGAACTAAGAATAATATTTTGCTCACACTCTTTGTTATCCACGCGCTATTTTGTCCTTGTTCTAGTATTTTATTCTGTCATAAAGTTTTTCCAATAGAGCAGTAAAATATTTTAGGATCCTAAATGGAGGTATAGTTAGACACTTCTAAGATAAAAATAGAAAGTAGAAGATAGCAGTAAGAATTTAAAATGTAGGTGTAGATCAAACAAATACTAAAAAAATATCCATAAATTGCACAAAAATTTCTGTTTGCGTTTTACCGAGCAATATAGTGGAGGCGCTAGAGGTAGTTAAGTATGTAAAATTAATGTTTACACGTGTATGCACTGCAGTTTGACAATGAATTCTAGCTGAGAATAGGTCACAGATTAACGATCCGGATGTTGCGGGGATAGTTTTTGGTTCAATTTTTTTTAACCCTCCGCCTTTTATTGAGAAATGCATAAAAATGTGTAAAACCTATACTAAAAATAAAATTGTATTAGTTTGTTAAATTTGAGATTCAAAAACCCCTCGGACCAACAAAACCTGAATTTTAAAGTTTTTTTTAAATTTTTTCAAGAACTAAGTTTCATTTGAAAAAATATGTAATTTTTTTTAAATCTCAAACAAGTTTAATGGCTAATCGGGCAAAAAGGAGTTTTTTGTTTCCCTTATATTTTTCCGTGGGTAGCTTGAAAGCTTAACCTCACGGGGGTCCAAGATCTAATGGACACCTAATAAGTGTTGACAGTTAACCGTTTCGTCCTTATGGGACTCCTCAGAACACTGCTGGTCAAGTGACAAATCTTGCGAAGTTAATCAGACGGTTTTGTCTCTAATTAAATGTAATTAGTGAGCGAACTATAGCAAGAGGCGCCATCTACCGAGATACGAGAGAAACAAAAAACCAAAAGCAGGGAAAACACTGCTATACAATATCGATCAATGAAAAGATCGAATGCAAATAAAAGAAAACAACTATAGTCCGTGACCTACGACAGCTCTTTGTCTTTTCAGGCCGGATCAACGCATTTTGCATTTTTACCCCTCATCAAGACAGTGAGCGTCAATCAACGGAATTTTTAAGCCAAATAATACTAACAAACGTGAAATTTCGTACCCGTGAATTTAAAAATCAAACAAGTTTAATGGCTAATCGGGCAAAAAGGAGTTTTTTTGTTTCCCTTATATTTTTCCGTGGGTAGCTTGAAAGCTTAACCTCACGGGGGTCCAAGATCTAATGGACACCTAATAAGTGTTGACAGTTAACCGTTTTGTCCTTATGGGACTCCTCAGAACACTGCTGGTAAAGTGACAAATCTTGCGAAGTTAATCAGACGGTTTTGTCTCTAATTAAATGTAATTAGTGAGCGAACTATAGCAAGAGGCGCCATCTACCGAGATACGAGAGAAACAAAAAACCAAAAGCAGGGAAAAAACAGGTAATTTTTTTTATTGTAGATAATAAAATTTCCTTTTTACCTATATATGGGGTACGACTAATGATAAACTCTCTAAAAACAAAAAAAAAAGAAATATGTTTATTACATGTTTTACCAGATTTTCTTAAAAACGAAGCTCTATATCAAAAAATGTTGCGTATGATTGATTGTACACAATAAAATATTCTTTTAAACGGTATGTAATAAGGCAAGATTAATTTAAAAAATATTTTTATTTATTTTATTTTTTAAATGACCCCCATTTACGGACGTCCCTGGAGATTTTGTCATTAATCAAACCCCCCCAAGGAATTTTATTTTCTTCAGTAAAGTGTTTTTTGAATTGAGCTTAGTTTCGGAGAAAATTGAATAAAACCATTGACTTCTATACCCTACGGGTAGACCCGGCATGGGGCTAAATTGCCATTATATCAAGCTTTTGTCGCAATTGACCAAATACAAGTAAGAATTTAATGAGAAAGACAGGGATGAAAATAGAATTTCGGTTTGGTAAGTCCGGACATATGCAACATCGCAAAAATATTCTATTTGCTTGTCTTGGATAAAAAGGGCAGTGGCGGTGCAAAATAAAAATTTTGAATTCCACTAGCTTTTTTTTTATCAACAAACAACTGTTTGAATAATAAATAATTCATGAATACTTACTTGTGTATACTGTGTTTACAAAATTCTCTTCAGTAAAAAAAAGAGTAAAAAGAATTTGTTAGCATGCTAAGTGCAGTGGATGTATTAAAATTATTGTTTTCATCTTAGAACTTTACAAATGAACAATTCCACGCCAAGTCATCCAATTTACAAAAAAAGTGTTGCCGTGACATTTTATTTTTTTCTTTAATCATGCTTATTAAATGAAACAGCTTATGCTTAACCACTTTTGCACAACAACAAGATTTTTAAATTTAATTAGTATGTTGTACACACATTTGAAAAATCTAAAAACAGTCAAAATGGAACTTTAAAGAAAAAAATTCTGCTCATAGTAAACAGCACCTAAAAAAAATTAATCTATAATTTTGAAAACATTCATAAAAGTAGTTTTCAAAAAAATGTGATGTTTAGCAAAATCTTTTATACTGGCTTAATTAGAGTAATTTAGAGAATATCCAAAAAACGCAGAAATTTTCGAAGTTTTCATATTTTTTTGGGGTATAAATGTAATGTTTTCTTAAATTTTTGATACAGTGTTGAAAAGCTATACTCAAGGACTATATCTTCCTTGTATAAAACATATTTAAAAAGTAGACGTTACCTTGAAGTTCCACGAAGAAGTTAAGAATGTCTGGGAAATCCCTCAACTTCAGCATCAAAAATGACCCTGTCTATCGGGGTGCTGGTGGTAATCAAGTAGGGTAAATTTTTCACTGTATCATATACTTTTAAAAACAAGAATAACAAATCTGGGTCTGTAGTCCATAAGGTCACTACACATTTTTTTGTTATTTTTAGTGATGTTAAATTGCATCACAAATTACAGGCGTGGATCTACGGGGGGGATGCCCCCCACCCCTAAATCTGAAACTTTACTCAGTTTTGACACATAGAACACACCTCCTGGTCACTATGCAAAATAGTTTTGTGAAATATTTATTATGATATTTTCCCCCAAAATAAAGTTTCTAGATCCACCCCTGCAAATTAAGGTTTATCAGAAGGTAAAGTTTATTTATATGAGCACTGTTCAATAAATTATGATCTAAACTCTCTTCATAAGGTCACTACACAAATTTTTTAAAAGTTTATTTACTTTTTTAGTAGTTACCTACTGTCATATTTAAAAAATCGGAAAAGAAGTTGAGTTCTATAATTTCAGAAACCGAACAAATTTTTTTTCTGAGCTTGAAATAAATTTAGCATCTATAGTTAAATCATCCAGAGGAGTGAAAGATTGGTGTCCAGTTGTTGTTTGTATGAGATTTTAATCTAAAACAAATCGTTTCACAGTACCTCCAAATGCATCACATGGGCTTTTACCATGCGTTAGTTTTGTACTTAGCTTTTTTTAATGCCCAGTGGCGTATGCAGACATTTTCCAAGGGGTTTGGGAAAGGGGGCTTGAGTAAAAGCAAAGTCATGCAAAACCATTTTATTCTTCTTTCAGAAAAATTAAATCTTTAGGAGAAGTTATTCAATGGCTTTGGAAGGAATAAGTCCCAACCCCCCTTCCTCCTACGTACGCCACTGTTAAACTTGAACCATTTCATTCACCAAAGAGACAAACTAATTAATGTCAGTGTCTCACCCAAAATTTATTCTTAAAACTAAAAAAAAATATCTAACAGTGTACGAAGATGGTACTTGAACCCACAAACTAGGATGTCACGCGAAACAGTATGTGGGTATAAATAAGACCCCCTGACGATGATTTTTATATATAAGTTTTTTCTTTTTGCGACCGAATTAAAAAATTTGATTTTTTACATGCTTTAACCAAATAGCCTAAAAGTTGATGTTAAAATGATAGACCCAACTTTTTTATTTAACTTTTATATAAATGATACATTGTCAAGTAAAACAAGCTACAAGCGAAGTTTCAGTAGACAGATAGACATGCTAATTTTTTTAGTCAAAAGTTGCCAATTATAAGGTTTTTGCGGTTTTTCCAATTTTTAAAAATTTAGTTTGCTGAAACCAATAGACCTAGAAATGTTTCTTTTACCTTGTATGATAGTCAAGCCACTGAGCTTTAATGTGCGCATAGACTTTTTTTTGATGGACCATATTCCGCACCGGTGTAAATAATTAAAAATTGAGAAAATCATAAAATTACTATTTTTTTAAAACTATTTTTGCGATCTCAAAAACGTGAGGTTATTTTTTTTTTCTGTATAGGATCATCCAACCAATATTAAAGATTTCTTCCGTCAAATTTGTTTTTACATTAGATTTAATACAATCAAAATAAAAAAAATTATGGTCGCAACTGTTTTTCATCTTTATTTTACCTTTAAAGTTATCTGTAAAATACAATAGGCGACATTAAAAATTCAAATTTATTAATTTGGTATTCCTAAGGACAGTAATACATGTCATCAAAATTTGGATTTTTTTCGTGACATGGCAACTACCCCCATTGGATGATTTGGCGTGGAATTACTCAAATGTTGTACCTTCCAGGTAAAATATTTTCTTTCCTTGGGTCTTCTTCAACTCTTCTCTTCTTGGTGTAGTCCACCCAGTCATGCTCGAGTCAGATGAAATTTCGGAACTAAAAATTTCAATTCGGAATGGGACAACTGGGCGCCGGGCGAACTCGGCACCGCCAACAGGGCGCCACGCCGGGCCTAATGGGCGCCGGGCTAACTCAGCGCCGGACTATTTTTTTTTTCGATAAAATTTGCAGATAAAAAACAAACTAAATATGTTATTTATACAAAAATTTCAACATCTATTAAGTGGAGTGTTGAAATTTGGTAGGTGTAGTGTTCTGATAACCTGGTAAAAATACCATTTACGTTTTTTATTTGAAGAATGGCGGATCCAAAATGATGGATTTCTTTATTTTTAAACCAAGTTGTCTCCCAAGTTGTCTCAAACTTGAAAGTTTGCAGTGTTTGAGATCACTTAATACAGTTTTATCCTCAAACTTAAAAAAATTAAAATGGCGGATCCAAAATGGCAGATTTTCTTATTTATGCACCAATATTCATCAAATATAGAACTTGGCAGTGTTTCAACTCGCTGAATATGATTTTTGACTCAAACTCAAAATGGCGGATTTCTTTATTTTTAAACCGATTTGTCTCAGACGTGAAAGTTTGCAGTGCTTGAAAGCACTTAATTTCAAATGACGGATGAAAAATGGCGGATTTTTTATTTATGCACCGATATGTATTAAATATCAAACTCATAAATAATTTAAAATGGCGGATCCAAAATGGTGGACTTATCATTTTTGACTTAAACTCATAAAAAAATCAAAATGGCGAATCCAACATGACAGACGTTTTTATTTACTAACCGATTTGTCTTAAGCTTAAAATATTACATTTCTTTCTTTAAACTTGAGTCATATTTTGTATTAAGCTATAAAAGTCTGCCATTTGCAAGTGTGAGTGTAGAATATATTGTTTCCCTAAAAGCTTATATCAGAGAAAATTGGATAAAACTTATAAAAAAAGAGTTTGTCATTAGTCTGACCCCACTGACTTACACATTTTTAAAAATGTTCTACAATAAACTGTAGAATAAATTTTATCAGAAAAAGCTTAGTTTCTGAGAATATTGGATAAGACGTGTGAAATAAAAGTTCAGTGATTTTTCAAAATTGATTTAATTTACGGACGCCCTTAAATTGTTATAGATAATTAAATTTTTTGATATAGAGCTTGGTTTTAAAGAAAATCTAGTAAAATATTTAAAAAACATGTTTTTTTTTCATATTTTTACATTAGTTCATTAGTTGTACCGTACTGACTTATATATTGTTAAAAATTAAAAAAAGTTTCTACAATAATGATGATCATATATTTTTCCCTAAGAAACTTATTTTATGAGAAAACTAAAAAAAAGAAATATTTAAAATGTAAAAAACTAATATAATTTTATTTTAGATTAGATTCTACACATTTTTGATGCATGCCACATTCAAAATTACGTGTTTAACACGTAAAAAACCCGTGATAAAAGAAAACGTTTATTTTATATATGAAAACAAGCTTAATAGGTCCTTAGGTTCGCGTCCTTTCTACACGAATTTTAAAATGCGACTTGCATGGCTTTTTGACCAAATATTTTTGAGATTTTACTATAAAGCAGCGCCACGCAGATACTTATTACTTTTTAACAAGTCTTTATTAATTTATCTTAGGCTTTTGCGCCTTTTTTTGATTAAAAAACATTTAGAGAAAAAACGTGACAAAATAATACGGAAAAAAGATAATAGGTTTAAGAAGGCTTAATCTAGTGGCATTTTAAAACATGTTGTGGAGGACTTTTCAAGTGTTAATTTGGCGAAATGAATATAACGAGGGTAAAAAAGACGTTATATACACAGCACTAGAAACTTCAGTAAAAATTATATATTTTTATATCTTGATTCCTCCTGGTTTTTAATTTATCTGTAAGCATGTCGATTTAACCAAACAAATATTACATGGTATGAGGTTGTTTTCTAGTAAAAAGTAACTTTATTATTTTTCTTCACGTTATTTTAACGTTAATTTTCAGAAATTCGAACACGACTATAAGAGGAGGGCTAAAAAAATGGATCAAAAGCTGTCTCTCAACTACTCCACTACGTCTAGCGCCTGCACTAATAGAGCAGTAAAAAAATTGTAAAATGAGGATGTCTCGCAAACAGGTCCTCTCTGTGCTGCAGAGGGTAGGGCGCATCAGTGACGCCGACGCGCAACAAATTCCCGGCGCCCCGACGCTTGGGATGCGGACTCTTAAAACCGCACAGTGCGGGTAGCGTCGAAATCGAACGCATCTTCGCGTCGCGCCGCTTAATATACGCTCGTCGCTGTTTTGTCGGTATTTTTTGTCGCCGTTTAGACGCAGTAATGAAAATTTAACGGTTTCATAGAAGGGAATTAGTGACAATATTTAATTAAAAAGTTTATAAATCAGTTTTTTTAATAGAAAATTAATGTGCAAATAATATATATTAAAAAAAAACTTTTGAAAAATAAACTATAAATAGTAGATATAAGTAAGGTTAGTGATACGTTATAAGGATGTTGTAAGTAGACTCCTACCTAACAAAAAAAGTGACTGATGGAATAAAATTTAATAAACAAACTGGCGATATGATAAGGAAATAGCGAAAAGGATCGATAAAGGATTTGTCTTACTTTAGTTACGGTAAGTTTTAAGTAAGTTTAAATTGAAGAATATAAATGTGTACCTATCTAAAAATTTGTGTGGTCATCCGAGGAATGAATAATTGAATATATTAATTTCTTTATTTTAAACGAAACACAATAAATACCGTAAACCGAGGTAACTTTGGTACAGTTTTTCATGTTTTTCTTAAATAAAACTTGATTTTGCAAAAATGACTTGGTTTTGACAACTGAGTGGTACATGCACCGTATCAACGCTTAGCTAATCCATTCTCCCTCTTTGTTGTTTTGTATGTGAGCAACAAGGACTTAATCGCGATTACACCCATAATCGCGCTTAAGTACTTACGGTGCATATGAGGGTAAAAGAAACAAATTTAACGTTGACAATTACCGCACAAGGATTGAGTTGTAACATTAACACAATATCATGTCACTTATACAGGTTATAAGACAGAACCTATCTACAGTCTAACAGAAGTTAATAGTGTATTATACACCAAAGGATGAAAGGGTTACTTTTTATCCCGAGGTGAAGTTTGTAGCCCAACCAGAAAGGGCTATCCTCGAGGGATAAAAAGACAATCTTTTCACGAAGTACCGGTGTTTTTTTGGTTCTACTACGTTTTACCTCGCTCGTCAAAACGCACTATATAACGATTTTTTTGCGTGAAAATGATGATTTATACGTTATTTTTGGTCGAGTTAGATACGAGAAATTAAAAAAAAAGGTTTTTTACCAAATAACTTTATTAAAAAAACGCTACACAGGGGTATTTTTAACTTGTTTTGGTCTTCTATCACTGCATCGTCAAATTTTGGACATAAATTTGTAAATTAGCTTGGTAATAATTATTTTACAATTTTAAATTAACCACATTAACCTAGTTCCGTGTTTTTTGCGCTTTCTTTGCATAACTTTGAAACCCGTCCCCGTAGCTACCTTTACCTTTGAGGTCTTGCCCGTGAAACTTTTTGTTAAGACTTTATACCTCGTGAACTTCCTTCAAAATTTGTATAGTTGACTTTCCCACAGCTATTTTGACACTTTGAAAGATCTTTTTTGTATTTTTTCCCTGGGCTGACTGTTTAGGACATGCGGCCATAACGTATTTCCCAATTCGATTGGCTTACTTACCCTCAGATGCACCGTAAGCGCTTAAGCGCGATCATTGGTTTAATCGCGATTAAGTCCTTGTTGTTTACATACAAAACAAAAGAGCGAGAATGGATTAACAAGGCCTTGTTACGGTGCATCTGAGGGTTATAGGCGCAGATTAGATGAAATTGCGCCGATTCTTGCTGAATGCTTGTTTTTGGGTTTTTAGGTTAATTCAAATAAGGTTTGGATCGGTTCGGTTTGGTTCAGTTCGGTTCGGTTCGATACGGTTCGGTTCAGTTCGATTCCGTTCCGTTCCGTTCCGTTCGGTTCGGTTTGGTTCAGTTCGGTTCGGTTTGGTTCTGTTTGGTTTTAGGTTAAGTCCTCTTTGAAAGATCTTTTTTGTATTTTTCCCTGGGCTGACTGTTTTCAGGACATTCGGCCTGATCATATTTCCCAATTCGATTCGCTTACTTACCCTTAGATGCACCGTAAGCACTTAAGCGCGATCATGGGTCTAATCGCGATTAAGTCCTTGTTGCTCACATACAAAACAACAAAGAGGGAGAATGGATTAGCTAAGCGTTGATGCGGTGCATCTGAGGGTTATCAGGAATTTTGCGAATTTTCACAAAAAAGCGAAAAATCGGCAAAAAAATTACGGTTTAACTACTAACTAATTACTTGCTCACATACAAAATAAAAGAGGGAGAATGGATTAGCAAGGCCTTGTTACGGTGCATCTGAGGGTTACAGGTGCATATTAGAGGAAATTGCTCCGATTAGTGGAAATTGTTGTTGTTGTTGGGTTTTTAGGTTAAGTCAAATTAGGTTTGGATCGATTCAGTTCGGTTCGGTTCGGTTCGGTCCGGTCCGGTTCGGTTCGGTTCGGTTCGGTTCGGTTCGGTTCGGTTCGGTTCGGTTCGGTTCAGTTTGGTTCCGTTCCGTTCGGTTCGGTTTGGGTCAGTTCGGTTCGGTTTGGTTCAGTTTGGTTTTAGGTTAAGTTTGTTCTATCTTAAAGTCCAGCTGGATTACTTCAAGACACAACAAACCTAATCTAAGACCGACCCGAACCGAACCAAATCGAACTGCTGAATTTGTTCTTTCGGTTTACTTTTAAAAGGTGAGGTTAGGCTGATTAGAATATTCTGTGCTGAACTTTACATCATCATTATCATAAATTACAAATACAAACTTTCTGCATCATTTTTTTCATTATAAACCCTTAATAGACGATTTTGGACGTAGACGCTTACAAAAATGTGCGACATATTTAAATGTTGGAGCAGATGTCAGGTAGAACGTTAGATTTCAAAAATACGGTGTACTTATTTTTCTATGCGTAAATAAATTTCTAAAAAAAACAGTTTCTCTCGTCCCTTGCCAGACAGTTGGTCACCTTATTTTTTAGCTAATTGACCATTTATTTAAAGCTTAGTCGAATGAACCGCCCCTCTCTATCTCGACATAACAAACGCCAAATAAATTCTTTCTATAGCAATTTTTATGAATTTTTATTATTTTTTTAATTTTCAAATTTCAAAAAAAAACATGCGAAAATCCGCATTTTTTTTTCTTGAAAACCGTATAAAAAGAACTAAGTTTATCAATAAAAAAGAAACACGCCTTTCCAAGCATCGAGGTAAAACGTAGTAGACCCTCTAAAAATTCTTTTCGGCTCATCGATTTACCAGATCAAAATAATTTTTAAACCGTCAAATGTCAACGTCATAAACGTGTACTAAAACAATTTTTCAATATTCAAAGGTTCCGATTTCATGCAATATAGTGTAAGTAGGTATGTAAATCATCATATTAAAATAAAGAGTATCACTAGTTCAAAAATATCTGAATAGGTATACGTATCATAACAAAAACATTTCATGTAAAAAAAGCCAAGTACGCGAAAATGGCATTCCGTAAAAAGAATTGAGATAAAAGTAAAGCCAAGTTCTCCAATACAAATTTCACAATGAAAGGTTCTTACTAGTTTGGAAATGTTTTTTTAAACTTTGCTATTACAGCCAAACTTCTATATGTTTAATTTAGCACTGTGCCTAAGAGTCATTTACAGCCGTAATAGCCAAGTTTAGAAAAACATTTCTAAACTAGTAAGAACCTTTCATTTTAAAATTTGTATTTGAGAACTTGGCTTTACTTTTATCTCAATTCTTTTTACGGAATGCCATTTTCGCGTACTTGGTTTTTTTTACATGATATGTTTTTGTTATGATTGTACTTCTTTTTTAAAGGAATTGGATAATATTTAACTTTTAAAGTAGTAAAATATGCGAAATATTGTTCAAAACTTTTGCAATGCCTTACTGAAAATTTTGAGGATTTTTTTCCATGGTTTTATCATAGTTCCTATCAGCCTTCCAAAGCTCAGCTCTCTAGCGTTTCTGAAAGTGTACAATGTTAATTTTACATAACTTTACATGTATAGGGGAGGGAAGTAAATTAAAATTGTCGTGTTTTTAAATTTTTTCCTATAGTTTTATTATAGTTCCTATCAGTCTTCCAATGCGCAGCTCTCTAGCGTTTCTGGAAGTGGGTAATGTTACTTTTACATAACTTTACATTTTTAGGGTAGGAGAGTAAATGAAAATTTTGGGGTTTTTAAATTTTTTCCCATGGTTTCATCATAATTTCTATCAGCCGTTCAAAGCTCAGCTCTGTAGCGTTTCTGGAAGTGGGCAATTTTACTTTTATATAAATTTACATTTATAGGAGAGGGAAGTAAATTAAAATGGTGGTGTTTTTAAATTTTTTCCTATAGTTTTAGCAAAGTGCCTTTCAATCTTAAAAAGCTCAACTCTCTAGCATTTCTGGAAGTGGGCAATGTTACTTTTACATAACTTAACATGTATAGGGGAGGAGAGTAAATTAGAATTTTGGGGTTTTTTGATTTTTTCCAGGGGTTTGGTCATAATTTCTATCAGTCTGCCAAATTTCAGCTTTGTAGCATGTCTGGAAGTACAGCAAAATTTTGATGATCTAGTGAGTCAGTGAGTGAGTGGCAATTTCGACGTTTTTTGAAATTTCATAACTGCTTTACAACTTCATGGAAGTCCATAAAACTCGGAGAGGTTGTTACCTCCATGAAGGTCTACGACTGTTTAAAGTTTGAGATTCGTAGCTCATTCCGAAGTAGAGTTTTAGATAGAAGAGTTTAAGAAAAGATGGTAAGGCAGCGCGAACTTGGCGAGGCACTACCGTGCCCTTAGATACGATGCCTAATTAAACAAAGCAATAAAAAAATTATACCTTTGTCTTCAGACTTTTTTGTCTTTATTCAAAACTTCAAAAAATACAAGTGAAAACATTCTCTCGTTACAAAATGGTAACGTCGCAATATGGAAACTTTGCTGCATGGTGCGAACAAGTGTGTGTGGCTCCGAATGCAAGAAAGTTTTTGCTTTTGGTCAATCATTTTCTGTTGCTTTAAAAAAAAATTATCGTTTGCAACAAAAAATATTGCCTCTTCAAGAACTATAACAAATTTAATGACCAAACAAATCAATTCTCGGGCCCTTCGTCAGAAAGGGGTCATGGTAGCTGCAGAAATATTTATGTTTCCGCCTTGTTAGGGCTTATCAGTACGGTTCAACCACAGTGGATGGACAGGGAATGAAATGAAGATGATGAATTTATTGTTCCAGGGCATTCTGGATCTAGTATGGACCAAAAATAAACGTCCATTGGACGTCCTGAGCTGTCTGGGCATTTGCCTATAAACGAAAAAACAAGAATTTGATTTTTTTCCTTATAATACATACTGGGACATTTTCATCCAAACAAGATCAGTCGCAAAGTTCTTCCGCGAAGTTTTTGCGGATAATTGGTTTTTGGAGATAACAATTCAGTTGCATAATGCACAGGGGCAAAGATGCGAAGGGGCTACACCCTTCCCAGGTCTTCTTGAACAGTTAACGAAACGAACGAGCGAAATATCCTACGACCGCTGACCGTCAAACGTCCTAAGAAGTTATTGTTTCAATTCAGCGAAATATTTTATGGCGGTCCGATATAATTATCTTGATTTTTCCAGTAAAGTGAGAAAATTGGCTTTAAAGTTACACTGCATGTTGATATAAAGTCTGTTATCCCTTATATTTTTTACACCACTTTAAATCTTTAAGACCTACAACGTTTGTATAACATTCCTATTTTACATTACATGATACTTCTATTATTACGGCAACATGTATTTATAACATTATTTGATATTTCTTCAATATAAATAAATATAATTTTTAAAACATAACACGTTAAAATTTGGAAGAGTGGGGGTTATCTGTGTGTCAACCAGTAATATGTTTTGAGTTTAAAACGCTGTACGCCAATGTAATGTATGTGTTTCTATTTTCCAACTGTCCGGAAAACGCATTAACTGTTCTGTTTCGAAATCAGGTCGAAGCATTATAACATTGCATGTGGGGCATTATGTATTCTAATTCTTGCACTGCGTATTATTTTTAGTCGTAACAAAGATACATGGGTAGCTTAGGTGAATACCAGGTGATAGCGGTCACTTAAGGAACATCGGTTATCAAAGGCACTTAAAAATCAGTTAATAAAATTCCTGAATACCTACATAGTATTACAAAAAGTCTTATAGAAAGAGTAAAGATAACTAAAAACTTTATATTTTAGCTTTGTTTCGAAACATTGTGCAGTTGTCGGACCTCTTCAAGAGTACTCAGAATGTACCCACATGGTACATCTGATCACAGCTCATTTTCTGCCCCATAATCATCAAAGATAGTCCATTATGTCACTGTTTTCTTTTTCTAAATCACTGCATAAGTTATCCTTCTCAATATTTGTAATGAAACAGGAGTAATTTCTGGTTTTGTAAACTTTTATTTTATTTTTAGATACGATTTTCGAAAAACTAAGAATTTGTTTTGCTACCTTAGGTAATTTAGTCGCGATGATCGGAATAAAAATTAAACAGCGAATTAAAAGAGAACTTAAGATAAAGCCAAACATTAAATAATTAGATTAAATAAATGGAAGCTTAAAATAAATAAAACAATGGTCCTTAAGGCTTATTTACAAATGGGGTAAAATAACAACATTAAGTAGGTATCGAAAAGAAATAGGCGTCGTACCTTCTTATAGTTCCATAGTTCCGTGCGTACCTCTTTCAAAGATCAAGTCAGAGTGAGAAACAAGTTTTTCCGATCTTAGCACATGACATGAGATGATCCTGGTTTTAATGAATTTCTACTTGCATTGCCTGCAGTTAGGTAGGGTGGAGGGGAACTCCCGCGACTGCTGGATCTCTCTGGTTTCCCTTCTGGATTCTCAAGTGCAGTTCTCGTTTTGGGAAAAGCATAAAAAATTGAACAAGAATTGTTGCTTTAAATTTATTTAAAAAAAAACTAGCCTCAATATAATCGGCTTTGCCGGCTAGGCCGACCTGCCCACGTCAAAGCTTTAAAAAAATTGTCATAACCTAGGAAACTAAGCAATAGAACATGTGTGCAAAATTTCATTAATAGCGGTTATGTAGTTTTTGAGATTAACGGTAACAAAAACCCATATTGCTTTACTGTATACCTAGTGTGTGCGAAACGTTTCGGGACCGTGTTTAATACGAGACTTTAAGAACTTACATTTTTCTAGCTAACTGTATCCTTAATTATTTCAGTCATGATTTGGAGGTTATTTGAAAGTCAAGTTTAAAAATTTAGATATGGTTGGTCTCATGTGATGATGTTATAAAATCTACATTAAGGTAGACATTTTCGTCCCCTATCTCACGTACCGACGTAACTGACAAAAATCAAAAAAATGAGATACGCTACCAAAATGTTTCCTATAAGTAGGACTTTTTGCTCACGAGTTGGCGTGACCGTATCTCTAGCGATAGCACGGCAGTAGAGTTGTTTGTGTTCGACGTATCAACCCATTTGAATAGAGCTGATTTTTTAATTTACGTTCTCTTGAGAAATTCATTAAATGCTAGTTACGTCGGTACATTAGATAGGAACTTTTAGCTTTATTGCGACGCTTCTAATTTTTCGTAATCACTCTAATTAATTAATGAGTAATTATATTCAATTCAATTCAATTCAATTCTTTATTGTTTCTAAGAAGTTACACTTCTATAACAACGGTTAGGTTAATTCACAATACTCCATAAAAATCTAATTTAAAATAATAAAAACAAATAATAATTCCTAAACTTATTATTTTTTTTTTAAACAAAAGAGTACAAGTTACTACTTGTTTTTATAAATACACCTAAGGTATAGTTTTTGCAAAGTCAGTTGAACAAAGATAAATGCCGACCATCGGCATATCCTTTAAAGAAAGTGACATGGGCGGCGGTAGATATACTCATAAAAATTATTTCATTTAATTATGGCGTAAACTAAAGAAATAAAAATGGATAATAAAACTTTCTATTCCTACATCTACAGAACGTGTCGGTTGATTTATTTTCTAACTCTGCATACTGCCGACTAAAGGGGCCCCGAAAAGAACACCTGATGAAAGCAATTAAAAGCGCATCTCAAAAAAATCTGCCAATTAGGTGCCGTCCATCTCGAGGGGTGGCTCGATTACCGATAAGGTATTTCCCAGTATTTCCTCAAAGTTCAATGGTATTTCCTAGTATTTCCCAAGCAATGGTATTTCCCAGTATTTCCCCCTAGTATTTTCAATGGTATTTCCTAGTATATTTGCCAGTACTTCCCAAGTATTTCCTGGTATTTCCCCTAACCTGTACACCAAAAGGAAATACCGAGCCACCCCTCGGTCCATCCACCTGGGTTCGGTCGCTCGGAAAACAAATACTTTTTGGTCGGTAGGGTTGAAATTATACCAGGAAGATTTTATATGAATTTGGATAACTTTTGAAGGGCAGAATGAAGCAAAATTTCATGAAATCGATAGAACCCCGTATTAGGAGTTATTCAAGTGACTTTCCAAAAACTATACCTGTAAAAAAAACTAATGTTAAGAATTAAAAAAAATTACTTGAATCCTTGAATGTTAAACAAAAAAAAATAAAAAATATGTTTTTGTATATGTATATGTTGCAGAGTTGTCTATTGGAATAATATAAAGGATCGCAGTAACAAAACATTCTACAAATAGTGTAATTATATGTAATTAAACAAATATCTGGAAGCAGAACTGTATTTCCCTGCTAGGTAAGACAATGGCATGCCCGGTAGCTTTTATACAGTGGAGAAGGGGGGGGGGGTTCAGAAATAAAGAAAATAGAAGCGCCACATGTGTTTATGCCAGGTCTTACAAAAATAATCTCAAATAAAATACAGTTCAGCTCAAATGTTGTAGCCAAACCATGAAACTTTACCTACTTCCGAGCCTTCCAGATTATTTGTTTCATAAGAAAACTAAAAAAAAAGTTGGAGTTAAAACCAAACCAAGTCATGGACCTATTTATCTTTAACCCACTGGTTAAAATGACACAAATAGATAACAATTTATAGGTAGACAGACATCTCCAACAGGATTGCAGTCTATCATAGTGTACCTACATTGGAGTCAGTAGTGAGAGACTCAATTACCTACATTAAAAAAACTACACTTCCAAAATCAATCCATCATAGGGAGACCCGGACCAAATATCCGCTGTCATCATTCTACGTTGAGGAGAATGAGACAGACAGCCAGCCAGTCCGAGATCTACCCCATGAGGTTAGACATTGTTATAAAAATATAAAAAAAACAACCTCATTTTTTGTCCACCTTATCTCTCTTTTATCCCTGCAAAGTTAATATAATAACACAGATCTTAGTTCATCTTATTTATTTTAAATTGGAGGATAATACTGAAAATAAACATAGGTTGAACCAGTCAGAGCAAAATATCAAGGCAATTTAAATTTCTCAGAAAAATTCAACAAAAATATGCCGCAAAATTTTAGTTATGACGTCGTACCCATTTTCTTGCGTTTACAAAAAATTCAAAAATTTTACTGAAAAAACTATATGGAAAAAATTATATCTAAATATTCGCTCCTACCTTGGTTCTTGTATTATTTTCTAGTTACGGTATACGGTTTTGTTAAAGTGTTGTTGTTACCAGGCATTTCTTCACTGCTCCGGGCCTTGTTCTGCCTGCGCCCTCCCTGACGCTTGCTTAGCACATGACGCTAGGGCAGCACATTGTTTGTTATATGCTGGAATACGCCAGATTGGTTGCCCCGAGCGTAAAACCCTGTGGAAAATGAAATATTTCAGTTTTGCACGAGGTCAAAGATGAACTAAAACAACCCTACATACCTCTCAGACGGTTAACAGTGCTCGATGTTGGAATGGACACCAACTGTTGACAAAGGAGAAAAACAATATATAGTTTTTATCCAAAATGTGGTTTTTTAAAAAAAAATATGTAAAAATCTTTAAAATTCCATGCGTCTTTTGTAGAAAAATGACGGTGACTTACACAATTTTAACGAACAATAGTTACAATTTGGTAGGCACTCAAAAGTTAATACTATCTTAAGAATCCCAAAATAAAAAAGTCGAACTTACCAAATTCTTTTCCACGTTGGTAGAAAATGGCGTGGACACGGCCTTAACCAGAGGATGTGAGACCATCACCCAAATACTCAAAACGTCGACCTGTCTCACAATTTACCATCTTTGGTACAATCTGCAACCACTGGCAGTGCCAAACAACAAAATTAAAATGGCGTACGAAAAAACGGCCCCAGCGGCCAGCCAATTTCTTTGGAAAGAAGGACCACATCTTTATACAAAATGTACAAGGAAGTCTTATCTTAATTGGGTGGGGTAATATAGTACCAACGGAATGTTCCCGGTTAAATTCAAATAAAAATACAAACTTATTTATAAAAAAAATACGCGAACTCGAATTTTCTGTTCGCTATGTTTGCAGCTGGGAAACTGCGCGCTATGTTAGAAATTGTCCAATCAGAAGCACATCAGTAATTCAATAAAAAGACTTTGGTAGCAGCACCTCCCAAGGGAATAGCGAAAAATGGTTTATTGCGCATTGCGGTGTTGTCGTATCTAATTCTACGGAAAACCAAAAGGGAACGAATACTTGGGAAGCAAAAAAATAAAAAGTCAAGAAAATACTCACAAAGCAGGTTTCAAGAATACAGCTTTGATAACGATATTGGCGCTCAAGTACTGCTATGGATTTCTAAACGAGGATTTCCAGGTGCAGAGACCAATACAAATGTCAAAACAGACCATTGCATTGCCAACATAGAAAGTTGGGGAAAAATAACCGGTTACACTATAAGAAGTTTAGGATTGAAACCATCAACTGCAGAATCAATTACTAGAAATCAGAGCATGCATCAAACCAAGGAATATTTGAACACTCAACCAATCCCATATATTTTTAGTCAAAAGTTTTTCTTTGCTCTTTATACAGGGTGTCATTAAAAGTTTGTAACAAACCTTGACAGGTGATAGTACACATAAAAATAAGAAAAAAAGTTCATATGAACATAGGTCCTAAAATGCATAGTAGGGGAGCTACGGGCATCAAAAGGGTTAATATCGAAAATGTTTTTTTTTACACAGCAACTTTAAAAAGCTATGGAATTTTACAAAAAATTGAAAATATTAATTAATTTTAACCCTTCACATTGTGGTAAGGTAAAAAAATAATTACTTAACTCAAAAGGGTACTTTTGGTAGGGGTGGGGGGTTGTTTTCACAAGATTTTTTTTTGTATTGCATTTTTTTACATTTTGAGTCCGTTTTTGAAAACTACTCCCTTTTTTAAGTAAAAAAGGTACTCTTGTCCAAAGTCGCCCAGAGCAACGGTTTACGAGATAATTGATTGTAAAAGTTATCCTGTTTAAGGGAGGTACTTAATTTTTTTTTTCGGATTGTATTTTTTTACATTCTAAGTGCATTTTGGAAATCTTCTCACCTTTTTACGTCGAAAAGGTTCTCTACTCCAAATTCGCCCAGAGCAACGGTTTACGAGATAATTGAACGTAAAAGTTATTCTGCTTATGGGAGATACTAAAAAAATTTACGCTCAATTATCTCGTAAACCGTTGCTCTGGGCGACTTTAGACAAGAGTACCTTTTTTACTTAAAAAAGGAAGTAGTTTTTAAAAATGGACTCAAAATGTAAAAAAATGCAATACAAAAAAAATTCTTGTTAAAACAACCCCCCACCTCTACCAAAAGTACCCTTTTGAGTTAAGTAAGTATTTTTTTACCCTACCACAATGTGAAGGGTCAAAATTAATTAACATTTGCAATTTTTTGTAAAATTCGATAGCTTTTTAAAGTTGCTGTATAAAAAAAACCATTTTCGATATTAACCATTTTGGTGCCCGTAGCTCCCCTACTATGCATTTTAGGACCTATGTTCATATGAACTTTTTTTCTTATTTTTATGTGTACTATCACCTGTCAAAGTTTGTTACAAACTTTTAATGACACCCTGTATAATATGTTTCCTATAAGATCAATACATTTTGACGCCATTTTTTTAAAATATTTTTACATTAATAAAGTTGTTTTTGAACTTTGAACTTGAACATACATATCCAACCACTGCTTAAACTCGGCATGAGGATGCTCAGATGTTAAGTTTTCTCACCACTAGCTAACCCTACAGAGCAAAAACCAGCAAAAATTTAGGTAGGTATGTAATTTTTATTAATTTAAATGCTTAATCTTGATCTTTGTTGTCGTTATATCACAAAGATACTTTGCGGTTATATGAAGTAATTTTTCAGTAATATTTATTTGGGCTAAATTTGTTAAAATTAAATACTTCTGGCCTTTTTTGCATTTAAATAAGTCACGAAATCTCAATTTGAACGTAGATTTTTATGTTCCACCAAATTCCAATACAACCAAAATACGTCACTGCAATTTAAATTTTTATATTTGATCTTGAAATAAGAAATAAATTATCCAAGGTCACAGTCCTAAAAGTTATGATTAAAATACTTTTCTCCAAAACCCGCTAGTTTTCAAAATATTTAGGGGTCCCCGCACTTTTCGGAGACACATCGTCCCCTATCTCACGTACCGACGTAACTGACAAAAATCCAAAAAATGAGACACGCTACCAAAATGTTTCTTACAAGTACGAATTTTTGCTCAAGAATTGGCGCAACCGTATCTCTAACGATAGCACGGCAATAGAGTTGTTTGTGTCCGACGTATCTGCCAATTTTAATACAGCTGATTTTTTAATTTTCGCTCTCTTGAAAAATTCATTAAATGCTTTAGTTACGTCGGTACGTAAGATACGGGACGACATGTATGTATTGACCGATTTAGGAAAAAACTTAAACCGTATTGCATAGAAAATTGAAAAACTTTTTAAAGACCGTCATCTCCGTAAAAGTACTAAGGTTGTGCTCACTTTTTGACATTAGGTTAGTGTAGGTAAGTATACCCTACTGAGATGAAGGGGCGTTAGTAACGTCCGCGGCGTTAAGCACAAGTTTTTGATACTTGGCCGTCACGTCCCATACCGTTCCGTCCCATCAGAATACGGATAGAATTAAAACCAGGCAATTGAATAGACTACCGCCCATTAGCTCGTCACAGAACTGAATTCCAGTCCTCCGACTCTCCCCGTCAAACGACGTTTTGTGCTAGGACAGGCTGGCCAAGTGTGCGCGGAGCCGGCCGTCACCGGCCAGCATCAAACTTGTGTTCGGCGAAATTCTAAAATATTGAAAACATTTCTTTCGTCGTTAAATAAATGATGGAACTCTCTGAGGTTAGTCCTCTTTTGCATAATGGGATGAACCCACATGCTTCTCTTTTTCTTCTTCTTCTGCCAAAAATGTGGCCGATACAATAACTTCTTAATCAGAACTGTTGTTTTCACACGTACTGACTCTGTCACCGCTACATGTACTATAAAATAAAAAGATCTTCGCAACAGACGACCGCGACGTGACGGTTTCCACCGGGAAAGTGGGTGATCAAGCTATTTGTTGCCCGCAGGCGACGGGTAGTAACAGTCCGTGCTTTGCCGGAAAAGTGGGCGACAACCTTTACTGTGTATGAATTGTAGAATTTGTGAGTATGAATACTTTCTCAAAATCGGGTGAAAGTGGAACTGCGCATGTGATCTCACGTGATTTCTGCATTTTTATTTTTTTTGACATGGGGAAATGGAAATTCTCGTAAATTATTAGTTGCTACATCAAAGAACTTAATGGTAGATCATGCATACATTTAGATACACTAAGTATTTACTTTTTGTCGCGCTATCAAAAGAGGGGACGGGCTGTTAATTAAATTAAACAAACGAATTGGTCACCGCTTAATTAGCGGGGCCATTGCAGGCATTATTTAAACAAAAACCAACACAATTGTTTCAATTCATTATACTATGTTGGGTTATGTCAAACATGAAAAAGCTGTAACACCATTTAATTTTAACAAAACCCCCTATTGCTTTACTGATAACTAGTGTTTTTTCAAGAGCTTAAATTTCTCTAGCTTACTGTATCCTTAACTATTTCAGTCATGATTTAAAGGTTTTTTGAAGGTTTAAAAATGGCTGATAGATACGGCTGGTCTCTCAGTACAAAAATCTACATTAAGGTAGACATATCAAATGTCAAAATGAAACTTTTTGATTTATTACGGAACAAAACCAGCAAAAAAGTGGGTATAGTTTTTTTATGGCGGCTTTTGTGTACAGACCGAAACAGCAGTTCGCGAACGCATCATCAAGAGATAAAAGAGTATCAGTCCAGTCCTGTGATTAGTTCTGCCGAGTTCGTTGTAAAAATAATAAAAAATATTTAAATCTACAATAAACTATTGCCGTATTCCATTGGGGAAATGAGTGCAGCACTAGTGCACAACTGGCTCGGTGTTTGCATTCCATTGACATGCACTTTTTCAGTTTTCGTATTCCATTGAGGAACTTATGAATTCAGTTTTGCACTGAGTGCGGCTTTTTTGACACCGGCTCTGAGGGCTCGTGCCGCACCGAAAACTTTTTCCCGCCATTAATTTTAAACGCTTATTATTGTCGTGGGACGTAAAAATAAGTGAAAATAAAGTTGTTAGCGATTTTTTATTATTTTCTTCGCTGCTGAGTAGTAGCAGCGATGAAGATGAAGAAGAACAGTTTTGTCCAATAAAAACAATAAGAACGGAAACCCCAAAAATAAAAACTTTATTGAAAATGTGGTTTACCGATTTAACAACAAACAGGCAAGTAGATTTGTATGGATTTGGTTGACTGGCGCCCTGGGGCTAATTTTCCGACAGTTGGGGTTTTCTGGCAGCTATGATTATAAGTAAAAATAAATGTATTTTTTAGTTCAAGAAACACTTTCGGCTCGAGATGAGCACTGCAGAATTTCTCATAAATAAATTCAAGTAGCCTCAATTTTGTCCAAAAAAAGAACAAGGGGGATGAAACCCCATTAGCGCTGAGGCACATGTCTTGCCATTTTTATGGTATGTTAGAACACCCTTACGTTTAGTTGTTAGGTTAGGTTATGTTCTTGTTGAATGGAAATTTGTTCAAAAATATTTTCTTCAAAAACTTTTTTGAACAATTTTACTTATGAAAAAAAAATACTTTCAAAGAAAATGTTTTTGAACAAAAAAATTTTAATAAAATGTTTTCAAACAATTTTTTGTTTGAAGGAAAGGTTTTTAAATAATTTTCCTTTTCAAGAAAATGTTATTGAAGTATTAATATTACTTTCGAACAAATGGATTTTAAACAACATGTTTTTGACCAAATTCCGCAAGGCAGGAAATGGCTGGAAAGTTTTAGAGAGGTTTAGTTGAAAGAAAGTTGTGAAATATTATATATGTATACAAGGTGTTTCGAATACTTTTGTTCAAATTTTGGGAGCATAAAGTACACTTCTGGTTAGGGTTTTTTGAAAAACAAGCGCGAAATATAGATAACTTTTCTATCTGTTGGTATACGAGCACAAGCCTGCATTCAACAAGGAGGTGGGCATTTTTAAAATATTCTTATTAACTTTTTTTAAATAAAATCATTATTTATTTATTTGACGAATTTTATTTATCTTAGGATAATATTTATCGGCGTGTAACTTTGAAACAAATAAAAATGGATATCGTCGTTGGCCTGATAAAACTACAGGTTGTGTGACATTTTTTTGAAAAATGAGATTTTTGCATAATCAATTTGCCCTATTCATAATGGATATACTATAAAAAATTATTTGCAAGAAAATGTTATATTAACGTTGTTTAAAGCAAGAATAAAAAAGAAGTTCTACAGCTCATAACGGCATACCACACTAAGGTCACTATATCACGATGTTAGGAACTTCGTGATATAGTGACCTTATACCACACGAGTGCGATTTTTCATTTTCCGCGTGTTCCATTGAAACTGCACTCGGTGCAAATTTTTGACAGCACCGTTTCAGTGTCAGTGCACCACCAGTGCTGCACTCATTTTCTCAATGGAATATGGCATATAATGGCGAACAGGAAACCTGCACACACATACTGTGCTCGCTATGTGTTCGCAAACAAACCCTTTAAGTTTACCGGCTTGACTTGAAACCTCGAACGAACTGCCAGTTCGCTCTAGAACTGTTCTCGGAACCAAGCTCGACAACTGTTCATAAAGTATTTGAGAACAGCTCGCAAACTTGTTCTGAACCCTGCTTTAAAAGTTACAATCGAACATTAAAGTGCACTTTACGGACCGTGTTTAAGAAGGTTATATATCCTTACTTTAACGGTCGCGGGGGTTGAAAGAGTGCTTTAGTACCTGCGAGTATTAAAACCTATTTTAAGGTCCCAAGGTCTTAAAGTTATGATCAAAATTTTGATATAAAAACATACCCTTACAATTTAACAGTGTAACGTGTTCAAATCGCATTAAAAACGTTTTCAATTCCTCACAACGAACTTGCTTGCTTAATTGATAAGACATTATTTTTCTTATCAATTAAGCAACAGTGCGTTAAAGTTAAATACGCCATATTGCCCCTCTTTCCCCTATGTCATTTATTGATAACTATCCGTACAGGGACGTGCATTGAACGACGGATGTTATTGCCACACCTTAATCCCACCAGACCGAACCGAAGATTTATTTTTCTGCGGTTATTGGGCACTAGTCAACTATGGCATTATAAGAGAAAGAAAAACTTAAATATTTCGAGTCGAGATAAAGATTGACAATCCACTCTAAAGAAGGGGTGTGTCGGAGATCTGAATTCGGTTTTTGTTGTACCTAGTTTGATAGGGACTTGCTTCAAGTGCAAACCTATACCGGGTCAGTGGTTTATACAAAGAATTTACCTTGAGGGACTTGAATATTTTTTTCCTTTTTATTTACAGTACAACTTCGATAATCCGAACACATATCGGTACAGCTACCGCCGAATTATTGAGGTACTACTGGAGTATATTTTTTAATAGCTTTTTTTTAACAGACTGTCGTTTTGTAACAATACGGTTTTTACAGATTTGCTTAAATTTATTTAATAATTATTTTAATATATTTGCCCACTTATTTCCTAAAGGCAATTTAAATATTAACGGTTTCTTGGTTTCTTTTCTCAGTGAAACCAAAACCTAGAGAAAATATATCTGGAAGTAATTTTAATTTATTGCGGCCTATATTATCCCTAGTGTAGACATAGGTTCTATGAAAAACCCAGACATATGTTAAAACAACCATATTAGTATTATTTAAAATTATGATCATACCCGTTTTGCCAGGGTCTTCGTTTTAACTTAACTTGTCATATTAAAAAAATAACAATTGTCATTGGCAAGCTTTAATAATACTTTAATATTTAGCATATACGTATTGGCATATTTTCTCAGTTAACAAGCAGCTAAAACAAGTTAAACAAAGAAGTGTAACAACATCCGAAGCAACTTTAGTGCCTATTAAATAGATTAAACTAAGATAATAAAATTATTTTGAAGGGGATCTTCTTCTTGAACCTCTTTTTCGCTGGATTTTCAACCAGTAATAGCATCTATTTGAACCCTCGCATTAGCTTGCTGGGTGTATGAGAGTCTTTTGAAGGTTTTTGAAAGGTATGTTACATTTTAAGGGGTATCGGTTTATAAAACATAAAAATGATGGGGCGGGGGATGGTCACTTTCAGGGTACACTACTGAACCTGAAAGGGATTATTTGATCCTCTTCAAAATAATTTTATTATCTCAGTTTAATCTATTTAATAGGCACTAAAGTTGCTTCGGATGTTGTTACACTTCTTTGATATTTTCATTTCATCTTGCTACCTTGTAACCATTTTTTGATGAAATTCGTTCTAAAAAAATTACAGTTACATCGTTTTATTCCAGGCACGTCGACAAAAATTAAAATACAGCCTGTGACTAAAGCGTGCGTTGCGTTGTTTAAAATAAATAAATTAAAGCAAGATTGATTGAGGAAGTGTGGCGCAAAATGTATGTAGCGGCCCTAATAAATGTGTTGTGTTGGCAGGTCCGTCGCACAATGGGTTATATGAGAGGTCTAGCGCGACACTCAATTTTAACTCAGTTTTAGCCAACTTCTAGACATCGGATCAACTTCAAACCTGATACACACTAAGAGTTCTGATGCCTTTACAATATAATGATATTATGAAGTTCACAGCTTCCCCCCTTTGGGAATGCTGGAGGAGGGGTACTATATAAGTATGTCCGATATCATTCAAAATTGGTATGCAGGGACTTTTGGGGATGGGGGAATCAAGAATTTTTATTTAGATTTTTAAAATTGAGAAACTTACGCCCCCCTCCCCCTTGGAAAATCTGGTAAGAAAATTTTGACCAACTTGTACATATCCGATCAACATCAAATTTGGTGTGGACTTATTGTTACAGCGACAATACAATGTTCTAAAGCTCTAAAATTGGAAATTCCCCATCTTTAAGGACGGTGAAGGGGGTACCATTTCCGATTTCGTTTAAAAATGGTATGTAGGAATTTTCGGGGTTTGGGATCAGGCACCATTTTTTTTCTTTTCTAATAAGCTTGAACAAGTTGCCACAAGTTGGGTCTTTCAATTGCAAAAGAGGTTGGATGTTACTAACTGGACCCCTTTTCCCCACTTTTTTATTAAATTGTTCATTTTACTTAAAAAGACATTTTTTATTATTTAAAAATGGCAAAAAAGTAAACGTTAGCTTTTCTATATTTTTTTAATATTTGACAGGTGTCAAAAATAGTAGTTTAACATTTTTCTTTTTTGATAACATTTTGGACAAGGTGCCACAAGTGGGTTTATCTCATTTGAAAAAAAATTGTATGTGAGTAGACCCCTTTACTGGGTCTGTATAGAAAAAAAAAATAGTTTAAAAATATTGCTCGTTAAAAATCTCAGTCGATGTACTTTTGGATTTTTTAGAATAATCTAAATTCAATGCGCTGTCGAATTTATTCCATTTAGCTGTTACACTGACTGTATAAAGACCTCGTACATAGCAGGGTTTAGGGCTACCCCCAAAAAAAAGGAGCAGCGAGGAGCACCAAATTTTTTGTTTTTTCTTTACAAAGGAAAATAGAAACTTTTTAATTTTTGAATAAGATGGGGTTCACTATGCTCACGTTAAAAAAAGTAGGGGGGTGGTGCCCTAAAATCCCTAATTAAAAATAACAATATTTGACTTTTTTATGCTGATATTTTTTTTACAATTATTACTTTTTTTTTGTAAAAAGCCTTTTTGGACTCACTCGCTCGCTGGAACCAGTTAGGTATATAAGGAAATAACAAACAAAATTGCAATGGTAAGAAAAAAGCTGAGGGAGGGCGGCATATTCCCCGTCATGCTCCAGGCGACCACTAGTCTAGCGACGGCCCTCGATTGTTAACAGCTGAATTTAGTATACAATTTACTTTTATTTTATTCCTAAATTTTACCAAACCAAAAAAATACTTTTGGTATTATATTTTTTTTTAATTTTTTTTATTTATACTGGGACTTTCCATCCAATCAGGATCAATCGCCCAGTTTCGCAAAGTTCAAGCAAGGTTACTGTTGTTATTATATTTTGAACGCCGCCATTTTGGAATATAAAAGAGATATGTCACTTATTATAAAACTTTTTAAATCAGCGACCCAAATTTAGTATAAATGAATAACCACACGGTCACACTAGTTCTGTCAAACAAAAATGAAAAAAATACACTTTTCTATCCGAACTTCGGCCTCCATCTTAAATGTTACATTGGAACTTTTTATGAATACTTATAAAAGTTGGTTTACTCTTGATAAAATCCATGATAAAATCCAGAATTTTTTTATGTAAAAATTAAATTTGGTGTATAGGTTATAAAGCAGGGCTCTTTTATTTTTGACAAATTAAGCGCCATCTTTGCGTCGGCTGGGGAACTTAATTTTTATTTTTAGTGGTATAACGAGCTGGTCAATAGCTTTATGGGGAGTCTTTTAAAATGAAAGGAAATATCGAAGAGAAACGAACTTTTTAAAATATAGCCGCCATTTAGTTTTAAAGTGACAGGTGTCAAATTTTTTACAGTCTTAAATTGAGTAGATCCCAAATAAAGGGAATCCAGCAAAATTAATTTAATTCTTTCCAAAACAGGGAATTCGTTTTTTTTCTTAACTTTGGCAGCGGCTATCTTGGACTCTGAAGCCGGAAAATCGGGAATCCTTAAATAAAAATTTAGCTGTGGGTGTTAGCTACCATATTAAAAAATATACCCTTTTTGCAGCTTTTTCTAAAAAACCCTACAAATTTACTCAACTATTAATATGTTGTATAGTCAAATGCTTTACCTACTTTTATTTTTAACAAACTAGATTTACAGACATATGGTCGTTTTTCAAATATTTTCAATCATGGAGTGTGCAGAGGTATCGAACATATATTTATATGTTCGAAGGTAGAGGCCAACATATTAGAATCCTACTTTGATGCTATGTGTTCATTTGAACTACGCCCCAACTGGTTTGTATAATTTTAGATTGTTTTGTTTAAAAATTTTGAGGATATTTTTTGGGCGGTGGTACAAAATAGCGCAGGCCACAATAGCGCGCCCAAATAGCGCAGGCCATAAGAGCCCATGGCCAAAATAACGTAGGCCAAAATAGCGCATGGTCCAATTAGCGCATACCCAAAAAAGCGTATGCATAAACTAGCGCACCCGCAAAATAGCGCATGACTTCTTTCCCGGGATCCTAGAAGGTGTAAATCTGAACCGAACTGAACCGAACCGAACCGAACCAACATGTTTTTTCAAAAAAAAAAATTTTTCCCGAGATTCTAAAGAGTGTGAATCCGAACTGAACCGAACCACAGGTTCGGGTTTACACCCTCTAGGATCCCGGAAAAGAAGCCCATTTACCATTATTATACCACTCAAGGTTTTATTAATTTGGTTCCGAGGTTATTTAGAGGGTGCTGTTATGGCTTTTGGGATCAATTTGGCTACATAAAGGTAATTTATATTGCCAATTACCTAAAGAGGTGTTATACAACCAAAAAGTGATTTATTAAGGGATTATAATAAGACTAATATTCCTTCTGTTCCTTTTAGATACTTTTGGTTCTATTCTATTGATTTCTGATTTATAAAGATGGTCATATAAAACCCTTTTACCGAAAGTTTTTAAAAATAAATGAATATATACTTTGGCCAGTTAGTTTTTTTTATTACTTTAGGTCATAACAAAAGTGTTTTATAATATAGCTAGAAGGTTACCTTATAACCTTTGGTTTTTATAGTTACTAGTACAGTGAAACCTCTCCTTGCGGACATCTCTATTAAGCGGACACTACCTTTATGCGGACAAATTTTTTGGAACCAAGCTTTTCCCCATTTCGTTACATGTAAAATTCACTCCTATAACCCGACACTCTAATAACCGGATGCGGACGATTATTTTTGGTTAAAAAATTCGGAAACCTTTCTTAACCGGACGCGAACCTCTGACAACGGGACGGAGCGCTACACGACATGGGCATAAATATTGTGTAGTATGTTGACAACAACGCACTCTGCAGCCTGGGAATTACCTCTTTCCGTTTAAATGCGGAGACTAAATACTTCTGTCTTATTTACAACATATTTTATTTAACGGGGGCGGGACTGCTGTGTTTTATTGTTATTGTTCAATTGGGTAGTAATAGATAGATCTCTTTGAAATGGTGCCTAGTAAAAAACTTCTTAGTTTACGTGAAAAAATTAAAGTTGTTAACGTTTCGCAGAATGAACATCTATTAGAACGAAAGATCGCTAAAAATTTAATATCCGAAAAACTTAAGCAGCCGAAATTGTTAATAAATATCTATATAACAAAATTTTACAGCTCCCTCTCATAAGCGGACACCTCCAATAAGCGGATAAAATCGACGGAACCGTGAGTGTTTCACTGTAGTTTAATATTAAATATGAATATACAGGGTGTCCCAGAACTAATGGTACATAGTTAAACTGTAGATTCCCTGGGTCAAAATATTACGATTTAGCCATACTTACCTTAGTCCAAAAGTTCGTACTAACCGAGATACAGGGTGTTAAACTTTATTTGTTCAATTCGATTTTCTTTAATAACTTTTTTACTAATTATTGTTTTTGCAAAATATAACCAACATGTAAGTTTTTTTGAAATTGGCATGACGATTCCGTTACAAATTTTGATGTACAGGGTACAGAGTGTTCCCTGGACCACTAGCATTGCATTAAAATCAGTGTATTTTTGTTGTGCTTCGGTATATACCAGTTTTTATGTAAAATAATGGTTTTCCCATCCTTTTTATGTAAAAAAGTTATACTGTTTTAAAGTCGGTCCGAGCAACGGTTTTTGAGATTTTTGCATTTAAAGTTTTTATTGCATGTGAGTGATATGCCTAATTTATGTATGATACTTTCTTCAATTCTTTCTACTAATTAATAATTTTGCACAAAAATTCGGTTTGGTTGTTTTTGGGTATGGATCACTTAATTTTGGTTAAAAAAATAAATATTATACAGGGTGTTCTCTTAATTAATTATTAATTAATTATTAAAAAAGTTATTAAAGAAAATCGAATTGAAAAAATAAAGTTTAACACCCTGTATCTCGGTTAGTACGAACTTTTGGACTTAGGTAAGTATGGCTAAATCGTAATATTTTGACCCAGATAATCTACAGTTTAACTATGTACCATTAGTTCTGGGACACCCGTGGCCATATAGAACCTAGTTTCCTTAGGGTTTTTGAAAGTGGTAAATATAAACTTTGGACTTTTGGTTTTTGTCATTACTTTTAGGCATTTTTAAAATATATTTATATTTCTATGTGAGAAAATAAATCTGGGACTCTTGACATTTTTGGAAATGTTGTGACCTAAATTAATTAATATAGCCATTGTAAATCTAAAATATAGCTAAAGCTTTTATAGGAAAAATTCTTTACTCTTAAGGTATTATGGTATTCAACAGAATTGAAAGGATACTAAATTACCAAATCTAGTTTTATAATAGGATAGAGTTGCTTTTAGAACCTGGCAAAATAGCTTTAAGCTCTAAAACTCTATACTGGTGGAACCGCTGGAGGGCGAAGCTGCAGTAGATTTCTTATGGTTTTATAGTGAGTTTAACACCTAGGTTACCACCACCAATTGGGGAGTTCCATTTAGGAGGTTTAAGGGGTATCTAAGGGCAATGGGAACGTGCCAGCGACCAAACATTGGAACTAATGGTTTTAAGGAAAGGCGCTGACAACCTCTTAGCTTCTGCTATAAATAATGAAATGTTACTTGGGAGGAAAGTTTTTTTTTAAAAATATGTTGGTTCGGTTCGGTTTGGTTCACTTCACTTCAGTTCGGTTCGGTTTGGAATCATACCCTCTAGGATCTCGGGAAAGAAGTCATAAAGGTTTTTTTTTTAAATATGTCGGTTCGGTTCTGTTCGGCTCAGATTCTCACCCTCTAGGATCTCGGAATGGAAGCCATTCGCTGTTTTGGGAATGCGCTATTTTGGGCATGCGCTATTTTTAGCATGCGCTACTTTGGGCATGCGCTATTTGCAGATGCGCGTAGTTTAATTAGGTTTTTGTATTAAAAAAAGTTACCTGACCAGCGTAAGTACCATAAACAACACCTACATTATTTAAATCCAATTTTTTAAAAGTATCACAGTAACCTTCAAACTTTGACACCCGTTTTTAAAATATACGCAAGTTATAGGAGTTCTGACGGCATCATTTAATTTAAAATTTATTTAAAGCGATTATCATAATAAGGTGGCTCTTAGCCCCTTATAGGTCAGTTGACGATACTACAGGAATTATTGAAAAAATAACTTTATTATTGAATATATTTTAAATTAGTTTTTAATCCATTAATAAAGAATTAGCTTGCTCGGGCGTGTTCGGCTCAGATTCTCACCCTCTAGGATCTCGGAATGGAAGTCATTCACTGTTTTGGGGATGCGCTATTTTGGGCATGCGCTATTTTGGGCATGCGCTATTTTGGGCATGCGCTATTTGCGGATACGCGTAGTTTAATTAGGTTTTTGTATTAAAAAAAGTTACCTGACCAGCGTAAGTACCATAAACAACACCTACATTATTTAAATCCAATTTTTTTAAAGTATCACAGTAACCTTCAAACCTTGACACCCGTTTTTAAAATATACGCAAGTTATAGGAGTTCTGACGGCATCATTTAATTTGAAATTTATTTAAAGCGATTATCATAATAAGGTGGCTCTTAGCCCCTTATAGCTCAGTTGACGATACTACAGGAATTATTGAAAAAATAACTTTATTATTGAATATAAATTAAATTAGTTTTTAATCCATTAATAAAGAATTAGCTTGCTCGGGCGTGTTAAAATATTATTTTTCCAATAGTAATAATTAATATTTTGTTATTGAATTTTAGAGTTGAATTATGACAAAGGCGCGCTTGGATGGAAATCATTACTAGATTTAAATATTAATAATAAACAATAACTTAACATAAACCCATTAGGTATCTATTTATTTATTAATGCTTAATAAACATAAAACATACCTACATCTAGTATGTATATACATACAACAAACGAAACTTTATTAGCAGTTAATGCCCCATTGCAGCCTTGCTGGCTAATTTTTTTTTAAATTTAAGGCTACAGTATCACAGCCTAAGGTAGGCTGTGACATTATTATTTATTTAATACCATATAATACACAAATATTTTCTGTGCTGGCGTGCTTAGCTTCATCCTATGATAATAATAGTTAAAATTGATAAACACTTTACTGCCACCATACTCCTAAGCTAAGCTGAAATTTCTAGGTAAAATAATTTATTTCACCTACTCACTGATATACATTAAACATCATAACTTAGTTTGGCCTGATATTGGAGATACTAAGTTAAGCACGACAGTACAAAAATGTACAGTCTAACTAACTAACTCGAACCTCTATAACTCGAACCTCTCTATACGGCCTCTATGCACGCGTTTTTTGTCGCTAGTCGCGGAGCGACAAGAAACGCGGCGATATTTTATGAAACAATATCCAAGCGTTTCTTGTCGCGTGCCGCTTTGAAATTTGATTAATTTCAACTGTTGCAAGTGGACACAACGGCAGTGATTAAAAATGGCTCCGTGTGTTTTTACTTATTTGATATATAAATCCACGCATCTCTTTTCAATTGCCTGTTTTTGTAATCTTCTGATGATGTCAATAAAAAATTCACGTCCAGATTTTCCATGGTACTTCTTCACACATGAACAACAAGAACTCTGCAAACTGACTGTTCAAAATGACAACTACAAACGATAATAAAAGCGCTGCATAAAAGCACCAATTGAAATCAATGTACTTTTGCACGCAACAGGATTTCAGTACGCCGCGACACAGGCGGTGAGCGGCTGATTGACGTCGATGCATAAAAGCGCACACTTAACAACGTGCGTTTTTTGTCGCCCCGCGACAAGCGACAAAAAACGCGCACTTTTGTTGTTCCCTGCACTTTTTATATGTATTTTAACCTCTTTTACTCAAATTTCTATAACTCGAACTCTCCATAACTAAAACTGTTTTGGTTGTCCCTTTAAGTTTAAGTTATAGAGGTTCGACTGTATTTTATTGCCTATTAACTAACCAAACAGGCTTAAACGGACTAAAATTTATTTATTTTAACGGGTCCATATAAAAATGTCGAACTGTAAGTTAGTCGAAAATAAAACAATCGAAAATAGAATAGACGAAAATAATTTAAACGAAACGTAATTTTGTCGATCCGTAAAATTGTCGAAAATAATATAGTCGAAAATAATGTAGACGATTCGTAATTTCGTCGATCCGTAAAAATGTCGTCGAAACGTAAAAGCATCGAAACGGAGTTAAGTCGAAACATGAAAAGCTCGAACCGTAAAAAATCGAATCGCAAAGATGCCGAACCGTAAAAACGTCGAAAAATAAATCAAAAAATAAAAGAATAGAAAGTAATTCAAGCAAAACGTAATTTTGTCGCACCGTAAAATTGTCGAAGATAATATAGTCGAAAATAAATTAAACGAATCGTAATTTCATCGATCCGTAAAAATGTCGAATTTTTTGTCGAAAATTAGACGCGCGATACGCAATGAAGAAGAGACGCAAGATCATCGAAACATAATTATGTCGAAACGTAAAAAGGTCGAACCGTAAAAAAGTCGAATCGGAAACTCGTCGATTCTATAATTAACTCTTCACGTTGCCAAGTTTGCTGTTACATTATACTTTGCTGAGTTAAACCATCTAGCGGCCTAGTAAGAAAGCTTGCGAGAGAGAAGATCACTGCATACAACATAAGATTACATAGAAATGAAATGTCGGACTTCCATTGTCTTTATTTATTTTAAAACACGACGTTTCGGTTAGAAAGTGTCTCTAACCGTTATCAAGTGTAAACTAAACAATCTAGTCTTTAGGCTACTACTTATACTACTTGGTGTGCAGTCAGGTGTGACGGCCCGCCCCCTTTTTAATCCTAAGACGCCTGTTTCCCTTAATCAGTGGTTTCCATATGTTTGGTATGTCCGTGCTTGGTTGACTGAAAACTTCTTTATTCTGCATTATAAACGCAGCTTCAATAAACTTTCGTTTTCGCCATTGCGACTCCTTATGTAAAACTTTAGCTTCTGACCACTGAATCCTGTGATCATTTGACCATGCGTGATCTGCTAAACCGGATTTTTCAAAATCCCCTAATTGGGTACTTTTTAGATGTTCATTTACCCTAACCTGAAGAGGGCGTTTCGTTTCACCTACATATGATTTACCACACTCACACGGGAGTTGGTAAATACATTCCTTATTATTTGAGAGATTGTCTGGTTTTGTTTTAGTTACAAAACTTTTTATCGTATTTCCCGAAGAAAATACTATTTTTATATTATAGTGTTTAGCTATTCGTCTTATGTTTTCTGAAATCCCTTGAACATATGGAATGTTAATAACACCTAACGGATTATTATTTTGAGAATTTGGTACATTTAGTTTGTTTTTAATTTTAAATATCGTTGAGTTTATTAATTTCTCGAAATAACCATTCTGTTGTAAGTCCTTTTTAATGTTGTTAATTTCTGTGGTTAATTCTTCATTATTACTACAAATATTTACGGCTCTTAAATACAAACTTCTTATAACTCCTTGTTTTGTAGCAACAGAATGATTAAAATTTATGTACTGTCCCGTGTGTGTAGGTTTCCTATATACTGTGGTTTGAATGTTTCTGTCTAATCGTTTGACAAGAACATCCAAAAAAGGTAAGGCCGAATCTTTTTCAATTTCCATGGTGCACTTGATTGTTGGTCGAATATCGTTTAAATGGTGGAGAAAATTCTGTAGTTCGTCTTCATTTGCCGGCCATATAATAAATGTCATGTCATCCATGTATCGTAGCCACAGTTTTGGTTTGACTCTTGCTGTGTTGATCGCATGGTCCTCGAACTAGGTGCATGGGCGTATACAAGGGGAGCTTGGGGGCTGAAGCCCCCCTCAACAACCTAGAAATAGATTATTTTTAAAATATTTGTTTACCTACTTTTTAATAAGTTATTAAATAAAAGTGGAAAAAAGTTTCAAGCCACCCCCAAGGCGATTTTTTGTATACGCCACTGTAGGTGTATATCTGAAATAAACCATAAAAAAATTTCTACAATGCAAAATTTAGTTTCATTTTTAAACACTTCATCATTTTTTTAAGACTACCTATTTATTTTTGTTGGCCTATTTGCTAATTCAAAAATTATTATGAAATGTAGATACGATTATCATTTTTTAATAAAGGGGAAACAGTGTGATTTCAAAAATAAAAAGTAACCCAACTTTTAATACAATAAAAGTATGAAATTGAAAAGGGTCTAAAAAATTTTTGCGTGTATACGTACAATACAAGGTGTCCCAGAATTTTTCTCACACGCTATATCTCTGTTAATATTAAATATATAATATTTTAAGATACGGGGTTTTTAATGATGCCTACTAGCCCTTAGCATCAAGTCGTCAATAGCTATTTTTCTATCAAGTGTGGAAAATCCTCTTTTTCCGCACGAGACTGACTAGTTGACCGAACGACGCGGGAGTTCGGTCAAAGCAGTCAAGTGAGGAAAAAGATTTTCCGCAAGAGTTAGGAACAATTGTTTTTCTACAAGCGTCAGGAAAACATAAAAAAATTAAATTATGTAAAAAAATACAGTGACCCCAGGTTATAGTGAATTCTCGGATATAGTGCACGCTGCATCAAGTCCTGAAAAAATATTTTTCCATTACAGCAACACTATTGTGCTTCCTTTTATAGTGAACCTCAGATATAGTAAACCAACTTTAGTGCATATTTTCAGTTTATTATATCCGGATTTCACTGTAAACCAAAAAAAAACCTACACTACATCACGCGACTTTTTCCAAAAAACAAGTGTTTGATATAAATTTGACATCTTACCTTTTCACCATAGCAACCAAGGCATTTTGTAGGCATCATTATTAATAGAAACTTCAAATCTATACAGGTTTTTTAAAATTTGACATTTCTGTACGAAAATATTTCCCGCACTAGTGCGGAAAATTTTTTCCACACTATTGCCGCAAAGTAGAATTTTACGCACTAAAAATAGTGTGGAAAATCACATTTTCCAGTCGCTTGTAGAAAAAAAAAATCATGCATCAACCCCTAAGTAGCCACCACCAAGTTTTTTTTCTCAAATGGCACCTCCTACTTTTTTTATTAAAATACATGGTTACGATTATCATTTTTTAGCAAAGTGGAAACAGTGTAACTACAAAAATAAAAAGTGGGCCAACTTTTAATGACATATTACAGAAAAGGAAAATAAAATTATAAAATTAAAAAGGACCTAAAACAATCATTTAATAACACGCGTGTATAGGGATACAAGGTGTCCCCGAAGTTCCTTTACACGCTATATCTCTATTAGTGTAGCGGCCAAAGGAGCAGAATTTTAACATTTGCTGTAGATCTTTTTTTATTGTAATAGGTTATAATCAAAAATAGTATTTGTCTATATATATTTTATGAATACTTTTTTTACCTAAAGAAAAATATTGGAAATAAAAACAAAACATACGGGGATGTTTTGTGAAATCAACAGAAACAACTACTCCGAGGGAAAATACCCCTACCGGCATTGAATTATACTGATGGCTTGATGCTTTCGTTGGGAACTTGTTAAAACTGTTTGGTTTTCACTATCTCCAACGTCGATCACGTCTGGAACACGTCCTGATAATCACTCGTATCCTTGTGATCGACGTTGGAGATAGTGAAAACCAAACAGTAATACAGGGTTGTATTTAGAATTGGCAGTAGATTTAACAGTGCAATTTGAAAAAAAAAGTTGGTGGTGGCTACTTCCCAACAAACATTTAAAGTTGTAACGACGAAACCCCAATTAAAAATAATTTCTTAAAAGTAACCGCAACGTACTCCCGCTACGTCTCAGTATACCATACAGCGACGTTATAATTCCCTAAGTGGGGAACCAATTTCTGGTTATAACTACTTGGCCAAGTGTTTAAAGTCACTGTAGTAACAACTACCCTACTACGTCGTAGCCAGGTATCTACTACGTCGTAGAGGCTGTTTTTTTCCGTAATGGCATAAAAGTTGCGATGTAGTTGCAAATAATATAATCGTTTCTTTTTGGTAGAATTGTTACACAATATGGTGGACACAACATTAAACAGACTCGCTTAGTTTTTTTGTTTGGTTATGGTTATAATATGTACTATGTTATCCAAAAGTGTGAGAATTTACGAGCAGAGGATCAAAATTCGAGTGCGACGCAAAGTTCTTTGTATAACATGCATTATATATATTGCAAAAAACCGGTGCGCCCGTAAAATTGAGCCGTTTTCTGGTAGTTGATGGAATTTTTGTGTTGTGATTTTGGAGGTTATGTTTTCATAATCGACAGTTAACTCCAACAAATGGTGCTTAAGAAGAGCATTTTTGGTAAGCTTCAACTAATTTGTTTATAAAATAGTATAGCTCTTTAATATGAGCTCATAAAACGACAACAAAAATATTACATTTTCTTTCTTACATAAAAACATGGCGTCCCAAACTATATTCCCTGATAGTCGAAAGGGTTCATAAGTTACGGCAACGTGTCACTTACGACTTTTATGTCGGCATTCCTTTTTAGTTCTAGATAACACACTCAAATTTCTACTCCTTCGTTGCAGAAACGTATTATTAACTAGCTTTCGCCACTAGAAAACGTCTACAGAGTGATAGAAACCACGCGATAAGTATAACTACTACCCTCAAGTTATTGGGGTGTCGCCACTTGTCATTTGCCGTTTCTGTCAACAACAGCACCACTGCTTATAGGTTTTGTACCAGCGTGAATTTGTGGTAGGTTTTAAAACAAAAACAAGATAAATTAAAATCCATTAGAACAATAAATGAAGTGCCAATAAAAAGTGTTTTTTAAAAATGTATGTTGCAGTCGAGAGCATGATCCCTATTCTAGAATTTCTAGGAAGTGTTGGTCAAGGAACTAAAAGAACGTAGTCACATCAATGAAATCAACTTATTGTTACTTTTTTTTATTTACACATTGCTCTCACAATTCGTATGTAGTATTTTTTATTGTTTTTAGATATTTTGGCATTGTCAATATTCAGTAATTTTTATTATTATAAGCCCTATAAGTAAAAAAACAATCTCTGAGACTTGTTAGATCCCATAGCATGGCGCATAGAAGTTCAACCTTATGGACTTTTCCTACGCAAATCCAATATGGCCGCGGCTATTCGATCGCTGATTGGCTTTGCACCACTATGTGCCATGCTATGCGCTTATGCATTTTTGTGTGTGATGGGCTTAACCACGATATATTTAATTTGTTTTTTTATTAGCCGCAAACAGTGCAAAAGTTCCTAGATGAAGTCTAGCATATCCCAGAGGTTATTTTAGGGGCCGTGCATAAATTAGATATTAGGACCTATTGCAATAAAGCCTGGCACAAAACACAGCAGAAATTTAAGTTTATTCACTTCAAACTAAGCTTTAACAACAGCACAAATTTGAAGAAAACCCAAGCTCATCACATAAAATACATCACAGTGAGACACGACACGTCAGCACAAGAGGCATAGATAAACGAATTCGGTTTAGTCCGCACAAGAGGGTTACGATGGCGATAGGGTGGTGCCACAGCACAAACCACGAACGACCGTAAAGACAGTACAAGAATAGAACAGGAACATGTAGCGTAAAAGATTAAGGATGGAGATTAAGCTAGGACCAGTGAATTCTTAAAATCCGTGTGCGGTACTCGATACTTTGGATCATTATTTTGCATTTTGATTGTTTTGCAAAATGATCGAAAAAATGGACTGCTCAAGGTAGTTAAAAAAATATTTACAAAACTATTCCTAATATTCCCATATTATAAAAGGAGCCACAAAAAGTAGGGTTAAGAATGTGTGCGACCAAGATGCGACTTCAAAAAGTCTACGTTTTCAAAGTAGAAACAGGAAGGAGAGATTACTTTAAAAGATCGACATTAAAAAAAAGTCAAAGTAGTTGCGGCTTTAAAGTGGATCCAAAAAGTTATTTTGTCTACATTGTTACATCAGATGTTACTATGATGACAGAAACTTTTGTGGTAAAAATTAAAGTTATAATGTAGTTGTCGGATACACTTGTTTGGGACTCCAATGAAGCTTAACTTTCTAGTGGTAATTAAGTAGGATATAAAAGTCAGAGCGACTACGAAATAACGACTAAAAAGAAAGTAAAACTTTAGCAACGTCCTATTGTGGTAGAGGAGACTATCAGAATCGACTATCAAGAAACTATCCTAAGAAGTAGTTTAGAGGGTCGTTTTTACGAAACATCTACTATTTCCTGATACTAAATAGTAGTTAGAACTAAAAAGTAACAAATTTTGGTTGGGATCACCACATTTCTACTATAAGAAAGTAGCAAAGCCTGTAGAACATGTAGCCGCTACTATAAATGTTAGTTGGGTTATGCATGAAAATAATATATTTTGACGACTTGATGCTAAGGGCTAGTATGTGTCATTAGGGACCTATTGCAATAGTGCCAGGCACAAATTGTGCCGGGCACTATATTGACAGTTTCACATTATAAGAACAGCTGTCTTCTTTCAAAATTAGGCCATTGCGTATTATAAGAGCTGGAATTATTAGTGACGCCACTATTAATGGAAAATAAACGACTGGATTTATAACTTCGACTTTGGTATGTCAATTTTGAAAGATCAACTGTCAGTTTTTAATGCGAAACTGTCAATATAGTGCCCGGCACAATTTGTGCCTGGCTTTATTGCAATAGGTCCCTATTGAAAACCCCGTGTTTTGAAATGTTTTATCTTCATTACTGACGGAGATATGTATAGCGTGTAAAGGAAATTTTGAGACACCCTGATATAAGGTATGATGATGATGATTGATTTTTTTTGCAATCAAGGATTTTGTATCTTCATTTTGGTTAGCTGTGTGGCTAGGGTAGAGGTATATTGTAAAGTGGCAAATTAAAATAGACCGCTACCTCTAGCGGGTTATAACGTACTTATTTGGTTAAAAAAAAACACGTCAGCTTCGTTTTTTTACGGGCTTTCTCTCAGATGCAAAAAAAAAAATTAAGTCTGTAAATAGGATTACGTGGGATCATAATCTCCTTCGAAAAAAAAGTTGTTTGCTAGCAAAACAAAATCGACCCAGATTGGCTCAATCAAGGCCAACACAAAAATAGAGGCCACGACCCTGAAAAAATCAGCTGTTCTCCCGGGGCTGAATTTTACATTGGGTCTTATGGGAGGTCAGACGTTCTTTTATGATATTTTCAAAATGGCACTACAGATTTCCGCAAAATTTCAGTGAAATATTCTCAGACACCATCCCGATATTCCACCAAAGGTTTGTAAGGAAGCAACATGATTAAAAGGTTAAAATCTTCAAGATTAAGCATTCCTTATTTTGAATTCAAATTACCCGCCATGTACCACATGCCAACTGTTATATTTGACATGTATTTGACTTTGTCATATGTGATTGTCACATTCGCTTCTGCTTTAAACTTAATTTTTGTGTGAGCTAATGAAGCGGCTATGAAAAATTAGGGCTTACTATACATTTTAAAAAAATTGTTCTGCCAGAATAAACTAAAAACAATCTCAAAAACTGCTTTATTTAAAAAAAAAATCAAATATCCATGAACCGTCATTCCAACTTCAATATTTTAAAGACAATCAGCTGTGTCGTAACGTGACCATCAAAAAAAAATCAGCCCCGGATGTGACGTCAACAAAGTGGAGGATGGGCCACGATCCTTTTTGATAGCCCTGGCTCAATCTATTCTTATGACAATATACCAGCGAAAATACTAGATAATTTCTTCATTTTTTGACAGAAAGTTTTCGCTTCGATATCGTTTATTTTAAACGTCATTAATAGACATTGCGAAATAAATACGTGGATACCTAAGTCAAACCTTTTCATCCTAGTTTTTATGAGTTTTAATTATATACAGGGTGTCCCATAACTTACGGGCCAGAGTGCAGCAGGTGATAGAGGAGGTTATTTCCGAGAAAAAAGTTTATATAACATGGGGGTCAACACACATCTGTTTTTAAAATATAGGATTTTTAAAGTTAGAGGAGAGGGGGGAAGAAGAGTTTTATATAAAAAAAATCTGTCACAGCCAGCTAAATACTCAGCTAATTGTGATTTAAAAATATGGTATACCTTTTTTCAGTGGCGCACCCCGGAATATGTCTTGGGGGGGGGCCTGAAGCCTCATGATGTCGAATTTTAAGCTATTTTTTGTGTTTTTTCTGAAATATGTCGAAAATATGTAAAAAAATCTAAGGCTTGGGGGGGGGCGGGCCCCGGTCCCCCCCTGGGTGCGCCCTTGCTTTTTTTGATAAAATTACTTAAAAGTTGAGGAGATACAGGCTGTCAAAATAACCTCCAAAAATGTATAAAAAATAATAATTAAAAAAATATATTTTTCCTTACTTATTCTTTTAAAAAATATCAATATTTTAGTATTATGTCTCGCTAGAGACTTGTATTTATTAACAAAAAATATAAAAAAAAAAACATTGCGTTTAATAAAGCATTTATAAAAGTTTATACCAAAAAAATAGTTTTTTCTAAAAAAAATTGGCCGACTAATTTTTGCAAAATAATTTTTATTTCAATTTATTGCTCTTGCTCTAATACATGACTTTAGCCAATTTCATAGTTTTACTACATTTTTTTAAAAAGTTATTATCAAAAAAGTTAAAAAATTTGCCTACTTTGATGCCCTGTATCTTGACAAAGAAAGAGTTTTGACCCATGCATTGTAGGAACTTTTTTATCAGACATGACCTCTTCTATCCTATGGCCCCTAAGTTATGGGACATCCTGTATAAAGATATAAATTTTCAAACTTTATTGTGATATCTTGCAAGAAATGGGTTAATGTTCATTCAAATGGATGGGCGTAAAATTAACATTTTAATAAACCTTTACGCCGATTTCTGAAAAAAAATTAAAACTTAATTCGCGACTATAAAACAAAAATAATGCAGAGTATCTACGTCACTGAACAAATAATCTTCTTTTTAATATTTTTAATAAAATTTAAAATACTGAAACAATGTAATAATAATAAATCTAGAACTGAACAATAAATGTAATTTTTGATCTCCATTTATTTTAAATAAATCTCTTATTATCGAATGAATAAATAAAATAACATTCTAGAGGCCCTAAAAGACATAAAAAGTACATTTTCAAAACGTACTGTTTAGGTACGCAGGGCGCGAAGAGATCTAAAAAGTATATTTTAAAAACGTTCTGACTAGCGCGTTTTTAAAACGTCCTTTTTGGGAAGCTTTAAAAACGTACTTGTTAGGTAATTAAAAGTTAGGGCCCTAAGCAGTGGCGGATCCAGGGGGGGGCAGAGGGGCCCGCCCCCCCCCCCCCCTCCCAAACATATAACTTATTTTTTAGTTTAGCACCATCACTTATTTCAAATTTGTCACAAATTCAACTTAATTTTTTTTTAAATTTCGCCTGCGGCGCTATTAATCTTTTCACACCTCAATTTCTATCAAAAAGCACAAAAGTTTTTTTTTTATGTTTGCTGCCACTTTGGCCCCTCCCCCCCGGAAATCCTGGATCCGCCACTGGCCCTAAGATTACTAAAAAGTACATTTTTTAAACATCCTGAGTAGCTCGTTTTTAAAACGTCTTTTTTTAGACGTTTTGAAAACATACGTTTTAAGGACGAAAAAGTTAGGGCCCTAAGAGTCCTAAAAAGTATATTTTAAAAGTTCTTAAAACTTCCTTTTTGCGACGTTTTAAAAATGTACTTTTGACCATAGGTCCGTAATCGCATTTTTACTAGTCTACAGAGTGTTAAAAATTCTCCTGGCCCTAAACTTTTTTGCGGTACCCCTTAGATCCTAAAAAACAAAAAATTATGCTTTTTTAAACATTTTGGTCTCTGACTTTTATGTATTTCCTCTTGTGTAGGGACAAAAGAAATTACTTGAATCACTTTTTAGCAAATAATGTTTTTGAAAATATAAAATCTTTCAGTTCCAGTGAGGCATAGATTTTAATTAATATTTGCCAAGCCAAATAGATTTAGATTTCGTGGTTGAGTTAAATATCTAAGGAACCGTAAAAGTAATATAAAGAAAATAAAATTTTAACACATTGTTGATCCGTAGCGAAGCGTTTGAAGACCAACATTTTAAGAAACTTTTAGTCTCAAAATCAGCTTAAAAATCACCCTGTTGTTTAAGAATTGTGTAATTATTATATATATATTTTTTTTCAGGCAGCCTAATTTCTAGATGAACAGCACCACTATGAAACATGAAGACGGAGGATAAATTACAAAAATTGATCTTAAAAAAATACAAGGGTTTTAAAATGTGAATTTCAAAAGTGTACATAAAAGTAAATTAACAAAATGTGTAAAACTAATAAGAGCCGCAAATTCGTAAAAATAAAAACTATCCTTGAATCAAAATGAGTCCGTGGAAATGGCTGAAGTTGTGATTAGAATGCTTTTTATTTTACTAGCCGTTTCGGCCTCGGATTGGACAGATTGTGAAAATACGACACCGTGTAAATGCAAGTGGAGCAATGGCAAAAAAACCGCATACTGTCAAAAACAAAGTTTAAGTGCAGTACCAAATAATCTCGACGAAACCATGCAAGTTCTGGATTTATCGGGAAATTTTATTCAGAAACTTTCAAAAAATGTTTTTGAAAGAGTCGGGTTGATAAATTTACAACGGATTTTTTTAGCCGAGTCGGGGCTTCACGAAGTCGATAGAGACGCGTTTAACGAATTAAAAATTTTAATCGAAATTGATTTATCCAACAACGAAATAAAAAATCTCCATCCGGAAACATTTCACGGAAACGAAAGATTGCGTATTTTGTATTTAAACGGAAACCCTTTGCAGAGGCTTGTAAAGTCGCAATTTCCGGTTTTACCACATTTACGAAATTTGGAGTTAGAAAGTTGCAATTTGATGGAAATACACAAAGACGCGTTTAACAAACTGAGCGCCCTGGAAGCGTTAAATTTGAGATACAATCTTTTAAAGAATTTGTCTGAGTCGACTTTTATGAACTTTGGCAACCTGAAAACTCTATTGTTGGAGGGCAATCCATGGAAGTGCGACTGCAATCTTCGAGTGTTTCGCGATTGGTTTTTGTCAAGCAAACTTTCGTCAGTTTCCTTAAGCTGCTCGGAGCCTCCAAGTCTGGCTGCGGCGCATTGGGAAGAAGTAAAATCTGAAGACTTTGCATGTCCTCCGCAAGTGACTGAATGGCCTAGTTTGGAAGTGCAAGCGCAAGCTGGTAAGTTACGTAGTCAAATAAGGAAAAAAACTTTAATAAAATAGGCTGAATTTTTGTATACCTACTTATTTTCAAGCATACATAAAATAACACCATACATATTTTTCGCCAAAATCCTCCCTGAGCTTCGGTAGACAAGGCCTCAAACATTTTCTCTAAAACTAATAACTGTTTAAAAAAAAGTCAAGAGGGAGTTCTATACTACAAAATTAAGATAAAACCTTGTTTATTTCATTTAATTTTTTTCTCACCCTGTAAATGTTGAATTATATTTGATCTTCATTTGATTTGATTTTTTTACTTGATCGCAATCGCTCGACTCATGTCGAGCATTGGATTCTAAGCCCCATTATACTGGGTGCGCCAAAAAAAACGGGACAATTTTTTTAAATAATAACTTTTGAACTATACCATCGATTTTAATGGGACAAACTGCACACAGCAGAGGAGTTTTGATTAAATTTATATTTTTGTCCGTCATCTCAAAATCCAAGATGCCGGACGAAATTAAAATGTATCCTTCAAAAATTTTCGGTTCGGTTCGGTTCGGTTCATTGAGTTTTGAATTATTTTTTTAAAATCAGTAAGATAGCTCCATTCTTGCCATGCATAACAAGGTATGAATCAGCAAAATCGGTTCAGTTCAAATATTTTTGTTTAAACTATTGTTTTGCATATTATACGATTGTCTTGCCAATCATGTCTGCATTTATTTCCTTATAAATTCATTACTACTGAACCTATTTTAATAAAATAAAAAACATCCTAATGAGAATTGATTGGTTTTCAAAGGTCATGATCAAAGTTTAAAACCATCTTAAAATTTAAGATGGCGGACAGAATCAAACTTGATTTTTCATGGCATATTTATTTTTAGTTTCCGAGAATGCTTTAGTTTTTTTTTTAATTTATAGAAAAGCACTGTTTTTCCCCCACACAACGAGGTACAAATTAGAAAAATCGGTGTGATGGTTCTCAAAAAAATCTATTTTTCTTTCAACAATTGTTTGCATTGCCAATCCTGTCTGCATTAATTTCCTTATAATTTCATTTTTACTAAACCGATTTCTTTAATGATAACGTATTAAAATCGGATCAGTAATAATTAATTTAAAGAAATAATTGCAGACCAGATTGGCAATGCTACCGTATAATTAGTAAAACAATCGTTAAAACAAAATCAGCTTTTGTGAGAACTACTTCACCAATTTTATTTATTTGTACCTCGTTATGCGGGAAATAAATAAATTAAAAAAAAAAACTAAAACATTTTTGGAAAATAAGAATAAACTTGCCTTTTTGAAGGGTCAAGTATGATTCTGTCCGACATCTTAACTTTTAAGATGGCAGAAAATTTATTTAAATCTTTAAAGAACTATTAATTCTCACCATGATTTCTTTTATTTCACTAAGATCGGTTCAGTAATAATGAGTTTATAAGGAAATCAATGCAGACAGAATTAGTAATGCAATCGTATAATCTGTAAAACAATGGCTGAAACAAAAAAAGATTTTTTGAGAACTACTACACCGATTTTACTAACATGTGCCTCATTGTGCGGGGCAAAAGTAGTGCTTTTCTATAAATTAAAAAAAAACTAAAACATTTTTAGAAAATAAGAATAAACACGCCATTTTGAATGATTCTGTCCAACATCTTAAATTTTAAGATGGCTGTAAATTTTAATCATAATCTTTAAAAGGTAATCAATTCTCACCAGGATGTTTTTTATTTCATCAAAATCGGTTTCGTAGTAATAAATTTATTAGGAAATATATGCAGACAACATGATTGCCAAGGCAATCGTATAATAATCAAAACAAAGCAATGGTTGAAACAAAAATATATTCTTTTAGAACCACTTAACTGATTTGGCTGATTCATTCCTTGTTGTACGTGGCAAGAATGCAGCTTTTTTACCGATTTAAAAAAATTATTAAAACATGTTTGCAACACAAGAATAAACGAGCATCTTTGAAGGGTACAATTTAATTTCATCCGCCATTTTGGATTTTAAGATAGAGGACAAAAAAACAAATTTAGTCAAAACTCTGATTAATTATCTGCCAAGTGCAGTTTGTCCCATTAAAATTGATGCAATAGTTCAAAAATTATAATGAAAAAAAAATTGTTCGGTTTTTTTTGGCCCACCGGGTATGAGGGGAGAGAACTGTACCTACAATAGCACAAGTTATCGATAACCGCCACACCGAACCATTCGCTTAGTTATAAAGTACAAGTATGAAACAAAATGCAAACAGCAAACATAACCAAACCAAATGGACATAAGCAAATCAAAACGACCTAACCAAACCCAGTGGCGGCGCGCGGTAAAAAGCTTTGGGGGTGCACACCAAAAAAAAATAAAAATTGCGGCGCAGGCATAAATTTTTTTTAAGTGCCTCGCTAACTTTTTGGGCCATCGAGTGGGTCGTCATATCATATAATTTAGAGCAAATAATTAAAAAATTAGATATTTAGTTAGATATTAGTTACCTACCTATTATTATTGTAATTATAAATAAATATTAAATGTATCATACGTAGTTAACTTACAGGGTGTCTCTAAAAGGTCTGTACAAAATCTTAGCACATATTCCTTAGGTCAAAATAAGTCGATTTAATGCTAATTACCTTAGTCCAAAATTGCTCCGTTTCTGAGATACAGGGTGGTGAATTAAAAATCGATTTTATTAAAATTTATGAACATTTCTCAACGCATTACTTTAAAAATTGGTACTCGGGGGTTTTGTTGTGAAGCAAAACCTAAATATGGACACTTATTCACTGTGCCCGTCAGAGTGCGCTTCACAATGTTCATCTTATGGTTTAAAATGACCATAACTTTTTTCTCAATGTTTTTTTCAACTTTTTGTGTTGATAAAATAATTTCCTGTACTTTTTTAAGCAAAAAAGGTACTTTTGATAAAATCTGCTAGGGTGAGCCGTTTCCGAGATATTTCCGTTTTTAGTGTTCGATGCCGCAACGGAATATTGAAATTATTTTTGATCAAAAGATTTTGTTGCTACCCTTAAGGATTAAATTTAGTCAGTAAATGAGTTATTAACTTTTTTATTGTCGTTTAGTCATTTTCGGTAGGTATCAGTCAATTTTTGGGAAAATAGTTTCACTTGGTTCAAATAAAATAAAAAACACCCTGTATCTATGAAACGGAGCAATTTCGGACTAAGGTAAGTTGCTTTAAATCGACTTGTTTTGACCTCAGGAATATGTGCTAAGATTTTGTATAGACCTTTTAGAGACACCCTAATATTTCTCTTCTAATGGGAAAGATGAAAATTTAATTGCCTTTAAATTCAGAATTATAAACTTCCGCCATTGTCGTAAATACCAAATCGTCGAAATCGAAACAAACCGCCAGCGCCCGACCGATAATAGGAAGTTGTCTAAGCGCGCACTACAGAAAAGTGCGCGTGAGCTGCTCTAAAAGGAAATGCGAACCATGGACGCTAGAGGCATCACGGGGGTGCGGGCGGCATCGAGGCTAGTTTTTGTATAAGCGCGGTGCCGAAGAAAGGTTCAGATTCTATGTACTGTAAAATTCTATTGGGACATGTCGTCCTCTCTTTCTATATTTCGTAATTAGCATGCGACATAACATCCACGGTGCATAGAATTTGGTTCCAGTAAATTACCGTAAAGAATTAGATTCGAAGTTGGTTTGAACACGAATACAAACACATACATACCGGGTATTAATTTCTAGATAATATTCCAGGCTTTAGTGAATTCCTTTTGGGGTAATTATGAATTAAATTAAGGAATGATTAAAGTTTAATATTTTTAAGTATTATTTAGGAGTGCACATGCAAATGTGCACTTATGGAGAAAACGCCACTGACCAAACCTAAAGTAGTTACTTTTTGATAATGTGCGCTGTTTAGCGCTAGCGATTTCCATCACGTATGTTGGATATAAAAATGACAGCCAAACTACCCATTTGATTTAAATAATATATATATTTTTAAATAAGTTAAACAAATTTGGTCGTTCTCCACTAATTTTATTTTTACAACGACATGTTTCGAGAACATACGCTCTCATCTTCGGTATATAGTTTTACCTTCCTAGCCCGCGTAGCAATGGCTAGAGAAAGTATTATTTTAAACGAATTTTTGTTTTTGAGATAACGCCGAAAATGTGTTATTTGGGTGTATTTTGAACTATTATAGCAATATCGTCGTGATGTCTGTCTGTGTGTATATTATTTCCGTCCGTAACACGATAACTCCTAAACCGGTGAACCGATTTTCATAAAATTTTCGGGTAAAATAGTGATCGACACTCTTTAGCTGATTAGATATTGGTCAAAATCCATTAATGCTAATGACATTTTTTTGACAATTACAAAATCAAAAAAAGCTAACTTTTTAACGGAGCATCATATTAATATGTAGTATTCGGAATATAGTAGACTACGTTTTGCTTCATAATTTGTGTTATAGCCAAAAACTTCGTAAGAGCTTTAGTTTCTGAGATATTTACAAAAAACTGTTTGCAAGGTTGATATATCATGGCTTCACTTGAAGTGTGCTAATAGGCTAGCTAGGAAGGTATCGAATTCGTCATGGTTCCATTTATTTTAAATATGATTTTAATTTACAGAACGATCTTAAACGCACTAAGTGATACATATTTTAAATAAAAATTTCATTGTCTACAAAAAAGTATTTTATACTTTTTTTTCCTAAAAGTTTACGTTTCGGAGAGAGATGGTTAAATTTAAAAATGTTGGTGCATTTATTTTGAATGAAATGTGCATAATAGTATGCTTAAGTGTATCTATCTCTGGTAGGGTGGTGTTTAGGTTGGCTGGAAATATCTCGTTTAATAGGTTTTTGGACTTTACATTTTTTATTTTTATTGACATATTTTCTCAAAAAGGCTGAAAACTAAAAAAACATTCGAAAATCCAAGATGGCGGCGTATTTTTGATAGTGTTCCTAAAGCGGAGCTTTTACTTTTCTTAATTGAATATTAATAGCTACTGATTGCTTGCTGAAGCTTGGTTTTTTGTTTTTTAAAAACTTTGTTATTTTTATTTTTTGTATCTTTAATTTTAAAATGATTCTGACTACTTGGTCTCTGAGACACAGTGCTAAATTGAACATAAAGAAATTTGGCTGTAATAGCAGTTTAGAAAAACATTTCCAAACTAGTAAGAACCATTCATTTTGAAATTTGTATTAGAGAACTTGGCTTAACTTTTATCTCAATTCTTTTTACGGAACACCATTTTCGCGTACTTGGCTTTTTTTTACAAGAAATGTTTTTGATATGATATACACTTTTTGTTTCTCGTACAGGGCCTAATTGTATAAAAATAATTTTTTTTAAAACTCATTGGCTGTTATTGAGCATTGTCCTAATCTTTGCTTAAATTTGTTAACTTCAAAAAAATAAAAACTAAATTTGAGTGAATATGAATTAAGCTTAATAATCAATCAATACACACTCAACATTTTAAAACAAGTTACTACTCCTACAGGGCGGGAAAAATATGAAATAAAAATAATATACAGTAGACTCGCGATATAGTGCACATACTATATAGTGAACTAGTCTAAATAGTGAACAGAATATTTTTAATTCATGCATTCTGTAGATTTGATACATTTTGTTTCTTCTTTCGCGCAATTAGTCTCTTGCAGTAATTGGTTTTTATCAGGTCGCGTCAGTGTGTCTTGAGCAGTATGGGAAAAAGTAGGAAACATTTAAACTTCAGTATCAAAGCCAAGGTATTGAAGTCCCAAGCGAGAGTAATGACAACGTACAAGACCAAGAGGTTGCTGTATTAAGGGAGCATGAACAACAGATTCTCCAATTAAGTAAATCAACAATGTTTTACAGTGGGCTGAAGAATGAGAAGATGTTTCCACTTTACTTAATCTACATAACTTGAGAAATTTGAGGGTTGAAACACGATGCTAAAAACAAAAAATTCGGGCAAAAATAACTTCATTTCTTGGGAAAAAACAATGAACTATTTTTTTATTAGCATTTGAATGTTTTAAGATTTTTTGTATTGCTAATAAAGCTATTTTACTATAGAAAATCATCGGTTTCATTTGTTTTTTTTTTTTAATATTCAATATAGTGAACAAATCGATATATAGTCCAAATTATACGCATTTGTAATGACGTCATTTTTGTTTATCTTTGTTTAGTATATTATAAACAGCGGTGACGATAAATTTAAAAAAAAAAAGTAGTGTCTATGATTTAAATAGGTAAATGGTTATGTGAAGTATCCGTCACTGTCAATCAAAAAACATTGATTGGCAAGAATATCTACGCTATAAGTTTTTTTCTCATCTGGTGACCTCATTACAAATGCAAATAATTTAGACTATAGTTTACAGGCTGTGCCTTCATTAGATCGCGAGTCTACTGTATTTTATTTTTATAAAAGCGATGATTTGGCGTATTTCTTTTTTCCCGAATTTTTTGAAAAAGTTTCTAGTTTTCGAGAAAAATTGCAAAAAACTGATTTTTGGGATATTTGGAGCTTTATATCTAGCGAAGCTCGACGAGAAGTTTGTTGGGAAAATATGTGCATGTGATGTGTGTTATATGCTAACGAATAGGTATGCAAAAATTCAGTATGCAGCTATTTTTTTAGAGCATTTCACCTAGTATGAGAGGGCTATTTTATTGAATTGAATTTTCGATTCGAAGGGTTTTACATTTTGGTATTTTTATTAACAAAAAATATTTTTTGGGTTGCATAGATAAAAGAAAATTTTTGATTCAATGTTTACCGCCGAAATAACACAAGTGACATATTTATAAAGGAATTTTATTCGGAATTTTTTGAAACATGTTTTTAAAAGGGTTGCATAGAAAATGTATAAATGATTTTTTTAGCCAAGTTGGAAATTCATGAAATTAATAGAGATGCACTTAACAAATTTTTCCAACAACAAAATGAGAAGTCAACATCCGGAAACTCTTCACGGAAATAAACAGTTGCGTATTTTGTATTTGAACGGAAATGAATTGCAAACACGTCAAAGGCTCAATTCCAGTTTATACCACGTTTACGGAACATCGAGCTAGAAAGTCTTAATTGGATGAAAATACATAAAGACTCCTTTAAGAAAATAAGCACTTTTGAAATATTGAATTTGAGATACGATCATTTAAACAATCTGCTGGAGAGAATTTTCATGAACTTCGCCAGACTGAAAAATTAGGATCAGTTTCAACGTTTCTCGAAAAAAAATGTGTTCTCACTTTAATATAACTGAATCAGTTAAACTGCTTCAGCAAAACTGAGAAATAAGAACCCCGCTTGAGCTTAAAGTTTCATTTGTTTTTTTTATTGCAGGTGGAAATGTTGCATTTGGCTGTCACATCAAAGGTGACCCGGAACCTCAATTATCCTGGCTTTACGACGGCAACCCAATCAATCACACGTGGCTCATAATAGAAGCTGAAGAGGGGCTACTAGACAAGTGGACGAATATAACGATCTTCAACGTTAGTGACGTGGACGTTGGTACCTACACGTGTGTTGCGGCAAATACGCTGGACACTGCGAATGTGAACATTAGCCTAGTGATGCCGGAAGTGGTGACCGCGACCACCTTAAGCAAAACGCCAAATTCTAAAGTGATGTGGTGGGGGTTGTTGGGCCTCAGTGGCTTTTTTGTTTTGTCTGCTGTGATAACGGTGACGGTAGTGTGCTGTGCGCGAAAACAGATGCGCAATGAGATGCAGTCAAGTGTGAGTTTTACGGACCAAGAGAAGAAGTTGTTGGACGTCAGTATAGCGACCACGACAGATCGGGGAACGGGAAGTTGTGAAGCAATCGGTAAGTTTGCTATATCTAGTTCCAAATTAATTCACTTTACGTTATAAGGCCCATTTAAATCTGATTGGCCAGTTCCGTATGATGTTAAAAAAAAACCGGTGATCGATCTTTATGTTAGAACTTTCCTCAATGGCAAAAATGGCGGCCAAAGAAATCGCAATGGGTATTAAATTGGAAAAAGATAACCGGCCAATTTTCAGGTGGTGTTCGGTTGTGTTGGCTTGTACGGTAATAACAAATCAATGCAATTAATTTTATATACTTCTCATTTTAATCAATTTTATATAGAATAATAAATTTCGTGGCTAAGCGAGCATAGAAAGATTTTGTTTTTCTTGTATTTTTCCGTGGCCAGCGGTATAATCTCCATCGAGTCACGTGATGCGGACAGCACCGTTTACACAGGTTATGTCGTCGTGATAATAAATTTGTTTTAGTTTATTTAAAAGCAGTCTTCTACGGTTGTGACATAGATTTTAGGGTAGTGTATCTTTTTATGGTCTTGTACGAAAAAACCGCTGTTTGTGTAACCTCCCTCAAAGTTGTTAATTATTATCTCTAACGTTATAAAATTTTACACCTAGATCAACAGCATGATTATCTAAGATAGCAGTGGCTAGTTCCTGTTTTTCCTTAAATTATCTAGTACTTTTTGTCATGATGAATAAATGTTAAAGCCTGAAAATTTATTGATGTATGATTTCAGGACCAGACGTAGACCTGGTAGACCCAGTACATATCACCTTAGAAAGAGAACCTCTACCAATGGTCGTGTTTCCACCACCGCCTGAATTTTCGACCAGCGCTTTACCTGCGGGAGCGTACGGGAATATTTTTATCTCGGTGTCAGTTTCAAGAGATCCAGCTAGCATAGATTTAAGTCGATGTCCGGACCTCTTGGATTTGCCGCATCGACCCAAACCCATCTACCATGGTAAGTATTTATTTTTAACCTTTGTAGCCCGAAAAACAATAAAACCCTGTCTCCACCAATGCATGCCCATACAGAGTTTTTTGAATCGGGGTGGGCACTCGGGGTTTCTTGTTCACACCAGCGCGTTTTGGCGAAAGGCGCGACTTTTCCACCAGAAACTCGTGCAGCTTCGCGATTCTTCGACCAAATACCCTAGAAATTTGTAGATTGGCAACACCACGGGATTCTTTTTGACATTTAATTTAAAAAAAAAAATGTTCTAATTTTATAAATGATCATTAAAGATATCACTGTTAATGGAGAAAAGTTCAGCAAATAAGTTTATTTCCATAATTTTGTTAAAAAAATGCGTTTTTAAGTAAAATTATCAATTTTGATGCATGCAGGAATGCCAACCTTAAAAGTTGAACATGTTCTGCTTTTCCGCTAGAAAGGCATGCCTTCTGGGGGATTCTAGGAACTATTTTACCAAAAAATTCCCAGAACGGCGTTATCTGTCAAAATCAATGAAATTGATTCTTTTTATATGGTCAAGACATCGAAAAAATAATTTTTTCAATGGTCAAGATCAATGAAATGAAGGCCACCCTTCTTTTTCTATGGTCAAGATGTGGAACAATCAAACCAATTTCAAGTTAACTGTAGTGTTCATATTTTCATGATTTTATCATATTTGAAGTGGTTTTAAGCTCATTTTCTCAGTAAATACTAAAAAAAAACTCTATTAATATAATAAAATGCCAACATTTTGTGCAGTGGTTAATTGTGCAATGAGAGGAAATAGAGACAATGTGAAGTTTTTTCGAATTCCAGCTGCATTGAAAATTGCAGGTGATAGTCAAAATGCCGTATAAAAACAGAGGCGGGAGATGTGGATTAAAGCCCTTAAAAGAGGACCATTTAGTAAATCTCAATTAAAGGATGGGCGTGTTTGCTCCAGGCACTTCAAAACAGGTAGGTAATAAGTTTTAGATTTAGCGTTAGATTTTTTTACACTTTTTCCACATTTTTTATGAAAAAACACAAAAAATAGCTTGGACATCATGAGGCTTTAGCCCCCGCCCCAAGAGGCCTCGCACCCCCCCCAAGACATATTCTTGGGTGCGCCACTGTAACAATTACAAACTTATAATACTAATAACAATTTTCAGGAAAACCTGCTGATTTACTAGATAAAGATCACCCTGATTGAATTCCCAACCAGAACATGGGGTCCTACAATCCTCTAGCTGTGCCTGACAGCCAAAATGATAGTAGAGACAGTGAGCCTCAAAAAAGAGGAAGCAACTTGAACTAGATGAAGTAAGCCTGCGTACATATAGTTATCTTTGACTGGTTTTTAACCATTAAAATATTTCTAGAAAACACTACCTGCCATTCATAATGAAAATGTCATATCTACATAGGAATCCCTATGTAGCTATGGGGTTCCCATTAAGCATGGAAGTACAAGGTTTTATATTTAGAGAAAGCCGAAGGGCTAACAACCCAAAATTTGGACATATATGTCAATATTTTGTAGATGTATTTTCATAAGTGCACCCATGATGGGCCCTGCCCCCCCCCACTGCCAAAATTTTTAGAGATATTTTATATATTAAAACGGAAAATCATGTGATTCAGGTTTTGTCAGATTGACCTTAACCTCAGGAATTTTGTCTTATCATGGTGTTGGTTGAAAATCTGGAACTCAAAATTTACTCACTAACTGGATACATGTACAGTCAGGGACTTTTTAATTGGCCACACTTGAAAATAAAAAATATTCTTTTTTAAATTAGGAAACCCAGCTTGAACCAAACCAAAAAAATAGTGAACTTTACCTCTATCTTTATACATACATATTATAAAAAAATCTTTTTTCCACTATCCAATATACCTTTTGACAGAAAAAATACAATGGCAATTTAAAAAGTCCCTGACTGTACATGACAAGTCATTACACTTGGGTCAGGTCAGGCGAGCCTCATACATGTTGTTAAGGACTAAAAGCTAGGACTAAATAAGGATTTTGAAGTCGATAAGTGAAAAAATTACATGTTTGGTAACATTGTTGCCCATGGTAAGTGTACAATTTTTTTCTCAGGACTAATAGCACTTCACAGGACACTATAGAGGACTGTACAATACATTACAGGACCAAGAATTTATTTTAAAGATTTGTACAATGGTGTACCAAGTTGGTTCAGCTGGTCACCCCTCAGCTTTAACTAGATGTTTCGCTAAATAAAGGAACTTCCTAAAATGACGTAACGCAAAAATTCAGGGTTTTTGACCCCCACTCCCCGCCTCGTAACGCATTTTCAAGAAAAAAATACATTAAAAAACATTGGGTGTAACGCAAGGCCAAACCTCCCTCCCCCCCTAGAGCATTACGTAATTTAAGGACAGTCCCTAAGTAACTATTTATTTTTTTAATTTTAGCATGACCAGCAGACTCCTGGGACAAGCCATGATGAAGTATATGAAATTAAGGAAAATGTAGGGCAAAGTGATTTAGACAAAGGCTCGCAGACTAATCTCACAATGAATGATGTGACAAAACTTATGGAAGATCTTATATTCATAAACGGGAGAGTTTACACTTTGGAACAAAAATTTGAAAACTTGAAGATAACTGAAGATTCTTTTAAGAATAATGATGACAAAACTCTTTATTATACTGGACTTCCAAAAGCTGCTATGCTATTTACAATTTTTGAAAATATTAAAGAATTTTTACCTGTACATCCCAACAGAGTACTTCTTAATTTCAGCAGTTTATTTTAACTTTAATGAAGATGCAGTTAAATTTGCCTTTTAAGTTTTTGTCCTATCAATTTAACATGTCTCCCAGTATGAGTATGACTGTGTTTATGCAATATTTGAAAGGCTAAACATTGGCCATCATGTGAAAGTTTAAAAAAGAATATGCCAGAATGTTTTAAGCACTCATTTAGAGACAAGGTTGCAGTTATAATAGATTGCTTTAAAGTTTATATAGAAACACTGTCCAAGCTTGTAGAACTTTCTTAATGTTGGTCAAATTATAAGCATCATGAAACTATAAAATTTCTGATTGGCATTACTCCTCAAGGTACAATATCCAAATAACAGTATTACAGAAACCTGTGCCTCCTTAGATCATATTCTTCCAAATGACATTGTGCTAGCAGACTATTAGCAGACAGAGGATGTTATTGTGTTTTTTATATAATTATATTATTATTGATTTTTATCAAAACAATAAAGACTTTTTATACAAAAGCTTTGATTCAATTTTTTTAAAACCCTATAATGGTTGGTTCAGCCTTAAAATTTTCCTAATTTTAACCTAACTTACCCTATGCCAACTTGGACTAACTTAAGATGAATTTTTCTCTATTTAATTTTTTAAAGACTTTTTTACTTATATTTTATGTACAGACAATATTTTATGCCATTAAAAAAGTTTTGGATAAAAAGTTCTCTTAAATTAGTCCGAGTTGCCTTATGGTAAGTTAAATTATTGTAAGGTAAATTGTGAGGTAAAATGACCCTAAGAAGTAAATTATTGAACTGCCTAATTATTAAATCAGACTATATAGTTATAATTTATAATCTTTTATTACTGTTGAGATATGCAGGTACAGTTTTAATTTTATTTAAAGAAAATTATCCTATTTTACTAAGTACAAGTACCTAAGATCTATTTTTAATATTTATACCAAAAATAATATTGCAATTTTTTAATGTCTAACACATACAAAATACATAATTGGTATCCACAACAATTCTTTAAAATATAAAAATTGGGTTGTATTTTACAATAACTAGATACACTTTAACACAAATACTTTATAGATCATGTAGGTATTAACTTGATTTTAAAGACTAGAAAAATCTACCTACATGTATTTGTAAATATTAAATAAACATTTATTTAATTAAAAATTATTGATATTTCTTAAATCAGTCTTTTAGCATTTTTTAAACATAATAAAATCAAAATTTTTAAAACTTTTGACAAAGACAACATTTAAATCACTGTTGGTATGTGATATTTGTGAAACTGTAACAAATGAACCAGTCCAAAAAAGTATTAAAAATCAAATTTTTGATTGAAATAAAATTAATACATTCAGTACTAGGATACCATGTACCTATAGATGGCAACCTATATTTATGCTAGTACAACTAAACATGTTCTATAGCATTACCTCCGCCAGTTCTCACCACATGCTCTGAGAACAAGCATCATGTCATGTGATTTATAGTAGTAGTAATTTATACGCAACCAACGATAAAGACCGGCCATGGCGCGTTATAAGCAAGTCGGCGGTCACGTGATCTTAGACGTCCCAGGATTCTTATTGAATTGCTTAATATATTATATGTTTTTACACAATTTAAATAAATATTAACGAAAAAATGTTGTTCTTTTATAGGCAAAAATTGAAAAATATATTTTGCTGATATATGTGTTTATTATGGATAAAATAACTGAATCTATAAAATAAAAAATTATACAAAATTTGCACTCTAATATCTTCAGGCACATATATTAGGTACATAATATCATTAGTAACTTCAAATCTATAGAAGTCTTTCAAAATTGGACATATCAAACCTAAGCTTTTAGTTTTTAATTTTTCTTTGACTGTCATCATCTTTGAGTTCTTATTCAAAGATTTATTAGCAGACACTAAATCATTGTGCTTTTTAATAAAATTATTTTAAAAAACTTTACATGCCCTTAAACTAATTTTTTCAAGCTTTGACAATAGTTTTTCTCCACAAAAACACTCGCTAGAGTTATCTGAAGAAAAATTTTCAATATAAAATATTTCACAATAATTTATTAAAAAGAAACAAGTGATTTTGTGAATAAGTGTTCAATGAACTGAATGTAGTGGTCGGCAATAATTTTTTGAAAAATTACCCAGCACAAAGTTTAATATCTATTTCAATAAAATGTAAGTTAACTACCAACTCATGTTCTTTTAAAAGCTGTATCTTACTTTTAAATATTTCACACTACCAAAGAGATTACTATCTGTTAACAATATTTTACAAATCAGTTTTTTAATATTGCGAGGGTGCGGAAGACATATTACCGTAGAATTGTAAATTGACGTGTATGCGCTGGATAACTGGATAAACAAAGATGAAGCCAACATTAAAGTGTATCCACCATCTCTTCGATTCTCAGGTTACCTTTTCAAGAGACCTAATTGTTCAATACGAAATGACAACTGAACACATTTTTCAATCTCACTATCGAAAATGTCACTAAGGATGTCTATTATTTGATCAATCTTATCCAAGATCTTATCTTTTACCACTTCTTTCCCGTTTGCAACGTATTAGGTTTCAGTTTTATAGTTGGACCGACAAGGAACAACACTAATTACACGTTCGCGGCATTGTTTATCTTATAGGTATTTTCTTTATAATTTACTCATTAGCCGTTAATTATTTTAACGCAGCCACTACAGTCTTTTTCGTGGGCTGCGCTATTTTAATAACTTTGATAAAATTCACATAAAATTCGTGCCCGAATTAAAAAAAAATCGACGTAAACAAACATACCAAAACTGAACACATACATGTTTTATAATGACAGCGGGCCGTGGGGCGTTTTTTTTGTGGGACTCCTACGGTCACGTGATATTTCCGCGCCCGGGCCGGTCTTTCTCGTGGGCTGCGTAATTTATATAAAATTTTTCCTTGACCTTCTTGATTTATTCTACAGGATAAAAAGTAAAAATCAGGATGAAAAGAGACAAAAATATAAAAACCCAAAAGCTGAAAAAAATACTCTGCCAATATATGGGCCCCTAAGCTCACACTAGGTACTATAGTTATAGTGTACGTGTGAGCTAATATAACTAAAAACTAAAATATATTTTATTCAACTCCAGACTAAATTACCTTTCGTTTGATATCACACACGCCATATTTTCACTTAAACTCTAATTTTTGAAATATACCCCCACCCTTTTTTTTAAATAAATTAAAATGTATTTTGTTTAACTCCAGACTCAATTACCTTTCGTTTGATATCATACACGCCATATTTTCACTTAAACTCTAATTTTTGAAATCTACCCCCACCCTTTTATTTGGTTTGTGTTCGGTGATTTTGTTCATTTTAAATGGGACCATCTCGGCCCAAAACCCAGCCTAGGTACCAAATTCATTAAAATCGGCCAAGCGGTTTTTGAGTTATGCGCGTTGGTCGTTACAGACATACAGACAGACATACAGACAGACAGACAGACAGACAGACAGACAGACGGCGCAACAAAAAAGTTTCAAAATCATCTGAAACGCAAAGATATATAAAAATTTTTGAAATCGGAGCAACTTTTTTTTCTCGAAAAAATTAGGATCACCATAGCTCACACTACTATAGTATAGTATATGTGTGAGCTAATAGTCAAAAATTGTGAAAATAGCTTGTAAACCTTATCATAAAAGTGAGTTTTATCAATTGACTTCTATACCCTACGGGTAGACCCGGCATGGGTCTAAATTGCACATATAGGTAAGAATTTAATGAGCAAAACGGGGATGAAAATAGAATTTCGGTTTGGTAAGTCCGGACACATGCAACATCGCAAAAATATTTCTATTGGCTTGTTTTAGATAAAAAAAGGTCAGTGGCGGCAAAAAAACTTTTTTTGAGTGCCACTATCATTTTTTATCAACATTTTTCTATCTTTGCATAATAAATAATTCATAAATACTTGTGTATACTGTGTTTACAAATTCTCTTCAGTAACAAAAAGAATTTGTTAGCATGCTAAGGGCAGTGGATGTATTAAAGTTATTGTTTTCATCTTAGAACTTTACAAATGTCGTACCTTCCAGGTAAAATATTTTCTTTCTTTGAGCAAGTGTCTTCTTCAACTCTTCTCTTCTTGAGTGGACTACAAGTTATGCTGGAGTCAGATGAAATTTCGGAACTAAAAATTTTCAATTCGGAATGGGACAACTGGGCGCCGCAAACTGGGCGCCTCGCCAACTTGGCGCCGCCAACAGGGCGCCGCGCCGGGCCTAATAGGCGCCGTGCCAACTCGGCGCCGGACTATTTTTTTTTCGATAAAATGTGCAGATAAAAAACAAAATAAATATACAAAAATTTCAAAACCTATTAAGTCGAGTGTTGAAATATAGTAGGTGTAGTGTTCTGGTAACCTGGTAAAAATACCATTTACGTTTTTTTATTTCAAGAATGGCGGATCCAAAATGGTGGATTTCTTTATTTTTAAACCGATTTGTCTCAAAATTGAAAGTTTGTATTTGCTACATATCGGTGCATAAATAAGAAAATCCGCCATTTTGGATACGCCATTTTAATTTTTTTAAGTTTTAGGATAAAACTGTATTAACTGATCCCAAGCACTTCAAACTTTCAAGGTTGAGACAAATCGGTTTAAAAATGATAAAATCCGCCATTTTGAGTTTTTCATAAGTTTGAGTCAAAAATCGTAATCAGCGACTTAAAACACCGCCAAGTTACATATTTGATACATATCGATGCATAAATAAGAAAGTTCGCCATTTTGGATCCGCCATTTTAATTTTTTTAAGTATTAAACTGTATTAAGTGAACTCAAGCACTGCAAACTTTCAAGTTTGAAACAAATCCGTTTAAAAATAAAGAAATCCACCATTTTGAATCTGCCATTTTGATTTTTTTATAAGTTTGAGTCAAAAATTTTAACCAGCGACTTACAACACCGCCAAGTTTCATATTCGATACATATCGATGCATAATTATGAAAGTCCGCCATTTTAGATCCGCCATTTTAATTTTTTTAAGTTTGAGGGTAAAACTGTATTAAGTGATCCCAAACACTTCAAACTTTCAAGTTTGAGACAAGTCGGTTTAAAATTAAAGAAATCCGCCATTTTCGATCCGCCATTCTTGTAATCAAAAACATAAATTTTATGTTATCAGGTTACCAGAACTCTATACCTACCAAAATTTCAACACTCGACTTAATGGATTTAACTCTAACAAAACCAAATTTCAAGAATATTATGTAAAGGATTTTTTAAGGATGTTTTTGCATCACACTTTCTGAATTAAAACGTGTGAGGGTAAAATCACACGGTCGCAGAAAAAACTATATGTTGTGAAGCTACTTTCTCGTTTTTTACCAAAAACTATCCGTCAAGAAGACTTACCCATAAAATGTTGTTTTTTCATCGATTTTTTTTCTTCTTTTGCACAAAAAACAATTTTGCACCATGGTTGAACTCAAACAGTTACTTCTAAACTTGTTTTTAAACGTTTTTAAGATTTCTGTTTGTAATATTCCAGTACGAAATTCAAAAAAAAATCATTTCCGTACTTAGACAACATTGTCTATCAGTTTTCTCTGTATAGAACGACAAGCAGGTTGAATCACTCAAAATACGGCAGGTGGTTAAAAATTAGCCAGCTGCTTTTCTGTCGTACTTATGCCGTCAGTGTGAAAGAGGTAAAAGTACCCATATATTATCAAGGGTATTATTAGCATGCCAAATCAGCCTATCTTTGTCTGTTTGGTTTAGGATAAATTAAAGGATAGGATAGATAGGAAGGATAAGTTAAAGTAAATTGGATAAGGTCAACAAAAAATGCCTTGTCTTTCCGTCTCTAAGGCCCTTTCAGGGCCTTATACAACTCAATGGTTTTTTTCCCTCGATAAATTTTAACTATGGACACTTATCATCACAGAAGAGTTCGGTTCGGTCCGCTTTGCAGATATGTTATGCTTATCATAGAACAAGCTCTATTGCTTTACAATGAGTGATCTTAATTGTAACCCTCGCCCTCTGGTCGAGCTACAAACTTTTCGCCTCATGTTTGTATGTTAATATACAGGGTGTTTCAAAATTCAGTAACATAATTTTATTGTTCAATTCCTTAGGTGATTTCAAGACAAAATTTTCATTTAAACATAGGTCCTCAAAAGCCTTATTATCGAGATACAGGGTGTTAAAATTTAGTTTTTTATATAGTTTTTTGTTTATAGCTCGTGCAGTTTTTGAGATATTTAGTTCAAATTTGGCATCTGTATTAAGCTATAAACAGTTCACTATTGGACATGCCAAATAATAGTAAACATCTACAGAGTGATACTTTTCAGGGGGCATGTCGAATTTTTTCCCGGATTTTTTTCCTTGTAAGTAGACAGAACTAGGTAGTTTAAGACAAGAAATAAAATTCTTGTTTTATTTGCAAACTTTTTTGTTTGTTGCAATTTTATTGTATCTTTAACCGTTTTAGAGAAAGTCGTTGTTTCAGCAAAGGCTGTTATTATAAGATAAAAAATGCGCTAGTATGGCATCGCGAGTATATCAAAATAAACAAATTAATTAAAATTGATTTGTGCCTATGAGTAAATATACGTGCCAAATTTGAGCTAAATATCTTAAAAACTGTAAGAGCTATAAAAAAACAAAGTTTTAACACTCTGTATCTTGAAAACAAAGCGTTTGTGGACCTATGTTTATATAAACACTTTGTCTTGAAATCACTCAAGGAAATTAATAATAAAATTATGTTATTGAATTTTGAGACACCCTGTATATATCTACTATTTTCATTTTCATATAATTCAAGAAGTATTTAAAAATAATGATAAAGATATAATTAATCTATGTCTGGTAGATATATACTGTCTCTGTGTCTATATAAGGGGCTGTCTTGATTGGTAAAATGAAAGGTCTTGCCAGGTCCAACAGTTTTTCAAAACTCGATTTCATCTAAGTCTGATATTTACTGGATGCAAATTGCCTTTGTCTTTTGTATCAAGCCTTTTTTATTAGTATTATTACTTTTAAAGAAACATTTTATAAAAATAATATTTTTCCATCAAAATATAAACAAAAAAGGTGTTTCATTTGTGGTTTGTTGTAATTTTTGTAACCAAAAAAGTCACTAGTTAGTGAACCAAAAATATCCTGTGCTAAAAGATGCATGGGTGTGAACAGAAAACTCGTGCAAATTTTGAGGATTCAATTTCAAGGTCGACACTCGCGATTCAATAAACCCCTTGCATCAAAAAACTCTGCATAGGCATGCATTGGTGGAAACAGGGTTTAATTTAAGAAGAAACTGCAACTGTGTTTTTTTGTACTTAAATAGGCGATGTCGTATGTCTGTCGATGTATCATTTAAGAAAAACAGTATTCGCCGAGGATTCGGGTCGAACGTGACTTGAGTTCCGTGGAATGGTAAACATTCTCCTCTATTTCATACGCTCTTCAGGCCAGTTAAATCAAAACTTGAACAAATTATGAAATTTGGGTTTAAGCATGCTTTAAATGATATTTTTGTTGTTTTTCTTTATAAATTATTTTATAAAGCCCCTAAATGAACAAAAATAAAACAAAATCGATTTTAATGCAAAACCACAGACTTCTATTGAAGTCTGAATCTCGACTTTCAGATGCGCGGTCACGACTGCACGATGGATCAATAAAAGCTCGTCTTTATTAATACGACAACATTTGATTATTAATGACTCATGTAGATTAACAAAGAGAAACCGTGGCAGTGGGGCAGAGGGTGATTTTTAAACCTTTAAATGTCCCAACCTGAAACTAGTTTGTAAGCTTTTGGCCTGACCGATTTTCTAAATGGCATAAAATAAGCGGATTTCCTTACTTTTGTTGTTGACAGGTCCGGGTATGGTCATTGCATGGTAGGCTAGCAGGAAAGTAGGCAATGAGGTATCAAATAATGTAAAGTCCCAAATATCTTTTGTGAATGAGTACTGAATTTAGTTTCTTTAATAATAATTGTACCGAAAACCCTACTAATCTTTTTAAATTATACTTGTATTTTAATCATAATACACAGATAAATTTATGTTAGTTTAACCATAACGATTGTCTAGTAGTAAAAAAGTGCGGGTAGGGGACAATTCGCGGTGGTTCATTCGCCGCGAGCCAATTCACCGCCGTGACAATTTGCCGCGGTGGATTCGCCGCAAAAATATTTGTTTAATTTTTGATGTAATCTAACTTTTTTTAAATCATAGGTCCCCTGTCCTCTTGTTGGGAGATCAAAATCTGTGTTAAACCTTACCGTGGTCAATTGGTCGCAAACAAAATTATGCAAAAAAGTGTCCTCAATAAGTAGTTTTTTCAAAAAACTAATAAATAAAAAAAACAACAAATTTTTTTTAAAAACATTACTTTTTTAAAAAGTTTTTCTAAATCCTGTCATTAGCATTAATGGATTTTAACCAAAATATCTGATCACAATCAGGTCGTGACAGTGTCAAACACTATTTTTCCTAAATTTATTTTAAATTTTTTATAAAAATCGGTTCACACACACACACACACAGACAGACATCACGATGATATTGTTAAGCCGTGACTAGAACCAGGAACATTGGGATGTGTACGCCAATTGATAGGGCGTTGGTTCCGGGTTCGAATCTCGGCCGAGGCCCTTAATTTTGTTAATTTTTCATTCTTAAATAAATAAAGCTAGGGGTAATAGCTTGAAACAAAATACTATTTACTTAAATTTATAAAAAAAAATAAGTTGATTTTATGTATATGACTACGTTTTTTTAGCTCCTTGATAACACCTTCTAGAATAGGGACCTTGCTTGATCAGGTTCTTGTAAAATAAATCACAATATTTATTTTGGTTTCTAATACAATACTTGTATAAGTATTACAATATTGCATTGGTTTTTTGTAACGAATTCTTCCCGGTAAGTGGCGCCCCGAAGGTACAAATGTAAACTAAAATGTGTAAACAAACCTGTAATAAGAGGCAATAACACAGATTCATAGTTTACGACTACGAGACGCATTTTCATCATTCACATCAACAAAAACTGAAAGAACACAGAACACCGCATCAAATATCAGGATTAGGCATCGTTGTTGACAAAAATGACAACTGGCCTCACCCCAATAACATAAGGGTAGTGATATTGCTTATCGCGTGGTCTCTACTACTTTAAAAATGACTATAGTTGAGGATGTATATAAGTGGCACCGCGTCATAGTTATGGTAAACCAAATTTTGCGGCAAAATCTAAGTAAAGAAGCCTTAAAAAATTAGTGTTTCACTTTGTACATGCAGTGTGCCGCTATATATTTGTATGATAAAACAAAACAAGACCTTTAAAGGAGAGATAAAATAGGTACTTACCTAATAAATAAAGATCCAAAACATAAAAGAGAATCAAAAATATATTAAAATGTGCGCAAATATGATTTAGTTGTAAAAATGGTAATTGTTTGAAAAAAGCTCCGTCATAATTTGTTTGACATAAACGGTCAAAACAACAACGAATAGAAAACGTCAAAGCCCGGCTAAATCAATCGTATGTTCGTAACAACCAGATAAGAGTATATATGTTCGTTTCTAATGCAATCGTTTAGAAGAAGACATCAGTAAAAAGCAAGTAAAATAGTAAGCTAATAACTAATTAGTGCAGTGCCTGATTTTGGGAATCAATATCAATAAAAAATTTACGGAAGTGGCGTGCCACTGTATGTACCCCTCTACTCCTTTCCCGCCCATCAAGGTTTTGATGACGCGGTGTCACTTTAATACAACATCAAGTATAATACGTTGCAGCGACGGAAGAGTAGAATTCGAGTGTGCTATCTAAAACTAAAAGGGAACACTGCCATAAAAGTGGTTCGTATTAAGTTTTCCGCAACTTAGGCTCACTTTCAAATTAACCTTTCGACTATTGGGGAATATTTTTTTGGGACGCCATGTTTTTCTTGTAAGTAGAAAATGTAATATTTTTATTTGTTTTTTTTGAGCCCATATTAATGGGATATACTATATTATAAACAAATTAATTGAAGCTTACCAAATGCACATATTAAATACCATTTGTTGGAGTTAACTGCCGATAAGGAAAATATAACCTCAAAAACCACAATAAAAAAAATCATTCAGATACCAGAAAACGATTCAATTTAACAGGCGCGTCGGTTTTTTGCAATAAATATGATGCATGTTTCACATGAAAAATTTGCGTCGCGGTTGAATATTGGTCCTCTGCTAGTTAATTCTCTCACTTTTAGATAACATAGTATCTATTATAGCCATAACCAAACTAAAAAACTTAGCCAGTTTGTTTACTGTAGTGTTCACCATATTGAGTAATAATTCTGTCAAAAAGAAACGATAATATTATTTGCTACTTTTATGCCATTACGGAAAAAAACAGCTTCTACGACGTAGTAGATACCTGGTTGCGACGTAGTATTGTAGTCGTTACTACAGTGACTTTAAATACATAGCTAAGTAGTAATACCCGCAAATTGGTTCCCCACTTAGGGAATTACCACGTCGCAAAATGGTATACTAGAGACGTAGCGGGGAGTACGTTGCGGTTACTTCTATGAAAGTCTTACTGGTAAGGGTGTCGTCGCGAAAACTTTAAATGTTTGTTGGGCAAAACAAATGACCTTGCGGTGGGTAAAAATTATTCGCTATTCGATAAGTTTTTGTTTTGTTGCAGGAATGGCAACATTGCCTCGTCGGCCGGCAGCTACGGCAGTACCTTACTACGACAACATGGGACCCAGAGTGACAGCGGGTGGTAGCTCTACGTGGTCATTACCGGACGCAAGCGGTATTGTCGTCGCTACACCGAGCGGTTCTGTGAAAGGTAGTGTGTTAAAAAACACTATTGCCATACAAACTAGCGTTGCTATTACAGATATCAATAATCAACAGACCCTAAGTGTTGTTTCACCTAATCCAGAGTTTGTATCGCTTTAGTTAAACGATTTGGATTCGTAGGATGTAGATGAGCTCTAAAAGTGCATTTTTCTGTTTTACATAATGATTTTTATGTGGTAATGAATACAGAAAGAACTCCTATAAAGAAACAAATCGTATGTTATTTTTGCACAAAATAATTAAATAATTACATTATTTTTTGTGGAGCCTACCCTTAAGTTTTGCGACGAATCATTAACATCTTGACAGTCAAAATTCCAGTAGCAAAACATCCCGACACATCTCACTTAAAGCTATCTACTCACCAGCCCGTTTGCAAGGATCCCTGTATATAATAAATATCGACAAACGCTGACAGATATCTTTCACGTGCATCAGGGATGCTAAATTGCCCTGGTAACTAGGCAGCTTAATGTAAACAATATAAAAATTAAGAAGATTAAAACGAGCTACCCACGGGCCAATTTGCAGGGTTAATTTAGAGTCGCTGCCTTTGACCGATATCGACGTTCGCCGATATCTGTTAAATACAGGGACTGACCCTGCAAATTGGTAGGTGAGTACGCCGCTTAAAGGATTTAATATTTATGTTTTTATTTTTTATTATTTTTTTTTTCAACGGTCGTGCCATTTACTTTAATGTTCAAATAATAATAAAGCAGAGGGACATCTAACGGCAAAAATACTAATCTACCAATCAGGATATATTGCAATATCGTTGTTTTAAGGAGATTATCAAAGAATTGAAGAATAAATATTGGGGATAATTTATCCGAGGCAATAAAAACCGTATCAGAATACGTAATAAAAAACAGAACTACCAGGGAGCTCCGAGACGTCACGTGCTATGCAAAAAGACCTCCATTGCGTAAGCTTCTTCTACGATCCGACCGAGAAACGTTCTGTCGGTAGGAATCAGGAGAACAGATTTCACTTCAAACTCGTAAAATTCACTAACTCTGAAGAGCGGGCGAGTATGTCATTGGTCGAGACAAGTCATTTCGCATAACACGCGACCGCTCAGAGTTTGCTTTTGGTCAAAGCGTGTGATGTGGATGGTCACATCGTTCAACGCACAGAATAGCTACCTAGGAATTAATTAAAAACAAAGCGAAAGTAACGGAAATTAAGCAAGAACTAACAATTACTAAAAGCAAATAATGGTTCTAACAAGAACTGGCAGAAACTAACGAAAAGAAATTGAACCAAATTGTTTTGTAATTAGAGCTTTTAAAGAGGTCAGAGTGGCTATTGAGATTTCTGATGTAGCAATTTTGGCTTCTTGGGTTTTTGACTGTCGGTACTTTTTATGTTAAAGTTTATAATAATGTTATCTCCGTATATAAAAAAATGCATTTTTCGAGCTTCAATTTCTTAAACCTTCACATGCAGAATGATATGTTTAAAATTAATTTAAGTATTTTAAAAATTAGTGCCTTTGCTCACATCATTTTCCCTTTAGAAAAAATTTTCAATTCTCGCTTTGAATATAAAAGACCCTATAGAAAACACTCCTTCTCCCTGTTCACTTTCAAGAGTTCTCAAACTCGCATTCAACCCAATTTACATAATGAAATTAAAATCGGATAAATTTTCGTAAAGCCGATTATGGTTTTCACATGAATGAACCAGATTAACTTTAGTGTGTCCTAAATTATTTATTCCATAAATATCCAACTATCCATCGTCATAAAGTACAAAAAAAAATCGTGCAAGATCTTGGAAGAGGAAATTGAAATAACAGTTTATAACAAGACATTAAGCAAAATCAAAGTCTCTCATAAAGTCCTCCATCATAACTAAGGACACTTATCGTAAGAGTGACACCTTGGTCATAATCGGATAATATAAAAATCGTCCACTGTCAATAAATTGAATTGTCGCAGTCATCTTGCGTAATACCGTGACAAAATTAAAACCAAAGTTTTCATAATAGTCAGTTATGAAATGATTTGCCGCTTGCCTATTTGTGATACAATATTGTGTGATACGTCAACGTTATCAGAAAAAATCATGGAATACGAATTTCTATGTCTGGAACATGTTGCAGTACCACTCTGCACCCCCTTCCAGGGAGTGCGGAGTTGGGTTATTTCTAATAATAAAAACTCGCGCTGGTTTTACTTTTAGCCCATTACTTCTCAGTATTGGAAGATATATTTGGAACAGGTCCTTAAAGTCTGGAAGAGAAAATGCCAAAACATGGGAATTCCGTTGGATGAAACCACCTTGTATACTTTATGTTTCGCCGATGATCAGATAGTGGTGGCTTAGGATTATGACGACCTCGAATATATGACACGAAAACTAATAGAAGAGTACAATAACTGGGGACTAGAGAGGTTAATATCAATAAGACAGAGTATATGTGTATTGGTGGAACGAAACAGGATCTAATCTTAAATACTGGGCAGCGAATTCAGTCCTGTGATGAGTATAAATACTTATCAGTGGGTGTGACACCACTTCTGTTCTTTTCTGGCAAGGCAAAATGAAGTGGTGCGAATGTCTACAAAAAAATCCCCACTAGATAGACCTCGCCACCATTTTCTTTGATCCAAACTCGACGCAGGAAGAAGTAGGAAATGCTGGCGAGAAGATTTTCTTGAACCTCTATGGAAGGGATCAGGGCACGCGGAACGGTATGCAATACTAGCATTCGTAAAATCGGCAGGAATGGCCAAAATAAACCTTGCCCGCCTTCCCCCAACTACAGAAGCTGCCAAATATCATTTCTGGAGAACCTACCACCAGGTCCAAAAATGGTTGAGGGGTCGAGAAAAATCCATCCGACTACGAATGGACCACCAGTCAACAGGGTCTTATGCCAATAACTATGCGTGCAGAGCCCGCCCCTTAAAATTTGTTTAAGATGGTTGCTTGCAGATGCAAGAAAAGCTGCATGGGATCCTGCACCTGCAGAAAAGCAGAACTGAAGTGCTCCATCCTCTGTTCCTTTTGCCAAGGGCAAAGCTGCAGCAACGTTGCTCCCCTCATCCTGGATGAGGAGGACGAGGAATTGGACGATTTAACATATGAGGACCCACCTCCATCTTCAGAGAGTGTCCTTCCGCCTCCTCCTCCTCTCCCTCTCCAACTGATCCAGAATGGATAAGGCCCAGTCCTTTTAAGAGGGCCAAGTAAAGTAGGGTTTTAGTATTATTATATTTTATAGTTTATACATATTATATTTATGTTGTTTATTTTTAATTACGTTTAATAAAATATGTTTTCAAGATACTCCCCAAACTGCGATGGTTTACTATATTTTGGTTTTTCAGGAAAATACGACATCTAGCGGCCTCGTTCTTACATTATGTTAAAGCTGATTAAATTCTCTACAACTTTATTAATTATGACTTTTCTGTAGTGCCATTAGTTTAGCCGACACGTGCTTTGGAATGTGACCGTACTCATTAATTTTTAGTTTTTCAAAAAAATTGCCGACATTTGATTGGCTGTATTTCAATAACGAATTGGCCTAGAGGATTCGGGTTGGGCTTAAATTGTAGGAAATTTAGTTGACTTTATAAAAGTAAATAAATAATTAAATTCGAAAAATGCTGTCTTTACATAGTTTTTTCAAAAAACTGAAATAAGTACCAACATTTTGAGGTTTTTTGAGTATCACGGGAGTAGCACAGGTTTTTGATGGTTGCAAAATTGGGCATAACTTAGTCTCATGGGTCCTAATAATATAAGTTAAAGTCAAAGTCAACATTTGATTGGCTGTATATAAAAACAATAAAAAAATCGTAGATAAAGTCCCGTTTGCGATGTGGGATGTCTTAAATGACTGGCCTAATGGCCCGTTCTGATCGTAGGAATATGGCAGCGCCCTCTATAGTATATATTTTTTTAATGTTTAAAAAACAAAACATTTATTAGCTTCATATATCTTAAATTCAACGCTAGAAGTGAGATCTAGGAAAAACATGATAAAAATAACCATATATTGATGGTATTATTATTATCTTAGTGAAATTATGGTTTTTTTAATGCTTGTTTCCTAACGTTTTTAAGAAATACATTTTTGGTAATGCTTTTAAATGAAATTTTCGCTGCGATTTTCTATATGTTTTTTTATGTCAAAAGTTGACTTAATTTTAACACAAATTTGTGTTAGAAAAAAAAAACATTTTTTTTCAACATTTATTTAACGTTTTTTTACGATTTTGTGCTTAGTAAGACCATGTGACCATAGAAATTCGTATTCTACGATTTTTTCTGAAAATTTTGATGTAACATATAATATCATAATAGGCAAGCGGGAACTAAAAACGGCCAATTTCACACCTAATAATATATTTTATCATAAAATGACAAACACAAAATTAGTAACCATAATGTAGCTATGTATTTCGCATTGTTGTTTAGGTAAATTAAGTTTTGCCCATTTTTAGATTTGTTTTTTTTTTGTTATGTATAGCCGCCTCCTTTTAAAGATCTCTAATAGCATCTGGTGTTGAAACCTATTATTGGGATCTTAAAAAACAGAACGCTTTAAATTCTGTCTGCCTGTCTTTAACACTTACAAGTTCTAACCAAATCTAGTACAAAAATTCCATCTAACAAAACCAAGCCTAACCCTCTAATTTATTATTTTTACTTAACATATGTAACATACATCAGAAAAAATTGCATTAACCGCATAGCAATACCAAAGCCGCTCTTCTTGAGTTGCTAAAACTGGGCTATAGAGATTCCACTGAAGGATGCTCTATGTATAGCAATATTAGAACCGCTCTTCTTTAGGTGAACGACAGACAAGCCCATCCGAGGGGACCTGGAGTGTTTTGACTGGCGTATTCAAAGATTTCTTTTAATGTTTTTGTCCGGTTTGGAAAATATGATTGCGCCAATATACGGTTATTACGAATTTATTTTTGATCGCGGTCGACTTTTGTATTGTCCCGTTATTAAGAAGAACTTTATAATAAACTTCGACTTTGCTCATGCGTCCTGTTTTGATCAATGACGTTTTTGATATGTACCGTTTATAAATAATTCCGTATTTGACATTGGACTATTAAACCCTTTTCGTTTGTGATCTTTCTACGATTTTTTATTTGTCCTTTATGATAAACTGTGGTGACTCTTAAAAATGTATAATGACGTACAGTCGAACCTCTATAACTCGAACCTGAAGGGACAACCAAAACAGTTCGAGTTATGGAGAGTAAAATACATGTAAAAAGTGCAGGGACCGCTTAAAAGGTTCGAGTTATAGAGCGGTTCGAGTTATAGAGGTTCGAGTTAGAGAGGTTCGACTGTATTTAATTTTAGACGACGAATATTGTTACCTGGCAAATCTAAATATAAAAGCTTTTTTTAATGGTTTAAAACAAAACTTGTTGACACTAAAAACCCTAATCTTGCGCGTGTTAATCTTTAGTTTAGATACCACCACGACGGCCTTATATTGATTGGTTGATTACAATTAAGGCAATGTTCTTTTAAATAAATAAATAGTTGGTTAAAAACATGTCTATAAACTAAAAGAAGAGCTGAAGTGACGCAATTTTTGGACATAGGTAGCTTAAACCACTGCTTTAACACGTTTAAACGATGCTTAAACAGATACGAGGTTTGACTTATGGTAACTGACGCTCGGGACGGAAATCAACAAGTTAGTGTTTACACGATACACATAGCCCAATTGTATAAAATGTAGTAAAATAAATATCAACATAAAAAGTCATAGAGTTTGACCTCGATTTTGGCTTTGAGTATTGTGGATAAACCAACTTGTTCATTTTAGTTCCAAGGTTCAGTTATCGTAAGTCAAACTGTAGGTTGCGCAATCTTTGGGATATAATTGAAAAAGTATTTAATAATTCAATACAAACATAAAAAAATAAACCCCCTGTATATTATTTATTTTTTGGATTCTTCAGAAAATCCTAGACATACTTCCTGTTAATGTCCTATACCTAAGTCAAACAATTTTTTAAATATTGATAGTTCAAAAACGACAATTTCCAATTTTGAGGCGGAATATTTTGAAAACAGTTGGAACTATGGAAAAACAGCATATATGTCCCTTTTCTTATTTTTATTATCTATCGATTAACACCAAACATGAACACTTTCGGTTTAACTGGAAGTTCCGATTTTCCGTTAAAACCGGATGTGGTCATGGTCGCTTGACCAGACTAGAGAAGCATATTCCAATTTTAAACTGACAAAAGAGAACAATTGAATTTGGTAAACTGCAATTTTCAATAAATTTTAATTTAGAAAAATATAGGTTTAAGTATGAACTACACTAAAAGTAAAATTATAATAAACACGAATGAAGATATCACCATCAGAAGAAACCAAGAAAAAATAAATTCATTAGAGGAATATATATACCTGGTGTTAGCTCCGCTAAATTTCGCGGTTGTTTATATATTTTTAAAACCACACAATTGTATGAAGGGCAGAGTGCATTTTGCGTATTTGGACATGCGCACCAACAACCAGTGAGATCCTTGTCGACCGCCTCGAGAAAATGGCGTGTTAATTTCGTTCTCCAACTAAGTCAAATATCTACACCTGAAAGTGCTCGATTTTTGTGTACTGAAGCATAGAACTAGAAACTTCAGCCCTTCAGCTACGTGGTGACATCATTAGATCCAATCAGGGGCCCCTTAGAAGTGGAGAATTTGGCTGCAAACTGGTGAGTGCCTTTGATTCTGATTACCGTTGTGTGACACAAATAATTTTACCTATGGACGTTTGATTATTTCGTAATTTCATATCAATATATTTATGTTTGCTCGCGCTTTCATTAATTAAATATTTACAGTCCATTGCAGTTATCGTTTTTCTAACCGCGAGCTAACACCTGGGATATAGCTGAAATCAAGAGACGAGTCAGATTGTCCTAAGCAGCATTCGGTAAATTAAGCTAGATATTAAAAAGTATTCTCAGTTCCTCAAAACAAAAGTGTATAACCAATGTATCCTTCCTGGACTTACCTATGAACCCCAGACCTGGACACAAATTAAACATGGATAGGGTACCAATAGCCCAAAAATCAAGGGAAAGACAAATGTTACATGTAAAGCTAACAGATAGAAAAAGGAATAAATTGATAAGAAAAAAACAAAAGTAAGGGATGTCAGAGGGGAAGTAACAAAATAAGAAAGACGATCGATGGAACAAATGTATTGGAAACTGAAGACCTTCGGAAAATAAAGGAAGTCGGGGAAGACTCCAATTGAGATAGGCGGATGATTTGAAGAAACACGCGGGAATTTGATGGATAAACACGGCGACAGATACAGAACAGTAGAAGCTATCGGGGAAGGCCTATGTCCAAAGATGGATCGAAGAAGGCTAAATAGATAGATAGTAAGATAGATAATATTCATGTTCAATCTATGACTATATATTATTTCCAGGTTATGTTTTATTATTTATTAAAATATTAGAAAATCAGTTTATGATGACAAATAAAAAGACTGCTCCATGCCTAAACCCTGGAATACCCGGTCAGTTCCACTAAAACTCATTTTGTCAAATTTTAAATCAGCTTACCAAATTGACTAAAGTATTATACATAAACAAAAAAGTCGTGTTTTTATAAAAAATTAATTAATAACGAGAATCGCATATAATGGCTGTGAGTGGTGGTATCATTGTATTGTACCTATATTGGATTCAGTGTAACAATAGTCAGTAGTGATCATTATTTTTCAAATTGCAGTTTGCCAACAATTAAATTTGGTAAACTGCAATTTTCAATAAATTTTAATTTAGAAAAACAAGTGTTTTTACTTAAGTTAAAAGGATAGTTTATTGTACATGAAATAAGATAAAATTCTAATTATTTCATTGGACATAAAAATTTAATAGGTACTGTGTTGTAAATAGGCAAAAATATGGTTCTTCATTTCATTGGACCAAGTAGTCAAATAGAGTTTTTCTAGCCGGTCAGTTTTCGCATAATTTATCAGGATTTAACCCAAATACATTTAATTTAGAATTTCATGAAAGTGTTCGCAGGGCTCATTTTTTAATACTTTTAGGTGTTTACATCAACAAACAAAACGACCAAAAGTCAAACACAAAATGTCAGTTTATTATTACTATTCGATTTAAAATATCGGCACATGTGTGTTAATATCTGTAGCTCGTTATCTCTGACTGACCCCTCCTCGCGATGTCCGGCATTCGATCATTCGCGAACTATCCATACCTGCCGGCCCTAGAACATTCGTGTGCAAAAAGGAGCATGAGCCACAGATAACGCAACTAAATCCTAGACTAATAATACAATCATAAGGGAAACCAATCTAATATTACCCTAAACCTATATAATAATAAATGAAATTTAAACAACTAAAATTTGTAACACTATCCTTCTCTTCAAGTTCGATCGTATCAATCAACATCTCGCAGGTAAGGTTTTAGCCTGTCCAGATAAACGAGTTTGTTCGTGGCTTTCGGGCTTCTTTAGATTCTGTAGACTACATAATTATTTCTCTTAATAACTTTATTAAGTGATCTTCCTTCCTTTCGTTGAGAATTGTTAAGCCAGACTTGATCATGCGGTTTGAACCCTGAAGAGTTTTCGTTCAGGTCATATCTCGCCTTCATGCCGTCACTGGCTATTTCTATTCGGTCTCCAGCCACCTCATGAATATCTTGCAGCTCCTGTCATAAACGTTCAAGCAAGTGTTCTTTTTCAGGTGAACCAAACATCTTGGTACATTGAAATATATACCATTATACTATAAATAAAAACTCTACACGTCATTAATTTAGGCTTCCAGTTACGGCCCCATGCAAAGTATGTCGCATGACTCGGCATTGGTTAGCCAACCAAGAAATATTGGGGGTTCCGTTAGCGCTGCTTCTTAGTCCCTTCTAGAGGTCTGTACAGGAAGCCATTGCAAAATACACAATGCATCTTGAAGAGTCGTCTTTAGTCATTTTCGCACTCCAGATGGCTATATCAAATCAACCAAACTATGATACGCCCAGGCCACGTGAAGGCAGACCCCACAGACGTTGAATTTCAATCTACTATGATGGCCATAAAGCAGTCCTTTAAGGCATGGCAATATGCAGTAATGACAGCAAAATTCAACAACGTTATTATTCTTATAAACACGATACTAGCTACTCCATGCTCCTGTCGAGTTGTGAATGACGGTTTTGTAGACCGTCAAAAACGATGAAATATAGTGCCAATGTTTGGTGCTCATCAATAACTTTGCAAAGATGTTCTTCTATTATTATTCTTTCGACCATGCCATTTGACTGCAGATGTAAAGAAGTTCTTGTTTTATATAGTTCTTGTTTTATGTCTTCCTAGAAGGTCACTTTAGTTTTTGAAAATGCGTTCAAATGGCAGGCTTACGTTATGCTGTTTTATTTGACTTCTGGACCTTGTTTTGACATCTATTCTTTAACTGGTTCTAACTTTATCCTGCGAATTTATGTAATTCCTTCTTTCTGGTCAATTCTTCTGCAGTTTAGAATCTTCGGGGCAAGGTCTTCTGGATAATGCATCTGTATTTTTATGCAACTTTCCCGCTCGGTGCTCAATTTAATAATGGTATTGTTATAGGTTTTCTATTCATCTCGCTACTTGCTCCTCAGGTTGTTTAATTTTCATGAGTCACTGTAGCGCAACATAATCCGTCAGGAACTCTTTTCTGGTGACACGATAATTTATCATTGGTTTGGATAGCTTTTTGCTGAAATATTCGATGACCCGTTCTTCTTCATCTTTTACTTGAGAGAGCACTGCTCCGATGCCATCGTTGCTTGCATCAGTATCTAATATGAATTTTCCTTTTGGAATAGGATGTACTAGTATATAATATTGGCTTTAGTTCTTAATGCATGGTCACATTCGGTATTCCATCGGTAAGAAACTTTGTCTTCTGTTAGTCTATGGAGACGCTATTTTGGTAAATGCTTCTATAAATCGTCTGTGGTATGTACTTAGCCTCAGAAAGCTTCTAAATTCATGTTTGTGATTAGGTTGCGGCCACTTTATTAATGCTTGCCACTTCTTTTGGTCAGTTTGGATGCCTTCTCGGGAAACGGCGTGACCCAGGAACTTTACTTTTCCTTGGAATAGAAAACTTTTCTTTCAGTTTAATTTAAGATTTGCATTTCTGATTCTTAAAAATACTTTTTGTAAATTGTCTAGATGATCTTGAAATGTCTTTCCCATTACTATAACATCATCTAAGTAGACTAGGTCGGTAACGCTTCGCAGAAGCAATTTATCTTTCAAATGTAGCTGAACCATTGCATGGGCCAAATGCCATCATAATAAACTGGCAAAGTCTCATTTAAGGACTCCGACTTGCCAATATTACCTACCCTTTTTAGGTCAAGAGTAGAAAACCAATATAATCCTGTGGCTATCTAGGGAAGTAGCGCATATCAAAATAGCACGTATCAAACTAGCGCGCTCATTTAAGCGCGTGTTCAAAATAGAGCGTCTTTAAAATAGCGCGTATCAGAATGGCGCATGTTCAAAATAGCGCCTATCGAAATAGCGTGTATCAAAACAGCGCATATTAAAATAACCAGTGTTCAACATGGCGTGTAGCAAAATAGCACCTGTTCAAAATAGCGCATATTATAATGGCGTGTGTTCAAAACCCAATGATCATAAATAACTTACTACTTAAATCGGCTTATTAATATCGTGTTAATAAATCGCGATATCTACAGCTCGTTATCTCTGACAGATCCTGCTCGGGATGTCCGTCCTCTTATATATGGCCTTCGATCTTTCGTAAACTATCCATCCCTGTCGGGCTTAGAACATTGGCTTGCAAAAGGGAGCGTAAGTCATAGATAACGCAACTGTAACCTAGACGAATAATACAACCATAAGAGAAATCAATCTAATAATATACGCAAACTAAATAAATTTTAACTATACAATTTAAACAATCAACATTTGTGACAATACGAATTTGTCTACTTACCAGTACGATAAGTTGGAGAGAGGAGAACTCAAAATTTACGAGTTGGGCTGAGTTTGCTAAAATGATGAGGACTTTCATCCAATCTTTTGGAATGGATCTTAGTTGTTTGACTTTTTTAGAAGTTGTTCGGTAGACTAAGCTGTGCGAAACATAATACTGTAGAATCAATTAGTTGCTTTTATTAGATATTATAATAGAAAAGTTTGAATATTAATGCCTAAAAGCTCGTAAATTATTGAAAGTTCATATAGTACAGTAAATCTGTTAAAATAAATGGAAAAAATTAGTAAAGCTAATTTTTGTAACAGATCGATTCCGGATCATAAGAATTGCTTTAAAAAGTTGTCTAATTCCTCCTTGACCGTTTTTGGAAAACCCAAAAAATTTTTGGATTGATAACAAAAAATTTTCTTTAAAATTTATTTTTGTAGATCACAACTCTAAATCCCAATTTGTTCTGAAATGTTTAGCACATAAGTTTCCACAATCTGTTTCAAACGATCACAGTTCTTAAACCACATGTTTAGAAGGTAGCCGGCGCCAAAGTTGCAAAAAAAAATTTTGCATTTTACGGTACGGTACGTTGTAAAATTTTATTAACATAAAATATTCAGGGCACAATTCCCTATAATTTGTAGCAAAGAAAGGGCGCCAAAAATGCCAATAATATTTGTTGTTTCCATTTTACGCGAAAAAATTCGTAGAGTTGTGACGCATATGTAGACAAAGTTGTTATTCAGGCCTACCGGATAGAACAAACAAACAAATTTGGCTCTCTATATGTTTTACCCAGTGTGTTTTAGAGCTGTCACTTATTTAGACTCATACCGTTGTCGCATATATTGATAAAAATAAGATTGCAAATTTGGCGCCCTCCAGGTTTTACAGAATAATTATAAATCTGTGACCCAAGAAGCCAGGTTGTAGAGAATTGTGTAAATCAGTTTACGTTAATAAAGTTTCTCTCTACGACTTACCTTTGTTTGGTAAAATCTAAAATTGTGGTCGTAAACCTGTGATTTTGTAGAGAATAGTGTACTAAACATTTCTCTCAAAAAAAAATCTGACCACGGATTGCGTGCAGGTAAGGTGATGATGTAATGACAAAAAAATCTGATTTTTTGGAAATCGCCCCTGCTTGGTCTCAAACTAAGATTTTAAGAAAATAAGCCAAATCAATTAATATACAGGGTGGTTTCGTAGTCTGATTTGATGATGTAAGGTATAAACGACGAAAAATTTCCGATTTAGATTATGATCTTCTGGGAATTGCTCCTGCTGGATCGCAAACTAAGATGTTAAAAAAATCAGCCAAATCAATAATTATACAGGGTGGTTGAGTAAACTGATTTGATAAAAAGTGTTCAGAGTAACGTACCGTTGTTTTAGAAGATATCGGAAAAAGTTATAAAAAAGAGTTTAGAGTTACGGCAGATTCTCAATTTTCAGAAAAATCAGCCTACTTTGATTTTGTAAGTAATTTTTTTTAGACGATTTTACCTGAGTTTTCTGAAAATTGAGAATCAGCTGTAACTTTTAATTCTGAACAACTTTTCTTTATAATATTTTCTGATATCTGTGAAAAAAAGGTACTTTACCTTTAACACTTTTTATCGAATCAACCTACTAAACCACCCTGTGTATTGATTATTTTGGCTTATCTTCATAACATGTTAGTTTAAGACCAAGCAGGAGCGATCCCCAGAAAATCAGAATTTGAATCGAAAATTTGTTGTCATTATACCTTACTCGCACTCAATTCGTGGACACACTGTATATAGTTTTGACAAACTAACTGTGTCCTAAACATTTTTTGGTAATAAAGTTTCGTGACATATCGTTTTCAGGTGCAATCAAATCCCAAAACTTTTTGAGATTTCCAACAACGCTTCTTTGCTAAATTTTTAAAAGCTATCTTTTGACCTGTTTTCGGTCTGTCAAAAAAATTATCGTGGCTATTTCTTTCCAAAATAAACAACTTTAATTGAACTAATAATTTTCTATTATAGAAATAAAATCTCTGAGTAAACATTGCCGATTTTTTAAAAAGATATTGGATAAAGTTTTTTTTTGTACATTTTACATTGGTAGTTTTTATTTTAATTTATTCTTATTTTTTAGTTTAATATTGAGATTACGACGAAAAATGTTGTAGTCTTCTACCTCCAACGCTAGACATTCAAAGTCATTATTTTTATTTCTACAAAGTCTAAAGCAGTTTAGCCTTAAGAAGAACTTGATGAATTTCCGACTAGAAAAATCCTTAGTACTACTTTACCAAGAACTTAAATGGATGAAGTAACATGTATTTTTAAAACCTAAAAATGTCGTCACAAAAAAAATTCAATCTTATTGGACGAGATTTAAGACTTATAAAAAGAAATCTTTTCTATTTAAATTTTAAGTGTATAGTTATAAACCAATTATAATTGTTAATAAGTTAATTAAATATTTGGGAAAATAAATAATTAACGTTTTTAAAAATAATCTTTATTTATTAAAGTTACCTAGACGTTCCAGCTACATTATTAAAGTTAAGAATGAAAGCAAATATTTTTTTGCACTTTCGTGACAAAAGAGGTCACTTTAGTCCTTAGTATAAGGTTTAAAGTGACTTCTCTTATCTCTAGTGTTGTACTAGGGCACTCCTCTAATCTCTACCAAAATATTGTTGGTACAAAAACAAAAGAATCTACGTTAAACCACAGTGTGAGCTGTCAAGTTGGAGGCGAAGATGGCTTAAGAGTGGAGAGTTCTATTTTTATTTTCATTAACATAGAAAAAATACTCTGCCAATCTATGGGCACCTAAGCTCACACTGGGTACTGTAGTTATAGTGTACGTGTGAGCTAATATAACTAAAAACTGAAATATATTTTATTGAACTCCAGACTTAATTACCTTTCGTTTGATACCACACAAGCCATGTTTTGACTTAAACTTTAATTTTTCAAATCTACCCCCACCTTTTTTTTTAAACTAAAATGTATTTTGTTTAACTCCAGACTCAATTACCTTTCGTTTGATATCACACACGCCATACTTCCACATAAACACAAATTTTTTTAATTTACCCCCACCCTTTTTTTAAAAGTAAAATGTATTTTATTTAACTCCAGATGCAATTACCTTTCGTTTGATATCACACAAGCCATATTTTTACATAAACTTAATTTTTGAAATCTACCCCCACCCTTTTATTTGGCTTGTGTTTGGTGGAATTTGTTCATTTTTAAATGGGACCATCTCGAGCCAAAACCCAGCTTAGGTACCAAATTTCATTAGAATCGGGCTAGCGGTTTTTGAGTTATGCGCGTTGGTCGTTACAGACAGACATACAGACAGACAGACAGACAGACAGACAGACAGACAGACAGACAGACAGACAGACAGACAGACAGACAGACAGACAGACAGACAGACAACACAACAAAAAAGTTTCGAAATCATCTGAAACGCAAAGATATATAAAAAATTTTGAAATCGGAGCAACTTTTTTTTTCTCGAAAAAATTAGGATCACTATAGCTCACACTACTATAGTATAGTATATGTGTGAGCTAATACCACAATGTGGTAAACTTAGATATATTTCTTACCGTACCTTACTTTAAAAAAAATAGAAATTAAAAATCAACATTGTCTTTAATTTTGAGCAATTCCACGCCAAGTCATCCAATTTACAAAAAAAGTGTTGCCGTGACATTTAATTTTTTTCTTTAATCATGCTTACTAAATGAAACAGCTTATGCTTAACCACTTTTGCACAATTTTAGATTTTTTAATCCAATTAGTCTGTTGTACGCGCATTTGAAAAGTCTAAAAACGGGCAAAATGGGACTTTAAAGAAAACAATTATGCTCATAGTAAACAGCACCTAAAACAAAACAACCTATAATTTTGAAAACATACATAAAAGTAGTTTTCAAAAAAATGTGATGTTTAGCAAAATCTTTTATACTGGCTTAATTAGAGCAATTTACAGAATATCCAAAAAACGCAGAAATTTTCGAAGTTTTCATATTTTTTTGGGGTATAAATGTAATGTTTTCTTAAATTTTTGATACAGTGTTGGAAAGCTATACTCAAGGACTATATCTTCCTTGTATAAAACATATTTAAAAAGTAGACGTTACCTTGGAGTTCCACGAAAAAGTTAAGAATGTCTGGGAAATCCCTCAACTTCAGCATCAAAAATGACCCTGTCTATCGGGGTGCTGGTGGTAATCACGTAGGGTACATTTTTCACTGTTTCATATACTTTTAAAAACAAGAATAAAAATCTGGGTCTGTATTCCTTAAGGTCACTACACATTTTTTTGTTATTTTAATATTTTTAGTGATGTTAAATTGCATCACAAATTACAGGAGTGAATCTACGGGGAAGGATGCCCCCCCAAATCTGAAACTTTTCTCAGTTTTGACACATAGAATACACCTCCTGGTCACTATGCAAAATAGTTTTGTGAAATATTTATTATGATATTTTCCCCCAAAATAAAGTTTCTAGATCCGCCCCTTCAAATTAAGGTTTATCAGAAGGTAAAGTTTATTCATATGAGCACTGTTCAATAAATTATGATCTAAACTCTCTTCGTAAGGTCACTACACAATTTTTTTGACTTTTCTGGTAGTTACCTACTGTCATTTTTAAAAAATCGGAAAAGAAGTTGGGTTCTATAATTTCAGAAACCGAACAAATTTTTTTTCTGAGCTTGAAGTAAATTTAGCATCTATAGTTAAATCATCCAGAGGAGTGAAGGAATGGTGTCCAGTTGTTGTTTGTTTGAGATTTTAATGTAAAACAAATCGTTTCACAGTACCTTCAAACGCATCACATGGGCTTTTACCATGTGTTAGTTTTGTACTTAGTTTTTTTATGCCCAGTGGCGTATGCAGAAATTTTCCAAGGAGGTTGGGAGAGGGGGCTTGAGTAAAAGCAAAGTCCTGGAAAACCATTTATTTCTTCTTTCAGAAAAATTCAAACTTTAGGAGAAGTTATTTAATGGTTTTGGAAAGACTAGGCCTCCAACCCCCCTCCCTCCTGCGTACGCCATTGTTAAACCTGAACCATTTCATTTACCAAAGAAACAAACTATAATTAGTTAGAGTTCACAGTCTATTGAAAGAACAGATATAATATAGGTTTCATTAAAAATAAGTTTTAAGCTGGATTCATGGTTCCGTAAAATAAGCAGTAAGACATACGCTCCAAGGAAAAATTAAAACTGTTCGGTTTAGTAAAAAGTAAGCAAAAAGAACTAAGAAATCAACCATTTCTTATTGCTCACTTCACACGAAAACCTACTTATTATAACTTACTTTAACGGAACTCTAAATCTAGCTTTAGGTAATTGTTAACATTTGGTTGTTTACCTTAATTAAGTAAAAATCTTTTTAGTTAGTCTTTAATAAATTTCTAGCAAGCACAGAACAGGTATTTAGACAATTACAAGACCCACACTGTACAACATTTCTTCGCAAAAGACGAAATTACGCTATAAACAGCGTTTAACTGCTGATTCCTAGGAAAACTGTGACGTAGCTCCGACGCGACGTCACGGCCGTCACGACACCGAGTTACCAGACAACCGGTTTCTTTAGGGACCGTGGGTGTGCCTCCCCTACAGCACCGCCGCCGTTACCATGGAAGTGCGTAATAAATTGTATTATCGTACTAGTCTTTGATTGAGCTTATACCATGTAAACTAGTAATGTAACATTATTACGTAACCGAACCAATTTTATTAAGAAAAATTACTTTTTATAATTTACTGATGTTATTTTTTGTGTTTTTTGTGCTTCGAACATTGAACCAATGTTTTAATGGGGACTGCAAATTTAATATGGTGGGAAAATAAACACAATTTTAAATCCATAAAGAAAACTGGGTAGTAAATAACATTGTATATATCACACGTACAATAAAACTCATTACTTCACTTGTGTGGTTACAACGACTCGGTCTACTACCGCGCATCGTGGTTAGACAGCTTTTTTTCGGCCAGTCACATTAACTTCAGTTTCGTGAATATTAATATTTTAATTAAGACCCAATTTATTTCTTTTGCATTTATGGTCATAATTCTAAACCTAATAATACTATAAACTAAAAAAAAAAAAAAACCAAAAAAATAAAATAATAAAATTCAAATGTAATAAATTTCATTCAAACCGGACTCTACGGGAATGGTACCAATTATGGAAGCAACGTTACCTCTTTGCACTGCCAAACTGATTTTTTGAGTGATGAAGCTAAGAGTTTTCTTGTTAGGAATTTTTGAACTAATTTCCCTAACAAGCATCTTAGCTTCATCACCCCAAGTACCAAATGTTTCCACACTGAATGGACAAAAATAAAATCTCTCAACAAGTTCCCGATATTTATTATTTTTTTGATTTTCTCCCATTTTTGCAGCCTCTCCTGACTTAATACAAGTTTTAGGAATATATGATGGAGCTACGGTGTCCCTACAAGTAGCATCCCAGAGCAAAGCCTTTCTTCTCTTCCAAGGAACCAGGGTCATGCCATCTGCTCTCTGTCCGTCATCCCGACACACTCCAGGTGGTTCTAAAATAGCTGGAAAACCTGCTGAAATAAGTGACCGTTTAATGATGTCGTTTATCATCCTGTGGCGAACCAAACGACCAGCACTTTTTGTGCAACTTAGTCCATGCAGACCATAAATATCAACTTGCTTGTTGCAAGTGCAGTCGTGGGGTTCACACACAGGTCGACCAAGTCTAAGCGATATCGATATACGAAAAGACGAGTCGTCTAGAAAATTCCCAAGATTTGAAGAAGGCAATGCTCTGAGCTAAGCTGAGCTTTCTGGCTCTTGTAGGGCGCGAAGACGTGCCTTAGATGTTAATGAAGTGGAGTGGGCAATTAACTTGTCACAATAGAATTTGCATAATTTTTTATCAAAATCTTTTTGATTTTCTAAGGTCGAAGTATCTGATATTAATTAATTCAATTCGTGTGACTAATAATAATAAGTTTACATCGCAAAAAACAAATTTTTAAACTCTCGACTCTTTTACATTTAAATCATAACAACAACATAAATATAGTGATTCAAGTTTTCATAATAGTTACAAGTATCCAAGTCAAATAACCATCACAATTCATAAAATTTAGCGTTATTGCTACTTAAATAGGGACTTTTTTAAACAGAAAAATTGCCCTTTAACAACGATTTCTGTTGCAATTTGGCTTGTGACTATGAGGACTAATATAAAATTACTATTCAACATTATCATTTGCAGCTGTGTGTTATGGTTCGACATTAAGTAGCTTATAAAATAAAAATAAAAAAATATCGAAAACGTAGGACCTTTACTTACGGCCAATAACTTTTAGCACTGTTACCTGTTTTCTATCCCATTTTTAAGCTAGTGCGCCAGAGTGTCGAGCCACACTAGACAGCTGTAACTGTTATTGTTATACCAAGAAAACCACGAAACTAGAAACATAGGAATACTTTTAATAAGTTAAGAAAATCACATTTTGTAGCTTGTACTTTGGTAAGTAGATATAGTTTATGACCCTTTGTTATTTAAGAACCGTTAGGGCCGTAAGCAAGAAAAAATTTCGGAGAAGGATCAAAAAATTTCAATAAAAATTTGCATGTGTATTGTGCAATTTTGATTACTCTTGATCCCCTACCTAGGTACGGCCTTGAGAATTACTGTAATTCAAGAAAGTTAAGACATGCTACATATTATTTTAATAAAACTGTAAGTGGATCGTGAAGTGATTAAAAGCGAATAATTTTTTTTTTATTTAAAAAACACCCAACTGCTAAATCTACTTGTAACTTCTAGTCGCAGTTGGGTACAAAATTTATAGATATACCTACCTATAATGCTCGATATGGACTTTTAGTTTTAATCCCAAAGCGCACTTACGAAATTATACAGTTTTGTATTTTCATGAATCAGGTTATTGGGTAATTTTGTAGCCAACTGCGACTAGTAGTTATAAGTAGATTTAGCAGTTGGGTGTTCTTTTTATTTATTTATTTTTATTTCCAACTTTTAGGTTTAATTCTTTTTCAGCCATATAAAAAGCATTTACCATTCATTTAGCGAAACTTAAAAAGTAAGTGTAGATTTTCTACTGACGCGAACAGTGTTGCCTTCCATTAAGTGAAGGTAGACAAGGAGAGAGAGAGGAGGTAGCAAGTAAAATGGTGTTGAATAAATCTTAAAACGTGTGCAGAAAGCATTTTTGAAATCGCTCTATATTTGTGAAAGTTATAGCTACAATTATTACTAATAAGGAGGGTGGGGAGGAGAGAGGAAAGGGAGGGGAAAACTAGTAAAATTGTGTTGGAAGAAGTCGTAAAGCGTGTGCAGAAAGAATTCCTGAAATCGCCCTATATTTGATAAAATTATGTAAAGTAGAAATGTGTTGTCACGAAGTGGATGAGAATTTACATATTTTTCCAGTAATAATGGTGGCATAATAAGCGTTTGTTTGTTTTCCAAAATTTTGGTTTTAGAAACTTCTATAACGCTTAAAAATGGCTAGTTAAGCCGAAACGCGTCGGGTTGATGGATTTAAGAAATAAAGTAAGCATAATTTAATCCAAATTATGCTTTTTATTTCTTAACCTATCAGAAATTTGTAGAGTGAGGACGTTTTTTCTTAAGATTCTATTTAAATTAAAAATCTAGCATCACTATGGAGACAGCATAAGTCAATGTCACTAGGTATCCTAAGCCCATGTTAAATAAATTAATTTATTTAATCTTAAAGAGGTTTCTTAAGAAAATCTAACACTGGATTCTTTTTCACTTTAACAAAATCAAAATATCATAATAGTTTACGTTTGATTGCAATAGTCGTTAACCTAGCATAAAAAAACCAAAACACCTACTTATTTCTTAATCCGACAGACACAGGATTTTAAAATATTTCGTTCAATAAGTATAATAAAAAAAAGGCTTGGACAAAACCCACGATTCAAAAAAGACCTCAATGTTGTCAATCAACCATCCCAGTTTTATAGTTAGCCAAACCCTTGAGTTTGGAAAGTGACCCTTTGAGTTCTTAACAATTCCATTTCACATCCCCCTTACATCACTTCGAAGCAAAATATAGGGATCCTATATTAGTTCTTTGCAAGTTTTGAGGGTAATTTGGTCGACTTATCATTGGCGCGTGGTGGGATTTCAAGGGTCAGTTTCCAAGGGTCAAATGAATATTTTTTATTTGGAAAAGGGAAAGCAAGAGCAGATAAAGGGTCTTTAGAGTTCTATAACTCAAATAAGGGTCATACACTAAGATAAACAAAAGTATGTAAGCATCAGGGAAAAAGTTTTAGGACTTTTAGATTTATATTTTAGCCTACACCTTAGAGTAATAATAATATAAAGAGAAGAAGTAAACCGCGGCCCCGTGTAAATTTTCCCTAATCATGGCGGTCATTCCTGAAAACTTAGAATTTGCAGAATCCCCGGCGATGGCAACATTGCTGCGTCACTAGAATCATCTCGAAAAAACCACACTGGGCTGAATTTTCACAGTATTTTCAGAAACATAGCACTTCTTGTTTATTTTTACGTCCAACTAAGTTCTTTTTTACAAAAATAAAACTCAGCACACAGAAAAAAAACACCAAAAATTCAATATACCGAGCCGACGGCCAAGACAACACTGCATTTAATACAAACACATGTTACTGTCAGTGTCGACCTTAGAGCTTAGGAATATCTGGGCTAACCGTTCACGACTTGAGGACCCACCTAATTAAACTTGTTGCCATTATATAAGTGAAAAAATAATCTTTTGTTTAAAACTCGTAGACAATGATTGAGTAGAAATAAAACTTTGGACTTCCATTGTCTTTATCTGAGGGCACGGCAGTGTCTCGCAAAGTTCGCGCTGCCGTAACATCTTTTCTTGAAACATTTCAGCCCATATTTGATCTATCAAAAGTTCTACTTCGGAAAGAGCTACGAATCTCATACTTTGCACAGTCGTAGAACTTCATAGAGTTAACAACCCCTCCAAGTTTCATGGACTTCTATAGAGTAGTAAAGTAGTTACGAAATTTCAAAAAACGTCGAAATTGCCACTCACTCATGTATAGATCACCAAAATTCTACTGTACTTTCAGACCTACTATAAAGCTGAAATTTGGCGGACTGATAGAAATTATGACCAAACCCCTGGAAAAAATGAAAAAGCCCCAAAATTCTAATTTACTCCCCTCCCCTATATATGTAAAATTATTTAAATGAAACATTACCCACTTCTAGCAATGCTAGAGAGCTGAGCTTTGGCAGCCTGATAGGAACTATAATAAAACTATAGGAAAAAAGTATAACACCCCAAAATGCTAATTTACTTCCCTCCCATATAAATGTAAAGTTATGTAAAAGTAACACTGCCCACTTCCAGAAACGCTAGAGAGCTGAGCTTTTTAAGACTGAAAGACACTATGATAAAACTATAGGAAAAAATTTTAAAACACCAATATTTTAATTTACCTCCCTCTCCTATAAATGTAAATTTATATAAAAGTAACATTGCCCACTTCCAGAAACGATAGAGAGCTGAGCTTTGGAAGGCTGATAGAAGCTACGATAAAACCATGGGAAAAAATTTAAAAACCCCAAAAATGTCAAGTTATGTAAAAGTAACATTACCCACTTCCAAAAACGCTAGAGAGCTGAGCATTGGAAGACTGATAGGAACTATGATAAAACTATAGGAAAAAATTTAAAAACACGAAAATTTTAATTTACTTCCCTCCCCTATACATATAAAGTTATGCAAAAGTAACATTGTCCACTTTCAGAAACGCTAGAGAGCTGAGCTTTGGAAGGCTGATGGCAGCTATGATAAAACCATGGGAAAAAATTTTAAGTAAGGCATTGCAAAAGTTTTGAACAATATTCCTCATATTTTACTATTTTAAAAATTAAATATTATCCAATTCCTTTAAAAAGAAGTGAAATCATAACAAAAACATTTCATGTAAAAATAACCAAGTACGCGGCATTCCGTAAAAAGAATTGAGATAAAAATAAAGTCAAGTTCTTCAATACAAATTTCAAAATGAAAGTAAGAAACTAGTTTGGAAATGTTTTTCTAAACTTGGCTATTATGGCTGTAAATGACAGGCACAGTGCTTAAATGAACATAAAGAAGATTGGCTGTAATAGCAAAGTTTAGAAAAACATTTCCAACTAGTAAAAATCTTTCATTATGAAATTTGTATTGGAAAACTTGGCCTTACTTTTATCTCAATTCTTTTTACGGAATGCCATTTTCGCGTACTTGGCTCTTTTTTACATGAAATGTTCTTGTGTTGGTTTAATTTAAACAGGACGTTTCAGTAAGAAAGTATATCTAACCGTTTTCAAGTGTAAACTAAACAGTCCAGTCTAAAGGCTACTACTTATACTACTTGTTGTGCAGTCGGCCTGCCCCTTTTTTACCTTCCTAGCCCGCACAGCAACGGCTAGAGAAGGTATTGTTTTCGACAAAAAATTTTTTTTGAGATAACACCGAAAATGTGTTATTTGGGTGTATTTTGACCTACCCTAGCAATATCATCGTGATGTCTGTTTGTGTTGTGTGTGTATGTATATCTGTCCGTAACGCGATAGCTCCTAAACCGCTTAACCGATTTACATGAAATTTTCAGGTAAAATAGTACTCGATACTGCAACGAGCTGTCAAAATTCGTGAATGCTAATGACAGTTTTTTGACAGTTAAAAAGTTTAAAAAATGCTAACTTTTTAATGGAACGTCGCATCAATATGCGGTTTTCGGAAAATAGTAGCGCGGGGATATAGTCCAAGTAGCTCAAAACGAAACCCGGCCCTGCTAACACGAAATCCGTAATATGATGTCATACACCTGTTGCCACGTCCTGAAAAAATTGTGGAAAAAGGGGCCGTTCATAAATTATGTTGTCTAAATGAGTTTTTATCGCAGATTGTAATAAGAAATACACAGCATAAAACGACGCGACGCGGGCTAATAAGCGCATGACAAATTATCGCACGGTTTGAATAGCCTAACCAACTCAAAGCACTATATATTTTGGTAAGGTAAGAAGTTGAACCTGACTTATTATTTATAAAATTTTACAGAGGCAGAGGAGCCGGCAACAGCGGAAAAGCTACATTGTTTACCAACAAATGAATGAATGACCGCCGAAACCGGGGTTACTACTTCTCTTTATATGTTATTACTCTGAGGCCTACACGATGCTAGTTACGACAGGCAACAGGCCATACCAAAAACATAAAAACAAATGTTTAGGTTCAAAATATTTTTATTTACATAACCCTGCGTGTTTAAATCAGGTTTAATGCATATAAAGTGCACGGCATGGGAATACAACTTAACGACCGATTTACTATATACACACACTACAGTTTGCTGATGACCAAGTAATTGTAGCTAATGATAAAGAAGACATGGAGTATATGATGAGAAAGTTAACGGAAGAATACCAAAAGTGGGGACTTACAGTGAACGTGGACAAGACACAGTACGTATGTATTGGAAACGAATCCAGTGAGTTAGAACTAGACAATGGACAAACAATATCACCATGCAATGAGTATGTATACTTGGGTGTCACATTTGATAAGACAGGAACAGACTGTAAAGAATTGGAAAAAAGAATAGTAAAAGCAAAAAAGGTTATTGGATGTCTTAACAGTATTTTATGGAGCAGAGAGATAAGAAAGAATGTAAAATTTAACATATATGAAACAATGGTAAAAAGCACGCTGTTGTATGGAATAGAGACTTATCGCGTAACAGAAAAATACAAAACAAAAATGGAAAGTGTCGAAATGGATGCAATAAGAAGATCAATGAGAATATCTAGATTAGATCACATAAGAAATGAAATCATAAAAGAAAGAATGGGAATCGAGGGAAGCATAACGGATGACATCACTAAAAGGCAATTGATATGGTACGGCCATGTACAACGGATGAACGACGAAAGATTACCAAAACAGGTCCTAGAGTTTCAACCAGTAGGGCGCAGAAAAAGAGGACGTCCTAAACTAAAATGGCAACAGTCAATCCAAAGATCAATGAGTCAAAAGAATCTGACAGAAGATGATTGTCAGGATCGAAGGAGGTGGAGAATAGGCGTCGGACAACGTAGAAAAACGTTCTAAATCGACATAGTAGTAGTAATGCATATACCTGTAAACAACGCTAATCAATTTAAAATACTAAGTGTTCTAGTTTGCAATGCTTAAGGTAGTTCCCAACTTTCGTCACCTTAAGCTCGTTAAAAACTAATTTCTTGTGTTAAAATTAAATAGAAAAAAAATGCGTAAGTTTTTAAATGATATAAATATTTTATATTATTACTTCGCCACTTGAGGGTCTTCTAATTTGTTTAAATGTTAATTTTTTAAAATATAAAAAAATTTATACAAAAAAAAATTATTTGAATGTGTCTAAGCTCATCATGTTAATGTCCCACTTCTCGTCAACCCATGTCCCAACTTTCGTCATATGTTTATTTTGAAAAATGAAAATACATATATTTACTTAATAACCATTAAAAGATAAAAAACTTGCAACGCAAACGAGACGAAAAGTTTAATGTGATTAAAATAAATTTTTAAATAATTAAAAGAAACTCCAATCTGACAACTCTAGAGCTGCTAGTGCGGTGGGGTGGTTCTTTATGAGCAGACCTTCCAATCTCTCGGTCTTTTTGAGGACTCTATTTTATCAAATTAGAAGAGTATAATATTTTGTTTTTTCTTATATTTGATGTATATATAAGATGTTTTAAATTTCCATTAAGAAAAATTGATTTTTTTTCAGATAAATAATAAAAGAATTATTTCTCCTGTAATTCTGTACTATATTTCATTAAAAAATTTAAAAGAATTAACATTGTTAATAAAGTGGATAATAATTCAATGAAAAGAAAGCTTAAAGTTAAGCAAATAAATAACTTTGGATAAAATAATTACATCTCGGGTAACAATCCAAATGAACGTTGGATGATAATGTACCTTATTGTTTCTGTGTTTTTAGGGTGGTTTTTCCGTATTTTTCGCGAAAATTTGTCAATTTTCTGGTTTTGTTTCGGTATTGAGCAGAAACAAAAACTCAAATTTCTTCTTAAATGGTTGAAAAACCAAGTCCTCGAGCGTTTCAAAAAAATCAGCATTGATGTTGAAGTAAAAAAACTTCGAAACGCGTCGGTAGACTTATAAAAAAAATAAATAAATAAAAAAAATAATTAAAAAAAAATTATAAAAAAAATCCAATATGATTATGTGCCGCTTAAATCAACGCCACAACCGTACTGTATCCACAATGGATATGAAAAATTATATTAATAATTAAATAAATAATTAAGTAAAAATTCATGGCAAATAAATTTACTAACTATTAAGAAAATCCGGAAATTGGATTTTGCCTCTATCGTCTCAATCGGGAAGTCTCAACAGTCGGGTATCTACTCTGCACGGCTGAATCATTTGTTGTGGGTGAAAAAATTTGAAATGTGAAACTTCAATTGGAGTATTCATGAAGTCCAAGGAAAGAACTAGTATAAGCCCAGAGAAACGACTAGTTTTCATTAGCATGATTCGATTTAATTTAAAATAATCTTTTTCAATATGTCATAAATATCTATAAATTTTATTTTAATTTATATCCTTTTATTATATAAAAAACAATACCAATTTAAATTTATTTAACATAATTTTAATCTAATAGAAAATTATTTAGTATAATTTATTCGGAAAAATTAAGGATTTTATTTAGTTTCTTTTATTTTTTTAAAAGAAAATATATTTTATTTGAAATTATTTGGTAAAGTTTATTTATTTTATTATTTTTGTATTTTTTTAAATAAAATTCATACAACAGTACTACAATTTTATTTAAAGTGTACGTGGTTTTTAGAATTTTGCCGCTTCAGTATTTCGCGCTTTAAATTGTACGTGACCTTAATGTGACAATTAAAAACCCACGTGGGTCGTAAGCTAAAATCGTTAAATCATTCATTGTAATAATCCCTTGTTACAGTTTGCTATTTCTCTTATTATTTTATTAAATTAGTTTTATAACATAAAAATAACATTCTTTATGGTAAAAGATACGCGACAGTACAAAGATGCTCAGTAAATATAAAACTAAGATAAATAGAAAATACTGTGAAAATAAAATATTAATAATTAATTACCTTAAAGGGTTTGACAACCGTGTCCATGCACTGTATCGCAATAAAATCCACTTTTCGGCGATATGTGGTCAGTGTGACTCCCAAATCAAAAAAATATCAACAAAACCATCAAGACATAAAACACTGGGCACAATTGTTTAAAGAAATGTAGAAAATCGATTAGCAATAAAATTCGCGAAATAAAATATCTTCTGCAAACTGCAGCGAGTGACGTATTTTTAGAAAAATTCGTAGCTAATTGGAAAATCAGCGCCAAAGGTGGTCAAAATATGAACTAATAAATTTGAATCAATTCATCAAAATTTTGTTTATCAATATATCAAAGGACTACCAAATGACCAACAAGTGACTAGACAGAGAGGGAGTATTAAATAACTTAATTAAAACAATACATTAAAAATAAACGAACTAAATCTAACATCATTTTCTTACTATCTTGAATGAGAATGAGCTATACTAAAAACATACATTAGAAAAGATATGCGTTTAGTAAAAATAAAAGATAGAAGCAACAAGAAAAAAAAAGACAAGCAAATTAAAAAGTTACCATGTTGTCGCACAGAGCTTAACACACTGTGGACAGAAGATTTAAAAAAATCTCGAAGGGCGGCCAAGCAGGCCACTATTATGGGCTTACTTTATTATTCTAAGAATATAGGCTATATAGAGAAAATAATTAATGATAATAATTGGAATAACTAATTTAAGGTATTTAAACAATGAAAACACAACTAAAAACAACAATCAAATACCAAATTGCAAATAATGCAAGGACCTAAAACTATAAACAACAATTGAAAATTAAAGAAATAAAAATAGGAAAAAAGTTTTTCTGTCTTCGACTGGGAGTCGAACCCGGATACACTTGCTCTGTACGCAAATATTTTAAGCATTGAACTACCGATGACCACACATAAATTTTCGTTGGTCTTCGGTAGTTCAATGCTTAGAAATGTTTGCGTACAGTGCAAGAGGTTCCGGGTTCGAGTCCCGGTCGAAGACAGAAAAACTTTGTTCTTAGTTTTCTTTCTTTAATTTTCATTTGTTGTTTAAAAACAACAAGTTATACGAAGAAAAATATTATCATTGCCACATTCTTACAATGTGCAAAAATCCAGGAAATCTCGGGAAAAGTTTTAAAGTCAACGTGGCAACATAGCATTTATTCTCCAGAAATAGAATGCGATCAGTACTGTTGTGTTATTAAATAAAAATGATCATAAAAAAGATCTAAAAGTTGTGCAAAATAGTTCGCCAAGGATTGCTGAATACTACGCTACAATAAGTCACCTTCCTTGGGGATTGCAAATTAACAATACTCTAAATTTTTGAAGGGTCTGGTCTTAAACTAAATTGGTCAACAACGTAACCTAAATATTGGAGTTCTGGAAAGAAAATTGGCACTTATCTTCTGAAATTACAAGTCCAGCCTCTCGAAATCAATCGAACACAATGCCCAAGATTCTTAAATGCTCCGAAAACGAACTACTGACGACTATAATGTCGTCAATGTATACCATGGCGTAGGGAATTTTTTTTTTTTTTTTTTTTTACGGGTATGCGCACTCGCAAGGAGATCCCTATCACGCTCGAGAAGCGGCAAGTGCGCGGAAATGTTGGTGCGTGTTGGTTTTGAAACGGTTCAGGTTGTAACCTGCAGGGAAAACTGTCGCAGGGAGTCTATTCCACAGCGATGCTGTTCTCCAGAGATATGAATTCTGATATAATGAGGTTCTTGGTGCCTCTATTTTGACAATAAATTGATGGTTACCGTCTGTTTGACGTGTTCGCCTAGTAGGTGCTACTCCCGGGGGGATCATACGTGCCAACTCTTCAGAGCATTTTCCGTGATAATACCTGTAGAAGAGAGATAGATCGCCCACAGTTCTTCGATGTTCGAGACTATCCAAGCTACGGGTAAGTGCGGGGTCATTGATCAGCTTGATAGCTCGTTTTTGCACGGTGTTCAGAAGCATTAAGGTATGTTTGGGTGCCGCACTCCATATATGTGAGCAGTACTCCATAGTTGGTCGAATCTGGGCTTTGTAGAGTATCAGCAGTTGGCTTGGTGTATACAGATGTCTTGTACGAAATAGCACCCCAAGCTTTTGGGACGCCCTTTTAGCTATATCTGCCACGTGACTGTGCCAAGACATGTTGGTCTCTGCAGTGACTCCTAAGATGTTCAACTGGCTCTGCAATGCGACAGCACTTCCAGATAGCATGATATTTGGCTCACCGGTGCTGGTCTTTTTCGAAAACAGGGCTGCTTGGGTTTTCTGCGCGTTGAACTGTACAAGGTTTTTGTTGCCCCAGTCCTCTATTATCTCCAAGTCGTTATTTATCTGTGATATTTCAGTTAGTCTAAGGTAATGGAATTCACGTGCGGAGAGACATGTGGGTGGTATGACTGAGGATACTACATTGCCATCATCTGCAAAGCAATAAAGTGGATTTACTGTTTTATCTATGAGGTCATTTATGTAAATCAGAAAAAGTGTTGGCGAAAGGATTGCTCCCTGTGGCACACCAGCATTTATTTGGTAAGAGTTGGAGTTCCGGCCATCCAGTGCAACATAAATGGATCTATCCTTAAGGTAACTTTCAAACCAAGTGCAAAGTCTCGGCGACAATCCCGTTGCTTTGAGCTTGTTGAGCAGATTTTCATGCCAGACTTTATCGAATGCTTTAGATATATCTAAGGCAATTGTTCTTGTTTCACCTCGCAACTCAATCGCTTTTTGCCATAAGTGAGTGACGTATGTAAGTAAATCGCCAGTTGACCTATATTTTCGAAATCCGTATTGCTTGTCGTTGATAATTTTGTACTTTTCCAAGTACTTGGTTAGGTGATTGTTCACAACTCTTTCCATTACTTTTGATATCACTGGAAGTAGAGCAATTGGTCTATAGTTTAACGGATCTGTCTTTTTTCCTTTCTTTGGAATGGGTTGTACTGCGGCAGACTTCCATGATGATGGATATACTCCTTGCCTATAAGATAAATTGAATAATTTGGCGAAAGTTGGGGTGAGTTCGCTAGCACAATTTTTGAGTACTATCGCGGGAATGCCATCTGGACCCATTGCTTTGTTTGTATCCAACTTTTTAAGGGATTTTCGTATTTCTCTGTGACAAAAGGGTACCTCTGGCATACTGTGGGAAACCCTTTCAATGAACGGTGGAGTTTTTCCATTTGGCACTGTTAGGTTTGAGTTGGAGGAAAAGATTTTGGCCAGCATATTGGCTTTTTCCTCTGATGTTGTGGCTAAGTGAGTATTTTTATCTGTAAGTGGTGGTATGGATGACTTGGTGAAGTTTGATCCAACGGCTTTTGCAAGAGACCAAAAGGACCTAGAACTACTTGGACAATTCAGCAACCTGTTTTTTATTCTTTGATTGTATGTTTCTTTGGCGGCGTCAATAGTAATTTTGCAACTATTTCTGGCTTCTATAAATTCTGTGTGGTTTTGAGCGGTTTGTTGTCGTTTCCAAAGGTTATATGCTCTGTGTTTTTTCTGTACAGCCGTTTGACACTGGCTGTTGAACCAAGGTTTTGCATTAGCTCTGCGTTTTATTGTATGTGGGATATATGCATCCATTCCAGATAAGATTACTTTTGTTATTTCATTACAGCAAATAGTGGGATCAGCTGTTTTAAAGCAAACCTCTTGCCATGGAAAATCCAGGTAAAACTGTTTAAGGTCATTCCATTTTGCCGATTTATAGTGCCACATTTTACGAGGAAGTGATTGTTGGCTTGGCGGTATGAACATTTCGCACTTTGTTCTTATAAGTTTATGATCGGATGAACCAAGTGGGGGATCTACTTGAATTGTGTACAAGTCAGGATTTGTAGTTAGGAACAAGTCTAAAAGCGCTGCAAATTCACCCCTTTCTGAGATACGGGTAGGTTCATCTACAAGCTGCGTTAGACCACAACTTATGGCAAAAGCTTCTGCTTCCCTGCCTTCATTATCTGTTTTGTTGTGGTGTTTTAGCCAGGGTATATTGTGGACGTTGAAGTCGCCTAAAAAAACAATTTCCGCATGTGGATAGTTAGACTGTATACTATCACAGTTTTCGGATAATGTCGCAAAAAAGTTTTGATACTCGGTGTTACTTGGCGGTCGGTAGAGGCAGCAAATGAACTTAGTCGATGACTTTGAGGTGAATTTCAGCCATATGATATCGAGGTTCGCTGGTTCTAGCTTCTCCTCTCGATGACATGAAAGGTCATTTTTAATGTACACACAGATCCCAAAATTATGTCGAAATCGGTGGTGTAGGTCATAGCCGGGATAAAGATAGTTCACAGTAGGTGTTGCAGAACTGATTTTAGTTTCAGTGAGAACAAGGATGTCAGGTCTTTGTTCTTCAAGATGTTGGTGAACTGAATTCATGTTGGTACTTAATCCTCTTATATTGCTAAAATCAATTCTGAGTTGAGTTTTTGGTCTTCTTTTAATATCTTTGCATGAAGGACTCCCAGGATCACCCGACGCCCGGAGATCCGAGTGGTCGGGTATTTTACCTCCGGAATATTTTGATCCTGGAGGCGCCATCATGCTATTTGTTACTCATTGTTGGAACCGGACTGCCAGCGCAGTAGCGGAACGTGGTGATACCACTTAGCGCTACTCACTTCTGGCATGGTGGTATCTCACCGGTCGACGCCCAATGAGTAAAAAGCGTCTACCACCTACGTTTTATTAAGCTAGCTCCAAGAACTTCGTGTACAATACGCTGCCATAGGGCTGGAGGTTAGTTAGGCCAAAATGCATTCTCAAAAATCTACAAATGCCTCGTCCTGGGACTGTAAATGCTGTAAGATCCTTAGATTCATCACTAAGTTTCACCTGCCAAAATGCTGACTTTATATCGATTGAGCTTAGATATTTTGCATCTCTCAGTTTGTCTAAAATCGAGCCGATGTAAGAAAGAGGATATGCGTCTTTTTTAGTTAAAAAGTTCAATTTCCTGTAATCAACACAGAGTCTGTAGTCCACACTCTTCTTTGTAACGAGACAAACAGGGCTTGACCACGGGCTTTTGCAAGGCTCTATAACTTTCAATTTCAACAATGCATCTAGTTGTTCGCCAATAATTTTTTTTTTAAAGGCGAAACTGGATAATATCTTTGCTTTAAGGGGGTGGTACCAGGTACTACTTTAATCGTGTGCTCTGTAACATTACATCAACCTAGTTCTTTTGGCATCTGAGACATTTTATCAGAAACAAATTGATCTAATTGTGTTGTGAATTTAACATTGGCAAAAGTGGATATTCATCTTCGGTAAACTGCCAAACATTTCCATGAAGATTTGGAATTATTTTCATACTGTTCCAAAAATCTATGCCAAGTATTATTGTATGAGAGATTTCTGGCAATACTAGGATATCAATTAATTTAGTTTTTCCCATCACACTAACAGGAGCTTAGATGTATCCATTAGTTATGCAACTTTGTCCGTTAGCAACTGTACAATTTGTTTTATTTTTCTGTAATTGTAAACCCAATGTTTGAAGAATATTATAACCTGAAAGTCCAACAATTGTTCGTGAAGCACCACTGTCTAATAGCCCAAGTAAAGGATAACGAGTATTTCAATCTGAAGGTAAGGACGTTTGTCACCATTGGCGTGTGAAATTACGTAATCTAGCAATATTTTGTTGAAATAATCAATATTGGTCGTCTGTTTTAAATAATTATTAGGAGAGATCATGCGACCTAACGAGCCTCCTGGGATCCGTTTGCCGGATTACATTTTTGACAATTGCTCCTTGATTTCCACACCGATAACAGTGAAGATTTTTAGACTCTGGACAATCTCTATTATAGTGTCCGACTTTCTGGCAATTAAAACAAGTAGCACTAACAGTATTTAAAGTTCGCTGTACTTCTGGTATATTTGATGGAGAAGTATGGAATTGATAACAAAAATTTTGTTGGGAAGTGCTTAGTGTATCCTCACTAGCAATAAAAGCGAAATCTAACTCTACAAAAGTATTTCGTTGCCTAGATGGTGGTACAAAATGATCCCCGCGATATTTCTTTGTTCTAATTTTAAGCATTCCTCCTCAAGTTCTACAAGAGAAGTAACAATGGGCAATTGGTGGTATAGAATGGAGCTAAATTACTTGTACAAATGTCTAATTGTACGTCAGATGGAATTTCGCCATATCTTCTGAATAGAGATTTCATGCAGCATAAATATTCCACAATGTTTTCAGAATGTTTGAGCAATAAATTGGATAATCCAGTCCAATTGTTAAATCTGGAACGATTGGCTCCAAACCAATTTAATGCTTTGCCATCAAAAAGATCAATAGCTTGATCGAAGAGTTCTTGATCAGATACATTTCTTGCGATTTTTAATTCAGCGACTCGTTCTAAAAATGTATGAATCGCCATTTGTTTTGGTTTAGCTGTGAATTTAATGTCTCAATTTCTAACAAGAATCATTCTTGAATTTTTGCTCTGGTTATTGGGTCTATTGACATTGATTGGATATGTAATATTTTCATCTTCGTGGGAAGCTTCTGAATTAGAAATATGTAACTCATCCATGAGCATGCTTAAATTTGGATCTAGCTTCATTTAGCTTTCTATTTGTGAAAGAATACTCAGTATAGCCACAATAACATCGGATCTATCTTTCTTTTGTTCCTCAGATAATCCATCTAAAGGCAGTCCGTCTATTCTTTGTAACAGCTACACCAATCTGGATTTTATTCGAGAAAATTTACTGCGAGCATTTTTACCAACAACGTTTTTGGTTGAATTTTGTAGCTCAGTAAATTTTCTTTTAATTAATGGTACTTCGTCGTCATATGTAAATGGATATTTTGGGTCAAAGTTCATTCGTCAGCAACTGGAAGTCCTCTAAAGGTAAATTCGTACACAAGGTCTTCCTCTTTCAAATAGTTTATTTCTATTTTGTAATCCATGATCGCTCAGTTCAAGCAAATTATAAAAATAATGTATTGATAAAGCAAAATAATGATAAAAGAAATATGATAAAATAGTGATTTTATTTTAATTTATATAATAAAAAAAAGAAGTATTTATTGGAGAAGGGAAAAAAAATTTTGAAAACTTTTGAAAAAAAAAATATTTTATCAATATAAAAATAAATAAAATAAAAAAATATTTATTTTTTAAAAATTCTAATAAAGTTTTTGTCAAAATAAAAAATAAAAAATTCTATTTTAAGTTTTAAGTTTTTTTACCGTTAGCCCAAACTGCATATTAAATTTTGTTAAAATCTGACAACCAAAATCGAGCAACAGCTGTAGTATTTCACTTCACTAAATCCACAGTTACTATGGTAACCAAAAAGAATATTGCGAGAGACAAATCAATTAATTCGCTCTATAATAAAATGTTTGTTTATTGGCCCCACGTTGGGCGCCAAAATTTGCGACGCACTTTAATGTGATAAAAATAAATTTTTAAATAATTAAAATAAACTCCAATCTCACAACTCTAGAGCCGCTGGTGCGTGCAAAGGGTTTTTCCGGTATGTACAGAGTTCGAGAGCGGTGGGGTGGTTCTTTATGAAGAATAAATTAATCAAAATGAACAGCACTGAAAAATAAGGGCACCAGGAGGTAATCTCTCGGTCTTTTTGCGGACTCTCATCACTCATCAAATTAGAAGAAGAAGTTTTAAATTTCTATTAAGAAAAATTGAAATAAAATAATTATTTCTCCTGTAATCCTGTGGAGAGAGGAGAGTAATTTGAGTTATCATACCTTTGACAGAGGGAAAGAATATTTCAAGAGATCAATTGGATGACTTGGTGGAGTTAATACCCTGAGAATTTCTCGTTCTTGTATTGAGACACCGCAGCCTGCATAGATGGAAGTTTTCCGAAAAATTTATGTAGTTCAATGTTTAGAATGTTTGCCTAGAGAGCAAGAGATCCCGGGTTTGAGTCCCGGCCAAAGCAGAAAACTTTTTTCTTATTCTTCTTTTTTTAATTTCACTTGTTGTTTATAGGTTTAGGTCCTTGCATTATTTGCAATTTGGTATTTGATAATTATATTGGCAATCGCCCATTTTGCGATCAGAAATTTTAACACACGAAAAGGTGATCTCATGCTTTCAGACGTTGATTCTTTACGTCTAATTTGAGTTATCATACCTTTGACAGTGGGAAAGAAGAATTAAAGAGATCAGTTGGATGACTTGGTCGAGTTGATACCCTGAGAATTTCTCGTTCTTGTATTGAGACACCGCAGCCTGTATAGATGGAAGTTTTCCGAAAAATTTATGTATGGCTTCGGTAGTTCAATGCTTAGAATGTTTGCCTAGAGGGGAAGAGAACCCGGGTTCGAGTCCCGGCCGAAACAGAAAACTTTTTTCTTATTTTCTCTTTCTTTAATTTCACTTGTTGTTTATATGCATCACAGTAGTTTTCAAAAAAATGTGATGTTTAGCAAAATCTTTTACACTGGCTTGATTAGAGCAATTTAGAGAATATCCAAAAAACGCAGAAATTCCCGAAGTTTTCATATTTTTTTGGGGTATAAATCTAATGGTTTGTTAAAGTTTTGATATAGTGTTGGAAAGCTATACTCCAGGTTTATATCTTCCTTGTATAAAACATATTTAAAAAGTTGATGTTAACTTGGAGTTCCACGAAGAAATTAAGAATGTCTGGGAACTCCCTCAACTTCAGCTTCAAAAATGACCCTGTCTATCGGGGTGCTGGTGATAATCAAGTAGACAAAATTTTTCTCTGTATCATAAACTTTTAAAAACAATAATAAAAAATCTGAGTCTGTAATCCTTAAGGTCACTACACATTTTTTTAGTTATTTTAATATTTTTAGTGATGTTAAATTGAATTACAAATTACATGCGCGGATCTACGGGAGAGGAAAAAGGGGTAATTCTTCCCCCAACTCTGAAACTTTACTTAGTTTTGACACACAGAATACACCTCCTGGTCACTACGAAAAATAGTTTTGTGAAATATTTATTATGATATTTGTCCCCCCCCCCCCCCGAACCGAACCGAACCAAACCGAACCCCCCCCCCCCCAAAATAAAGTTTCCAGATCCGCCCCTGCAAATTCAGGTTAATCAGAAGGTAAAGTTTATTCATATGAGCAGTGTTCTCTAAATTATGGTTTAAACTCTCTTCATAAGGTCACTACACAAATTTCTAAAAGTTTGTTTACTTTTTTAGTAGTTACCTACTGTCATATTTAAAAAATCGGAAAAGAAGTTGAGTTCTATAATTTCAGAAACAGAACAAATTTTTTTTCTGAGCTTGATGTAAATTTAGCGTCTATATTTAAATTATCCAGTTTGTTTGAGATTTTAATGTAAAACAAATCGTTTCACAGTACCTCCAAACGCATCAAATAGATTTTTAGCATGCGTTAGTTTAGTAGTTAGTTTTTTAATGCCCAGTGGCGTATGCAGTCATTTTTCAAGGGGGTTGGGAGAGGGGGCTTGAGTAAAAGCAAAGTCCTGGAAAACAATTTATTTCTTCTTTCAAAAAAATTCAATCTTTAGGAGAAGTTATTTTATTATTATTAATAATATTATTATTTAATGGCTTTTGGAAAGATTAGGCCCCCAACCCCCTCCCTCCTGTGTACACCACTGTTAAACCTGAACCATTTCTTTTACCAAACAAACAAACTAATTAATGTCCGTGTCTCACCAAAAATTTATTCTTAAAACTAAAAAAAAAAATTCTGACAGTGGACGAGGATGGTACTTGAACCCATAAACTAGGATGTCACGCGAAACAGTATTTGGCTATAAATAAGATCCCCTGACAATGATTTTTATACATAATTTTTTTTCCTTTTGCGACTGAATAAAAATATGTGATTTTTTACATGCTTTAAACAAATAGCTTAAAAGTTGATGTTAAAATGACAGACACAGATTTTTTATTTAACTTTTTTTAGACGATACATTGTCAAGTAAAACAAGGTACAAGCAAAGTTTCAATAGACAGAGAGACATGACAATTTTTTTAGTCAAAAGTTGCCAATTCTGAGGTTTTTGCGGTTTTCCAATTTTTAAGAATTTAGTTTGCTGAACCAATAGACTTAGAAAATTTTCTTTTGCCTTGTATGATATTCAAGTCATTGGGCTTTAATGTGCATATAGACTTTTTTTTGATTGACCATATTTCGCACCGGTGTAAATAATGAAAAATCGAGAAAATCATAAAATTTACTATTTTTTTGAAACTATTTTTGCCATGTCAAAAAAGTGAGGTTAATTTTTTTATAGGATTATCCAACCAATATTAAAGGTTTCTTTCGTCAAATTTGATTTTACATTAGATTTAATACAATAGAAATAAAACAAATTATTATTATTATTATTATTATGATTGTCTTCTTTTTTACTTTTAAAGTTGCCTGTAAAATACGGAAGGTAACATTAAAAATTAAAATTTGTTAATTTGGTATTCCTAAGGACACTAATACATGTTATTCAAATTTAGATTTTTTTCGTGACATAACATATATTTAATTGAAAAATTTAAAAGAATTAACATTGTAAATAAAGCGAATAATAATTCAATGAAAAGGAAGTTTAAAGTTAAAAAAATAAATAACTTTGAATAAAATAATTACATCTCGGGTAATGACCCAAATAAACGTGGGACGTGCGCGCGCAACATATTCATGTACCGCTTACATAAACGCCACAACCGTACTTTATCCACAATGGATATGAAAAATTAAATTAATAATTAAGTAAATGATTAAATAAAAATTCATGGCAACTAAATTTACTAATTATTAAGGAAATCCGGAAATTGGATTTTGCCTCTAGATAAAAATGAATCACCAATATTAATTAATAAATGATACTGCAACAAAAGAAAAATAATAATGATAATAGGTTCAATCATACCGATCTCCTTCCTATCGTCTCAATTGGGAAGTGAAAGAATTTGAAATGTCAAACTTTAAATAGATGTTTCACGTAGCAGTACTCATGAAGTTCAAGTTAATGACTCATGAAGTTTAAGTTAATGAGAGACGAGAAAAGACTAGTTTTCGTAGCCCTTGGAAAGGACTAATTCTCGTAGTCCGTGGAAAGAACTAGTGCTTGTAGCCCGTGGAGAGGACCCTAAAATATTTCCACTAATGTAGTAAGCAGTAAAACAACTGAGCAATCTTTGTGTATATTTATTTATTTATTTAAAGAATAATATTTTAATTTATTGATTTTAGTTTATTTAAAAATAATAATTTTAATTTGATTTTATTTCTTTAATTAATAATATTATTATTTACTTACTTAAAAAACAAGCTATAATAATTTAGACGACTGAGCGTGAAGGGCCAAATAGACGACTGGTCGCAAGGACCAAGACGGCTTTGCCCGAAGGGGAGAAAACTAGAGATATCCCAAAAAAAATTACCCCAAAGTTAAATTCGCCCCTTCTGGGAAAACAGACGTCTATTGAACTAAAAACAAAGGAAAAAAATCGGCAATACGCCGTGGCTGGAATTTCGATCTTAAACTTTAACCACGTGTGACTTCTTTCAGTTTCTTGTCGGAAGTGATTTCTTCATTCCCCTGTTAAACACAGGGTGGCGCTTCAAACTCCCAGCGTGTGCAAAAGCGCCCATGATTTTGCCAAAATGATTAGATAATCAAAAAGAAAATAACTTTCAACAAAGAGAGAAATAATCACCTGATCGGAATTTTTCCCCAACAAGGACTTTCTTTTTTGAAGGTTTTTGCTGAAAGCCCAAAAATATTAAAACAAACTTTAAGGTTAGGTTTTCCCATAAGTTCAAAATAAAACAAAAACAAAAATAACAGGCAGCATTAAACATAATTTAACTTATTTAAATAGTATTCTTATTTTAATTTAAAATATTTCAATTTGTTTAAGAGAAAAATATTTATGTTTTTTTTTGTGTCTAAATGATAATGTTTTAGTTTATTTTAATTTAGGTTCATAAAAAGAATAATACCATTAATTTAATTTTAATTGATTTAATTCCATTTTAACCTGTTTAATTTGAGAAAAGTAAAGAATAATTTGGTTTAATTCAATTTATAATATTTTATTGTATTTGGAAATAATAAATTAATTTTATTTAGCTTGATTCGATTTCATTTAAAATATTTTTTTTCAATATGTCATATAATTCTATAAGTTTTATTTTAATTTATTTCCTTTTATTATATTAACATTAAAAACAATAGCACTTTAATTTTATTTAACATAATTTTAATCTGAAAATTATTTAGTATAATTTATTCGGAAAAATTAAGGGTTTCATTTAGTTTCTTTTATTTTATTAAAAGAAAAAGTATTTTATGTGGAATTATTTGGTAAAGTTTATTTATTTTTGTATTTTTTCTTAAATAAAATATTTTTCCATTTAAAAATGTACGTGATTTACACTAGTACTATGTTTAAAATGTACGTGGTTTGAACTATAATTCATATAACAGTACTACAATTTTATTTAAAGTGTACGTGGTTATTAGAATTTTGCCGCTTCAGTATTTCGCTCTTTAAAATGTACGTATCTCAATATGACAATTAAAAACCCACTTGGGTTGTAAGCTAAAATCGGAAAATCAATCATTGTAATAATTCCTTGTTACAGTTTGCTATTTCTCTTAATAATTATTTTATTAATATTTTAATAAAATAATTATTAAGAGAAATAGCCTTGCGCTGTAAGCATTTTCGCGGCAGAGTCCGGCGCGGTAAATACCTATATATTTATCGGTTTCACAACGTTCTACGTCTTCCGATACCCAATCTCCACTCGTTTCTGTTTGCCCATAATTCATCATCTAGGCCTCTTATTCTTATTTTACTGTCTATTCCTTTTCTCCAACTTATCCTTGGCCGTCCTCGTTTTCTTCGGCCAGTTGGTTTCCATTGTAGTATTTGTTTAGGTAGTCTTTCATCATTCATTCTTTGTACATGTCCGTACAACACCAGTTGTTTTGGTCTTATACCATCCACTAAAGTACGTTCACCCACTGTCATAATTTCTCTTATTCTTTGATTTGTAACTCTTTCTCTTTTTGATTTCCCTGCTGCTCTTCTCCAATAGTCCATGTCCGTAGCGGAAAGCATTTTTTTTGTTCTATCCTTGATTGGCCATACTTCTGAGCCGTATGTAATAATACTTTTTACAATGGTGTTATATATAAGTTTTTTGTTATGTTTTGATATACTTTGGTCACAAATTATTCCATTTAGTAATGTTATTGCTTTTCTTCCTTGTACGTTTCGATCTTTTATAGCTTTGTCTAGTGTTCCGTCAGCTGTAATTTTTAGACCTAAGTATTTATACTCATCACAGGACTGAATTCGCTGCCCGGTATTTAAGATTAGATCCTGTTTCATTCCACCGATACACATATACTCTGTCTTATTGAGATTAACGTCTAGTCCCCACTTATTGTACTCTTCTATTAGTTTTCGTGTCATATATTCGAGTCGTCATAATCCTGAGCCACTACCATCTGATCATCGGCGAGACATAAAGTATACAAGGTGGTTTCGTCCAACGGAATTCCCATGTTTTGGCATTTTCTCTTCCATACTTTAAGGACTTGTTCCAAGTATATCTTGAAGAGCGTAGGCGAGATACAGCAACCTTGTTTAAGACCTTTATTTACTTAAAAGCCTTTGGTTAATTTTGCATTTATTTTAACTTTTGCCTTACTATTGCGGTATAAGTCGTTGATGGCCTTAATTAGTTGTACGCTTATGTTTGTGTTTTCCAACGCTTTCCAAAGTAGATTTAGTGGTATACAATCATATGCTTTCTGCAAATCCACGTAAAGTAGATGCAACTCTTGTCCGTGTGCCATTTTCTTTTCAATAACTTGGGTTATACAAAAGAGATGATCTGAAGTCGATCTACCCGCCCTGAAACCAGCTTGTTCTTCTGCCTCCATGTCTTTATATTAGCTCTCTACTTTATTTCTTATTATTTTACCATATATTCTGCTTAGCGTACTAGTCACAGATATACCTCTATAATTGTCACATTATATCTTTCCTTCCTTTTTTGTGTATTGTGGATATATATGACGTTTTCCACTAAGTTGGGACTACAGTTCCATTTAAATATTTTTGGAAAACATTCCGTAATCTCCAAAACAGTTCTTCAGTGTCATATTTAATAAGTTCGGCTGGGATATTTCCGGGTCCGGCAGATTTACCGCTTTTTAAGGTTGTGCACACGTTTTTGACTTCAGAGAATGTGAGGGGTACTGGAGATTCCATCGTTCTAATTATATTGTCTCTTGCGTCTTCCTTGAATTCTGCTCTATCTTCAGTTAAAAGTTTTTTAAAATGCTCATCCCATTCTTTGTCTGGTATTGGTGAAATGATATCTCTGCATGTTTCTTTTTTAATCGATCTTATAGTTTTCCAGCTTTCGGTACTTCTCCTACCTCCTAAGTAAGAATCTATTTTCTGGTACTTTTGCGTCCACGATTGATTTTTCTTATCACTGATCATTCTTCTCACCTTTGATTGCGCGATTTTGTATTCTTGTCTGCTTCTATCTGTCTTGTGGGATAAGTATGTGTGATATAATTCCCATTTTTCTCTTTCAATCTTAGCATCCCACCAGTATGGTTTTCTTCTTTTAGAAGTTTCTTCCACTAATCCTAGTGCTTCTTTTGCAGCTTGGTGGATGCTTAATGTAATATATTCGCATTCCTCATCTGGGGTTTCAGCTGAACTTGTATTAAGTTTTTCGTTCAGTCTCTTTTTGTATAAGGTTTTTACGCTGTCATGTTCTAGGCTTAGTAGACTATATTTACAGTGATCAATTTGTTCAATCACTGTATCATCAAGATGTTGTTGATGCAGGCTTCGGCCTTGATAAGGAAAGAGAATTTTGGACTCCAGAAAATAGTGACCACTTCCGCATGTTGATCCACGCTTTGTTCTGACATCTTGAATTTTTAGTTTTGTCTTTTGTCTTTTGTTTAGTGATGAGATAATCAATGATGGATTTCAGGTTTTGTGAGGGTTTGGTCCAGGTATATTTGTGCATTTCCTTATGTTGAAAAAAAAACCGTTTTGGATTTTTAGGTCTAATTGCTCACATACTGTAATTAGCCGGTTTCCATTGTCATTAACAACATTTTCTCCATATTGGTCAACTATCAGATCATTAACTCTGTTACCGGTTCTACTATTTAAATCTCCCAATATGACAATTTCTCTAGATGTACTTACTGCTGATATTTCATTGTGTATTTCTTCAAAAAAATTGTCTTTTACGGCTACATTTGCATCGTCGTTATACGCATAGATTCCAAAAATCGTAAGTCTCATTCCTTTTATTGTTATATTCATTTTAATTAGCCTTTCATTGACTGCTTCCCAGTTGGTGATAAATTTTCTAAATCTTTTGTTGACCAAAATAGATACTCCTTGTGGGGCATGTTTTTCTTTTGCCACTCCGCTATAGAAATGCTCATATTGTCCTAGGTATTCAGATCCTTTTCCTTTCTTTTTCGTTTCTGTTAGTACAGCAAGGTCCACCTTCATTCTGCTGCACTCATGTACTATTTTATTCACTTTTCGACTCATTCCTTGTACTTTCCATGTACCAAAAATCATATTCCTGTTTCTTTGCTTGGTTCGTCTTAGGTTTTTCATTTCTTTTCGAGTCGTTTGATTGGGTTTTTTAACAGTGTACGTTTTTTCCAAGTATCAGAGAGCTAGTCTGATGCCTCAACCCCCAACCTGGAGGACCAGGTGATTTTTGATCAAGGTTTTCTTCCCCTAGCTTTGACGATTCCAACGCAGGTACTGCAAGGCAGTAGTCTTTTATACTATCCCTAAAAGAAAGGGTTGCCACCTACGCTATGATCACCGTACCGAGGTCCATTCTCTCCGCCTTTCATATCGATGTGGTCTTCTCCCGTAACCCTGGGAAAGGGACCCTATACAGGTGCTAACTCTCCGGGTCGAAGAGTACCTGGAATCTACGGAGGGCAGATTCATTTCTCCTGATAGACATCTAACGAGGTCTACCCGTACCCGTGCGGTAAATACCTGCGGGGTAAAATATTCGCGGTTTTGGCCGCGAATCGTTTCCAAACTAGAGAACAAAAATTTCAAACTAAAATAGAAACGGGACGGTGGCCATTTCGTATTTGCTGTGTTAATGTCCTATTCATCAACAAACGTAAGGTAGAAGTACATTAATTGTTTTAGCTTATCCCATATTTTCCACGTGAACAGTTTTACTTATTACTATATAATAAGGTTTTCTTTCCCATATTAGAAACCCTTCAAGCAGGAAGTAATTTTTGCTTTTGTTGGTTTTCGTAACAAGTAGAGTAGTAGCTAAATTTGGAATGGCGCGCTGGCATTGGTAATACAAAAAAACTGCCAAACTAAAGTAGAAATTCCTTTGTTTTATTTTTTGTTTAGAAAAACTTATTACATCATCAGATAATAATTAGAGTTTCAGCTTTCCTTTTGTAATATAATTTAGAAACTTAGATTATGTTGATTTGTATTTTTTATATTCGTTTTTAGAGTTTTGTGGAAAAGGTCAGACTGTTTTAATACCACCACCAATAGTTCTCTAATTCTCGGAGCCAGCCCCCCCCCCCCCCCCCCAATTGTAAGATTTTTTTAGATATTTTTCACATATATCGTGAATAAACACAAAAAATTGCATGAAATACGATATCATAAGGCCTCCCCCCCCCCAAGACACCTTCCTCGGTGTGCCACTTGTAATTTTTGTACAAAGGGCATAAAGAATATCATTTTTGCATTGACGCGTGACTGATGATGTTTAAACTAGAATTCTTTTACGATCAGAAAATAGACCACAAACAAATTGTAATAAATTATTAAAAAACGCTATTTTCTTTAAAATTTAGTAGATTTTTATTCTACTTGTTTTTACTATTATACAAAAAAGTTGCGTTAAAGGGTTGCTCTCTCTCTTATAGTAAACGTATAAAACTATGTAAATATGAATTGTTTGAGGCGTTTAATAATATGATCATATTAAGCACCTCGCTTAGTTTGGACCGGTTTCGCGAAAGTACTCAATTTTTTTTTGATCGACATAATTGCAGGCATAAAAGGTTATTTAAGCCTTGCACAAATCTACCATTTTACGTCCTCTTTTGAAAACGAAAAAATATTTATCTAGAGCAACAAAATCTGATGTTTCCCATGTAAAATCCAGCTAGCCAAAAGATTTTTGGTGCATAGTATTAACATAAAAAACTTCTAGGTACATTTTTACAAAAAAACTTAACGTTTTTCTGGTGTCTAGTCTATTGTACAATATAAAAACTACAAGCGGGTGCCTCAACTCTACAATGCTACAGGCTAAAGAACGTTATTTTAAGATATTACAGTTTTACCTAAAGATATGTCGTCGTCCCAAAACAACAATTAACTATCGATTTGTAATAAAATAAAAGAAAAATCTCGATTTTTTGGCCGGAAAGTGCTTAAGTAAGTCACTGAGGCCTAACTATTTTTTCTGAAAAGCTCTCCTACCAGTTTTTAATGTAGACAAAAAAAGTTGACAATTTTCCAAAAAAATTGTTTCATCGTCTTTAAAACTAGATTTATGTATAAAAATAAACAAAAGCAAAAAAAAGAAAAGTCGTATTTTATCAGCTAGGTTCATTTACTTTGTTGATCAAAATAAAAATAAATAAACTTACTTACTGAATTGATTTCGAAATGAAAAGAAAAATTATTAATAACAATAAACAACTTGCCACAAATAAATTGACAGAAAATACAGCTATATACAAAGAAAGACTTAAGGAATAGCTAAACAAATTAAGATGCAAAAATGAAAATATTGATGAAAAAAATGATACGCTGACAAGAGCTATGACCAAAGTAGAAAAAGATGAAAAAGAAATTATAAGAAAAGTGATAAAAGAAAATAAGAAAAGCAGCCAAGAAGTAAAAGTTGAGAAAGTTATAGAAAATACTAGAAAAAGGAAATGTCTAAAATTGACTCTAGTTAGATATAAAATAATTAAAATAAAGAATATGAACGGCTTGAAAACTAACGTTAAGGAGGATATTATAAATATCAGACAGTTATTCTATACAGAATTATAACAAACAAAAGTAACCATAAAGAAACTTCAAATAAAAATAAAAAACATAAACTTAAAACAACAAAAAAGAGAGCATTGAAGAAAATGGAAATTAAAAAATCACCTGGAAAAGCCGAAGAAACGGCAGAAATGCTAAGGTACGGTGGTAAGGCTCCTTATTCTCCTGAATAAAATATAAACAAAATTATGCCAAACAACTGGAAAGAAGCTGTAACCATTATTCTGCACAAGAAAGGCGACAGAGCAGACCAAAAAAACTATCGACCATTAAGGCTTTTCACGAAAAAATTAACAGATAGACTAACAACAGAATTTGACGAATATCAATCAATAGAACAAGCAGGTTCAGAAAAGGTTTCAGTACAGTTGACCCCTTATAAACCATGAAAAGCCTAATAGCACGAGTCAAAGAATACAACATTTTACTATATATTGCGGTTATAGACTTTGAAAAAGCTTTCGATAGTATTGAGCATTGGGCAGTAAAAGCATCAATACGAGGTAGCTAAGCAACAACATCAATTAAAATCTTTAAAGTACTATTTTTCCGATGTACATTAGTGCTAGACCCGTTAATCTTTCTTCTGCCATTGTATTTCGCAAATAATTTTTAGTATTCTTGATGTTGAAAAATATCTCTCAGGTGACGCTGTGCTAACCGGACAAGTTAATATAATTTGAAAAAGTTCCATACTAAAAGTAACTATGTCTCCGCCAACGTTTGAAAGAAACACTGCCTATAAATCTCCGATGTAGCTGAGATATTATATGTTCCGTTAATTTGTAAAACTCATTAATATTATTTGCCTCCTTTCTTGTAACTTTTTTATTGGCCATAAGACAATTCTTATAATTCTGCCTGTTTCTCCCAAATTTTTTTTTCTTATACAGTCCTCAGAAATGATTATATGGATACTGACTATGTGATATTCAGGTAGTAGTGCATCCCGATTTTTAGTCTTATCCTTGATCCGCCACTTTTTATTTCGGAGATTTAAACAAACATTATGCTCTAAAGCAACCATTTTATTAGCTTGTCTTAGCCGATCATAGCAGCTTGTTATACAAGTCCAATTCAGACTATCCCAAGCTTTTTGGCAAATGCATACATTATTAAAACTTGAGAAAGAATTCCACCACACGCGATCGAATTACGCATTTTTGTTTTCATAATTAGTTTTTCTCTTAATTTCGCGTTTTCTTTTCAAATGCTAGGAAGGGCTTTTGTCCAACATTTTGTAAGCATGTATACACATAATATCTAGAGTGCAAATTTTTTACCTTTCTAGCCAGTGCAGCAATGGCTAGAGAAGGTATTGTTTTTCGTAAGTGCAGATTCAAAAACTTGAATGCAACTACCCAAATCACTTGTCTAGTATTAACATATTTTTTTAGGCTATTGAAATGCATAGAATACATGGTATTCTTAGAGGGTTTATTAAAGCCATAATTCTACGATGGTTAAGGATTTATAAGGAATACATATTTAAACGTACATCAAAACTTTCTATGTAAATTTGGGTATCCATATGCGATTTTTAATTTTTATGTTTGATAAAATTTATTTTTGGAAATTTCAATTTAATGTAATTTAATTTAAATTTCCACGTGTCCCGTTTGTATTTCGGCATTAATGCAAGAACATGGATATCATTCCCAAATTTAATTATCTAGAGCAAAATTAATTTTCCATCCCCTTTTTACAGAAATTGTCAACAACTTTATTTGATCAATAAACAAAATGTAAAATTTTATTAATTTAAATTTTTGAAGCTAATAGGGACTTTTTGCATGTTCCAGTTTTTCTCTTGTTTTTTATCTGACGAATGCGCAGTTACCTGGTTTGAACCTTATGCTTTACTAAGTATTTTAGGACTTGTGTTCGAATAACGCAGGCTACTAGTTCCTTTATTTAGAGACAGTGTCGCCGCGCATATAACGTTATGTCAAAATGTAATGTAAATTTAAAATGTTTTTGATACCAGACAATTATTTCAAGAGCTGCCAATGCGAAGTAATCCTCAGATTTAATTTTATGCCAGTTATTGAAAATTATTTTTTATAAAAACAGGTAGGTATGTGTTGTTTGGCAACAGTGTTCACCAACTAACGAAAAGTCATCAATGTTCTATCAAATACGTAAAAATATAAGAAGTACACAGTAAACACAAACCTAATTCTATATATTCCTGGCAGTTTTTTACTGGTATTGATCTTCCAGTTTTTTCCTAGTTGTTTTCGGAACTTTTTAATTAATTTTGCCTACAGAACACTGCCTGTTTTAGTGAGAAATATTTACCCAATTTGGTTAATGTACAAATAAACTATTATTTTCAATACTGCTTTTTTTAAATGCATAATAATAATATAACATGTGTATTGCGATTTTCACTAATGTGATTATAACTTTGTCCCCGAATTTGAAGTATCTTTCCTTTTGATCGCTAGATGGAGTTCCTTCCCTTGGTAAACTATCAATTAGTATGTCGGTATTCTGTGTCGCTTATACCTTACACCGCCTTTTGTCCAAGTATATATATATTTCTTAATATGTACTTTAAACTTAGAGCATATCCTATTAACCATAAAGTGATTTTTTTTCTCGATCCAATGCTACAGTTGCAGAGCGTATCGTAAACTCCCAGAAATTGTTATCTAACAGAACAAATAAATGTCGCAAAATTATAAAAAAACACACCAACGAAACCAAAAAACTATCGGAACGATCCACGATAATTTTTTGTAACTTTGTTAATCTGTTAAATAATCAAGGTGTGTATTAATTTGGGGAAAAAGTAAAACATTTTTTTTGATTGTTATTTTAATGTCCATCTATCAAAGCTGTATCAAAAAGCAGGAAACAAGATCCAAATTTCAAACCGACTAATATGGATTTATCGGGTTTCACACGTGCATTTATCTGAACTCGCAGATTTACATTAAACGTAACCTTCTTTGCTTAAACCAATTGCCCCTATATCGCTATATATATAGCTTAATACAATATTTGATTAAAGCTTAATAAAAGCAATGTAATATATTAAGCTTGAAAGAAATCCGTTAGTAAATAAGAAAAATAAATATTTAATACATATCGGTGCATAAATAAAAAAAGCCGCCATTTTCGATCGGCCATTTAAAATTTTTTAAGTTTCAGGGTAAAACTGCATTAAGTGATTTTAAGCACTGCAAACTTTCAAGTTTGAGACAAATCAGTTTAAAAATAAAGTAATCCGCCATTTTGAATTTTTTATGAGTTTGAGTCGAAAATCATAATCAGCGACTTGAAAGGAATCCGCCATTTTAATTTTTTTATGAGTTTCAGTCAAAAATCAGAATCAGCGACTTGAAACATTGTATTAGAAACACATCGGTGCATAAATAAGACAATCCGCCAGTTTGGATCCGTCATTTGAATTTTTTAAAGTTTGAGGATAAAACTGTATTAGGTGATCTCAAGCACTGCAAACTTTTAAGTTTGAGACAAATCGGTTTAAAAGAAATCCGTCATTTTGGATCCGCCATTCTTGTAATAAAAAACGTAAATTTGTTACCAGCTTACCAGAACACTACACCTACCAAATTTCAACATTCGTTTTAATAGTTTTAACTTTACTTAACAAAACCAAATTTCAAGAAAATTGCGTAAAGGATTTTTTAAAGATGTTTTTGGTGGCGTCTAGTTGGCGGCGCCGAGTTGGCGGCGCCCAGTTGTCCCATTCCGTATATCGCACCTTGTTAATCTAAAGCAACTAACAAACCATTGGACTACATAAAGACGGTTTTCCACCAAACGGACAGTTGAGTTTGTGTTTTGTTTATGTTTTCTAGTTTCCGAAAAACAAAAAAAAATAGAAGACAAACCCCAAACTCTTGTTTCCATCAAGCGAACTAGGTTTTGTTTGAGTTTTGTTTTTGTTTTCGGTCCTTTTCCACTGGTAGTCGCTAGTCAGTAGTGGTAGCTAGACTAGCACAACGAAATAAAAGTAGAACATAAAAAAAACTCAACACGACCCATTCCACGAAACAGACGCGAGTTTCAAAACTCGTCGAAAGTAGTCAAAACCTTTTGATGTTACCGCTTTCAAACGGGACTCGAAAAACAAAACTCCAACTGTCGCAAAACACGCAAGTCTTGAAAAAGTTGGCCAAAAGTTTTAGTTTTGTTTTATTTGACACGAGTTTATGTCTGTTTTTGTTTTGTCCGTTTGGTGGAAAACCGGCACAACAGTCTTGCTTACATGTCATGTAGACATTCTACTTGTTGGGGCTAATGAACAACTGATAATAATTATGAACCATGAAACAATTATTGCAAACAAGAAATGCTTCGTTCTGGATGGTTCCAGTATACAAATTGAGCTAAGCTAGCGGCTGCAGCCGGTTTAAGCATACCAGGTCCAAAAATCAGGTTAGCTTTCATCAAAATGCCAGACGCCCACCATATTTTAAACGGAAGTGCTTATAATAAACATATGCGGTCTATAGTGCCTAAATATGGGTCTTTTCCTAAGAAGCTCTTAAATTTTTTCAATAAACGGACGCAGCTGGATAGTCTGTCTGACCCCACTGACTTACACATTGTTGAAAAGGTAATTTAATTTTCTGCAATAAAGTGTAAAAAAAAAATTAAAAATTTCAGGTTTTGGGGGTCTGGGGGGTTTTTGCAGCAAAAACTAAAAAAAATTAATATAATTTTATTTTTAGGTTAGATTTTATACATTTTTTATGAATCTTTGAGTCATTGTGGCTTAAAAGCGTCAACTTAATTAAATTTTCAAATATTCAAACACGACAATAAGAAAAGGGTGGTTTACAAAATTGATCCAAAAACTGGCCTGGCAACATCGGAATTATTAATCTGTGATCTATTCACAGCTAGAATCTACTGTCAAACTGCGGTCATAATATTTTGAATACGCAAGTACCTCTACCGCCTGCACTAATTGAAGGAAATGATGAAGGAGAAAAAAAATTACTAATAACATCAAAGATAGGTAGATACAAACTAAACAGTAATTCAATTATCGTTCTTTCTAGCTGATCGAGCATCTGTACGAGAGATCTAAGTACATGAATATTTGTCTGATATTGAATGGATTTTCTAGCCCCCACTTACAAAATGCGATGATTGAATGGTTAGATAGTGGCTTGTGCACTTTACTTTATTAAAAACCTACGTGTTTTTATTTTCCTTCTAACGATGTGCTTAACGTGTTATTGACCCACCATATTTTTCGAAATATTGTATTTCAGTCGAGTCAATCATTTTAGCAAATTAACTGAGAGAACCCTGGAAAAATGGGAAAAATCACTTAAAGAAACAAGCAAGCTCTTTGTGTATAATGGGCGATTGCTCCCAAGGAAGAGTAAGTTCAAGAATAACAAGAAATAATTTCCGGGCTAACTATACTTTTTTGCTGATACCACAATTTGGCAGTTGGTTGTTCTCCAGTGATTTCCTACAAAAATTCAATTTATTTTAAAATTCACATTAAATATTTTACTACTGTTAAAGGCTTTTTTATGAAATAAAGTATTTAAAGTCTATTTTATTAACTATTGAGTTATAATGTTGATTTTTGGACATTTTTACTGTTTTTTAAACGGTTGTAACGGGCTTTTTTGGGTATATTTTATCATAACAAAAACATTTCATGTAAAAAAAAACGCCAAGTACGCGAGAATGATATTCAGTAAAAAGAATTGAGATAAAAGTAAAGCCAATACAAGTTTGGTAATGTTTTTTTTTAAACTTTGCTATTACAGCCAAACTTCTTTATGTTCAATTTAGTACTGTGCCTAAGAGTCATTTGCAGCCGTAATCGTAATAGCCATGGTTTTATCGTAGTTCCTATTAGCTTTCCAAAGCTCAGCTCTCTGGCGTTTCTGGAAGTGGACAATGTTACTTTTACATAAGATTACATGTATAGGGGAGGCAAAAATTTGGTGTTTCTAAATTTTTTCCTATAGTTTTAACATAGTTCCTATCAGTTTTCCAAAGCTCAGCTCTCTAGCGTTTCTGGAAGTGGGCACTGCTACTTTTACATAACTTTACATTTATAGAGGAGGATAGTAAATTAAAATGTTGGAGTTTTTTTTTCCCTGATTTTATCATAGTTCATATTAGTCGTCCAAAACTTAGCTCTCTAGCGTTTCTGGAAGTGGGCATTGTTACTTTTCTATAAATTTACATTTATAGGAGAGAAAAGTAAATTAAAATATTTCTGTTTTGAAATTTTTTCCTTTAGTTTTATCATAGTGCCTTTGATTCATAAAAAGCTCAGCTTCTAGTGTTTCTGGAAGTGGGCAGTGTTACTTTTACATATCTTTAAATTTATAGGGGAGGGAAGTAAATTATAATTTTGGAGTGTTTTATTTTATTTTCTATAGTTTTATCATAATTTCTATCGGCCTTCCAAAGCTCAGCTCTCTAACGTTTCTGCAAGTGGGCAATTTTACTTTTACATACATTTAAATGTATAGCGAAGGAGAGTAAATTAGAATTTTGGGGTTTTTTAATCTTTTCCATGGTTTTGGTCATAATTGCTTTTAGTCTGCCAAATTTCGGCTTTGTAGCATGTCTGGTAGTACAGTAGAATTTTGATGATCTATAAATGAGTGGCAATTTCGACGTTTTTTGAAATTTCGTTACTACTTTTCAATTTTCGTAACTACTTTACGACTTTATGGAAACTTGTTTTGGGGTTGTTAATTCTATGAAGATCTACGACTGTGAAAAGTTTGATCTTCGTAGCTCAATACGAATTAGAGTTTTAGATAGGTCAAATATGGGCTGAAATGTTTTAAGAAAAGTTGTTACAGCAAAAAATGTACGTAAAATAAATTGCCGAGAAAATTAATTTTTTGCCTATGACTAAATATCAGTCATTTAATTAAGCGCACCTTAATATTTTTACATTTTCTTCTTTAAAGGCGCAATTTTTTACTTCAGCACGGAGCAGTTCAAACGCTAAATATGTCCCTGACGTGGCGCGAGACTTGGCAGGCCGTGGGACCGCAATTCAACCGGCCGCGTATTTACATTTCCGTGCTCATTTCACGTCGGCGCGGTTTTGAAATAGACACGGAAATGTTACAATATATTTGGGTTCAAATACGTGTTGATTTTAAGAGTTTTGATCTCGAAATGAGCACGGATCTGTAAGAGAACATCGCTCATTAAACTATTACAAAAGCGTATTTAACTGTCAGGTTAAAACGCTAACATAACGAAAGCTAATCAATCAAATCTAACCGAACCAAAGCAAACTGAACCAATAATTTAAAAAAAAAAAAAACTTTCCTGACTTCCTACCCGGGATCCTAGAGGATGTGAATCCGAACCAAAACGAACCGAATTGAACCAAATCGAACCGAACCGAACCAAAGCAAACTGAACCAACAATTAAAAAAAAACTTTCCTGACTTCTTTCCCGGGATCCTAGAGGGTGTTAATAGTGTTGTAGTTTAGTTTGGTTAAGTTAGGTTTTGGTTCGGTTTAGTTAGGATCGGTTCGGTTCGGATTTCCATCCTCTAGGATCCCGGGTAGGAACTCAGGAAAGTTTTTTTTTTAATTATTGGTTCAGTTTGCTTTGGTTCGGTTCGGTTAGATTTGATTGATTAGCTTTTGTTAGGTTAGGTTTTTGAAACTTTCTATTTTCATGTGGTTAGAAATTAAGTGAAATTAATCATTTAAATCATTAAAATTTATTAATAACAGAACAATATCTGTCGTCGTAGTTGCCGGTGTAAGACAATGAACACTGAACTTTGCAGGTATAGTTAATGGAAGAGTGTTCTTCAAACTTCAAAGAATTTCAAAATCTTGAGTAATATTAGTACAAATACTTTTAAACTGCTCCATAATTTTCGTATTAACAAACATATAACCTCAAAATCAAATTAATAAACAACGTGAATCCAATTTAAGTTTCAAATGTGCACTAATAAGTAAACCCCTGCGCTGTGTAATTGAATGCAAATCCGTGCCTTGTTCGAGCCTCGGCGCCTTAAAATCAACACGCATTTGTAACCAAATATGTTGCAACATTTCCGTGTCTATTTCAAAACAGCGCTGCCGTGAAATCAGCACGGAAACGTAAATACGCCAACCGGCCAGCGCCGAACTGTCGACTGTCGGTTCCTACTCATGGCGCCAGAAAATTAATTTCTTAAGTTTGAGCGCACCTCGAGAAATAATTTTTAGTATTTAAGTTTGTAATAGCCCATTGCACCGACTTTTTTTTTCGTTACTTAGCCTTAAGTGTTCCTTATTATGTCATATTATGATTATATTAAGAAACGCTTTAAACTAAGTAACGAAAAAAAAGTCGGTGAGATGGACCCTAAATATACTATTGAACTTTTTTTAATCAAATTAATAAACCTTGTTTTGTAAATTGAAGAAATAGTCCAAGTTCGATCGTTCTCCATTAATTTAATTATTGTAACGACATGTTTCGAGAGCATAGGTACGCTCTTTTCTTCAGGTTGTACACTTGATAAAGTTAATCCATCACCGTTACGTATAGCTTGTAGGCTCCAAATTAAAACAAATTACAGCAACATGTGCAATGAAGTGATTAAATCATCTAGCAGAGAACGAAAAACAAAAAAGAGAAAGAAAAATGTTTCTTCTACTAATCATATTTAAGTAACTCTCCCCCAATGGAAGGGATTGGTTTTTAATTTGAGATGAAAATTAAGCATTAGTTTATTTAAAAAAAATTATATAGAAAACTTTTCTTGCCACGTGGGATTGACCATTTTTCAGTTGCTTATATTATGCCATTTTTATTTTCTTGTTTTTTTTTTTTTTCTAAACGAGCTTTTAATATATTTTTTGTGGGCCTATTTCTTTGTAGTGTGCGATCTAGGCCTAGGTTATAGCCTGTAGCCGCTATGTCTTTATCCGGAGGGTACTAATTCATTTTAAAGTGTCTATTCTTTGACCCTAAAAAGGAATATTTCCCTTTTGTTCACTTACCTATATATTATAGCTCAATTTACCTCGGTTCGTAAATACTGCTTCATCGATCGGCTGTAAAAACTAAATAAGTCATTAACTTAATTGATTTTGCTGATATATGCTCTATTATTTTTCAAGTGGGTTTTGATAAACTATTAAAGTTAGGTGTTTAATAAAAGGATAATGTTTTGCCAGTAAGTATAAAAGAATAAATTGGAAAACATAATTCGTATCAGCCAAATTGTCTCTGGCCTCTGTCAATGCTATGGATATTGAAATAGTTATTTACCCAACAAGTGCTGAAAGTGGTACATTTCCGCACGCGACCACAGCTGCAAGGGTGGAAAAGATAGTTTTCGCAAGAGGTAGGTACAATGTTTTTCCTACGAGTGTTTCTGTCCATTTTCTTAATCAAAAAACCATGTTTTAATCCGCAACGATTTTATAATAATGCTAGAAAATCATACATAAGATAGAATAGTTACGTAAATCATTTAATTAGTCCTAAATATCTTCATTTTTAGCAAAACAAAAATCGTGCGGATAAGTATTTTTTCAGCACTAGTGTAGAAAAGTAACTTTTCCGCACGATTTTTTTAGTTTTCCATACGATTCTTTTTTATCAGGATATATTAATAAGAAACTATGTGAAGGACATTTAATTAATAATAACGAAAAAGTTATCGATTCAGCACTAGTGCGGACTTTTCCACACGATTTTTTTATCAGGATATATTAATAAGAAACTTCATGTAAAGAACATTTAATTAATAATAACGACAAAGTCAGTATTGAGTAAGTAAATATTGAAATTGAAAGTGCACATTGTGTTTGATGCATGCTGCAATATAGCAGATGCCGCAACATCTTGAAGAACGTCGTTTCTTATTTGAATTTGATTGGTTGGTGTTTGGCCCACTACAGAAGTGCCTTGATCAGTTTGGTGCTGAGAATTACTAGTGTTCAGTTTAGTTCAGTTCAAACAAGCTTTATTGTTCAAGAATATAAAAACTCTTATTAACAAAGCTTAAACTTAAAATCTAATGAATCTAATAAAATCTTAATGAAAAATATCTCAATAAAAAGAAATAGTTTATAAAATCGCCTAAAGACTCAATATTAATTTTAGTTGTTAAATTAACTTGTTAGATTATTTGTTAGTTCAGTTTACAGTCATGTTTTTACTTAAGTATACAGGTTTAGAATTTAAAAAAGAAAAAGAAACAAAACAATAATAATAAAAAACACCTGATAATAAAATTAAACTTTTAGCGTCGCTATAAGATCCCTGTCGAATACCATCATATGTTATTAAAGTCTAAATTAAATTTCGTTATTTAATTATAAAATACATATGTACATTTATGACAACATATAGGCAATACAAAACATTTAGCATAAAAATTAGTTAAAAATATTAAAACAAATGGGACATCAAGATTTAAAGATAAAATAATAATAGCTAAAATAATTAAAAGAATAATAAAAATAATATAAAAAAATAAATAAAATACAAAAACATATATTAAAGTAGGTACTTAAAAAAAACATTTATAGAAAATAAAATAAATATGCAGGTATACAAGTAACAGGTTATTTGACTAGAGTTGTTACAAAAGAAGAAAAAGAAAAAAAAAGTAAGAAAGGTGAGCTATTATAGGGGAAACAGTATAGTCACAGTTATGGCAGGGGGAATAGTAATGGTAGTGAATAATTTAGGATAAAGACAATATATGAATTTACGGTTTTAGATTTAGAAGGAATGAGAATAGAATTCATCGAAGGTGTAGAACGCGTGTTTAACCAATAAGTTTTTTAGTTGTTTTCTAAAACTGGATGTATCTAGAATGTTGTTTATATCTGTTGGAAGATGATTTAACAATTTGATGGCTTTGTAGATAATGGAATTCTGCACGAGAGATGAATGAGGTATAGGTAGTGGAATGTTGTCTCTTTAACGCGTTATGTATGTAGCCTCCTGAATAGGAAATAAGCTTTTCTGTTTATGAATTAGTGCTGTTGATTCCAGTATATAAAGGCATGTTAGGGTTAAAATGTTAAGACTAATAAACAGAGGTCGACAAGAATCTTTTGTTGAGGCACCAGTTATAAAACGAACTGCTTGTTTTTGAATTATAAAAACAAATTTAAAATGGTAATCTGAGCAGGAACCCCAAAATGGAACACCATAGCTAAGATGCGACTGAATCACAGTGAAGTAAACAGATTTGGCAACAGAAACATTAAGATTCCGAGACACAGCCCGTACACAAAAGCAACCAGAGGAAAGTTTTCTGTTAAGAGAAATTATATGTGATTCAAATTTAAGGTCATCATCTATCTCAAGTCCAAGGAAAGTTGTGATCTGCGTAGAATTAATTATGACTTAATCGAGGTTGATGTTATTTATATTTCATCGGAATCCCATTATTTGAGTTTTGGTAAAGTTCAACATCAGCCCGTTAGAGTCGCACCACAGTTTGATTGTTTGCATGTCATTGGATATGATTTGTACCAAGTCTTCCGGTGCAAATGCCTTCAGAACTCCAGAGATATCCAGATTTAAAAAGTCATTTATATAGACGGGGAATAACACTGGACGAAGAACTGAGCCTTGCGGAACTCCATACTTGACATGTTGCTCTGAAGAACTTACACCACCCGCGGCGACACGCTGGCTGCGACATGATAGATATGAACGGAACCAGTCGAGAGCTCCGTCGCAAAAGCCATAGACCTCCAGTGTTAGCCCGCGGTTAGTGAAACGATAACTGCAATGGACTGTAAATAATTTAATTAATGAAAGCGCGAACAAACATAAATATATTGATATGAAATAACGAAATAATCAAACGTCCATAGGTTAATTGTTGGTGCCACACAACGGCAATCAGAAACAAAGGCACTCACCAGTTTGCAGCCAATTTATCCACTTCCAAGGAGCCCCTTTCTGGATCTATTGATGTCACCACGTAGCTGAAGGGCTGAAGTTTCTAGTTCTATGCTTCAGTACACCAAAATCGAGCACTTTCAGGTGTAGAAATTTGAAATAGTTGGAGAACGAAATTAACACGCCATTTCTCGAGGCGATTGACAAAGGATCTCTCCGATTCTTGGTGCGCATGTCCAAAATGCGAATGCACTCTGTCCTTCATCCAATTGTGTGGTTTTAAAAAGTTAAAAACAACCGCGAAATTTAGCGGGAGCTAACACTCCAGCTTTCGCAGGAGCGTTCTGTGACGCACACAGTCAAAGCCTTGGATAAGTCACAGAAAGCCCCCGCAATGGAATAGCCATTGTTGTAGTGCCTAAAAATCTGATCAATTACCCGGTACATAGCATCATGAGTGTTTTTTTAGGAACAAATCCGAACTGAGCTAAGCTAAGCATATTCTGTTCTATTAAAAAATCATCATCATCAAATGATTCTCATTTTAAAGAGTTTTTCAATAAATTTGGAAATAGTTGAATGAAGCGATATTGGCCTATAGTTTGAGGGATCTTTTGTATTGCCCTTTTTATGAATCGGTACAACTAGTGCCTGTTTAATTGTTGATGGAAAAACACCTGAAGAAAAAGAAAGGTTAATAGCATCTGCTAGAACATAAAGGGCCTGGTTTGGAAGTTCATTAAGAATCTTTGTTGAGATACCGTCAGAACCTGCTACTGTTTGATTTTTAAAAGATTTAAGGAGACGTTTGACTTCCTGTATATCAGTAAGTAGAATTGTAAAACAATTATCTACTCGTAAGTTCTCTATATAAGTTAGGGGATCAATATCAGAGCTAATCTTTGAGGCAAGATCTTCAGCAATATTGCAATAAAAATTATTTAAAACCTCCGGTTCAATTTCAATTTCATGCGGTTTTGTGTTTGTTTTCCCAGTTATTTCTTTAATAATATTCCACGTTTCTCTGGATAGTGTTTTTTTAATATAGTGTTTTTTTAATATATTTAAAGATCTCAAATTCTTTGCTGCGATCCTTAAGCCCTTTGTAAGCCATTGCTTATTGTCCCTTTTTTACGCAGAGGTTTTAAAGGAAAGGATTTGCTGACAATATCACTTAAAACGATATGGAATGCTTCAAGCGATCAGATTTTACAAGCAAGGGTTGCCAGAGAGTATAATTGCAGGTTTGTTTAAATTTAATAAAATTATTTTTGCTAAAAATTCGCCCTAGTTTTTTAAGTTTCTTGGCGTTTAGGGGCAATAGAGTTAAAACTGCATGATGATCCGAGAGCGCAGGGTCTACGACATTACAGTCAAGATCGGTATTAAGATTTGAGCAGAAATAGTCTATAGTAGTAGATGTAAAATTAGTAACCCTTGTTGTTTTACATGCATTTGGAGATCATAAGATTGAAGAAGGTTAAGAAAAAGAGTGGTGAAGTAAGCTTCGGGAACACCGAAGTCTATATTGAAGTCGCCAGCTACTATTAGTTTAGAATTGGTATCCAAGAAATCAGACACATTAGAATTTGGAGACCGATAAATGCATAATATGTAGGTATTAAAAGATTTTGAGTATAGAAGCGAAAACTCAAAAGATCTTCCAGATACCATAAAATCGAACTTATCGCAGTTGTAAAATTCGGAAATTAATAAGAATTCGGAATTAATAAGGATACAGGTTCCTTCATTGTTAGAAGAAGTACGGCAGAATTTTGATAATGTTTGATAGTTTGGGACGGAAAACGGTTCTCCATCCTTCAGCCAGTATTCTGTTAGAAGAACTAGATTCGGAAAGTTTTCACTTTCAAGAAATAGGAACAGTTCGTCAGCCTTGCTTCTTGCTGATTGGATGTTGAGAAGCATTAAGGACACATGATTAAAGTCAGTTAAAGGTTGATTGTTTTCGTTAGATGCTTCTCTAAAAAATGATGCGGGGAACTTAGATTTAGGCTGCTCCCACCACAATTGCTAAATAATGAGAATTAAACTTTAAGTTAGATTGAAACGTAACTCCCAGGTCTTTTATTTCATTCCGTTTACTACAACATTACAGACTGTGTAAATATTTTTGGTTGGATTTGTTTTCCTTGTAAAGGTAATAACATTACATTTTTTTATGTTAAGAAACATTTTATTTTCCGCGAACCATTTACTTTCATTATTGATGTCTTTTTGAAGTATATCGCAATCTACCTAGGTCTTAACAACTCTGTACAACTTAAAGTCGTCAGCAAAAAGCAATCCAGTTGAGCCAGAGAGGCAATCAGGTAGTGTATTGATAAAACACAAGAAAAGCAAGGGCCATAAATTGCTGCCCTTTGGGACTCCCGAGGCCGCAACAAAGGCCCTCGATTCACTCATGCCCACCCTTACCCTCTGAACTCTACCTGTAAGGTATGATTTATGAAAAAATAAGCCTCTTCCGTTATACCCAGTTGCACAAGTTTGCCAAGTAACAACTCATGATCAACCTTGTCGAATGCCTTTTCACAATCTGTGTAAACTACGTCCAACTGACTCTTGTTTAATATTGCATCAGCTGTCGCTTCTGATATTATTGAGAGATTTGTTACAGTTGATTTGTCTTTCAGAAAGCCATGCTGAGATTTAGAGATTTTATCTTTTAAAAAGTCAGTTAAGTGATCACACAGTATTGTCTCAAAAATTTTTGATAAGACATTAATTAGACTAATCGGCCTATAGTTTCTAATCTCATTTTTATTACCACTTTTACAAATAGGAGTTATTTGTGCTTTTTTAAGTGCATCAGGAAAATACTTATTTTTGATAACAAGATTAAATATATGTGTAAAAAGGTGCGACAATGCACTCTGCTATTCCTTTATAAATGTAAGCCGGTATACTGTCTGGGCCAGTAGATTTCTTTGGCTTCATGAGGAGTTATTTGTGCTTTTTTAAGTGCATCAGGAAAATACTTATTTTTGATAGCAAGATTAAATATATGTGTTAAAGGTGCGACAATGCACTCTGCTATTCCTTTATAAACGTAAGCCGGTATATTGTTTCGGCTAGTAGATTTCTTTGGTTTTATTTCTTATGCTGTTTAAAACATCCTTTTCTGAAATTACTGAGAATTTTAAAGAATTTTCATTAAAATTATATAGGGTGTTTTTGTTTGAAGGTTTTTCATACACAGACTGAAAGTGTTGTGCAAAGGCATTCGCAATATCGCTTGAGTTAGAATAAATGTTATTACCATTTTTCATCTCCTCTGGTAATCCATTCTTTGTGAACTTGGTACGTAAAAATTGCCAGAAAGAAGCAGGGTCAGTATTCACATTATTTTCAAGATTTTTCTGATAAGTTTGGTATTCTTCTTTTGTTTGAATTTTAATGCTTTGTCTTAAGTTTTTAAAATAGTGGCGGCACATAGGCGGATTTGATTTGTTTTTTGAGATTAAGCGATGAACCCTGTTTTTCTCCTTGATTTTACGAACCAGTTCAATGGAATACCATAATGGGAACCTGGATTTGCTACCACTTAACAACATCAAATAATATCAGTCAGATATATAAAAATTAAAAAAACGCTAACTAATAATAAAGCAAATGATGCTGTTTTACCAAAAAACAAAATATCCCAGAGGCATCGTATTCGCCTTGGCCGGTTATTACAATACCTACCAATGCAAATTTAATTAATTATAATAATAGTTTCAAAAATTTCTTTTATCCTCAATTAAATTAAAAACACTATTCCATATTTGGCACATATTCCTAAGTTAGTTTGACTTATTTACAACACAAAAAAATGCAAAGCAAAAAAAGTGATGCTACCAATATTGTTTAGAAGAATTAAGTTCAATTTTCCGATATCGACAGGCGCTGTGCTAATCTTTGTAATAGACGATTATTTGTAAATAATAAGCGAATTGTTTGATAACAAATTTGACTTTTAAATGACGATCATTAGCATTTTAGGCATTTTGATCCCAAATTGCTAACTGAACCATATTGAAATTTCAGCAACGATCCGCCGCGGTATAAACACTGAAACATAAGGTGATCTAAAAATATGCACTAAATTTTTGTTAACAAGCCTTCCCTTATTATTTTAGAAGTTCCATGTAATGAAGTACACATTACATATATACAGTTCTTAAATTATCATAGCATTTTCAATCAGTTTCTTATACTCTTTAGCGAAGATGTGCCTCTTCTTCTTGGGCTTATTTTGCTTTTATATTCTTCCGCTATTATATTCCGTAGCTGATATTTGACTACTCTTATTACGCCAATAAATTTTTTGGTTTTTTTTTAACTTTCTGTTTATATATATATATATATATATATATATATATATATATATATATATATCTTTCTCTCTCTCTCTCTCTCTCAGTTTAAGAAATTCTTGGCATTGGACAATAGACAATAGCAACATCTTTCAAAAGCATTAAATCTAATTATTTTGCTTTTTTGTTATTGTCTATGCCTTACATTTATAACGAAGGTATAATAAAACGTATACGAGCGCAGCATTTTTACCCTCGGTATAAAATAAGTAGCTCTGCAGGAGAGGAGCCTTAACTTTTCCTAAAGCATTTTTCGCTATTTCATTTCCTGATCTAAAATTTTAGGAGGTTTTGGTTTGTCCACCTGCTATATATTTGTACTGTAGCACTTTAATGATATCACGAAGGACGCGACGCCGACGTTTGGAGCAAATTCTTTTGAGGAAGTAAGTGCGTCTTATTCCACTGACACTTTTTTGGTGCCGAGTACAACATTGGGATTGTTCCACCGCACCGGTGGCATGGGTGGTTCTGGAAAAGAAATCTGGGTGAGGGGCTTAATGGTGAAGCGGTAGTCGCAAGGGAGCCCGCAGAAAAGAGCGCATAGGTAAAAGTGCTTTGGTAATATCAGTACAGGAAAAATGGTACACGGAAAAAAGCGTACATAGAAATCATGTAAAAAAAGTTATAGTCAAGAAGATTTTCAAAGAGATTGCATTTTTTTATATAGAAAATTTTATTGCTGATTGTGGTAGCCCAAGAGCTCTACTTTAAGTATTCAGTTGAAATATTCAAAAAGGCGCCCGAATAGAAATAAAAAAAAATTAAAAATATAATTTTTGAAAACATAAAAACAAGATCAGACGCAATCAATAGCTCTTGGGGTCTTGATAAACATAGTAAACCCCCCGACCCCTTTCCCTCCATGAACCTTGTTAAAATGGCGCCACCATTTCGAATGTTGAACGGCTTTTTCCTTTATTAGTCTTTAACTCAAAAAGTACTTCTTTTTTGAGAAAATATGAAGGGAAAGGGGTCGGAGCTTTTAGTATGTTTAATGAAAGCATATTAAATATTTCAAAATGCTTAAGGGTGCCCGAGTGTCGTGTACCGGATTCTTATATTAGAGCCCTTTGACTACTAAAATCAGCACTTAAATTATCTATATACCTCAAATGTAAGGGCCGATATGGCCAATTATCTTTCTGACTATAAGTTTTTAGAATTAGAATGTTAAATGTAAAAAAGTACCAGGTTAAGTTACTTGATCATCTCTCCTTTGCCCTACAATATGGTATGAGTCGTCGTCCGTAGCGTTGCGGTAGCCCATTTGCTTTTATGTATGCGTATGCGTATGTTTGTGGTTGTAACCTCAACCACAGTTGAGGGACCACACTTACTAGGTGTCCATTACATCTTGAACCCCCGTGAGGATAAGCTTTTAAGCTACACACTGAAAAATATGAGAGAAACAAAAACTCCTTTTTACCCGATTAGCCACAAAACTTGTTTGATTTTTTAGATTCACAGGTACTAAATTTCACGTTTGTTAGTATTATTTGGCTTAAAAGTTCCGCTGATAGACGCTCACGTGTCTGATGGCAGATAAAAACACAACCAGCGTTGATCTGGCCTAAAAGGCAGAAGACCTGTCGTAGGTCACGGATTAGTTTGTTTCTTTTTTTGTTCTGCGCTTGTTTTGGTTTCTCTCGTATCTCGGTAGATGGCGCTTCTTGCTAAAGTTTTCTCACTATTTACATAGGATTACTGACAAAACCTTCTAATTAACTTCACAAGAGTGTCACATTGACCAAGCAGTGTTCTAAGGAGTCCCATAAGGACGAAACAGTTAACTATCAACACTTATTAGGTGTCCATTAGATCTAGGACCCCCGTGAGGTTAAGCTTTTAAGCCACCCACGAAAAAATATGAGAGAAACAATAACTCTTTTTTACCCGATTAGCCTCGAAACTTGTTTGACACTGTACGATGCTTCAACTATCCGAAGCATAGATTGTGACTAACAGAGAAAAGTCCAGTTTATGCATGTTTAAAGATTTTTAATAATTTACCAAACGAGTTAAAAAAATTTACAAGAAAACAAAAGGTTAAAAAAAATTTCAATATCTATGCAGCAGTGAACCATATACGAGGGTGGATCAAATATAAACAAGCCTTTTAAGCTTACTAACGGAAAAGTCATTTAAGATGAACGTGGCCTTTATAATTTTGAAGTAGGGATATTCAGCAGCATGTAGGCGGCTGGTAGTGCCGCGATGCTCGTTTGGTCAGGAGCAATCGCAATGAGCGAGAAGAAGGTACACAGCAGTGTTGCGCAAAGAATAATCATTAAATTTCTTACACGCGAAAACGTGAAACCTGCTGAAATTCGATGCAGATTGCGAGCACAGTTCGGAAATAAGACGCTTCCGTGGGTACCTGTAAAAATTTGGTGCAAAGAAATTAACGAGGGCCGTGAGCGTGTCGACAACGTGAGTCACCCACGTCGTCCGCGTACCATCATTTCTGCAGGCAAAGTTTTAGCGACCGTTTTCTGGGACTGGAGAGGAGTTTTGTTGGTCGCTTTTTTGCACGAGCGAATAACAATAAACGCGGCTTACTACTGCAACATACTCGACCAGGTAAAGCTTGATTATCGCTAAAAGAGGAGAGCATACCCCATCCAAGACGTGTTGCTCCTGCATGACAAGGCCAGACCTGATACGGCAGCTGACTGTGCTGGAATACCCTCCATACAGTCCAGATTTGTCACCTTGCGATTTTCATATGTTTGGCCCACTCAAAGATTCATTGGGAGGCGAGCAATTTCAGACCAATAAAGAGGTGGAGGCATTATTGCGCAACTGGTTAGATACCCACTCAGCTTCCTTTTATGAAAACGAGATTAAGAAACTGTCAAGCCGTTGGGAAAAGTGTATTAACAGAGAAGGGGGATGTGTAGAAAAGTAGAAAAAATTTCTGTTTTGTGTCATGTTTCTAAATAACTAGTTTATAAACAAAGGCTTGTTTATATTTGATCCACCCTCGTATAACTCCTGGAGTAACAAATAAACTAAAGGATCTCGGTTCGTATGTTTTTTTATAGTTACTTTATTAAAGTGTGTGTGTCTGTGCTGTTTTCAATGCAAATGTTAATAATTTTTAAAATCTGTTAAATTTTATCTGATTTTTTAAGTACTAGTGTTTTTTTCATATAACATTTTTCAAATCACTCTAAAAATTGTATTTTTTAAAAAGCTTTTGATATTTATTCTATATATATAAATATACTGGCAATTTTGTTGCATAATTTAATTGTAGACTTTTTTCCAAATAAATATTTTTGAATATTATATAAAAACCTTTGTTCTTGCTCTAACTTTACGACATAGGGCTGTTAATCCTGAATGTATGGAAAGTCTCAGTAATATTATAAATAATTTAATTGATATATTGAATATTTCAAAAAAATTTAAAATTTGAACATAATTGAGTTTTGAAACGTCCTTTTATTAACACAAAAAAGAGTTATATTGAAAAGTAAAAGCGGGACTAATTAAAAACAAAGTCCGGCGAAGTAGCTCTTAAAAAAAAACTATTTTATTTCGAAAAGACTACAAAAATTTACTTATTACTAATGACCACTAAAGCTTAAAGTCTAATAATGTTACCTAATTAATGTTACCTGGCGCATATATTATAAACTTTAATGTACGGCGTCAGCTGTTTACTTGTTATTATAAACAAGGGTAAGATGTTATTATTCTAGGGATATTATAGTCATTGCCACATGCAGTTACACTTTTGTGAGTTTGACATGAAATAAACATATTTCCTAACCAGAAAAATGTTATAAAGTAAATATGTCATGTCGGTATAAAATTAAAGGTAAAACTGTCGTTGTCTCTGGATAAAAAGATGCTGATTGTTGGTAGACAAAAAAACGCACAGATAGAAACAACTCAAAGACATGCCATTTCTCAGATTTTTTTCTGTTGCTTTCAGTATGCATATGATAAATAAAAAGGTTGGAAATGTCACAAAATTGTAAATGCTTATGGCAAGGACTATACTCGCGTAAAGGTTAAACACCATCACATGTTTAGTCAAATAACTTAAAGATAACTGACATTCATACTGGAAATCTCAAATTTTTATAGGCCATTGCCGGCAAAACGGGAGGCTCGACAAAATGTTTGTTTTGACGACAAATTTGCAATAATTATTCCATAGATTAGTTTTTAAAATTTAAATTTTTTCTATGGTGGTAGCGATAGGCTGATACCAACTTATCGTGCCAGGGGTGGTAAACCTCTTTGTAGGAAAGCGGGTGGCGCGACAATTTTGTTTCTTTCACGACAAATTTACGACAAACGCATATTATATTGCGAATATACAATTGTTAAGTAGTAATTCTAAGGTTAAGGAGGTAAATTGCACCAATATTTCCAAAAGAATACTTTTTCTGAAAAGAATTTGCTATAAAACGTTTTTGTTTCGTTGCTTCGCTATAGTCGCGTCAATCTTGCTCGGCCTGGTGCTGTTGTAAAATTAGAGGACAAAAGAGAAGGATCCATGATAAAACTTAATTAAAAACGAGTATAATGGAGACTAATCACAAAAATTGAGTTATTAAATATCTTACTTAAGTAATGGAAAGAGCAGCCCTAAAGTATTTTAAATCGCTTGGAAAATTATTTTTGTTTTTCAGATGCTTTTATACTAACTTATTAATGTAGATTACTTTTTAACAATTTTTTACGTTTTTTGTTATCCTTACTTTTGAAACTAGCAGCAGGGCCGTCGTAATGGGTGAAGCGGAGGTGCAGCCGCTTCAGCCGGCCGATTTTGCGGGCGGCCAAAACTATATTTCAGGACTCCGAGGCCCCAGCCCTGGTTGCGCGCATGTTCTGCATTTAATACCTTGACAAGGTATGCCTAATTAGTTAGGTATTACTGATTTTGGTCTCTCATGTCTCTGTTTCGAGATATAGAGCCAAAACTGACGATTTCAAACAGCCGTTTTTTAAAAACACAAGATCGGTTTGTTTGACTTTGCAGTATCTGTGTGAAATATAAAATACCCCAAAATAAAAATTTAAAGCTTTCTGAGATATTGCCATTCAAAGCTTTTAGGCTAAATACTGGTCTCAAAAACCAATAAACCGATCTAAATTTGGTTTTCGTTGTTTATAAGATGGGCGCTACTATGACTCCCGTAATAAAAGGTAGGGGGGAGGTACCCTCAAGTGCGGATCTGGATCAAGATCTAGGAGGGTAATAGCGAGGGGTGGCTCGTTCGCCGATTTTTGTACACCAAAAGGAAATACCTACGGTATAATACGTACGGTATTTCCTGGTATTTCCTAGTATTTCCTCAAATTTCAATGGTATTTCCTAGTATTTCTCGAGCACTTCCCGGTATTTCCTAGTATATTTCCTAGTACTTCCCAAGTATTTCCTGGTATTTTCCCTAACCTGTACAACAAATGGAAATACCGAGCCACCCCTCGGGTAATAGTTAACGAAAAATTATTCGTAATATAATTTTTTTTCTAAGAGGTGGTAATTCTCCTATTTTCACTTTAATTATTAACAAAATGGGCATATTTTTATTTCAAGGGGGGGTAATTACTTCGCTACCCCCCCTCAAACCCGCGCTTGGGTACCAAAAAAGAAAAATCTCAAGCTTTACATTTATAGGAAAGGAACGCAAATTAAAATTTTGGAGTTTTTTTCCTACAGTTTCATCACATTTTCTATCAGTCTGCCAAAGCTCACCTCTCTAGCGTTTCTGGAAGTGGGAAATGTTATTTTACATAACTTTACATCTATAGGGGAAGAGAGTAAATTGAAATTTTGGGGTTTTTTGATTTTTCCATCGGTTTGGTCAGATCTATACATGTGTGAGTGTTTGAAATGTTTCAAGAAAAGATATTACAACAGTTTACGCGAACCTGCCAACTGCCGTGCCCCCACATTTTGGAACGTGTAATTAATATATAATATTATGTAAGTAGAAATAAGTTTAAAATTCTGACTTGACTGCTTAAAATTTAGGAAATTATTAAATTATTTTTAAAATTTAGACGGGCCAAATGCCCCTCCCTCTTTTTGCGTATGAATATGTAGCAAATGGCCCTCTTAAATCTTAGGATATAAAGGTATTTTTTATCTAAACCAATATTTAATGAAACTTTCAAAAACAGTATTCCCGTCTTTTCTGTTTGCTCGTAAATTACTTGTTTTGGTTCAAATACAAAAGAAAATAAATAACTAGTTTTACGATTGAAAACTTTAATATAGGACTGAGTTATTAAAGTAGCTTTATACTCCCTACTTATTTTATTTGAAAGCTTTTTGATGTTTATTTTTTATTATAATGCATTGTGCAGTCTTTAATAACCCATAATCAGTAGCGGCTTATGCCATCATCATGGGCTTATGCAGCATGAAACCTAGGGGCGGGCTAATTCAAATAGGTATTTATTGAATTAAATAAAAAATAAATTGATCCATGGCGGATCTGATACCTTCCTAGCTAGCCTATTAGTACAAGTGAAGTCATGATATATCAGCCTTGAAAATAGTTTTTTCTAAATACCTTACGAAGTTTATGGTAATACCACAAATTATCGGGCAAAAAGTAGTCTACTATATTCCGAAAACCACTTATTGATTCGATGCTCCAAAAAAAATTTGCATTTTTTAAATGTCTTAATTGTCAAAAAACTGTCATTAGCATTAATAGATTTTGACCAAAATCTAATCAGCTCGTAAGAGTGTCGAACACTATTTTACCTGTAAATTTTATGAAAATCAGTTTAGCGTTGTAGGCGCTATTGTGTTACGAACAGAAATAATATATACACACACACACACACAGTCAGACATCACGACGATATTGCTAAGATAGGTCAAAATACACCCAAATAACACATTTTAGGCGTTATCTCAAAAAAAAAAATCTTCGAAAATAATACCTTCTCTATCTATTGCTATGCGGGCTAGGAAGGAAAAAAACGAAAACAAAAAAGAAACATACATACACATCAGTTGTATGTATTGTATGGATCTTCCGCAAATTTTTCTAAAACATCTTCTTCTCTACTTATTTATTTCTAAAACTAATTTCCGGGATACACTCGGCATGCACAAACAGCTTAATATATCCTCTGAAAATATCGTTCTACAGTACTACATGGCAATGCTGAGAAACTATGTAGAGCTGTTTTTGTTGATGGAAAAAAAGTTGCGCTTGCTTTGCAACTTCTGCTACATCGAAACTTTTTAACTCCTCTTTATTAAATGCTTTGTCTCTCCACAAATTCTAGCATAATTTAGCCTTATTGTCGAGCCCGTTTAAATTATAAAATTCTGAAATTTGTTTATTGCGCATCTTAAATTTACTGAATGAAAAGTCTAGCATAAGAAACGAATGTAGTGCCAATAGTTCAAAAACTGGTAGGAATTAGTAAAGATTTTTTCCAGAGATGGGTTATGTGCGTGAACGTTCATAAGATTTTGCTGTCGCTTAACTATCCTTGGCACCTGTATCTCTATTCCAAGGTTTTCGGCATGTGTGCTGGCTTCAGATAGTGTTCTGACTTCTTCTGCAGATTCGCGATGATGCAGGATTAGATCTTATAGCCTTTGAATGTGATTTCCACATTGCGATAACTCTAAACTTTTAAATTTTAAGATATTGACCACAGGTTCCAAAAACGCCGATTACATGGATATATATATATAGCTGAAATGCCACCTTTAATAGTGCAGCATTGCCGTCTCCTGCCGTTTTCAAAGGCCTTCAAGGATGCCCAAAAAGTTGTCTTTAAATAAAGCAACACTTTTGTTTTTTGAGACCATCGTGTCACATAGGACAGGAATATTTGGATCATACTTTCCTCGTAAAACTAATTCACGGAAAAAACGAATGATATCCGTCACACTATAATATCGTCAGGATAAGTGTATCTTGTGTATAATATTATGTAGATAGAAATAAGTTTAAAGTTGACTGATTGTTTTGTTTCGAAATTAGGAAAGTATTAAATTATTTTTAATATTTAGGGGGGCAAAATGCCATTCCCCCCCACTACGTACCCGAATGGCCATCATGTCCTTGAGGGGTGAGGAGGTGTGATCGCAAAGTCTTTATTTGGAGCACAAGCTCACCAGGGTAAAAAGTATTAAGTTTTATTATACTATATATATATAAATAAATATACATAAAATGTCACCAAAATAAAATTACCTTTTTTGTTACATTTGTAATTAATAATTTATTTATTTTACTTTTGCAAAGCCTATCAAACAGCCGACAACAGCCGATTCTTCTGAAATTCTGATATGTTATAGAATCATACGGCACTGCTTTCAATTAGTTCAATATTATAAATATTTTCGTTTAATCAATATTAAATTAATAATAATAATAATAATTAAATGTAATCTAGAAATCACTTTTACCTTACAAGCAAACTTTTTTATTTTACAAGTAAAAACCTGGGTACACCCCCAATATATAAATGATTTGTTTTAGCAGCTATAATACTTAAAAACCAATAGGATAATGACGAAATGGGTTTTTAGAGATTCTCATCAACAAACATTTTTTGTACCAAAAGAATTAAATTACAAAGTACGCCACTGCATAAAACTGTCAAGGCAGCTGAATTGACATGTCGTTAGCTTAGAAGCATGGATTGATTATGTCTAAAAAACAAACTATTTTTGTATGGCTTATTGCTTTATATTTGATCTTAACAGATATTTTTGCGGTCCTTTGATACGCCACTGGTGTCTAAACCGAAAGGGCCACCAAAATAAACAAATAATTAAAGCCTCCAAACTTTACCTAAGTCCAGGCAGCCAAAAGCTACATATACTCCATTTCCCACTACAATTCTTTCACCGAGATGTCGCGAGTGCGAGAGATAAGGTATACAATTTAAAACCACATAAAAAAGATAGCCAATCCCCACACTTAGACCATATACCCTCATATACTTCGTGTCATGCACTTGTGATTTTTCAAATAAAGAATTAAATTAGAACACCCAGTAAGAACAGCGCAGATACACCCGCGTGACCGTAATTAATAAAGTGTTAAGTGGGACTTGATTGAACTCCGTAGATCCGTACCACGCGCTCTGCCTGTGGTATGTTTGTAGATCGACCTGACTCTTTCTTATCAAAAGTTCTCTAGGGCCCAACTTAATCTAATGACCAAATTTTGAAAGAAAAGTTTTAATGTCCAAAAAGCATGATACCTTTTTAGACGGATTCTACAAATATATAGGAAATGTTATTATTAAATATAATTACTAATAATTTATTATTTTTAATCTGTACCTCCAAAACCAGTATTTCCAAAAGTGGTCATTACATTAAGTTGGGCTCATAAGGGATGTTGATAAGAAAGGTTCAATACAACATACTCAAGTTTCATGAATTAAGACAGTTAATAGCGATTCCATAAGAGATGTGCCTGATCATTTTATACGTCTATTCGAGCGCCCGTCGGCATCGCGCGAATTAGCATGGCAACCGCCGCAAATACAGCGGCGCGGCGTTCAGGCGTAAACTTAATGACGCACTCTAAGAATGTACGGTACGAGAGTTAAGGACTTAATAGAAAATTATTGAAATAAAGCCAGGCTATAATAGTGCCAGGCACTATTTTGACAATTTCACATTGAAAACTCACAGTTAATACTTCAAAATTGACAAACCATAGTCGAATTTAAAACTATCGTCGTCTATTTTCCACTTATAAAGGAAGGCACTATTTATTCCGGTTCATATAGTAAACAAAGGCCGTATGTTGAAAGATCACAGCTGATATTGTAATGTGAAGGTGTCAGAATAGTGCCTGGCACTATTATAGCCTGGCTTTATTTCAATAATTCTCTATTGGAATAAAATCTGATTTTATTTTAGAGTCGACTTTCACCTGACAGATTTACACAGAAAACTGATAGCTGACCTCTCAAAATTGACATACCAAAGACCTGTTGCAATAAAGCCAGACAATAATTGTGCCGGGCACTATTCTGACATTTTCGCATTAGAAGAACAGCTATCTTCTTTTAAAATTAGGCCTTTGTGTATTATAAGAGCCAAAATCAATAGTGCCGCTACTATTAATGGAGAATAAACGACTGGATTTATAATTTCGACTTTGGTATGTCAATTTTGAAAGATCAACTGTCAGTTTTATTATTAATTAGTGCCTCGCTTTATTGCAATTGGTCCCTAATATATACAGACACTAATAAATCCGTTTCTTGAATACACAAATGCCGCATTTTAAAATAAAGCAGCTGCCTTTTATATGTATATCTGTCACAATACGGTCGATATTAAAATAAGGTTAGGTTTTATTCCAATAAATGTCTGTTGTCTTTTAAGTTTTGTATACAGCTGCAATAAAACAGTAGATAACATTTATGGACTTTATTGTTTCTCGGAGTATTCTCCACTACAATGCACTTTTGCATGCACTCAAACCAGTGGTCAAAGCTGTAATTCCATTCGTTTGTTGGAACTGTCAAAATTGCATTCTTCAAGGCGTCGACTGCTTCCTTTAGCGACTGAAATCTTTGACCACGCAGTTCATTCTTGACTTTCGGAAAGGTATAGAAATCTTTGGGACTTAGGTCGGAACTGTATAGAGGATGGTCCAACAATTCGCGGTTTGTTCGGTAAAAATTTAATGGTTTTTTGTGCTTTGTGCGAACTTGCATTATCTTGGTGGAGGATGATTCGTCGTTCGGTATTCGTTTTTCAAAGCTTATCGATGACTTTCGGCAAACAAATGGGCAGTAACAGTTCTTTGATCTTCCAGAAGAATTATTGCTACATAAGCCGCTTTTGAAACAAATGTGACAAATGTCGCGACCATCTTTTTGGATACCCTTCGATAACGGATGACTTTTGTTGGGTTTTCTTCACCTTGGAACATCCAAACAGACGATTGACCGTTATTTTCGGGTTCATATGAGTAAATCCACGATTAATTACGACTGACAATGCTGTGCACGTTTTTCGAGTTTCCTGCATCAAAGCGGTCTAGAATTTTCTGACACCTAGCTTCTTTTCGTTCTTCGGTTAACAGATGCGGTATCCAGCGGGAAACTAGTTTTCTGACCCCTAATTCTTTATTTAAAATTTTTTGAATTGATGTCTTTGAAATCCCCAATGAAGCCTCAATCTCGCCATATGTCACATGTCAAACTTCGGCGATGAGCATGCGCACAGCGTCGATGTTTTCCTGGGTACAGCCGCTTTTGGTGCATGGTAAAAAAAATTGTCTTGGATTAAATAAAGCATGTTGATTTGAAGTAAAATAATTTATACTTTCCTTTTCACCAAGGGAATATTTTCTTGATATAGCACAAAAAATGTCTTGCCTCTTTATTTTAATATGAAACAGAAATTGTTTTAATATAAATTGGAACTGAATTAATCTAAGGCACCGTTTTCTCTGGAAGTAAAATATTACTTATATGAAGACAATTTGCTTTGTTACAAAACGAAGTATACCTAAACAAAACAATTAAAGAAGAAAAATAAAGTCTCATTTCAAGTTTAAACGCTGCGTTGAACTAAAAAGAAATATTTTAATTCAAAACAAATTGTTTTAAGGTAAAACAATTTATTCAAGAAAAAAACATGTTTTCATTGTAGACAAAACTTTTTCCGTGTGTGCCTGGCCTTCGATCGTCGCTAAGGGTAATCCGTCCAGGTTTGAATTCTCCATACCAACGAAAAACTTTCGACTGATGTGGTGCTTACCGAAAACAGAAATCAACTCGGAAAGGCATTCTGTTGAGATAATTGCCTTCGAAAGTTTTAAAAAATTATAGCCTGAAAATGTTTTCGGTATAATACCGTTTTTCGACTGATTTGTTAAGTTAAAAAATTCAGTGTAGCTATAAAAGTACATGTATCGGACTGACGTTTTAAATTTAGGTTAGGTAAAGGTTTAGGTTAAGTTTTAGTAACGACATTTGGTCAGTGTCAACGTTTGCATTCCTATATGCAAAATATAAAATACAACCGCCTGTTCCAAAATTGAGAACTGGAGCGGGCATGCCAAGATCGCTGCTGTAAATACAGAGATGTATCTTTACTCTTTCCAGTGGTTTAAAACTGATAGGGTAAATCACGGGAACACTGAAATTGTCTTGTTTCTTTCGTGATCGGCGTAACGTCTGAATTTTTAGACATACTTAAAATTTTTCTTGGAGACAAATTTTATTATTTAGACTTTTATTGTAAGATTGAAAAAAGAAAACTCTCTGTCTTCTTCACTTTTATTGTAAGGGCGAATAATGAAAATATTAGTTTTAACTGATTGACTATACGGGTTTTACGGATGTCACGATTATTGAAACTGTTTATTATTTAAACTTTTGTTTCCCTTGATCGTGTTTTCCACAAACACTGATAGGATTTATGAATCCTTTTCAGTAATTTTTTAATTTGGGAGTACTCAACGCGATCATAGCTAGACCTGTCCAAATTTTAACAAAATTTTTGTCTAGATATATGATTTGGAACCTGGCCAACTAACATACTATATTTTACAAATTTTTTTGATTTTTAAATTTGCGTCACGCCTCACGTTTGCAATTTCTTATGTTTGTACCTCTGTCATTTAATATGCATGCAACTCAGTGTTGCTACACGTCACAAAGAGAATTATCGTATGAGCAGTTTAAAATTATCGTACGTTATCGTACAAAATATCGATACTTAAAAACAAACATTCCTGCTTAATAAATTTTCGAAAAAGGGGTTAAAAAATACTTTAAAATTGATTTACATATCTTTATATTGAACAAAAACGATTTTAATAAAATGATTATTCTAAATATAGTCATAAGTATAAATACAAAAACGTCCGATGTGCGAGCAAAATATATAAAATGCAAGGAGCAAAACAAAAATAAACCAAATTCGGTGTACCCGGTAAATTGATGTGCATCCCCTGACTCGATCGGTATAAGTAATGTCAAGTATTCCAGTGCTGTTCAAAATTTTTATAGAGGTAGGATATTTAGGTTTGTCAGGGACTTTAAAAATATTGTAAGATTTCATAATTTAAACATGATTACAGATTTTGCAATAGGATTTTTAGTTGTAATTTATAAATAGCCTGAAATTTATTATTATTATATTATTATCGTACAAAAGGCCATTATCGCATGGCTACTATCGTACATTCGTTATACTATCGTACAAAATCGATAATTATCGTACATCTAGTAACACTGATGCAACTATAGTAGCGTTCGGTATTTGCATATCAGACGCGACGGATTTTTGGTCACGTGACTATAGATTAGTCTGAGCAAATTGGAATTAACGAACGATCCGGATCAAATCGATCAAATTTTTATAAATGGTTATAACCTTAAATATAACCAAAAATATTATGTACATATTGCAACTCACGCCCAGCTATAATTTTGACAACATTTTCCTGTGATGTCGGAAATTTATATAATTTGTTGTCTTCAACATCAAATAATTCGATTTCAATCCTGTTACACAAAAAAAGTATTTTTGTAAACAAAACAAATAGGTACACAACATAATGTCACAATCTTGGATTAATCTGTTTCGTCGATCAAAATGTACGGAGCAACCAGATTTACGTCGACTAGTCTGAGCAGAGTTACCGAACGATTCAGATCTACCTCCCCTAGATCTAGATGGAATTATCGAACGATTTCGATCAAAAAGATTAATCCGACGTGAATACCGAACGCAGCTTATATAATGATTGAAGCGATTTTGACGTAATCTGCCATATTTACATTTAGTATATGGAGAAAAGTGACACAAAATCAACTATATATGTCATTAAATCCCGAATATCCCATATCTCCATCACAACAGCTTATAGTTAAAAAAGTATCTGCGCATGAACTAGATGTCATTTTGTGGCCGGGAGTCAATGAATTCCTGTAAAGCAATAAGTTGGGCGATAACATAATATTTTTCTCTATTATTTTTAATAAAAAGGATATTTTTTTAAACCAACAAATAGCGTTATTTAAATATCGGTAGAAAGTATACCTTTGCCAATGTTTAAATTCCTAGACCCATTTTTTAATACAGCACGTGCATGAATCTAGGTTTAATAATATATATATTTATATATATATATAATAATATAACCATCGGCTTTGTTTCCTGACAACAGCCAGGGGCTAATCTATTAAGTTTATTTGGGGGGGTGGGAATATCATAATAAATACTGCAAAAAAATATTTTGCATGGTGACCATGAGGTGTATTCTAAATATAGTTTGAGATTGGGGGGGAAATTTCCCCTTTTCCTCCTCCCATAAACTTGCGCCTGCAACAGAATAAACTATGCGATACAGTGACCTAAAAAACGCAAAAAATATAATCAAATAATGTTTAAAAAAAAACAGTATTGTATATTTCCGTCGTATCTTTATATTATATCAGCATCGCTATTTAAATTATTACTCCCTGTTAAAGTCAAATTGCAATTCTACAAGGCACTTCACAAATTTTAATTTAACATACCTTTTTAAAGTTATTTAACTGATTTATTATGCAATTTTAATAAGCTATTTTAGACTTTTTGCCTAAAAAATTTAAAAAAGAAGGGAAAAGAAATAGGTAAACAAAAGATATATACATAAAAAGAAAATGTACAGTGTACATTAAGTTTCATAATGGCTTTTTTGACCAAATCTACGCACGCCGTCAAATTCAAAGATGGCAGCTGTTGGTCGGCCTTGTTTTAGCACACGGTAACGGATGATTAACATTTGTTTATAGCTGCAAACAGAAAACTTGGCAATTTAATTTCCGGTTCGCACAGCCGTACACTTGTCATTTAAGCGCTATTCTCTCAGAAGTTTCAAGAGAGCAATTATTTAAAGTTTCTTTGTAAACATCAGCGACGGATTACTTTTAAGGGTACTGGATAAATTTAAGCTGTCTTATTTCATATTGTAATAAGTATTGACAAATACAGTAGGTAAAGAACGAAAGCCTGATTATTATATATATACAGGGTGTTAGCAAGAAAAGGTAACAAGGAATTTTAGGATACCTACAAAATGTTAAAAAATGCTCGAACACTTGAGTTGCGCTGAGTAAAGTGTTTGAAAGGCAGCACTTATGTCTCCATTCGACGCGTTTCGGTCTCTAAATGACTATTGTACAAGAAATGGCTAAAAACATAGTAATCTTCTGATTGTTACAATAATACCTTAACACCAAAGAGCACAATTTGACATTATTCTACAAAATCCAAAATTATAACAAACGCCCTACTAATTATAAACAATTTGGTCTCAAATATGTGAGCTTTTAGCGAATGATAAATAATAATAAAAAAATATAAATCTAACAACAAGTCAAAAATCCACTCTGAATTTGTACAATTTTATACATTAAAATATTCTACAAGCAATACTATGTCATAAGAATTTTATTTTTATCCAAAAGACGTAAAGTACCCAAGGATTTGGATTCTAGAAAAAAAGTTATTTTATATTTTAACAATAATGTTTTTATGATATCAGGTATGATTAAAATGTAATGTGCAGAGATTGTTTTGATTCTCAAAGTTCAAGTTTTTCTGCTTACAACCTCCCAAAATACCCGCAGGACCACAAGTTTTCAAAACAATTACAATTATGGAAAATCTCTTCACATGATTTGTCAGATGCTGGCCAATCAAATAATAATGATACGCAACTTTCAGAAAAAATTAGAACAGAAATCACAAATAATTTCTGAGTTAATTTTATAACAAGATAAACAATTTTATTGCTGTTATTGTAAAAAAAGGGTTTAACTCTATAAAAGCTCTTAAAATTCACAAATGCAAATTACTTTATAAACCAAAACAAAAATACCTAGAAATTATTTTTCCTGTACAAGTATCGAACAAAAATCATCTTTTGAAGAAACATTACCAGAATTTAAATACGTTGCTCATAAACGTTGAAGTCAACATATTTCAATAAAACACAACGAAAATTATTTTTCTGATATTATGAAAGATAATAATATTTTAAATACAAAATCAGTAAATCTAATTTATTCAAAACTGAAAACAAAAACATAATAAAACAAATCCCTCAAGGATCACAAGCTTGTATAGCGGCAGTATTAACTTCTATAATAAAAACTTGCGTTAAGGAAAACTACCCGTAATCAACCTATAAGAATTGCCAATGCATCAGTTTATTACATATTTAAAAATCGCTAAGAACCAATAAGAAAACCATAAAGAAACATCCAGATTCTTCATCATTTATCGAACAAATTGAAGGTAAAATTGTTGAAAGAAGCATCAAAGGAAAGTTTTAGTTTCTTTAGACGATACTCTGGTTTGCAAAAACGACTACACATTACAAAAATTAGAAGATAAACATCCAAAACATGATAAGAAACAAAGTTTTAGTTTTGACAAAAATGAAACAAATTTTAATCCTAACTTAAATTTAATAAACAAAAATATTTTAAAAAATATTTCTTCATTCAGACCTGGTTCAGCTGGAGGTCTCGATTCTGGAAGACCACAACACCTTAAATTAACAGATGAAAATCTCGGTATTTTTCTTTAAATCTCCTTCAGTCAATTTAATCTTTTTTGTAGTTAATTATTATTAAAGGTTTGGTTCCATCTGTTATTTCTTCAGTTTTCTTTGGAATTCTTTAGTGTTTTTAAATAAAAAAGATAATGTTATAAGGCCGACAGCCGAAGGTTTAGTTTTTCGAGGATTAGCCGCGAGAACTGTTTGTTCGGAAATTGGTGATACACACAATTTTCTTCGCCCTCAACAACTCAGTTTTGCAACATATAAATGGACCCATGACGGATCTGATACCTTCCCTAGGTAGCCTATTAGCACACTTCAAGTGAAGCTAAGATATAATCAGCCTTAATATAAAAACAGTTTTTTGTTATAACATAAATTATTGAGCAAAACGTACTTTACTATATTCCGAAAACCGCATATTGATGCGATGCTCCGTTAAAAGAATTTCATTTTTTATATTGTTTAATTGACAAAAAACTGTCATTAGCATTAATGGATTTTGACCAAAATCTAATCAGCTCGTTAGAGTGTCGAACGAATACTATTTTACCTAAAAATTTTATGAAAATTGGTTCATCGGTTAGGAAGCTATCGGGTTGTTTTAAGCTTTTATTTAGCAATTTTGCTACAATGTTTTCCTAAATTAACTTAAAATTACCCTAGATATTCAAATTTACAAATGAAATAAATAAATAAGTATAAACTAACACCATATAAAATACAAATGCATTTCATTAATAAAAAAAATTTCTGTTTCAACCTCCGAAAAGGGATAACCTAAAAGATTGATATTTTCGATATTATTATTTTTATAGTAGATTGAAATTCTCAAGGTATTTTGAAATTGATGAATTGCTTAATAATTAAAAATTCGCATTTACTAAAATTAGACAAATATCAGAACAAGAATTTGTCAATACTTTTAGGTCTGAGAAAACCGTATCTGGATCGCCAGCTAAAATGTCATCATATAGATACTATAAGTTAATTTCAGATTTAAGTTTGGTGATTATGGAATGTATTGATAAACAAACAAACGAACAAAGCGAACCGACCCGAATGAAGGAATCTCGTTGTTGTACTCCCCTCTCTGAAAAAATTATATGATCAGCAAATGAAAGATTTGCCCTGGTGCTATTTCTGCAACTCCATTTAAAATTTTTCACAGTTTATCAAATTAAATGCATTATAAACAAGGAAAATACGATACAGTGCGGACGTAAAAATCCCCCCTGTTAACTTTTGAACGGAATTAGATATCAACTTCAAATAAAAAGCATGTTAAATGGTATCAGCTTTACTACTTTCTGACGTATTGCCTTGAACCGTGGTGTGAGCGTAAGACCATAAGGTCACTAACAACTTTAAATTCTTAAATGAGAAGGGGGTCGCGTGATACATTGTGTAAAAGGTATTTTAATTTAAATCAAAAAAATAAAAAGTTTCAGATATTGAATTGAAGTAAACCCTATAATTAATGGTAACATTGCAGTTACTTTTTTGTGTACCCTTCATTACCGTAATGTTGCCTTAAGACTATAAGGTCACTGACACCTTTAATTTTTTTAATAAAAATGGTCGAGTGATACCTTGTTTAAAAGGTTACAGGCCAACAGGTGATAGGGGAGGTCATGTCTGATAAAAAAGTTTCTATAATGCGTGGGTCAAAACTCTTTTTTTGTCGAGATACAGAGCATCAAAGTCGGCGATTTTATAAACTTTTTTGATAATAACTTTTTTAAAACACGCCGTAAAATTATGAAATTGACTAAAGTTGTGTATTAGAACAAGAGCAATAAATTAAAATTAAAATAATTAAAAAAAAATTAGTCTGTCAATTTTTTTTAGAAAAAACAATATATAAAATAAAACTATATAAACTATAATAAGTTAAACACAATGTTTTTTTTTTTAATTTTTTATTAATAAAAAGTGAGACATAATAATAAAATAATATTGATATTTCTTAAAAGAATTAGTAGGGACCAAATAATTTTTAGAAAATAGTAATATTCTTTTATACATTATTGGAGGTTACTTTGATTGCCTATATCTTCTCAACTCATAATTTTATCAAAAACAGGAATATCACATTTTTGAATTACAATTAGCTGAGTATTTAGCTGGTTGTGGCAGATTTTCTTTTTTTGTAAATCCCTTTATCCCCCACTCCTCTAACTATAAAAATCCTATATCTTAAAAACAGATGTGTGTTGACCCCCATGTTATATAAACTTTTTTCTCGGAATTAACCTCCTCTATCACCTGCTGCACTATGGCCCCTAACTTATGGGACACCCTGTATATTAGTGGCTAAAACATTTTTTATGAGCGATATTTTATTACATAAGGTAAACGAGAGTTCTAACACTGACAAGTACTAATTGGATAAAAGACTGTTTTCTAATTCCTTCTTCAAAAATGCCATTAGATAAACATCATGCCAACAATATACAAAAAGATGGTTTTTGCCTCAATGAAGCAAAAAAACACGGGTGTAAAAAATTGTTCTGATTCCAGAAATTTTGTAGAGATATCATATAATGCTTTGCCCGATTAACGCGAACCGGGCTGCTTATCGATTAAGAGTTAGTTTGGTTCTAACTGGGTTGTTTGTTAGGCATAGATATTTTTAATAAACGAATAACATTTTCTTTCAAGTAGGTTTTTCGTATTTTTTGTCTTTTTTTTATCAAGGTTAAGGCGCAATTTACGCCTACTATACGTACCGGCAACGTCACGTCATCGTACTCTTACCGCGCCATCGACACATCAAATACATTGAAAGCAATATTCACACTACACCTTTACGGTACAGTTACGGTGTAATGTGAATGCGTCCATTGCTGTCAATATTTGCCGTGTCGTTGACGGTACAGTGACGTGTCGGTGCCGATTCGTAGAGTATGGATGGCGCCTAATTCGCGACTAAACTTGTGCTGTTTTAGTCACTAGTTTTACAAACAACTATTTTTGCATCAGCCTTAGAAGCTAGAAATAAAACTGAAAATATATTTACACAGATAACAGTGAAAAAGGGTAAAGGTAATATATAGCCTCGAATCCTAATCAGCTGAAAGCTAGCGCTTGTGTTACGACTTCTCGAACTACAATTAATTAAAAAGTATTAAGTTTGTTTGAAAGTTTGGCAGGTAGGTAACGTTATGTGCTCTTCTTATTTGTGTAGGTTAGATCCAAAGTAAAATTCAATTTGAAATTGATAAAGAGTTAAAATCTTAAATAATTTTATTACGACATTGTTAGCTTTAACAAACCATTTGTTTGTTTGTATATATATACATCTGTCTGTACATTCGACCAGACCAACCTGGTACCTATCTATATGTTTCTCGGTGCGCAATCTAAGTATGTTGTCGGTTTTGCCCGTAGTATGTATGTATTTCGAGTAAAATGCGAAAAACTTGATCAAAATATTCTAATATGGTGAACAAAACAAAAATGGTACATTTTCAAAGCCAAAAAGTTTATTTAGTACATTTACCAGATAAGAGATCAATTTACACAAAATCAGAGACTATTTTACCACTGCGCAGAAATACGATATTAAGCAACATTAACATCATTTAAAAAATTTTTCATTAGGTACTGCATTTTTTGCGATTTTCAGTGTTTTTCGCATTTTTTTTCGTTTAGGCGAAAAATTGCAACGTTTAATTATCTAATTTACTCAAACTTTCATGATGTACGGTTAAAGCGAACCCTGGATTCAGATTTAGCGCACCAAGAACTTATAAGGTGGTGAGGGTCGTTGATATTGCTATCTCCTTGCAGACCAGGGCTTTGTGACCTGCATCTGCGGTGGGGATAGGAATCCAACTTCTGCTGCGTCTGCCTCCACGTGGCACCACTGGATGTCGGTGATATGCAGATCAAGTCTACTTGTCCTGCATATCACCTAACCAAAGACACCCGGCTTACTCCAAGGTGTTATGCGACCCGTGCCGAGGGATGGAAGGCATCTGTGCCGCTAAGCAGATGTCTTGAACGGAGCCTCCTAAAAACCAGGCCAAATTCCGGAATAACGAGGCCTTGTCACCAGTATTGCAAAAAGGCCGGCCGTATCAGGATGCGCTGGTGGAGGTCCTTAGGGAGCCGGAAACGGTAGTCCAGACAGGCGGTCAATCCACCTCTGGAACCGGGCACCGGGACACCAGCCGCAACCGAAACCAAGGGGAAGCAGGGAACGGTAGAGCAATCCACCCGCAAAACTGCACTCCAGAAGATAGGAGAGCCATCCACCTCAGGGACCAGCAAAGGATCCGGGCCTCAAAACGCACCTGGCGGTAAAGGGAAGCTAAACGTGGGAGTAAAATCCACCAACAAACCAGCACCCGCAAAACCTCAGGCCAAAGAGACCGTAAAACGAACTCGTTCGGATGGTAGCACTCCAGGAATGGAGGCTAAGAAACCCCGAACAAGAGAACATACAAATCAGGGTTGGAATAATCCACCCTGACTACCCAAGCCAACTGATAGACACTGTGAAACTAAAGAGGCTGCAGAAAACAATCATGCTGGCTGTAGAAAATCTACCTGAAGATGGGCCACAGGTGAGATTCCAGGGCTCTGCTAACAGACCTGGATTGCTCATGCTAACCTGTGGAGACGGCACGACCCGAACATGGCTGGAGGGGCTGGTACAGACCCTACAGCTAAGGGAAATGCACAGTTGAGGCTAGTGGAGGGGAACAACCTACCTAGTTCTCACCTATGCGTAGTGTACAGAGTGTCCCAAATTGGACACTTTTAGGGGGTTTAAGGTACTTCTAGGGGAGACAGAGAAAAACTGACCACGCATTGCGAGGCTCAAATTTCAAGAGAAGACTTATAGTGAAAACCGCATTTTGAAATATTGTCTCGTCTTTGAGCTACGGGGGCTTCTTAAAAAGTCTGCATTTTTAAAGGGGGTCTATAACTTCGTTATTAGTGGAAATTTTGATTTAGAGTAAATTGCAGTTTTATAGACTTTGTTACGAGGAATTCACCCGCTAAATTATATTTTAACTGTCACTTTTAGTTTTTGAGAAATGACATAAAGTTGCATTTTTTCTTATGGAATGGCCTATATTTTAATTAATTTTCGAATTCGTCATTGAATTCTTTTCAAAATGATGTATCATATGTCATAGTTTGATTGAGCGGTTTAGGAGATATTCAGCTTTTTCACTTATTTCTAGTGCGCTATGATTTCCTGCTGACGCACTCCAGTATTTTTATTATTTTACACAGTCACAAATATAGTAAGGCTGGTTTGGAAAAATTATAATTCAGCTGACGGCCCTCAAAGCCCATTTATAAAAAGTTTAAAAAAATTATACATATTTCAAAATCAAATTAAAACGCTTTTGTGCAAAATAATTTCATATCAAAGCGTAATGTCAAATTGTTTAAACAATTGAAAATAATGACAAAACGCCAAGACACAAGGCCAACTTGATTTGCATAGTATAAGACAACAAAACTATAGGAGCACTGAAGTAGGATTTGACCGCAAGGTTTTCACGTCAATGGCGCATGACGTCATTCAACGCACACTAGACAAAAATAAAAAACTTTAATTATCTCCGAAACCGCTCAATCAAACTATGACATATGATACATCATTTTGAAAAGAATTCAATCACGAATTGGAAAATTAATAAAAATATAGGCCATTCCATAAGAAAAAAATGCAACTTTATGTCATATCTCAAAAACTAAAAGTGACAGTTAAAATTTAATTTAGCGGTTGAATTCCTCGTGACAAAGTCTATAAAATTGCAATTTACTCTAAATCAATATTTCCAATAATAACGAAGTTATAGACCCCTCTCCAAAATGCAGACTTTTCAAAAAGCCCCCGTAGCTCAAAGACGAGACGATATTTCAAAATGCGGTTTTCACTATAAGTCTTCTCTTGAAATTTGAGCCTCATAATGCGTGGTCAGTTTTTCTCTGTTTTCCCTAGAAGTACCTTAAACCCCTCAAAAGTGCCCAATTTGGGACACCCTGTACCTACCTGATGACAGTGCGGAAGAACGCCTGCAGAAGGACAGTGTGCTCAAGAGGCTGAGGAAAATGAACCACAGCCTTCACACATATAACTGGAGGGTAGTTAAAACCGAACCTTCAAGACCTGGCCAAACATGGACCTTCGCCCTATTTCGGCTTCAGGCAGGTGAAATTCCGCCCAGGGCGAATGGGCTTAAATCCAGTCAATGTGGATGTGCAACCTGGGACATCGGGGGGAATTAAACCAACCGATGAACCTATTGAGGCTCCCGTTCAGGAGGAGCACACCCCTGATCCCATGGAGACGAATGACACCTCGAACATACCGGACATGGACCAGGAGGATAAACCACCTGGTTCTGACAAAACCCAAGACCTGGAGGATCAACCACCAGGATCAGCGAGTCTTATGTAATATTAATAAAAAATTAACCGCCATGAAGGACTTAGTAAAATGCATCCAGGTCAACCTACACCACGCAAAAGCTGGGACCTACATCCTCGCTAAGTCAATCACTGAAACCAAAATAGATTTGACCCTCTTCCAAGAACCTTGGCTGAATAACAACAACCAAGTGTGCGGACTGAGGCTTCCCAACACAAAGGTATTGCATGATCGTTCGGGAAATAAACCCCTGGTAGGTATAATCATTAAAAACAGCATTAACCACTTTTTGTTAACAGGTTTCTGTAATGGAGACCTAGTGGCGGCCCAAGTGGACATAAAAACTGGCGGCGGACAACAACCGCTGATAGTATGCTTAGCTTAGCTGAATTAATCAGACACTGCAGAAGGAACAACTTACAACTCATTCTCGGCTGTGACGCGAACGCTCACCACACAGCATGGGGAAGCACTAACATCAATGATAGAGGTGATTCACTGTTTGATTTCATCTTAGGGGAGGGGTTAGCGGTTAACAACCGTAAAAATGAACCTATCTTTGTAGTGGCAAACACAAGCGAGACCTAACGATATCAACGGCGCGCTTTAGCGACAATATCGTCAACAGCTAAGTGTCTTCTGAACCATCAGGCTCAGACCATGACCAATCCGATTCGAAATAAAATCACAAGAAAGAACGGTAGTCAGCTACCGAAACCCCAAAAGCACAGACTGGGAGGGATACAACCAAACCTTGGCTGAACGCTTACAGGAGGTTTCTAAATCTATCAAGACCATTAGGGAAATAGAAGAGGCGGCAGGACAAATCCAAACCGCTATTCTATCGGCATACCAGGACAACTGTCCTGTGAAGACCAAAAAAGACTCTCGGACCACACCTTGGTGGAACAAAAACCTTGAAAAAAGAAGGAAAAATGTCAGACAGCTCTATAACAGGGCGAAAGAGAACAACTCATGGGACCAGTATAGAGCTGAATTGACCGCTTACAACAAAGAAATTCGGAAGGCGAAAACGGAATTGTGGAGGAAATTCTGCCAGTGGTTATCAGATATCCCTACGGGAGTACGAATCCATAAGATAATCTCTAGAGTTCCAAATCATACACCATCGATAGGGGCAATAAAGCGACCAGATGGGAGTTACACAACATCAAGGAAAGAATCACTTGAATTACTAAGTAACTGTCACTTTCCGCGGTACACAATGATTACAGAACAGACTCGGCAAAACCAACCCATGCAAAGGCCGGGCAGAAATAGATCGGATAGGGAAGACTGGAGGCTGGCGTATCAAATTGCAACCCCGGACAAAATAAAATGGGCGATCAACACCTTTCACCCATTCAAATCACCAGGAGAGGATGGAGTGATTCCGGTCTTACTCCAAAAATGACTGGAACCTCATGGACAGGACCCACCCTGACAAAGCTATTCAGAGGTAGCATAACGTGGAGCTACATACCTCCTGAAAGTGGGGCAGGCAGGTTCAAACTTTCCCAAATCGTACCGACCAATAAGCTTAACATCATTTCTATTGAAAACTATAGAATAACTGATTGATAGGCATATTAGGGAAGGGGTATTGCTGGAACGCCCTCTACACATTAATCAGTATGCCTATCAACCAGGCAAATCTACGGATCTGGCAATAAACAACCTGGTCAGTAAACTAGCAAAGACACTAGACAGCAAAGAAATTGCGGTCACGGCCTTCTTGGACATAGAAGGAGCATTTAACAATGCCCCCAATCGACTCACTCATTAATGCATGCAGTCAAAGAGGTGTCGAACCTTGCATTAACAACTGGATCCGGATGATGCCACAAACGCATATCGTAAAAACCACCCTTGGTGAGGAGGAAATCAAAGTAAGCACGGACAGAGGTTGTCCACAAGGGGGAGTTCTATCTCCCCTACTATGGACACTGATGGAACTCCTGCAAAGGGAGGGAATCGAGGCGCAGGCAATTCCGATGACGTTGTGATCAGAATAGAAGGCAAATTCGATGGTGTAATATCCAACATCTTACAAAGGGCGCTAAACCTAATAAATGGATGGTGTAATAGGGAGGGACTATCAACCAACTCTAGAAAAACCACTATAGTACCCTTCACAAGACGGCGGAAACTGAACCTAACAGAACCCACCGTCATAGCATCAGCAATGAAATCGACACCTGTGGAGGCAATGGAGTTGATGCTAAACCTTTTTTTTTATTCTGATTCTGTTTCTGATTCTGGTTCTGATTTTGATTCTGATTCTGATTCTGATTCTGATTCTGATTCTGATTCCGATTCCGATTCCGATTCCGATTCCGATTTCGATTCTGATTCTGATTCTGATTCTGATTCTGATTCTGATTCTGATTCTGATTCTGATTCTGATTCTGATTCTGATTCTGATTCTGATTCTGATTCTGATTCTGATTCTGATTCTGATTCTGATTCTGATTCTGATTCTGATTCTGATTCTGATTCTGATTCTGATTCTGATTCTGATTCTGATTCTGATTCTGATTCTGATTCTGATTCTGATTCTGATTCTGATTCTGATTCTGATTCTGATTCTGATTCTGATTCTGATTCTGATTCTGATTCTGATTCTGATTCTGATTCTGATTCTGATTCTGATTCTGATTCTGATTCTGATTCTGATTCTGATTCTGATTCTGATTCTGATTCTGATTCTGATTCTGATTCTGATTCTGATTCTGATTCTGATTCTGATTCTGATTCTGATTCTGATTCTGATTCTGATTCTGATTCTGATTCTGATTCTGATTCTGATTCTGATTCTGATTCTGATTCTGATTCTGATTCTGATTCTGATTCTGATTCTGATTCTGATTCTGATTCTGATTCTGATTCTGATTCTGATTCTGATTCTGATTCTGATTCTGATTCTGATTCTGATTCTGATTCTGATTCTGATTCTGATTCTGATTCTGATTCTGATTCTGATTCTGATTCTGATTCTGATTCTGATTCTGATTCTGATTCTGATTCTGATTCTCATTCTGATTCTGATTCTGATTCTGATTCTGATTCTGATTTTTAGCATGCCAACAGACTACATGTTACCCAAATACAACTTTGATGTACCTCTTAAGGTTCTTATACCAACGAGGGAGGAATGGCGGGAGGGACCTGTTCAACTGCTAAACGCCGACCACGTATGGTATACAGACGGATCGAAAACAAAAAATTGGGTGGGTGCGGGTGTGACGGGACCACGGACTGAAATATCTGTGGGACTCGGAAACTTAGCAACCATATTCCAAGCAGAACTACATGCAATGGAAGTATGCTGTAGAGAGATTACCTGCAGGGACCTCTCAAACAAAAGCATCAAAATCTTCTCAGATAGCTTATCAGCTCTAAAAGCATTAAGCTCACACAAAATTCAACCCAGACTAGTCTGGAATTGCCTTGAAACCCTAAGACAGGCCAGCAGAACCAACAAGATCAGTCTTGTCTGGGTGCCAAGCTACACGGGAGTTGAGGCAAATGAAAAAGCAGACGCACTAGCCAAAGCGGGAGTAGAATTCGCGCTGGTTGGCCGGAGCCTTAGTTCGGCTTACCTAAGGCCACAGTCACAAAACAAATAGGAGAGTGGGTTGTTAGAAACGGGACTCAAAACTGGCGGGCAACCCCGAGACCACAACACTCCAAAACCTTTCTAAGCAAGCCAGACAAACACAGAACGAACCAACTCCTGGAATTAAACAAGAATAGGCTAAGAATAATCACCTGGCTATACACAGGCCAATGCCGACTCAACAAACACATGAACAGATTGGGAGTAAGCAACACACCAGCGTGTACGTTCTGTGATGTTGAGGAGGAAACGCCACTTCATCTAATCTGCCACTGCGTAGCAAGACAGAGAACTAGGGCGAAAATATTAGAACCTGGACAGATAGAGCCTCAAGATCTTGAGGAAATATCACCAAACAAACTGATCTGCTTAATAAAGGAGATAGGAATTGGTGATATTTAAGTTGGGATGAGTCACAATAGGCCACTTGAGTCGCAGTGGGGGGGCGACATTCGCACCACTCATAGTCAAACCTAACCTAACCTAACCTAAGAACTTATAAGTAGGTAGATCTGATCAAATGTTCAGACCACTGTTGTTTTATTTTGGGCTGCGGTGTTTTATCTTTTTTTTATTTTATTAACATCTAGGATTTTTAAAATCTTAAGTTTTTAAGATCCTCAATTTGTTTTAAATATAAAATTATATACAATTTTTAATTTATATGCTCAGTCTTTTTGTGGCCGAATTTAAAATGGTTAAAAAACCTAACCTGTTACTTTCCTAAACATGCTACTACTATGTCGGTTTTTCTACATGGTCCGACGCCTAATCTTCACCTCCTTCGATCCTGACAATCATTTTCTGTTATTTCTTTTGACTCATTGATCTTTGGATTGACTGTTGCCATTCTAGATTAGGACGCCCTCTTTTTCTGCGCCCTATTGGTTGCCATTCTAGGACCTGCTTTGGTAATTTTTTGTCGTTCATCCGTTGTACATGGCCGTACCATATCAGTTGTCTTTTAGTGATGTCATCCGTTATGCTTCGCTCGATTCCCATTATTTCTTTTATGATCTCATTTCTTATGTAATCTGTTCTAGATATTCTCATTGATCTTCTTATTGCATCTATTTCGACATTTTCCATTTTTATTTTGTATTTTTCTGTTACGTGACAAGTCTCTATTCCATACAACAGCGTGCTTTTTACCTCTGCTCCATGAAATACTGTTACTTTACCTTACTTTACTAAAAACTTTCCTGAACATTCAAATTCTAAAATCTTTATTTTATTGCATGATTTTTTTATTGGACAAAAAGTTCTCAGTGTATGATATCCTTGTGCGCCGTTTTACTATGTGCGTTTTTTCCATCTGCAATTTATTGATAGTCACCGCTTGACCATTCCACCCCACCCAGACTTTGGGGACAAATTTTACGTATCCATAGAGACATAATAAAGATATCTGAGATGTCCTTTCTCAAGAGTATCATGAGTCACAAATTTAGGATACCTATAGGAGTAGAGCAATAAGTAATAGTAGGTCATTTATTTAAACCATTGGACATCAAAAAAATCATCAAAAAGAACGAATTATCATTGACTTCAATGACAAATAACATTACTCATGAACCGTAGCTTAATTAATTTAACTTTTGTTATTGGCAAAGGCAATGTTTCGCAGCATATCTTGACAGCCGGTCGGCGGTAAATCGAGTTGTCACAAGTAGGTGGCGCGCCATGCCCAGTTAAATTAACTGATCATAAATTCCACCGCCTCATGTCTAACCATCAACCGATGCCACCTTCCGCGTTAGACTAATTAAGTTCATCAGTAATTGGGCCGAACAATTACATCACATATACGCGTACAAGTACATTATCCAGAGACATTAACCATTGTTGACTGCGGTTTGAGCAATATGTACATAATTTATATGTTTTAAGTAGAATTTTAAAACATAATAGTTTAACTAAAACCTTACTCTAAGTTAGACAAATTCTTCTTAACCTTTATAAAACGTATTTTAAAAATCGAATCACTTTGAGGTTGACAGTCTTATGCCATTTGAGGTTTTTAATCCACGAGTACTAAATTTTATTTACGAGGGTGAAACAAGTTTAACTCGCGTTTACTCGTTAGTAACATATAAATGGTATATTTTTTTATACTGCCAAGTAAACACAATTACGTGCGAAGAATATTAATAATTTGAAAACTCCTCTAGTACTTAAAAATATTCTTATTCTTATTAGTAACTAGAATATGTAAAAAAAATAGGGCGGAGGGTCATTCTCGGTCACTACTTATACAAATTATGACAGTGTTGTCCTAATCTTAGGTCAAAATATATATATATATATATATATATATATATATATATAGGCATAAACGGTTAAAACCAGGTACATCCTACCTTTTAAGATGTGACTTTCCAGCTTTTGGGCCAAAACAGATTAATTTACTATAAAAGAATTACTTATTATCGTATTGTCACCTAGTTTTAAATAGTTGTTAAGTTAATTTTTACATTTACATAAAAATATGTGATAACCACGGATGTCTTATTTAAGACTAAATCAAAAAGAATGAAAAAATAGATAAAACCTAGGATAAAACCTATTTTTCATTCAACGAGTGAAACGACAACGAACCAAGGAAACTAAGTCCATGGCGGGACGAAAACACCACACAGTTCAAGCAGACCATACTATCACGGTGTCGGTCCGGAACCGAAAACAATGAGTTAACAAAGTATAAAAGGCAACTTCAAAGTCAACCACGGACACCGGTGTGTCGAAAAAAGCATTTCAATCCTCAGCGTGATAACAAGATAAAAGTTAGATCATAAAGAACGAAAAACATAGATGAAACCCATTTTTTATTCAACGAGTGAAACGACAACGAACCAAGGAAACTAAGTCCATGGCGGGAGGAAAACATCCACCGGTCTATAAGGAAGAGAGACATTTCGTCACAGTTTAACCAGACCATGGATTTGGTTCGTTGTCGTTTTACTCGTTAAATGAAAAATAGGTTTCTTCTATTTTTTCAGTCTTTTCGATGTACCTTTTATCTTGTAGTCAGTTTGATTACTGTAGTCAGGCATGCCAGGCTGAGGATGGAAATGCCTGTTTCCGAAACACCGATGTCCGTGATTGACTTTACCCCATTGAAGTTGCCTTTTATACTTTGTTAACTCATTATTTTCGGTTCCGAACCGACACTGTGGAGACGGTGATAGCACGGTCTGGTTGAACTGTGGTACGAAATGTCTTTCCTTTTTATAGACCGGTGGATGTTTTCGTCCCGCCATGGACTTAGTTTCCTTGGTTCGTTGTCGTTTTACTCGTTGAATGAAAAATAGGTTTCTTGTATTTTTTCATTTTTTTATTTACCTTGTATTTTGTCAGTTTGATGACTGTAGTCAGGCAAGCCACGCTGAGGATGGAAACGCCTTTTTCCGAAACACCGAGGCCCGTGGTTGACTTTACCCCTTTGAAGTTGCATTTTATGCTCCTCCTTTCTCTCCTCCTTTGAACATTTTATTATTTGTTTCACGTTATTATGTATTTAAAATACCTATAGCTCAAAAACAATTTTCTTAAAAATACTGGTGTTTAAAATTTTTTAAAAGTAGGGATTGTGAGTCTGACGTTAGCTTTTGTGTGACATAATGCCACGTTATTGTTGGAAAGTTAATAAATATATTTTGTTGGTTTGTGCAGATTACTTGTAAAATGGCAAGAAATGGAAAACATTTGTAATTACATGAAAAACATGGGAAATTAAAGAAAATATATTTTAACTAACAAGAAAAATAGATTAGAATCGATCCGGGTTTTAGGGTGAAATTGGGTAACCTTTTATGGGTGGATAATATTTTTTCACAGTTTTCAGCGAAACTAGATCTTCTATCGAAAAAAGTAAAATACAAAAGATATAGGTAATGAAAAGGTCTACAACATTTGTAAAGAGTACCTACCTAACATAATATTATCCGAAAGAAATCGATAAAAACGGTTTTTTGATTTTTAAGTTTTATCTATCACTATTTATTTTAGTTTTTTACAAAATTTTCTGTAAACTCACATACATATTAGGGTTTTAACACGCCCTATTTTTTTGTAAGGTTAAAACAAATACGTAATAGCATAAATACATGATCAAAGAATCAAAAAGTGAAGGACTTATAGCTGGCTTTTGAAATAATTGCGAGTTTAAATTCGCGGATGCGAATTTTCAAGTGCGCATGCGTGTGTTTTGTAACATAGACACATAGGTGTGTGTGGGTGGAGGCCATTTGACATTTTTCGGCGTTTTGCCTTTGTCGTGTAAAATTACGTTTTTTTCTGTGAAAAATGGGAAATAATTCACGTAAAACATGTGCGGTTTGTGGAAAAATATCCGGGAGATGTAAGGGAGTGCCATTCCTTAGGTAATGACTTATATTTTTCTTTATAATTTGTTAATAAAGTTAAGAGTGGTTTATAGATGCCATTAAATACTCTTCATTGTGTACACAATAAATATACACAATTAGTTTTAGAAAATCTAAAATTTTAATCCACAATTTGATAAATTTTCACCCAATCAACTCGTTTTTAAAAAAAATAATAATTTACATAACCATAAACATTTGACAATTGTCAAATAATGTAGTGATGTAACGGACTATGTTCCAAAACCACCAAAACTGATGCGTGCGCAGTAACCGAAATCCTGTCTATCCGAAAAGGGAACATTAAGAATTAAATAGGGGTCCTGGCTTCAAGCATCCCGTGTGAGAATGCATGGGTATGCCCCGTATTTATGCTCTTACGTATTTGGGTTAAAAACCTTATATAAGGTCCCATTTTCACCCAAAAACGCACAAGTACTGGGAACAGTTTTTTACTGTGAACTTTACCTCTGTCTGTATACATACATATTTAAAAATTAATTTTTTAAAATTTTTTTAAATGATTAATTTTGGCAGAAAAAAATACAACGGCAATTTAAAAAGTCCCTGACTGTACAAGAAAACAACTACGAAGGTTAATAAAAAAATGGGTATTTTAAAAAAAAAAACGTACCTACGGATACGTAACAGAGCGATCTCCGTAAAATTCTTGAGACTCAATCTACTTCAAATAAAGTATACCTTCCCCTCCAAGTATTTTTTTACATTCCAAATTTTTTGTTTGTTACGAAATTTGTTAAAAACCTGCAATTTTTCTTTAAATTAATTTCAAAATTAAAAAGATGCCCCTATTTCATCCGAAAATGCTCAAGTTCTGAAAGCAGTTTTTTTTAATAAACAGCGGACGTTTTTTTGCTAAAACGTCTAAAATTTGTCAGGAAACAGAATTGACAGTTTAAAAATAACAATTTAAGCAATTTAAAAATAGCAGACTTAAATTACTTCAATATAATTTAAATTAATAGCGTTTTTGCTACTCTTCACTTTCTACGTGTCACATTTTCGCATTTTTTCATAGTGATATAATTTTTTACACCATTTTAAAACAGACATTTAATTAAACAAAATGATTTGTTTGAAAGAACTGTTTCCATTTTTGTGTGAAAATGGAATCTCATTTTAGGTTCTAAAAAAAATTAAGACTTGTTGAAGACACAAATATATGTGTTTTCGCCAAATTTTACAAAAAAACTAAAACAAATTGTGATAGATAAGAATCAAAAAACAAAAAAAAAATGGTTTTTTTAGATTAGGAACGCATCGATCTAGGAAAATATTAGGTTAGGTACAAAAATACTTTTTACAAAATTTAGACCTTTTTATAACTTTGGTATTTAACTTTTTTCGATAAGAGGTCCAGTTTTGCTGAAAACCGTGAAAAAACATTATCCACCCTTAAAAGGTTACCCCATTTCACCCTAATAACTCATCTGGAGTTTAGTTTATTTTTCCTTTTGGCTGAAATATATTTTATATTGTTTCTCATCGTGTTCGTGCGGTTACTAATTTTTAAAATTTTTGACATTTTGCAAGGTACTACTAAACTAGTCTACAATGGCGTCAAACCAAAATTAATTATTATTTGAAAGCGGAAAATAGGTGACTCCAGCGAGTCGTGCATACTACCTAGGAAACGGAGCACTTCATGTAGCGTCCTGTTCCCTAGCAGATGAGAGCGACTAATCGCGCTGGCTCTATAGGAAACTTCAAAATGCATACGGTACTTGGGTGCAAGTTTTCCTAAAAGTATAAAAAAATCTCAAATAAGCAAGTCGGTAAATCGTTTCGCACAAACTAGGTAAATAAAAAACAGCTGATTTATATTCCAAGGCTGTTTTATGGGCAATCCTGATCAGGATTGTGCTGCGAGAGAATCGAAAATTTTTCGAACGCTGCCTTTCTTTTGCGTGCATTATTTCCGTATGGTTTTATCACGGATCACACATCACATAACAAGGTGATCCGTGGTTTTATAGACGGAGATAAATATAAGGTGAGCCAAAAAAAACCGTATCTTTTTCGGATCTAGTTTTTTTACCTTGTTCGATTTTTGTGATTTTAATCTCTATCAAAGGCTTATGAGACTATTTGACGTTTTTGTCAAAATTGACATTTTTGTTGGTTCCCTTTCTAGGTTCTGCTTTGGTAATCTTTCATCGTTTATCCGTTGTACATGGCAGTACCATATCAGTTTTCTTTAAGTACTGTCATTCGTTATCCTTCCCTCGATTCCCATGATTTATTTTATGATCTTATTTCTTATATGATCTGTTCTAGATATTTTCATTAATCTTCTTATTGCATCCGTTTCGAAACTTTCTATTTTTGTTGTGTATTTTTCTATTCGCGACAAGTCTCTATTCTATACAACAGCGTGCTTTGCACCATTGTTTAATATATAATAAATTTTACATTCTTTTTATCTCTCTGTTCCATAAAATACTGTTAAGACATCCAATGACCCTTTTTGCTTTTACTTTATTTTTTAGTTCTTTATAGTCTGTTCCTGTCTTAGCAAATGTAAATCGGTCGTTAAGTTGTATTCCCTTATCGTGTACTTTCCAGTTTTTTAGAGCTACTGCGATACATATTTTAAAAAGAGTTGGAAAGATACAACATCTCTGTCTTAAGCTTTTCGTTACCAAGAATCCTTATGAAAGTCGATTTCCAATTTTAATTTTAGATTCACTGAAAAAAAAGCCAATTTTTGACAAATGAACCGCGGATTTGGCTTATTTTTTCTTGCATCAAATTAATTACATTTAAATTTAAAGAATGGTTTTTGTCACAAAATTATCTATTAATTTAATATAAATTTTTTATTTTTATCAAATTATACTTTATACTTTTGGTAAAAAAGTGTGGGTTTTGCCTAAAACACCCTGAATTTAATTCTATTTTCAGAACCGAAATCAATTTTTTATGAACTTGTTACAAGGTCGTAGAATTTTGGCTCTCGAAAGGTTCGCATATTTTCAAGTAGGTCAGTGGGACAATATCACGAAGGCGTTAGTTTGCTAAGAGCTTGGACACGGGTCGGGTTAAGCCGCTGTTCTCACAGAAAAATGAGGCTATATTGGTGGCTGTGCTTTCTTGTTTGTAAGAAAATTGGAACAGCGTTCCGTCGAGCATCATGTAGTTACAAAAGCTTTTAGAAAAATCTCATTTATGGCCGAAATTTAAAGATAAGAAACAATTCTGCATACTAATAATATAACCTATTTAGATTAATGTTATCATTCTAACACACTGTATTATTCTAACTTTGTTGTATATTACTGGCAATACATGTACAAATTTTGGGTCAGCTGTTACCCCCTTGGTATTCTTAGAGTAATTTTATTTAAAAACTTTTAATGTGTGCATGTCTAATCATTCGAACATGAATTTTCTAAAGTCTAAATTCTTTAAAAACATATCGTCAGTTACGATTGATGCCCCTTTTATGTAAATGGTCTTTAGAAAAGACAAAACAAGATTTTTGTGGGGATATAAAAGAATTTCAGAAAATATTCTAAAAGCGTGCTCATCATGCCATTTTTGACGCCGTTGCATTTGTTACGAAACCATAGACAATCACCAATAACTAATAAAAATTTCTTAAAAAGAAAGATTCTTTTGGCTTGCAACCTTTAGCTACCGGAAAACCATAGGCATTTATTATGAAACCATGGGCAATTCATCACAAACTAATAAAACATTCTTAAAAGAAAGATTCTTTTGATTTCCAATCTTTAGATACCTGAAAGCCGTAAGCATATAATATAAAACCATACTCAATTCATTAAAAACTAATAAATACTTTTAAAAGAGAAAGATGCATTTGGTTTGTAGGTTTTTAAGTAATAGGTATAGGTATAGGTATAGGTATAGGTATAGGTAATTTAGGTATAGGTATAGGTTATTTAGAACTTTGTCCAACGAAAGTCAACATTTCTTGATATGAAATCAGAATTCTCATGCAGACAATGGCAGAGTCAGAACTTGGGGGGGGGGGGGGGGTCAGACTAGGGTTTGCACAAAAATTAGGTATTTAAATTACATATAGGTATTTTAGTCAAAAATATTAAGGCAAGAACTCCTGATGTTTCCTGTGGGGTTTAAAGTTAAAATTTTCTTAAAAAATGCGCAGCAAGCAAAATTTTTAAAAAGCAACATAAGCATTTGCACCTAAATAAAATGCACCACAGACTAAAATTTGAAAACAACCATCATTTAAAAAAACATGGCGCGGACAAAATTTTTTCAATATATACGTGTATATATATTTTTTTTAATATGCGAGTATCAAATGCTAAAAATAAATCTCGCGGGGGGGGACTCCTACCCACTGGCTGCGCCTATGCATGCGGGTTTGATAATTTCACATGCAACAGTCCAATCATCTTGTTTACTCGTTAAACAAATGTCTGTATTTTACACTTTTTTACAGCTTGGAAGATAAGATAATCAAATTGCAGCTTGGATTGCAGCGGTTCCGGAGAATAAAGAATAAATAATAAAAAAGTTTTCCAAATGGTTCCAACTTAGCTAGACATATGGTATCTTTAGTTTTAGTTATTTAAAAGTTGTCGCATTTTGCTACTATATTTACAGTTGGGTACATTATAATATGTGGACACCCCCTCTAACTCTTTTAGTTTGTATCATAGAAAGACAAAACAAACAGTGAATATTTTATAAATTAAAATATAGTCGGGTTCTATCACTTGCCGTTTTCAAGATATATCAGCGCTTAAATTTTTTTAAAATGGAACATTTATTATATATTTTTAAAAGGGTAACCTATAGTATTTTTAGAAAGTACATTTTTTGGAAATTTTAAAAATGGGAAGAATACATTATAAGAAGTCAGATGTATAAAAATTACTTTATTAATCGAAAACCTGTATGTTTTTACGTTATCAAAATCTCTGAGAAGTCTAATGTTTAAAAAATTATAAACTTTAATAGGCCTTCGTGTTCCAAAGAAACCACTATTTGAATATTCCGTTTTTGAGATATAAAAAGGTAAAAGTAGAACACCACTGTATTGGTTTTTGAAAAAAACGACATTTTTTTCGAATATTTTAAAATTTTATATTACTTAAGATATCTCATATAAAAAATAAACAACTTAACAAACAAATGAAATTTTTTTATTAGTGAAAAATCAGTGTTTGTTAATTCATAACATTTTAAGATTTTAATATTATCGTTCTATAATATAAATAAAACAAATAAAGGGCGCGTTTACATACAATTGATCCAACTGTATGTAGATACAACAATAAAAACAAATTAAAATTTAACTTTAACCATAGATTAAGCAATCTGGTCCATGCTTTACCTTAGGTAAAAATGTTTTTTTAATTTTTGTACCGAATTTTTTGAAAAAAATATTAAAAGTTTTAGTTTAAGAACAAGAATGTATTTGTTGTTGTAGTGTTCGGGTTAGTTAACCAAAGTGTGTCCATACTTTTTTTAAACATTTTAATAGAAATAATTTAACCAAAATGTTTTCATACTTTTAATAAAACCAATTTAGTCAAAAAATGTTTTTTTCGGGACACCATTCCATACCATTTTTACCTTCCCAGCTCGCGCAATAATGGCTAAAGAAGGTATTGTTTTCCACAAAAAAAAAATTGAGTTAACGCAGAAAATATGTCATTTGGGTGTATTTCGACCTATCTTAGCAATCTTGTCGTGACGTCTGTCCGTGTGAGTTTGTATGTATGCCTACGATAGCTCCGGAACCACTGGACCAACTTTTATGAGATTGTCATGAAAAATAGTGGTCGATACTGTAACGAGCTGATTAGATTTTCGTCAATATCCATTAAGTCTAATGACGGTTCAAAAATTTTAAAAATGCTCCTCGCATTAACATGCGGTTTTCGGAATAGAGTACAACATATTTCGTTTCTCACATATCTACAAAAAACTGTTATTAAGACTGATCTAGCATGGAGTTCACTTGAAGTGGGTTTATGCGCTAGGAAAGTATCAGATCCGTCATAAACCCTTTTTTAATTACATTTTTAGAAATATTTTTTTTTTTTTAAGAAATAGCCTTTTTTACAGTGTAACCGTTATGTGATTCTCACCATGCTTTAACACTCCCCTAATCCTTTTGTATTAGAACTGCACAAAAAAGATAAAAATTAAATTTGTTTAGTTTTTTACCAAATGTAAAAAATACTTTTTTATTTCGATGAAAATATCCTTTAGTTTGTTTATTAAATTTTTATCTGATTTCAAAAATAACTACATTATTAATTTTCTTTTTAGCCGGCATTGTGTTTAGTGTGCATAACAGTTAAAATATTCTTACTCTGTTTAACATATTAACATAAACTAACGTAGTTTATACTTAATTTATTGAAATTTTATTTAAGTTTTCTTAAACTTTGTAAAAAAACTAAGCAACTTTTATATTTACACTTTCTGTATAGTTATAATAAAAAAGGAATTAAGGGGGCTGTTAAAACATGCTGAATCACCCGGTACTAAATGAACAGAGCTTTTTACATAAGCAACCGATGACTTTGACTCAAAACCCTCTGAAATTTGAAAAAAGCTTCTGTGGTCTGAGATAAAGAAAATACGTAATTTTGCATAAAAGCACATTTTTATAAAGCTATTTATATAAAAGAATTGGTTATCTTTTAAAAGTAATATTCGGCCGAATCAAAATCTTGTGGCTTTAGCACAAAATTGTCACATTTGATTATAACAGCTGATTCCCTTTTAGCAAATTCAATGAACTGTATAACTTATGAAATAATTGATCAATGCTTTTAGGGCAAAATCCTTATAATTTACGAAAAACGCCTTATCCAGTCATGCAACTATTTAAGCATTTCTATCAAAGAAATAAGCCGATTTTACCTCAAACTTTTTGTAAATTCATTACAAAAACCCCATTTATTTGGCATATATCAAATGAATCTAGCGTTTGAGGTAAATGCATTTGCCGTTAATTTAAAGATTCGTTTTTATCAGTGTTTTGACCCTTTGTATAGTTCTTCTATCGGTTTTATGTATATATGAAAAATACTAGTTCTAACACTGTCCATAATTTTTCTACTGAAACGTTATCATCTGTTGTTTGTAGTTCCAGAAAAGTAACATAACAACTATATTTCTGGCACTCCTTTTCTCAATTACTTGTTTAAGACAAAAAACATTATCACAACAAGATCTGCCTGCACAAAACCTTTGCTCTTCTTCTTCTTGCTTCACTAATTAGGTACGTATAAAATAGTCGGAGAAAAGTTTAAGTTGTGCACACTTCCATCCTGAATAAGCAGTTGTTTGAATTAAATATGCACATATTTAGTGCACAATATTATATTTAATCGATCATAATTTGATTTCAAAAATAACGTGGACGGCGTGGCGTCGGTGGTAAATTTTTCGGTAAAAGATCATTTCGAATGGCTCTAAAACAGTGGCGTATATACGGGGGGGGGCCGGGCCCGGGCCCGGGCCCCATCCGAAGCTAAGATTTTTTTGGATATTTTCCACATATTTCATGAATACAAACATAAAGTAGCATAAAATACAGCCTCATGAGGTCTCGGGCCCCCCAAAACTGTCTCGCGCCCCCCCCAAAACTGTCTCGGGCCCACCACGAAACTTTTTTCTATATACGCCACTGCTCTGAAATAGTTGTATAATTAAATTAAATAGTGGATTATTTGCCTAAAAGGTTTTCTTTCCAAATATTTATTTAAAGCACAAACATATTATAAGGGTAAGCAAAAGCAACAAATAAAAGTTAGCTAAAAAGGATAAAAAAATACAACTATATTAGAAATAGGTATATCAAGCCACTGAAAGTTTGTTAGGCAATTTGTCCTATTAACTATACAGATACCCATAACTAGAGCTTGTTAGAATATATTACGTTACGGAGATGAATTATAGCACAAGAATAGGCAATTTACTCAAAATTTAAATCTAGATAGATATAGCATTCTGGATATTTGCAGCCCTATAACTACATATTATAAAAGCTTCTCATTTCTTTTTTATGTAGAGTTAATTAGATAATAAGCTTGAAATTAAATTAATTACGTTTTTGAATTCTCGTGGCTAGAATTGTAATAAGTGCATATATATTTTTTTATCCTTAATATGCTATTTTTGATCAGTCCCTGTATAAACGTTAATTATTTTGTTATAGTTCCGTGATTATTTTTGTGGTTACAACGTGCAAATCAAATTTAACCAATTTTATGTTAAACTATCCGCTAAACTTTGGTTTTTTTTTATGATAAGTAAAATTAAATAATAAAATGTTTTATTTCTATTTTAAAAATAAAGACGTCCGTTTCCAGATTCTACACACCCTCGTTTTTCTTAATTTAACAATCTCTAACGTTTTCCACCTTAAATTTACCGTTAGCACCCTTATCAGCCTGCTAGAAGTCCTACCAGTATTTTATATCCAATAATAGATTTCTGTATTTAAAAAGATACTTAATTCGCTAAAAAACTAGGTATTTTAAATGAAGTTAATCATAGTTATGAAAACCGGAGTTTTAAAGTGAAGAAAACGCAAGAATCAGTATAAATATTAATTAAAAATATATGTTTTAGACACGAAAGTTCGTTTTTAATTCATGGCCGTCACATTCCTTCCAGAAAAATACAAGGGCGGATCCACAGGTGTTTCTCGAGGGGGAGGGGGGCGGGGGGCGGGGTTCGGTTCGGTTGCGCCGCAAGCAAAAATTTTCAATTTTTATTAGCAAAAACATTACTTTTTACTCATTTTTTGTGTATTCAAACAATTCTCGGGGGGCAAGTGCCCCTAGTGCCCCCCCTGGATCCGCCACTGGAAAAATAAACATTTGCATACTGCAGAACGGACCCAGTATTTTTAAGAACTTAATGTCTGGACTGGGATTTTGGGTGACAATATCATTGGCTTTTTTTTCATGAATGGTAATTTATGAGGGCGAAATTATTTAGCTCGGTTGTAGGACCATATCAATCCTGCGATTCGAGAGGTGCAAAATGTTGATTTTAACCCAATTTGGTTTATGTAGAGATAGTTGCTAAGCTTATGACACTTTGCCTGTGAGAGTGAGAAACGTTTTCAAGGCGGCTTATGACAAGCAGACAAGACATGACTGCTGGCCTCCGAAATCACCAGATTTGGCACCCAATGATTTTTTTATGGAGCTATGCAAAAATGCAAATTTATTCTCATGGCCACTTAAGAGCTACCACTATGAAAGAACTTCAGGCAAATATAGCAACCATCCTATAATCAGTGACACCTAAAATGCTAAGCAATGTCCAAACTGAATTTTATAACAGCCTCGTATACTCTTTGCCACAGAGCGGTGGAATTTTTGGGAATTTAAATCAGACGTCTCTTCTATCTATTTCGCTGGGAAAGTCTTAAACTTTAATTTGTGGTAGAAACGGTATTAAATATTATAAAAAAGAACAAGCTTGAAGAAAAGGATTATACGTCACGTTAAGTTAACTTACCTCGATCGATTTGTTTACGACCTGTCGAAAGAAATAATCGCTGCGCTAGGGGAAACAAACGGTGTCATAAATTTTCTCCCTCTACTTTACCGCTGGCTATCCTGAAGCAATGGGCGTAACCACGTGTAAACTTCTGTCCTTTTTTATTACATACTACATATTTTATTCATACGCAGTTCTTCTTATCTTACAAACATCAATAATTCCCCATGAATCCTATAGCATTGAGCCATGCTGTATAAACTACGTAATTAAAAATAAATCTTCCTTTATTTAGGGTAGTGTTTTTTTATATCACAAAATCAGAATTAATTTTGATTTTCTCTAGTAATTTTATGTAACAAAAAAACATTTAAGCTAACCACACAAAACTAGCTGAACAGATAACGATAAATAGGTGGGTTGTTGTGTTTTACGCAGTCTGAATTCTCCTGCAAAGCAGCGATCAGCATTTGTTTGGTTGGTTCGTTTCAAGGTCTTTATACTTTTCTGCAGGTTACCTACAGAATTTGTAATCAGAAAAAAAAAATTACGTCACCGAGTTGTCTTAAATCATTTATTTTATGGAAACCTGATGACGCAGCTACAGTCGTGTAGCTAAGTTCACATGACTGGTCATATTCTGTAGGCAACCATTCGGTTCGGCTCTGTGACGTGACGAGGCGCTGAAGAAAAGAAAACTTTGCATGAATTACAACACTGCGTCAGCCATTGTGTGAGACTTGTGAACATATTATCTTCTAAAGCTTTCGATGCAAAACAACTTCATAAACTTGTTATTAGAACCCTTAAACTGTAGCCGTATTGGCGATATTTTAAGGACAAATCTTATTCCTTATCCTTCTCTTCGAAGGTAGAAATCAGTGTTAACCTTACCTTGGTCAATTGATCGCACACATATCCCAACTTGTGCACATATGAACAAGTCGGAATACGTTTGCGATCAATCAATTGAAGGTTAGGTTAATACCGATTTCGAGCTTGCAAAAAGATGACAAAAGAGCTAATAAAAACATATTTTTAAAAAAATGTGTTTAAATAGGAGGCCTAAATTAAGACACTAATTTAACCATGCTTTATTAAAGACAATAAAATTTTTTAATAACAAAATAATAATTAAGAAAAATAGGTAAAGCGCCAAAAAATATTGTAATTAAAAAAATATATATTTTTGAACTAGAATAAATTTTCTATATTAGGCATATAAATTCTTATTAATTCAATATGTTGTAGTATATATTATATCTGCACTGCAAAGATCAAAAAAGTATAGATTTTTAAAAAATATTTTTTTGAAAAACAATCGCTTCTACCTCTTAGTAGTTTTCTATGCAGATAAATTATCTTACGATAGAGAATAAAACAGGGCACAAGAAATAGATAAAATGTCAAAAGGAATGTTTCAAAACACTGTAAGTATGATTTGTAGTTATATTTTCATGTATCTCCAGAAAATTTACCTTATTCTGGGTCAACTGCATGTCATTCCTTATGAATTTATTAGACTACATAGCTCGTAAAAATATGGGTTGCAATAGACTTTGCAATTTAAATGTTTTCCACATCATGCAAATCTACAAAGTCATAAATAATAGTTGGGAGCCTAATCCACTTTTGTCTGCATTTTTGACTAGCGTAATGAAACTTGGCACATTTATAGTACAACACTGAAGTATAATCTTATAAAATGGTGCTCTTCTAGAAACCAGTGTAGAGCAACAATTCAGGGTGTTTAATTTTTAATTGAAATAAATAATTGATTTATTTTCTTTTTTTTTCCAAGAAATAAAAAAAAAAATTAACAAATTTTTTCAAGAGCTTAGTTGTGCAAGATACTGCGTAAATATGTAATGTGGTTATACATACATACAAGATGTTTCTCTAAAAAACTAAAATTGCTGGATGGATGGGACTTATACATGGTTGTAGTAGTAGGGGGGTTTTTATAAATAATTATTAATAAAAAAAATCTTAAAAGAATTAAAAAGTATGTGGATTTTCTTAGACGTAACGATATATTCTTAGCTTCTATTTGTATTTTACAAAAAAAATTGATTAAACTGTTAAAATTACTACGTAAAAGTAAAAATAAGTAAAGTTTTAATGATAATTTTAAGTAGTTATTTATATGTATATTCAATATACAAAAGTCAAAGTCAGCACATTACAACAGTATTAGTAGGTACAGCTTTCATTTTCTAAAACAAAGAAATTTGAACAGTATAATATAAGAACCTGGCATAATTTGTGGGCTTGGGGGTAATAATACAAAAAATTAAGTTCGGTTCGGTTCGGTTTTATACATACCGGTTATACAGTTTACCTTTTTAATTTTACAACTATATTACTATACGAACTACGTTTTATTGAGCTTTATACTGTTTTACTTATTTTTGTAATTCTAGGAAGATACAGGGTATTCTTTTTTGTCAATATATAAAAAATTTAAATACGTAAAACTTTTAATTGTTTTTATTGGGCACCACTTAAGTACACTAATAAGGGAAATGTACTTAAAATGGGATACTTAAGCTTTAAAATTTAATACAAGTTTTGACGTTATTGCTTTAGAACATTATGCTGTTGATAAAATATTTTTTTTGTTTGTTATAGTTCATTTGTAGTACTTTAAACACTTAAAAATAATTTGGTAATTTGAAAAATCTGGACCATTTAAGTTTCCCATTTTACCTTAATTGTGCAGGTAAAATGGGAAATACTATTAAGGTAAAAAAAATACGACACAGATAACACTTAAATAAGATATAATTTGATTAAGTAAATCATCAAGGAACCTTAACAATAATATGCTCTTTATTCTTAGTGAGGCACAAAGATAGGTATAACTAAAACAAATTATTTTTTGGTTAAATAATAACCTAATAACATAAACTAATATTAGTTTATGCTAATAATAACCAGTAAAATAATTCCAATAGTGCTTATTATAAAAAAAACGTAGGAACTTAACGAAAACAAAAAATCGTTTTCATATAAAATATTTAAACTAATCCTCCTTTTTAATTGTTTCTCAATTAGCCAAAAACAGCATGTTTGATGGTAGCCAAGACTATAAACTTTACAAATATCAACAGCAGAATATAATAACTTACCTTATTCAGTATAATTATCTTAATTCTTACAACTTTTAAATACAAAGTTACAAGCAACAAAACACACAAAAATAGAAAAAATTTACTGCACGAGCTTGTAACCATCTAATGAAAAAAAAACGGTATCGATCCAAATGAACAAATCTAGAGATACTGCGCAACGTTGTCATCTTTAGTTTGGTCAGGAGTGTATCCTATGTTACCTTACTATCCCATTTTAAGTACACTTCCCCTATATTATATTTTTGAACCTTTAGCAACACCTTATAAATTTAATTATAGTGAAAACTATGTGTTAATATTAAAGACAAATTACAAGATGCTTGAAAAATGTCAGAACAGGTTCAGATGTCACTTTATGATATATCATGTAAACACTTTGACGTACTGACTCAATTTAGATTTATTTTGGATTAAACTACTAAATTACCTAGAAATCGATACAAATGACCACTTCAATTTACTCCCAATCCTAAAAAACATTTTTTAAGCCTTTAGTTTTTCTAGATTTTTTGGAATTATAAGTCACTTAACTATAAGGTTTATTTTTCCTGTGCTACCTCAAGTACGCCCCTGTATGTTGACGCTGCACTGGGTTTTATCACAAGACGCGCCCTACCAAGTCCATTTTCAATCCCTGACTTCGCATGCGCAGATCTACCAATATTATTTATCTCATGTATTAGAATAGATGTACAGGGTGATTTTCACTTGAATGATTTGAACCACATGAAAATAGAAAGTTTCAAAAACCTAACCTAACGAAACCTAATCAAATCTAACCGAACCGATCCAAAGCAAACTAAACCAATAATTAAAAAAAAAAACTTTCCTGATTTCCTACCAATGATTCTAGAGGATGTGAATTCGAACCGGACCGTACCGTAGAGTTTATGTGAAAATATGGAGTCCGGAATTAAACAAAATACATTTTAGTTTTTGTTTTTTTTTTAAAGTGGGGGTAGATTTCAAAAATTTGAGTTTAAGTCAAAACATGACTTGTGTGGTATCAAACAAAAGGTAATTTAGTCTGGAGTTGAATAAAATATATTTCAGTTTTTAGGTATATTAGCTCACTACACTGTTATAACAAAAGTACCTAGTGTGAGCTTAGGGGCCCATATATTGGCAGAGTATTTTTTTCTGCAATAATAAATCATACTGCAATTTTTATTCTGGGTTTTTCTTTGCAAGTTCTGTGTTTTAAACTGCTACTTAACAAAATTTTTGTGCTGTAATTTTGTGCAAATAAGTTTTTTGTCCGAGTAACTAGAATAAAAATAAGAAGCACCAAGAAAAAATATATTTATTACAAAAATTACAATACATATCATAAACATAGTAGTAAAATATAGCAATGATTTGTGAATTTTAACCGCCCTATATTTCAAGCAGCAATTACAAACTTGGTTAGTAATATTCGTTTTACCTAAGAATGAAAATCCAGTGCAAGAATTTATATATTCTCTGGAAGATTCATTTTTTCTGATTTTTTCAGAAAGATGGTGCATATCTTTCACACCCGTGCTTGTCCAATTAGGCTCAATTCTTAGTACCGTATTATAAGACAAACAGTACAAGAGGTTAAATCACACTCGCAAATTAAGTTATTTTTTAGATGTCTCTAAGAACGTCAAACTTCTGTTTTGTGTCATTCCTCATTGACTAACTTTAGATCTTATAATAATATAAAAAGCTAAACAATATGAATAAGGTACAACTACCTTATTATCATGTAATATTAATCAGACTGACCTATAACAAGCGGACCGAACCTCGATATTCTGTGGACTGGCCGCAAAATAATTGGGCCTTATTTTGCATTAAAACAGCGGTATGACCTACTCCGCTTCCACCACGTTTTCATCGTAACGCGGGCCGCGAGATGGCTTGCGGCCCGAGAAAACCGAGCGGCTACCGATTCATCGATTCGTACTAAATCGTGTTGGTGGGCGGTCTGAATAAGGGCACTCATCGTAAACTAAAATTTCTCGACGATGAATGTCCTTAGGTCAGAGCCAGTCTCGGAGCTGAACTTTAGTCAATATATTCTTTCCGAAATAACTTTCCAGATCGTCTTTTCTACTTTACAGTATGTATTTAACTGCTTCATATGATCCTCTAAAACTTTGTAAGTCTCCTCCTTTTTAAATTTATCTCAATATTTCACTTTACCTTCTACATATGTATGGGTCAATAAACTCCATCAAAATTTATCATTCCCGCTTCATTGCACGTTTCTATTAAACTGTTTTCGTGGATTATTATGCTTATTAAATTACTGAGCTTTTTTTGTAAAAGGATGGGACACATTGGCGCGTAGCGATCACACATCTAGGCAAATATTCACTAGTAATATCACTAGAAGTTAAATTATTTTGTCGTCTTCGACTCGGGATAATTTTCAAAATATTCATTAGCTCGAATAATTTCCGGAGTTAATTTAACCTCGCATGGTATTCGGTAAGAAAATTCCACAACAAATTATGTTTAAAAATTGAATAAATTTAAAATTAATTTTTTGAATTTTACAAGGTACAATAGTATAACGTCTAATTTTTAATAACTTTGGGCTACTAAAAGTGGTAGGAAATAAAAACTGTATTAGTTTTTCCATGTGAGTACATGAACACGATCAGTTTTCCCGCAATTTCGTCACCAATGATCAGCCGATATATTGTTAATTTCTTCTTCTTGTAGTAGCATAAAAATACCATTTTAGGATGAAAAATATTAAATCTTCCATTCTATAGTTAGTTGGGGCTACTACAAGTTGTAGAAAGTTATAATTTTTACGATTTTTCATAAAGATACATGAACAAATATAGTTCATGTCAAAGTTTCGGCAGTAATTTTAGCTATATAAATTGTTGATTTCTACTTGTTGTAGTTCCACGGAACTAATATTTTAAGTCTCAACACAGTCCATTCTTCAATTTTACATAAGTTTTCTGTAACTACAAATAGTAGAAACATGCCTTTTTGTGTTTTTATCAATTTTTTATAGGGGCTTTATTAGTATATCATTCATAAACAAACATAGTCTAAGAGCCCAGTAGGATTTTGGGCTTGAATTGCAAACCGATACTCATATATTTTAATCGATTCATCATAAGACCATGTCCCAAAAAAAATGGAGATACCTGCGAAAATCCTGCATAAACAGCCCGCCATCTTTGTTTAAAGATGGTGAAAGGAGTTTGAATCAAATGTACGTAACTTTTTTATTATGACATCGATTTTACCGAAACAAATTGTGATTAGCTTCTACTATCAATATCATCAATCAATACTTTGTTTTTGATTTGTCTCTATACTATAAATTCTGTAAGTTCCTCAATTACGCTATTTTTTTTTAGGTTTTTTGACTTTTTCGAGAAAACTACTGGTTTGACAAAAAAAACATAAAATATAAAAAATATGCAGATTGTTAAGATGTATTCATGGTGGGTCTAATATTTGCTGTAGATTAAGCGGTTCTCGAGTTACACTCAAAAAACCACTAAATTGGCCTATACCTACCCACAGGTACAAAATTTTCATATTTTCACCAAAGTCATGAAAGTTACTAAAAAACTATACAGAACGAAAAAGGATGTCAAGCTAAATAAGAAACGGCTATTAGTTTCAAACAGAAACTGATACTGAGGTAGATATGGCGGCTTAAACATGGCCGAAGCGTAATTTACAATTTTATTTTTGAGGGTAATTTTTTGATAATAACGAAGTTAGAAATAGTGTCAATTGAAATGGAGATGAAAAGTGACAATCAGGGATAACAAGTGGTAGATCGGGCCTAAAAAGAAGTACGAAAAGTAGCGTATAAAGCATATTTTTTTCTTGGCGAATTGTAGAGGGTGACACCAGTTTTAAATAAAAGTTTCACTTCAGAAATACTACCGCAAGAACAAAGAGAACTATACCAATATCAACATTTTTATCAAAAAATTTCATAAAATTAATTTGGAAAAGTATAAAATTTTAATTATGCAACAGTTAAACTATCGAAATGCGGATTCGACTTGTTATAAAATTTTGGGCGCCAGGCGACACCGTATTCAAAATTTTTAAAAATATGTTTTGTCGTCAAAATTGGATAATTTTGTCTACAAATCAAAAAAAGAACCAGTCTCTAGCTCAAACCATTAAGAAGTTGCCAAAATCACGTGACCACCTGTCAATTTAAGAGAAAAGTATCAAATATGTTTTTTGTAAGATTTTTGACGCTGAGTTTAAATATGTAACTAATATTCGCTTATCTGTGCATAAATTATTTTTTCCCTTAATGGACCCATGCCATTGTCGTACTTCTATGGAACGAAAACATCGATTTATGTATGCCGCATATTTTTTGTTTTTTTCAGGAAAACTATTAACTTTACAAGAAAAAGTGTAATATCCTTTTTTAAAGATAATTAAATTGTCTTTTAGCAGAGGTATATTTTAACCCAGTGGGGGTTCGTTTTACATAAAAAAATTACCCTCAAAAATAAAATTGTAAATTACGCTTCGGCCATGCTTAAGCCGCCATATCTACCTCTGTATCAGTTTCTGTTTGAAACTAATAGCCGTTTCTTATTAAGCTTGATATCCTTTTTCGATCTGTATAGTTCTTTAGTAACTTTCATGACTTTGGTGAAAATATGAAAATTTTGTGCCTGGGGGTAGGTATAGACCAATTTAGTGGTTTTTTAAGTGTAACTCCAGAACCACTTAATCTACAGCAAATATTAGACCCACAATGAATACATCTTGACAATCTGCATATTTTTTATGTTTTTTTTGTAAATCCAGTGGTTAAAAAATCAAAAAACCTAAAAAAAAATTGCGTATTTGAGGAACTTACAGAATTTATAGTATAGAGACAAATAAAAAACAAAGTATTGATAGTGATTTTGAGAGGCCATTATAGTAGAAGCTAATCACAATTTGTTTGGGTAAAATCGATGTCATAATAAAAAAGTTGCGTACATTTGATTCAAACTCCTTTTCGCCATCTTTAAACAAAGATGGCGGGTTGTTTATGCAGGATTAACGCAGGTATCTCCATTTTTTTTTGGGACATGGTCTTATGACGAATCGATTAAAATATACGAGTATCGGTTTGCAATTCAAGCCCAAAATCCTACTGGGCTCTTATACAGAAAATTGAAAGTGCTAAATTAAAAAATGGTGAATAAAATAGTCTCTAAACATTATATATATTTATCATTCCATTCAAAGTCCAGCTTTTTCGTCTTTAATAAGAAAGGTGATCCGAAGAATACAGAAAACAGCTTATATACTTTAAATTAAATAGATACATTAAAAACAGTATCTACTGTCAAAAACATTATACTGTCATTAAAACGTCAAAAAATTTAATTCGCTGTTGGGTACCTAGAAGGAAAAAATGTCCACTAAGATACGTGCGTTGCTATGGTGATATTTCAAAAAAACACATTTTGGTTGGTTAAAAAATACTGGTGTGGAATTTTCATACAAATTTATTATCTTATGTAGTAGGTATATTTGTATGTAAGACGTAAAGATTATAGAATATAATATTTATATATTATTAAGATAGGCAACTCAAAATTACATATTTATTATATACAGTATGTCCATGAACCTAACCAAACCTAAGAATTTTTCAGATATTTTCCGCATATTTTATAGATAAACAGAAAAAATAGTATGAAATCCGACATTATGAAGCCACGCTCCCCCACCCAAGGACCTCGGGCCCCACTCAAGCCATATTTCTGGGTGCGCCACTGATATGCTTATTTTGAAAGTTTATACAGTGTGTCAACCTTAAAAGATGGAAAAATACGAGATAAGAGCCGTGATAAAATATTTTCATATTAAAGGTTTATCGCCGACGGAAATAAAAGCTGAACTAGATGCTACACTAGAGGAATCTCCTTCTTCCTATATCACAATTAAAACCTAAGTATCGGACTTTAAACGTCGTCGTACTAGCAGTGATGATGTTCCTCGTTCTGGCAGGCCAAAAATGACAACTTTAGAAGAAATGGTGCAAACCATTCACAAACTAATTCTAAAAGATCCCAGATTAAAACTGGAAGAGGTAGCTGAGGCTGTGCGCACATCAAAAGAGCGAGTTCACCATATTTTATGTAAAGTTTTAGGTATGAGAAAGCTATCCGCCCGATGGGTGCCGCGTTTGCTCACGCCAGATCAAAAGTTCGTGCGTCTAACCATTTCAGAGGAGAATTTGACACTGTTTAGACGTGATGCAGGGGTCTTTTTAGATTTATTACGGTTGATGAAACGTGGGTATCATTATACCCCTGAAACTAAGTAACAGTCCAAACAATGGACGGCAAAGGACGAACCAGTTTCAAAGAAGGCAAAGGCAGTACCGTCTGCTGGAAAGGTCATAGCAACGGTCTTTTGGGACGCTAAAGGGATATTCCTCATAGATTATCTCGAAAAAGGAAGAACAATAAATTCAGAATACTACAGCGACTTACTGGACCAGCTCAAGCAGAATATAAGCGAAAAACGCCCTGGTTTGGCAAAACAAAAAAATTTGTTTCTTTAGGAGAAAGCACCTTGCCACAAGTCCGCTCTTGTAATGGCTAGACGGCTGAGCCTGAAGGGGAGAACTAAAACAAAGGAAAATAATCGGCAACACGCTAGAAGCTTACCTTCTTTTATTTAGCAGCAGTTCCACAGTTCACTTGCGGCACCGCGGATTTTCTTGTGGTTGGAATTTTGGTTTTAATCTTAAATGAACGTGTGACTTCTTCGGTGGTTTTTGCAAAAGTGGTTCTTCATTCCCCTGTCAAATACAGGGGGGCGCTTCAAACTCCCAGGTGAAATGATCAGGTGTTCAAAAAGAAAATAACTTTAAACAAAGAGAAAAATTATCACCTGATCGGAATTTTCCCAAACAAGGAGTTTCTTTTTTTAAAGGTTTGGCTAAAAAGCCGAAAAATATCAAAACAAAATTTAAGGTTAGGTTTTCCCAAAAATTCAAATAAAAACAAAAACAAAAAATAACTGCCAGCACTAAACAATGGCTAAAATCCATCAGCTAGGCTTTGAACTATTAAACCATCCACCTTATTCGCCATATCTAGCCCCGTCAGATTTAATTTTTTTTTCAAACCTAAACAAATTTCTTGCTGGAAAAAAAAAATCCTCAGATTTAGAAGTCATTGCAGCTACAAAGGCATATTTTGGACGAGTTGGATAAATCAGACTTCAGTGATGGCATCAAATCAGTTGAACATCGTTGGGTCAAATGTATTACCTTACAAGGGGACTATGTAGAAAAATAAATTATTATCGTATAGTCATAGTGTACGTGGAAGATAATATAACTAAAAACTGACATATATTTTATTCCACTCCAGACTAAATTACTTTTCGTTTGATTTACCTTTCGTTTGATACCACACAAGCCATGTTTTGACTTAAACTTAAATTTTTGTAATGTACCCCACCCTTAAAAAAAACAAAAACTAAAATGTATTTTGCTTAACTCCGGACTCAATTTCCTTTCGTTTGATATTACACACGCCATATTTTCACGTAAACTCTAATTTTTGAAATCGACCCCCACCCTTTTTTTTTAAACTAAAATGTATTTTATTTATATCCGGACTCAATTACCTTTCGTTTGATATCACACACGCCATATTTTCACATAAACTCAAATTTTTGAAATCTACCCACAGCCTTTTATTTGGCTTGTGTTTGGTGGATTTTGTTCATTTTTAAATAGAAACATCTTAACCCAAAACCCGGCCTAGGTACCAAATTTCATTGAAATCGGTATTACGGTTTTTGAGTTATGCGCGTTGGTTGTTACAGACATACAGACAGACAGACGGCTCGACAAAAAAGTTTTAAAATCATTTAAAACGCAAAGATATAAAAAATTTTAAAATCGGAGCAGCTTTTTTTTTTCTCGAAAAAATTAGGATCACCATAGCTCACACTACTATAGTATAGAATATGTGTGAGCTAATATTTTTGATACAAATAAATATCATAGTCTTAAATTATTTTAGAGGATTAAGTGCTTAGCTCAAAAGACAGTATCAGTGGCGCACCCAGGAATAGGTCTTGGGGGGGCCCGAGGCCTCTTGTGGGGGGGGGCCGAAACCTCATGATTTTCAAATTTTAAGCTATTTTTTGTGTTTTTTCATGAAATATGTCGAAAATATGTAAAAAAATCCAAGGCTTGGGGGGGCGGGCCCCGAGCCCCCCACCCCCCTTGGTGCACCCATGGATAGTATGTTGATAAATGTATAAAAATAACTATTTGATATCGTTTTTTCTATCTTAAAATTGACAAAACTTTAGACCTAGGCCATTTATCACTGTTTAAGCTAAGAAAATACTCCCCAATTTATGGGCCCCTAAGCTCACACTAGGTACTATAGTTATAGTGTACGTGCGAGCTAATAAAACTAAAACCTGAAATATATCTTATTCAACTCCAAACTAAATTACCTTTTGTTTGATACCACACAAGCCATGTTTTGACTTAAACTCAAATTTTTGAAATCTACCCCCACCCTTAAAAAAACAAAAACTAAAATGTATTTTGTTTAACTCCGGACTTAATTACCTTTCGTTTGATATCACATACGCCATATTTTCACGTAAACTCTAATTTTTGAAATCTACCCCCACCCTTTTTGAAGAAAAAAAAACTAAAATGTATGTTGTTTAACTCCATACTCAATTACCTTTCGTTTGGTATCACACACGCCATATTTTCACATAAACTCTAATTTTTGAAATCTTCCCCCACCCTTTTATTTGGCTTGTGTTCGGTGGATTTTGTTCATTTTTAAATGGGACCATCTCGACCCAAGACCCAGCCTAGGTACCCAATTTCATTAAAATCGGCCTAGCGGTTTTTGAGTTATGCGCGTTGGTCGTTACAGACAGACATACAGACAGACAGACAGACGGCGCGACAAAAAAGTTTCAAAATCATCTGAAACGCAAAGATATATAAAAAATTTTGAAATCGGAGCAACTTTTTTTTTCTCGAAAAAATTAGGATCACCATAGCTCACACTACTATAGTATAGTATATGTGTGAGTAGATATACTATACGGGTTCTGGCTCACTTTTTCCATGTAAAGCCCCATAAGACGAAAACGTGGTCATTTTTTTGGATATGTCACAGAATATTTAATTCGAGGCAGTAATTTCCCCATAAGACGAAAACGTGGACATTTTTTCAATATGTCACAGAATATTGGAGGCAGTAATGTCTCCATGTCTTTTTTGTACTACCCAATCTAACCTTCAATAAATGTTTGACCCTCAGTTGACTCTTTAGGTGTTGCAGTTCATCTTATACCTTAGGCAGACCTGTAACTTGCTATCTTTTTGCTTGTTACAGGACTGTAGTATTCACCTAAACAGTGAGTTACTTGAAAGCGATTTTATTGCTTTAACGAATGTCTATTGATTCTTTCAGTTTAAAGCCCTTTATTTTCTCCACTTAAAGATGTTAATTGTTTTAATAGATAGTTCGTTATTTTTTAAATTGTAAGTATTACTTACTTGGACTAGGTTCATAGTAAACACTTTAGAATATTTTTTACTTGTTTATTTAAAAAAAGTTTTATATACAGATACAATTAATTATATAATCTTATTCATAGCATAGAGAAATATATTATGTCCTTCTATGATCATATAGACTTACAAGTTCTATTAATCATATTTAGACGGTATATTATAATAACATTACAGGTACTATGACTATCATTATATATATTCATTTTTACATGAACATATTAGGCGCTACTAAACTTTTGCTAATTCTAGAGGTTTTATAATATAATCTATAGGCAAAACCAAGATTAAATTTAGGTTATACTTATATATAGTTCACTATTAAAAATATCTAACCAAACACAATAAAAACATAAACAAGACACCATTATTAAAATTATATTTAACCTAATTATATTAAATCCTGTAGTGCCCCCACGGTAACGTTTCATAACAGTCCTTTGAAATACATCTTTTATCATCCAGGGGACTTCCAATTTTTGTTTGTTTAATGGAGTATAGTCTGTGCTTTTCGGATCTTATAAGATTTTGCGTAATCACCTTTTCTTGAAAGTTATTTAGGCAGTCGACATAGTCCTCAAATAATATTTTTGATTTTACAACGTTTTGTTTTACACCCTTGGCCTTCTTAATCACTTTTGCAGCTTTACTCTTGCTGTCCACTACTTTTGTAGCATACATTTTAGCTCTAAGGCCAATAAAATGCGTCATTATTTCGCCATTGTTTTCATCTTTCATCATGCCTAAAACTTTTTTATTCACCCTCGGAATGTTATATATGTTATCTTCAGCATAATCTGAGGTATCAAAGTACTTGTCACAGTTGCGCTGTATTGATTCATAAATATCATGATTTTTTATGTTATAAACTAAACTATCAGTATCTGTGTATGCCACAGTACAATCCTTCCCAAAAGCTGGTACCATGTAGTTGTAGTGAAAATCATATATTGTTGTTTTGGCAATGTCCAAAATACACATTCCCACATATATCGGTTTATTAAAATATATTTCGGTTTTTTCAAGTTCTACGGCAACCAAGTTTTCATTGAATATTGTAATGCTTTTGAATTCAGGTCGAGAAATCAGTGCTTCTGCTCCGTACCGTCCATCCCATTTCTTGATTAATTTAACAACACTATGTTTTCTAATATTTTCCATGGTTTTACCAAACACGGCGTTGTTCATTAATTTAAAAAGGTTTTTCTCAAAATCATTTTTAGCATTCTGTCTTAGTTGAGTATTCAAATCAATGTAGGATTTAAGCCATGCAGATTGCTTAAAGCATAAAATTTTATGAATTTTTTCAAGTTTTATACCAAGTTTTAACGCTTGCTTTAGATTTCTATAATGAATTACGTATTCCGTTTTATTATATAGTGTGGCCATAAGTTTCTTATTTTTAGGGTTTTTCTCGTTAGGTGGGCAGCGATGTTCAGGACATAAGGGTAAGTCTGAGAAATAGTCATGTAATTCTACAGGAATGTACAAGTCGACTTCCAGGATGTATCCATTACTCGAGTCATCTTCAATTTTATTAACATCAAAATTGAGCATTTCTTCACTTTCTAACCAATTAAATTTTTCATACGGCAGTTTCTGACTCATGCTATATCCATATTGGTTATTGATATCAAAATACATCAAAAAAGATGTTTCTTTGGTTAAATCATAGTTGGCCATATATTTATTATTGGCCTCCACATATCTTTTAGAGCATTGGCTTAACCCTCCTCTAATGCCGCGTTCTATAAAAGTCACCATATTATAGTCGGTCAAAAGCTCTAATTTTTGTTGCGTGCAATACAGCATGCAATCCCACGTATAACCAGGAAGCGTATAATAGTTAGCAGGATCCAGACCATACGTTTTATGACAGCTCTCTCTAAATCTCTGAAATACCTGCATTAAAAGTACTATGTCAACTTTCATGTAGAGTTCCATGTAATCTTGTAGGGTTTTACAACCAAAGCTTCTCCATACATTTTGGGCATGATCATAATCAGCAGGCAATGTTTCTCTACTTTCGAGTGTGTTAAAGAAATTAAGTTGCTCAGGCAAAGATGTATCTCTTAATTTTTCCCAACTATTCATATAGTCATAGCAAAATACTCCTTTTTTAAAAATAAGTTTGTATTGTTCGTCAGACAAGTTGGGAAATTCGTTTCTTACTAGTGGATACTCCTCAAGATATGAAGCTAGCTTGTCCAAGCTACTGGCCATGAAGCGGAACGAATCAATAAATCTAAATTCGATTAAATTTTCATTAATTTTTTTGGTAAATGCTATATATTTTTCTTTGTTAATTGGTAGCAAATTTATTGATCCGTCCAAATTGGCGATGTTTTCAATTATCAAATGTCCATCATAGGAGCTAAGATTGTGGAATACTACAGGGACAGTATGACTATCCTGAAAGTTCAGATTACAGCTTTCATGGGCTGGACCACGATACTCAGATGTAAGGTGACTATGATCGCGTATTTTCTTTTCACCAGCTAAAAAGTCCTGTTCACAAATATGACATTTTTTTGCATTGTTAAAGTCAGTTTTTTGCTTTTTACTTAAAGGCTCAAGGGGTAAGTCACAGAGAAATACAGTTTCCAAGTTTTCAGCGAAATCTAGTAACTGTTTACTGAACCATTCCATACAGTCAGGCCCCGTGTAAGATTTATAAAATGATAAAGAATCATCGTAGGCACATTTTACATAATATCCTACCGAACAAGGCACATGACTTTGATATTTTTGGGTTCTTTTTCCAATATTTTCTGCAACAGGAAGCAGTAAGCACTCAATATCCGAATAGATAATGAACGGTGCAAATTGTTTATTTTTAAAGTTTTTAAATTCAACAACTTTTTTATCGCTACTTGGTAATTTCGGAACCACAAAACTGCCAATAACTTTGCAGTCTTTTATATGTTGAATAAGTCCAGCTTCAGAATAGAAGTAGTGCAGGCATCTATCACATACATAGGTTGCTTTTTTGGATTTGCTGATTTGACTACTTATTAGCCTTGAAAGATTTTTTACCCATACAAAGTGGTAAATTGGTGGCGAAAGGTCTTTAATCTGTTCATCATCCAAATAGTAATTATTTTGAATCATTAGCAAATTAACATGTTTTTCGTTCCTTTCTTCAGAAATGTACGCAGGCAGTACTTTAAAACTGTTTTTATTAGGTTTTTGCAGGCGATACACATTTATGGATACATTATTTTGCTTTTCGAATCGGGCGACTTGGTTTAAAGTCATTGGAAATTTTATATTTTTTAAATTTAACACCTCTTGAGGACGCGGGTAGGATGAGATTCTATTTGAGTTTTTTTCAACAGGATATAATGCTGACACAATAGCCCAACCAAAACATAAATCGTCATTGTTTTCCACATTTACACAAGCTTTACGCTTAAGAATTTCTTTGGGTAGCTCTAAATAAGATCCGGCTCTCATGCAGTTATATTTATTAACAGCAACAATAAGATTATTAATTTTTGTAAGAGACCATCCAGATTGATTTTGTTCAAATTCTTCCAAGTCAGTCAAAAGCAAAGTTTTTACATTTTTCTCAAACCAGTTTTTTAAATTTGTATTACGGTCAATAACCGCATTAGCGGTATTAAAGTGTTTTGTCTCACTTCCATGTTGTCCTTGTTTAATTATTTGAAAATCTCCACTTAAAATAGTGTTAACTTTTAACATATCCTCTTTTTTTAATGTATTTTCTATTCTTCGTTTAAATAAACTAAAACAATCCTCTAAAAACTTTTTGGGATCCTTATGACGTAAATTTGTAATGACAGCACTTCTTACTCGGCTTTCAAAGGCTGATTTTATGTCTTCCCATTGTACGCGATGTTTGGCTGTTTCCTTGGTGCCAATCGCACCACCAAACTTGAGGCTTTTTTGTTTTAAAATGTGCTTGCACTGTTTAACTTGTCCCAGGCACGCCGTCAAATGAGATTTTTCAGCAACTGAAGAAGCTTTTTTTAAAGCAATGCTTATTTGTCTACTGGCCAAAGCACAATCTTTTAGAATTTTTAAAATTGAAACATTTTTATCCATATCTTCTACCATACCAAGCTGACACATAATTTTATAAACCAATTTCGTTGCAAAACTCATTTTATTTTTTTGAATAGCACCAACTTCACTAAAACACTGTGTTGATAGAACTCAATAATGCACTTTCCTTGAAAAGTTATACCTAACTGACTGCAGTTCAACACGCTCAGCCCTTTTATAAGTGCTTTTCAGATTTACGTTAAGACTTGTCGAAAACAGGTTTATACTTGTTAGAAATGGGTTGCAGCTGTTTTAGCCCAATACATTTACCGCAAAGTTTTTAGTAAATCATGCAAACTTTAGTACCAACAATCATAAAATATATGTTTTTTTGTTAATTAGCGGGCATAGTACAAGTTTCCGTCAATTTTTATTTGTTTTGTTTGCTTCCTTTAGATATTTTCTACAGCCCACCTTGAGTAGTAATACTTTTACCTTCGGGTACATACTTTTAGCCCTTTGAGTACCATCTTTCCCCCTTTGAGTCTCAACTTTCCACCCATCGAGTATCAACTTTATTCTCTTTGAGTACCAACCAATCGAACCGAACCCCCTTCGAGACTCTACTTTGCCCCCTTCGGATACCAACTTTTTCCCCTTTGAGTAGCAACGTTTATTCCTTCGAGTACCCACTTTACACCCTTTGAGTACCAACTTCGTCTTCTTCGGATACCAACTTTCCCCCCTTCGCGTCTCAACTTTCCCCCCTTCGAGTCTCAACTTTTCACCAATCGTGTGTCAAGTTTCTCCTCTTCGAGGCACAACTTTTCCTTCTTCGAGAATCGACTTTCCCTTTTTTAGTACAAACTTCATCTTCTTCGAATATCAACTTTCCTCCCTTCGCGTCTCAACTTTCGCCCCTTCGAGTCTCAACTTTTCACCAATCGTGTGTCAAGTTTCTTCTCTTCGAGGCACAACTTTTCCTTCTTCGAGAATCGACTTTCCCTTTTTTAGTACAAACTTCATCTTCTTCGGATATCAACTTTCCTCCCTTCGCGTCTCAACTTTCGCCCCTTCGAGTCTCAACTTTTCACCAATCGTGGGTCTAGTTTCTTCTCTTCGAGGCACAACTTTCCCCCTTTTGAGTATTAACTTCCCCTTTTTTAGTACCAACTTCGTCTTCTTCGGGTATCAACTTTCCCCCCTTCCAGTCTCAACTTTTCACCAATCGTGTGTCAAGTTTCTCCTCTTCGAGGCACAACTTGTCACTTGTCACTTGTCACTTATCACTTGTCACTTGTCACTGGTCACTGGTCACTGGTCACTGGTCACTGGTCACTTGTCACTTGTCACTTGTCACTTGTCACTGGTCACTTGTCACTTGTCACTTGTCACTTGTCACTTGTCACTTGTCACTTGTCACTTGTGACTTGTCACTTGTCACTTGTCACTTGTCACTTGTCACTTGTCACTTGTCACTTGTCACTTGTCACTTGTCACTTGTCACTTGTCACTGGTCACTGGTCACTTGTCACTTGTCACTTGTCACTTGTCACTTGCCACTTGTCACTTGTCACTTGTCACTGGTCACTTGTCACTTGTCACTTATCACTTATCACTTGTCACTTGTCACTCGTCACTTGTCACTTGTCACTTGTCACTGGTCACTTGTCACTTGTCACTGGTCACTTGTCACTTGTCACTTGTCACTTGTCACTTGTCACTTGTCACTTGTCACTTGTCACTTGTCACTGGTCACTGGTCACTTGTCACTTGCCACTTGTCACTTGTCACTTGTCACTTGTCACTTGTCACTTATCACTTGTCACTTGTCACTTGTCACTCGTCACTTGTCACTGGTCACTTGTCACTTGTCACTTGTCACTTGTCACTTGTCACTTATCACTTGTCACTTGTCACTTGTCACTTGTCACTTGTCACTTGTCACTTGTCACTTGTCACTTGTCACTTGTCACTTGTCACTTGTCACTTGTCACTTGTCACTTGTCACAGGTCACTTGTCACTTGTCACTTGTCACTTGTCACTTGTCACTTGCCACTTGCCACTTGTCACTTGTCACTTGTCACTTGTCACTTGCCACTTTTCACTTGTCTCGTGTCACTTGCCACTTGTCACTTGTCACTTGTCACTTGTCACTTGTCACTTGTCACTTGTCACTTGTCACTTGTCACTTGTCACTTGTCACTTGTCACTTGTCACTTGTCACTTGTCACTTGTCACTTGTCACTTGTCACTTGTCACTTGTCACTTGTCACTTGTCACTTGTCACTTGTCACTTGTCAATTGTCACTTGTCACTTGTCACTTGTCACTTGTCACTTGTCACTTGTCACTTGTCACTTGTCACTTGTCAATTGTCACTTGTCAGTTGTCACTTGTCTCGTGTCACTTGTCACTTGTCACTTGCCACGTGTCACTTCTCACTTGTCACCTATCAACTGTCAACTTTCAATTGTCAACTGACAAACATCAACATGTAGATTTATGCACTTGTAAAACCCAGTGCAAATGTCTATTTTTGGTGTGTAAGACTCTTTCCAGAATTGAGCTACATTTGTACATCGCAATTAGCTTTGCAATTTAACTACCAATATGTGCCTATAGAATGAATTCTAAAATGTGAGTCATAATAGACTTGCTTGTAGTTAAAGTAAAAAGTGTAAAAAAGACAACAATTATTAGGAATTGGGTCATAATTACGGTTTCAAAGCTCGAGTATCCATGTCAACAATGTTCATTTTTTTTATATTTTTTAACTGCATCTATTTATCTATAATGAAAATAGCGATTCATTCCATTATTTCTTTATTTTCTTTGCAGATTATTAAGGATTTTTATGAATAGATAAATTAGGCTTTTTAAAGATAATTCGTCTAAGTACGAAATGTCGTTTAGCTTTTATTACAAAAATGATTTCGTAGAGCTGTAAATTCAAAATCTTAGTATCTCTACATTGGTACTAGTGCCTGTGTGCCACTATACCTAACTAATATAGTAAAACTGTGATCCCTGGTAGTTCGTAAGTTTTGTGCTAGATTTCTGTGTTCGGATCTAGCAAAAATGCCTATATGCCTGGTGTACGTCTTTATATGCGTCATATTTCATACATTCATCATAAATTGTTTGTAGATTCCGCCTACCATGCGTCTTTACTATTCTGTTTTGTTAGTTAAAAAGGCGGCATAAATGCATTGTTTCCCTATGATATTGCGGCCTTTTAACAGGGGCAGAAGTCGTACATGATTTTCTAAAAACACTAGCTTTCAATAGGTTGCAGCTTCTTTCCTACATTCTATGGAGTGCCTCTGAAGAGTCTTTATGTCGGTCGGTATATCTCTATGTCTGTCTGTCTGTCTGTATGTATGTATGTATGTCTCTTTGTATATCTGTCTGTTCGTCTATCTGTATGTCTGTCTGTATTTTTGTCTGTATGTCTATCTGCCTGTATGACTGTCTGTAAAAACCATAAAACCATAACCTCAGGGGAAGGGAAATCTGAGAATGAATGAGTGTTAGAGTAAGTGGAGCGAGAGTGAAAGACAAAGACAAAATCTATATATGGCATTTAAAATCGAAGATTAGGCGTAAACCGAAAGGTAGGTAGCCTAGCCATTTCCGGGAGGGGTCCACTCGATCCGATAGCTTGACTACGGCGACACCCCCCGTATGTCTGTCTGTATGTATGTCTGTTGAAATAAAAGCTCTAAAATGGCACGATTAACTATGTATCCACCTGAGAATGGGCCAATAAGGCAGAAACCGGTAATCGATTAACATGGATCAATGTGTCTGTAGCTTGTCAGGGCATGTTTCAGACATGATTCATCATATCCTTGTGACCGACGTTGGGAAAGGTGAAAACCACATAGTGTTAACTATACTTCATATGAATACAGGATAGGGCCACAGTATTGGCCTCTCAAAAGGTTTACAAGAAGCAAATTATGTTCGGGCTTAATTTATTGTGATCAAAATATTAAATTAGGTTTAAAAGTTCATTAGTTTCTAAATTATCCTTGTTAAAGCGAGAATTAAAAGTTGTTTTTTATATATTATGCCAGTCGTTTGTTCTGATTTAACACCAATCAGACAGTAATACAAAATCATACATTTTAAAAGTTTAGATTTTAAATTGAATTTTACATATTTTATTAATTCACAACTGTAATCTGTTTTAATAATAAACTTTAAATCGGACTAATAATACATTGTAGAGAGTGCAAAAACACCCTTTTAAGGCCAAAGTCTTTAATTTTTATAAATATTTTTTAAACTATATTTGCGTAATATTAATTAAGATTAACCTAAAAAATACTAAACTTACTATAATATGAGAAACACAGGTTTTAAGCAAAAGGTAAGTTATCTTATGTGTTGTGTTCCGACTTTACGAGCTGGAGTTCCCATCCCGTTTTTTTTTGGCACATTTGGCAACGCCAAGCCTAATAGATAGAGCACAAACAGTATTGCGTGCATAACAGTAACTTACCGCGAAACATTTTTAATAGGACAAATATCTTTTAATCTTTAATTTAATCAAACCTTAAACTATTTAGACGTATCGCGACGACATAAATTCTATCAAAAACATAAAAAATTGAGCGCAGCCTAGACAAAGAGGAATAGAAAAATGGGAAGTTCTCCCTGAGGCATGACACAAGGGCACACGAGGTGGCATACTTGCTTGACCCTGGGACCAAGTCTCTAGTATGCCATTAATACACTACCAATTAAAAAGTTGACGAGTACACAGCTTCAAGTCTAATAATATACCAAAACCAGAGCAAGTTATTGCTACTGGATTACGTCTTTAATATATTTTCGACATAATAGTTTAAACATTCGTAAAATTTTTTATATTTTGTTAAAAATATTTTTAGTTTAATTTACCTGTAAGTTTTAACTTAATAACATAAAGCAGAGACATGTCTTTATTTACTTTTAAGCTTCAGAGTAACACTAATATTTTTACATGCATTACTGCAAAACTAGATACCACACTTAAAAGAATAATGAACCTTCTGTTTAAAAGAATCATATTTTGAATTTATTTTAAAATAATCTAACACTAACCATGCTAGTTTTTTTTAATTTACAATAAAAATTAAATAAAAATTTCATAAAACAAAACCAATTTTTCCATAACAGAACTCTCTGACACATTAATTTAAGCCGAACATTTTCTGTTTATACCTACTGCGCCTGCATGCATTGAAAACCGCAGTTAGAGAGAGTTGAGAGACGAAGAAACACAAAAAGGGTCTGAAGTACCCAAGAATCGTTAGACACGCTTGCTTGGCTCTGACCATATTCAGTCTAGCCAACAAAGCGGGTGTTGAAACAAGAGGAATGCAAAAGAAAAAGAGGAGACGAAAGCTAGAGAAAGGGCATTTTAGTAGTCCTATACTGTAGTATGGCGTTTTAAAACCACCCAACCAATGAGAGACAAGCAGCATTCTTATTGGTCGGTGGCATAGGCAGAGGCTACCCATGATTGATTGACTAGTCAGAGACAATCTTTGTCCTTATTGGTCAACCGCCATTTTAATTTCCCTCCCTTCAGGAGAGCTCGCTTCTTAATGGTTGACCCCAAAATAGAGATTGCTCACTTCGACTCTATTGGTCAACCAATGAGGAACCAGCTCTCTTCTTATTGGCCGGCAATCATTTTGACTCCTCCCCCAGGAGGGAGCTCGCTTTTTATTGGCCGGCCGCCATCTTGGTTTCCCCCTCCAGGGGAGTAGGGAGGGGTAAGGCCCCGCCTCAGGGGGTTAGAGCGGGATGGGAGAGGGAAAGTGGGCGTGGCCACGACCCCGCTGGAAGATTATGGGAAAAGTGGGCGTGGCTTACGGTGGTAGGAGAGGGGGCCGCTGTATTCAAGTATAGGACTACTAAAATGCCCTTTCTCTAGCTTTCGTCTCCTCTTTTTCTTTTGCATTCCTCTTGTTTCAACACCCGCTTTGTTGGCTAGACTGAATATGGTCAGAGCCAAGCAAGCGTGTCTAACGATTCTTGGGTACTTCAGACCCTTTTTGTGTTTCTTCGTCTCTCAACTCTCTCTAACTGCGGTTTTCAATGCATGCAGGCGCAGTAGGTATAAACAGAAAATGTTCGGCTTAAATTAATGTGTCAGAGAGTTCTGTTATGGAAAAATTGGTTTTGTTTTATGAAATTTTTATTTAATTTTTATTGTAAATTAAAAAAAACTAGCATGGTTAGTGTTAGATTATTTTAAAATAAATTCAAAATATGATTCTTTTAAACAGAAGGTTCATTATTCTTTTAAGTGTGGTATCTAGTTTTGCAGTAATGCATGTAAAAATATTAGTGTTACTCTGAAGCTTAAAAGTAAATAAAGACATGTCTCTGCTTTATGTTATTAAGTTAAAACTTACAGGTAAATTAAACTAAAAATATTTTTAACAAAATATAAAAAATTTTACGAATGTTTAAACTATTATGTCGAAAATATATTAAAGACGTAATCCAGTAGCAATAACTTGCTCTGGTTTTGGTATATTATTAGACTTGAAGCTGTGTACTCGTCAACTTTTTAATTGGTAGTGTATTAATGGCATACTAGAGACTTGGTCCCAGGGTCAAGCAAGTATGCCACCTCGTGTGCCCTTGTGTCATGCCTCAGGGAGAACTTCCCATTTTTCTATTCCTCTTTGTCTAGGCTGCGCTCAATTTTTTATGTTTTTGATAGAATTTATGTCGTCGCGATACGTCTAAATAGTTTAAGGTTTGATTAAATTAAAGATTAAAAGATATTTGTCCTATTAAAAATGTTTCGCGGTAAGTTACTGTTATGCACGCAATACTGTTTGTGCTCTATCTATTAGGCTTGGCGTTGCCAAATGTGCCAAAAAAAAACGGGATGGGAACTCCAGCTCGTAAAGTCGGAACACAACACATAAGATAACTTACCTTTTGCTTAAAACCTGTGTTTCTCATATTATAGTAAGTTTAGTATTTTTTAGGTTAATCTTAATTAATATTACGCAAATATAGTTTAAAAAATATTTATAAAAATTAAAGACTTTGGCCTTAAAAGGGTGTTTTTGCACTCTCTACAATGTATTATTAGTCCGATTTAAAGTTTATTATTAAAACAGATTACAGTTGTGAATTAATAAAATATGTAAAATTCAATTTAAAATCTAAACTTTTAAAATGTATGATTTTGTATTACTGTCTGATTGGTGTTAAATCAGAACAAACGACTGGCATAATATATAAAAAACAACTTTTAATTCTCGCTTTAACAAGGATAATTTAGAAACTAATGAACTTTTAAACCTAATTTAATATTTTGATCACAATAAATTAAGCCCGAACATAATTTGCTTCTTGTAAACCTTTTGAGAGGCCAATACTGTGGCCCTATCCTGTATTCATATGAAGTATAGTTAACACTATGTGGTTTTCACCTTTCCCAACGTCGGTCACAAGGATATGATGAATCATGTCTGAAACATGCCCTGACAAGCTACAGACACATTGATCCATGTTAATCGATTACCGGTTTCTGCCTTATTGGCCCATTCTCAGGTGGATACATAGTTAATCGTGCCATTTTAGAGCTTTTATTTCAACAGACATACATACAGACAGACATACGGGGGGTGTCGCCGTAGTCAAGCTATCGGATCGAGTGGACCCCTCCCGGAAATGGCTAGGCTACCTACCTTTCGGTTTACGCCTAATCTTCGATTTTAAATGCCATATATAGATTTTGTCTTTGTCTTTCACTCTCGCTCCACTTACTCTAACACTCATTCATTCTCAGATTTCCCTTCCCCTGAGGTTATGGTTTTATGGTTTTTACAGACAGTCATACAGGCAGATAGACATACAGACAAAAATACAGACAGACATACAGATAGACGAACAGACAGATATACAAAGAGACATACATACATACATACAGACAGACAGACAGACATAGAGATATACCGACCGACATAAAGACTCTTCAGAGGCACTCCATAGAATGTAGGAAAGAAGCTGCAACCTATTGAAAGCTAGTGTTTTTAGAAAATCATGTACGACTTCTGCCCCTGTTAAAAGGCCGCAATATCATAGGGAAACAATGCATTTATGCCGCCTTTTTAACTAACAAAACAGAATAGTAAAGACGCATGGTAGGCGGAATCTACAAACAATTTATGATGAATGTATGAAATATGACGCATATAAAGACGTACACCAGGCATATAGGCATTTTTGCTAGATCCGAACACAGAAATCTAGCACAAAACTTACGAACTACCAGGGATCACAGTTTTACTATATTAGTTAGGTATAGTGGCACACAGGCACTAGTACCAATGTAGAGATACTAAGATTTTGAATTTACAGCTCTACGAAATCATTTTTGTAATAAAAGCTAAACGACATTTCGTACTTAGACGAATTATCTTTAAAAAGCCTAATTTATCTATTCATAAAAATCCTTAATAATCTGCAAAGAAAATAAAGAAATAATGGAATGAATCGCTATTTTCATTATAGATAAATAGATGCAGTTAAAAAATATAAAAAAAATGAACATTGTTGACATGGATACTCGAGCTTTGAAACCGTAATTATGACCCAATTCCTAATAATTGTTGTCTTTTTTACACTTTTTACTTTAACTACAAGCAAGTCTATTATGCCTCACATTTTAGAACTCATTCTATAGGCACATATTGGTAGTTAAATTGCAAAGCTAATTGCGATGTACAAATGTAGCTCAATTCTGGAAAGAGTCTTACACACCAAAAATAGACATTTGCACTGGGTTTTACAAGTGCATAAATCTACATGTTGATGTTTGTCAGTTGACAATTGAAAGTTGACAGTTGATAGGTGACAAGTGAGAAGTGACACGTGGCAAGTGACAAGTGACAAGTGACACGAGACAAGTGACAACTGACAAGTGACAATTGACAAGTGACAAGTGACAAGTGACAAGTGACAAGTGACAAGTGACAAGTGACAAGTGACAAGTGACAAGTGACAAGTGACAAGTGACAAGTGACAAGTGACAAGTGACAAGTGACAAGTGACAAGTGACAAGTGACAAGTGACAAGTGACAAGTGACAAGTGACAAGTGACAAGTGACAAGTGACAAGTGACAAGTGACAAGTGACAAGTGACAAGTGACAAGTGACAAGTGACAAGTGACAAGTGACAAGGGACAAGTGGCAAGTGACACGAGACAAGTGAAAAGTGGCAAGTGACAAGTGACAAGTGACAAGTGACAAGTGACAAGTGGCAAGTGGCAAGTGACAAGTGGCAAGTGACAAGTGACAAGTGACAAGTGACCTGTGACAAGTGACAAGTGACAAGTGACAAGTGACAAGTGACAAGTGACAAGTGATAAGTGATAAGTGATAAGTGACAAGTGACAAGTGACAAGTGACACGTGACCAGTGACAAGTGACAAGTGACGAGTGACAAGTGACAAGTGACAAGTGACAAGTGACAAGTGACAAGTGACGAGTGACAAGTGACAAGTGATAAGTGACAAGTGACCAGTGACAAGTGACAAGTGACAAGTGGCAAGTGACAAGTGACCAGTGACCAGTGACAAGTGACAAGTGACAAGTGACAAGTGACAAGTGACAAGTGACAAGTGACAAGTGACAAGTGACAAGTGACAAGTGACAAGTGACAAGTGACAAGTGACAAGTGACAAGTGACAAGTGACAAGTGACAAGTGACAAGTGACAAGTGACAAGTGACAAGTGACAAGTGACAAGTGACAAGTGACAAGTGACCAGTGACAAGTGACAAGTGACAAGTGACAAGTGACAAGTGACAAGTGACAAGTGACAAGTGACCAGTGACAAGTGACCAGTGACAAGTGACAAGTGATAAGTGACAAGTGACAAGTGACAAGTTGTGCCTCGAAGAGGAGAAACTTGACACACGATTGGTGAAAAGTTGAGAATGGAAGGGGGGAAAGTTGATACCCGAAGAAGACGAAGTTGGTACTAAAAAAGGGGAAGTTAATACTCAAAAGGGGGAAAGTTGTGCCTCGAAGAGAAGAAACTAGACCCACGATTGGTGAAAAGTTGAGACTCGAAGGGGCGAAAGTTGAGACGCGAAGGGAGGAAAGTTGATATTCGAAGAAGATGAAGTTTGTACTAAAAAAGGGAAAGTCGATTCTCGAAGAAGGAAAAGTTGTGCCTCGAAGAGAAGAAACTTGACACACGATTGGTGAAAAGTTGAGACTCGAAGGGGGGAAAGTTGAGACGCGAAGGGGGGAAAGTTGGTATCCGAAGAAGACGAAGTTGGTACTCAAAGGGTGTAAAGTGGGTACTCGAAGGAATAAACGTTGCTACTCAAAGGGGAAAAAGTTGGTATCCGAAGGGGGCAAAGTAGAGTCTCGAAGGGGGTTCGGTTCGATTGGTTGGTACTCAAAGAGAATAAAGTTGATACTCGATGGGTGGAAAGTTGAGACTCAAAGGGGGAAAGATGGTACTCAAAGGGCTAAAAGTATGTACCCGAAGGTAAAAGTATTACTACTCAAGGTGGGCTGTAGAAAATATCTAAAGGAAGCAAACAAAACAAATAAAAATTGACGGAAACTTGTACTATGCCCGCTAATTAACAAAAAAACATATATTTTATGATTGTTGGTACTAAAGTTTGCATGATTTACTAAAAACTTTGCGGTAAATGTATTGGGCTAAAACAGCTGCAACCCATTTCTAACAAGTATAAACCTGTTTTCGACAAGTCTTAACGTAAATCTGAAAAGCACTTATAAAAGGGCTGAGCGTGTTGAACTGCAGTCAGTTAGGTATAACTTTTCAAGGAAAGTGCATTATTGAGTTCTATCAACACAGTGTTTTAGTGAAGTTGGTGCTATTCAAAAAAATAAAATGAGTTTTGCAACGAAATTGGTTTATAAAATTATGTGTCAGCTTGGTATGGTAGAAGATATGGATAAAAATGTTTCAATTTTAAAAATTCTAAAAGATTGTGCTTTGTCCAGTAGACAAATAAGCATTGCTTTAAAAAAAGCTTCTTCAGTTGCTGAAAAATCACATTTGACGGCGTGCCTGGGACAAGTTAAACAGTGCAAGCACATTTTAAAACAAAAAAGCCTCAAGTTTGGTGGTGCGATTGGCACCAAGGAAACAGCCAAACATCGCGTACAATGGGAAGACATAAAATCAGCCTTTGAAAGCCGAGTAAGAAGTGCTGTCATTACAAATTTACGTCATAAGGATCCCAAAAAGTTTTTAGAGGATTGTTTTAGTTTATTTAAACGAAGAATAGAAAATACATTAAAAAAAGAGGATATGTTAAAAGTTAACACTATTTTAAGTGGAGATTTTCAAATAATTAAACAAGGACAACATGGAAGTGAGACAAAACACTTTAATACCGCTAATGCGGTTATTGACCGTAATACAAATTGAAAAAACTGGTTTGAGAAAAATGTAAAAACTTTGCTTTTGACTGACTTGGAAGAATTTGAACAAAATCAATCTGGATGGTCTCTTACAAAAATTAATAATCTTATTGTTGCTGTTAATAAATATAACTGCATGAGAGCCGGATCTTAATTAGAGCTACCCAAAGAAATTCTTAAGCGTAAAGCTTGTGTAAATGTGGAAAACAATGACGATTTATGTTTTGGTTGGGCTATTGTGTCAGCATTATATCCTGTTGAAAAAAACTCAAATAGAATCTCATCCTACCCGCGTCCTCAAGAGGTGTTAAATTTAAAAAATATAAAATTTCCAATGACTTTAAACCAAGTCGCCCGATTCGAAAAGCAAAATAATGTATCCATAAATGTGTATCGCCTGCAAAAACCTAATAAAAACAGTTTTAAAGTACTGCCTGCGTACATTTCTGAAGAAAGGAACGAAAAACATGTTAATTTGCTAATGATTCAAAATAATTACTATTTGGATGATGAACAGATTAAAGACCTTTCGCCACCAATTTACCACTTTGTATGGGTAAAAAATCTTTCAAGGCTAATAAGTAGTCAAATCAGCAAATCCAAAAAAGCAACCTTTGTATGTGATAGATGCCTGCACTACTTCTATTCTGAAGCTGGACTTATTCAACATATAAAAGACTGCAAAGTTATTGGCAGTTTTGTGGTTCCGAAATTACCAAGTAGCGATAAAAAAGTTGTTGAATTTAAAAACTTTAAAAATAAACAATTTGCACCGTTCATTATCTATTCGGATATTGAGTGCTTACTGCTTCCTGTTGCAGAAAATATTGGAAAAAGAACCCAAAAATATCAAAGTCATGTGCCTTGTTCGGTAGGATATTATGTAAAATGTGCCTACGATGATTCTTTATCATTTTATAAATCTTACACGGGGCCTGACTGTATGGAATGGTTCAGTAAACAGTTACTAGATTTCGCTGAAAACTTGGAAACTGTATTTCTCTGTGACTTACCCCTTGAGCCTTTAAGTAAAAAGCAAAAAACTGACTTTAACAATGCAAAAAAATGTCATATTTGTGAACAGGACTTTTTAGCTGGTGAAAAGAAAATACGCGATCATAGTCACCTTACATCTGAGTATCGTGGTCCAGCCCATGAAAGCTGTAATCTGAACTTTCAGGATGGTCATACTGTCCCTGTAGTATTCCACAATCTTAGCTCCTATGATGGACATTTGATAATTGAAAACATCGCCAATTTGGACGGATCAATAAATTTGCTACCAATTAACAAAGAAAAATATACCAAAAAAATTAATGAAAATTTAATCGAATTTAGATTTATTGATTCGTTCCGCTTCATGGCCAGTAGCTTGGACAAGCTAGCTTCATATCTTGAGGAGTATCCACTAGTAAGAAACGAATTTCCCAACTTGTCTGACGAACAATACAAACTTATTTTTAAAAAAGGAGTATTTTGCTATGACTATATGAATAGTTGGGAAAAATTAAGAGATACATCTTTGCCTGAGCAACTTAATTTCTTTAACACACTCGAAAGTAGAGAAACATTGCCTGCTGATTATGATCATGCCCAAAATGTATGGAGAAGCTTTGGTTGTAAAACCCTACAAGATTACATGGAACTCTACATGAAAGTTGACATAGTACTTTTAATGCAGGTATTTCAGAGATTTAGAGAGAGCTGTCATAAAACGTATGGTCTGGATCCTGCTAACTATTATACGCTTCCTGGTTATACGTGGGATTGCATGCTGTATTGCACGCAACAAAAATTAGAGCTTTTGACCGACTATAATATGGTGACTTTTATAGAACGCGGCATTAGAGGAGGGTTAAGCCAATGCTCTAAAAGATATGTGGAGGCCAATAATAAATATATGGCCAACTATGATTTAACCAAAGAAACATCTTTTTTGATGTATTTTGATATCAATAACCAATATGGATATAGCATGAGTCAGAAACTGCCGTATGAAAAATTTAATTGGTTAGAAAGTGAAGAAATGCTCAATTTTGATGTTAATAAAATTGAAGATGACTCGAGTAATGGATACATCCTGGAAGTCGACTTGTACATTCCTGTAGAATTACATGACTATTTCTCAGACTTACCCTTATGTCCTGAACATCGCTGCCCACCTAACGAGAAAAACCCTAAAAATAAGAAACTTATGGCCACACTATATAATAAAACGGAATACGTAATTCATTATAGAAATCTAAAGCAAGCGTTAAAACTTGGTATAAAACTTGAAAAAATTCATAAAATTTTATGCTTTAAGCAATCTGCATGGCTTAAATCCTACATTGATTTGAATACTCAACTAAGACAGAATGCTAAAAATGATTTTGAGAAAAACCTTTTTAAATTAATGAACAACGCCGTGTTTGGTAAAACCATGGAAAATATTAGAAAACATAGTGTTGTTAAATTAATCAAGAAATGGGATGGACGGTACGGAGCAGAAGCACTGATTTCTCGACCTGAATTCAAAAGCATTACAATATTCAATGAAAACTTGGTTGCCGTAGAACTTGAAAAAACCGAAATATATTTTAATAAACCGATATATGTGGGAATGTGTATTTTGGACATTGCCAAAACAACAATATATGATTTTCACTACAACTACATGGTACCAGCTTTTGGGAAGGATTGTACTGTGGCATACACAGATACTGATAGTTTAGTTTATAACATAAAAAATCATGATATTTATGAATCAATACAGCGCAACTGTGACAAGTACTTTGATACCTCAGATTATGCTGAAGATAACATATATAACATTCCGAGGGTGAATAAAAAAGTTTTAGGCATGATGAAAGATGAAAACAATGGCGAAATAATGACGCATTTTATTGGCCTTAGAGCTAAAATGTATGCTACAAAAGTAGTGGACAGCAAGAGTAAAGCTGCAAAAGTGATTAAGAAGGCCAAGGGTGTAAAACAAAACGTTGTAAAATCAAAAATATTATTTGAGGACTATGTCGACTGCCTAAATAACTTTCAAGAAAAGGTGATTACGCAAAATCTTATAAGATCCGAAAAGCACAGACTATACTCCATTAAACAAACAAAAATTGGACTAAGTCCCCTGGATGATAAAAGATGTATTTCAAAGGACTGTTATGAAACGTTACCGTGGGGGCACTACAGGATTTAGTGATAACTTAGGTTAAATATAATTTTAATAATGGTGTCTTGTTTATGTTTTTATTGTGTTTGGTTAGATATTTTTAATAGTGAACTATATATAAGTATAACCTAAATTTAATCTTGGTTTTGCCTATAGATTATATTATAAAACCTCTAGAATTAGCAAAAGTTTAGTAGCGCCTAATATGTTCATGTAAAAATGAATATATATAATGATAGTCATAGTACCTGTAATGTTATTATAATATACCGTCTAAATATGATTAATAGAACTTGTAAGTTTATATGATCATAGAAGGACATAATATATTTCTCTATGCTATGAATAAGATTATATAATTAATTGTATCTGTATATAAAACTTTTTTTAAATAAACAAGTAAAAAATATTCTAAAGTGTTTACTATGAACCTAGTCCAAGTAAGTAATACTTACAATTTAAAAAATAACGAACTATCTATTAAAACAATTAACATCTTTAAGTGGAGAAAATAAAGGGCTTTAAACTGAAAGAATCAATAGACATTCGTTAAAGCAATAAAATCGCTTTCAAGTAACTCACTGTTTAGGTGAATACTACAGTCCTGTAACAAGCAAAAAGATAGCAAGTTACAGGTCTGCCTAAGGTATAAGATGAACTGCAACACCTAAAGAGTCAACTGAGGGTCAAACATTTATTGAAGGTTAGATTGGGTAGTACAAAAAAGACATGGAGACATTACTGCCTCCAATATTCTGTGACATATTGAAAAAATGTCCACGTTTTCGTCTTATGGGGAAATTACTGCCTGGAATTAAATATTCTGTGACATATCCAAAAAAATGACCACGTTTTCGTCTTATGGGGCTTTACATGGAAAAAGTGAGCCAGAACCCGTATAGTATATCTACTTGTGTGAGCTAAAATAAGTAAAATAATTAATTATTAAACATCATGATTTAATTTGATTGACCTAAAATTGGATATATTTCGTTTAGGCTAACACGGCAGCATAATAAAATGGAGTGATTTTAGGTATTGATTCATCATGTTACAAATGTTCTATTATAAGTTTTTATTAGCTCACACATATACTATACTATAGTAGTGTGAGCTATCCTAATTTTTTCGAGAAAATTAAAGTTGCTCCGATTTCAAAATTTTTTATATATCTTTGCGTTTCAGATAATTTTGAAACTTTTTTGTTGCGCCGTCTGTCTGTCTGTCTGTATGTCTGTCTGTCTGTCTGTATGTCTGTCTGTAACGACCAACGCGCATAACTCAAAAACCGCTTGGCCGATTTTAATGAAATTTGGTACCTAGGCTGGGTCTTGGGTCGAGATGGTCCCATTTAAAAATGATCAAAATCCACTAAACACAAACCAAATAAAAGGGTGGCGGTAGATTTTAAAAATTAGAGTTTATGTGAAAATATGGCGTGTGTGATATCAAACGAAAGGTAATTGAGTCTGCAGTTAAACAAAATACATTTTAATTTATTTAAAAAAAAGGGTGGGGGTATATTTTAAAAATTAGAGCTTAAGTGAAAATATGGCGTGTGTGATATCAAACGAAAGGTAATTGAGTCCGGAGTTTAACAAAATACATTTTAGTTTTTGTTTTTTTTAAGGGTGGGGGTAGATTTCAAAAATTTGAGTTTAAGTCAAAACATGGCTTGTGTGGTATCAAACAAAAGGGAATTTAGTCTGGAGTTGAATAAAATGTGTTTCAGTTTTTAGTTATATTAGCTCACACATACACTATAACTATAGTACCTAGTGTGAGCTTAGGGGCCCATATATTGGCAGAGTATTTTTGTTTTAATTTATAAAGGTCTCATAAAAACCATATCGTTGTGCTTCACATAGGCTACAAATGTTTCACCAAGGCATTAGACCTAGTTACCTAGAGATGCCAAATAGTATAGCATTGAGTCCTTGCACAATTAATTTACATTTTCAATTAAAATTATCTGACTGTTGGAATATTAATCGCAGCATTTTCTTTATTTAATTTAATTAAGCTATTTTTACAAAGTAATATCCAAAAAATATGTATAAAAATTTTAAAAAACATCTAAATATCTAAATTTTCTTGTGCTATTACTGCGACTTCCAACCATCCGAGAGAATAAATAGATTTTTTTTTGTATAGTCTGATGGCCTCCAATCTTTACCTTTATAAATAAATGGAATTGAAGAGCATAGGGAAAAAACGTGCAAAGTCACTCTTAGTTAGTTTGGAGATATAACATTTTGCAAGTTTAAAACTGGCACGTTCTTTCCCTGTTGGCCAAATTAATTATTAGTAATATCTTGTGACACGGCCTGTTTTTTCCCAGTTTGATTTTCTTAGAAAAAATTACTTTGCAGGTTTTTTCCCTGTGCTCTTCAATTAATAATAGTTGGTGTGTCGATACAGACAAGCGCGAATCTGAACCAAAATCTAGGGGGGGGGGGTAATAGTTGACGGAAACATCATTTATGTATTTTTTTTCAAGGGGGGCTACTTTTGCGGTTAGCTCGATATTTATTAATTAAAACTCTATATATTTTTTTCTAGAGGTGGAGGAATCACCACTTTACCTCCCACCCTTAAATCCGCGCCCGGATGCTTGCTGGTGAAGTCAAGCCAAAGGAATATAACTTGCTCTTTATAATAAACCACGACCCGAATTTTACTCTAGAATAGAAATTTAAAAAAATATATTGTTTTGGTGACTTTGTGGATGCAGTAAGCGCAATGCAAATGCTCGGTTAAGACCGTAGTAAACCATGAACCATGTAGCTATTCGACTTTTTGAACAAATAGTAGGTACTAATTGATGGTTTACGTTACCTAATACAAGTAGTTGTAATAAATGAGTTCTTGCGTAGGTTTATTATTATGCAATTTCATTTTTACCCGAAAAGCGACGAAAAATTTTGCTATTAAACAAGCATTGGGGATACAACAGGAAGAAGGCATCTTTAAATAAAAATAACCAAAAAACCAGATCGAAATGACAAAAAAACAATTTTTATAAAAGTCTAAGAAACATTTGCAATGAGCTGCTATTCCGGGGGTGGTAAATAGGCAAATAATTTTGACAAAATCTGTAAAACTGATTGAAACTAGTGCCATCTAGAGAATGCTTTCCGAACTCAAAGTGCACAGGCTGTGGTAGAACACACTTTTTTCATCATAATATATTGTTGGTCGAACTGTTCCGTTCGATATTTTTTCCGTTTGGTATTTTCTTTTTCCATAATATTGCATTCGATATTTTGGTTTTCAATCATTTGTTTTCAAAAGTTTCTTTTTTGATATTTCTGCTGCGACTTTTTTTCTAATAAATTAATTAAATTTATCGCCGAACTATTTACTCATTCAACAGCTATTCAAATCGTGTGAATTCGTCATTAGGCAAAAAATTATGAAATAAAACGTAAATAAATTGACATTTCGCGCGCTACCGTCATTAATCAGAAAAAAGTGCGATACAAAAGTTCATAAATCAACGTAGCCGGGAAAAATATAAAATGGCTGGCTGGCTGAGGGTGCGGTGTTTCCCCAAACTCTGTCAAACATAGCCATTAAAAAATCGCGGTGCAAAAGATTTGTTGCTTTTTAATGCGACGTTTTTTTTTATAAAAAAATTTCAGTTTTTGTATTGGTCCCAACTTTTGCTTTTATTTGTAGGTCATTAATGTCTCGTTATTTTTTGTCAACAAGTCAAAAATTGTTTTTATCGTTCTACAACCAACACTGTATATTACACCAAGATTAAAAAAAAAAGCACTGCGTTTTTTCCTAGGAAAATAAAAAATGTTTAACTTGCAATTGGTCTATTAATTCGAAAAAAAAAATTGTAGTACAAAATAACAGAATTATTTATTAAATGCAAGTGTTTAACTGACATCCAGTAATTTAATACGCTTTTTTTCCAGAGATAAAATATGGCACGCTTTTTTAAAATAAGTGACTATATTATGATAGTTTGTATATGACAAAAATGGAGATGAAACCCGGTAAAAACAGTTAGCAGAAGTAGATCAAGATTAAAAATAAAAACAAAATTAAATGTAACACTCCTTAAATAATAAGTTTTCACTTAGATTTTTGACTCAGAAATTTAAATTTATAAGCTACTTAACTTACTATTTAAAAATCATGGCCACAAATTATAACTTAAAATACTGGACTCCAAAAGATTTAAAGACAAAACTGAGATATTCTTATTGCCAGGACAGTATTTTGCAAGTTTTAGCTCACTATACTATAGTAGTGTGAGCTATGGTGATCCTAATTTTTTCGAGAAAAAAAAAGTTGCTCCGATTTCAAAATTTTTTATATATCTTTGCGTTTCAGATGATTTTGAAACTTTTTTGTTGCGCCGTCTGTCTGTCTGTCTGTCTGTATGTCTGTCTGTAACGACCAACGCGCATAACTCAAAAACCGCTTGGCCGATTTTAATGAAATTTGGTACCTAGGCTGGGTCTTGGGTCGAGATGGTCCCATTTAATAATGAACAAAATCCAACGAACACAAACCAAATAAAAGGGTGGGGGTAGATTTCAAAAATTAGAGTTTATGTGAAAATATGGCGTGTGTGATATCAAACGAAAGGTAATTGAGTCTGCAGTTAAACAAAATACATTTTAATTCATTGAAAAAAAAAGGGTGGGGTATATTTTAAAAACTAGAATTTAAGTGAGAATATGGCATGTGGGATATCAAACGAAGGGTAATTAAGTCCGGAGTTAAACAAAATACATTTTAGTTTAGGGTGGGGGTAGATTTCAAAAATTTAAGTTTAAGTCAAAGCATGGCTTGTGTGATATCAAACAAAATATATATTTCAGATTTTAGTTTTATTAACTTGCACGTACACTATAACTATAGTACCTAGTGTGAGCTTAGGGACCCATATATTGGCAGAGTATTTTCCAAGTACCTACGATATAAAAACAACTACCCCAAAAATAATAATATGAGTGAGTTTGTAGTCCTTGCTTATTTGTGAAAAGAAATATATATTCCAGAAATAGTTGCAAATTTAAATATTGTTCCGCTAACTAGCGATTTTTCCAAGGGCGTGGCTTTAATAATGCAAATTTATTAAAATGATAATAAAGACAGATACATCTTTGGACATAGGCTTACCCCAATATCTTCCACTCTTCTCTGTCTGTCGCCGTGTTCATCCATCTAGTTCCCTCATGTTCCTTAAATCGTCCGCTTATCTCATTTGGGATCTTCCATTACTTCTTTTATTTTTCCAAGGTCTCAAGTCTACAATACATTTGTTCCATCACTCGTCTTTCTGTCTGATATTATGACCGGCAAATTTCCATTTTATATTTTGCTACTTCGCCTTTGACATCCCTTACTTTTGTTTTATCTCTTATCCATTCATTTATTTTTCTATCTGTAAGCTTTACATGTAACATGTGTCTTTCCATTGATCTTTGGGCTTTTGTTACCTTATCTATGTTTGATTTTTTAAGTGTCCAGGTCTGGGATCCATAGGTTATGATTATTATTATGCAATTTCGTTTTGAGGTACAGAGAATATTTTTTACCTTTTAATATGTAGCTTAATTTACCGAATGCTGCCCAGGCCAATCTTACTCGTCTCTTGATTTCAGCTGCTTGGTTTCCTTTTTTTAGTTTAATAATTTGTTCCAGATATTTACATATATATTTATATATATATATATATATATATATATATATATATATATATATATATATATATATATATAGTTATATATATATATATATATATATCTATATATATATATATATATATATATATTCCTCTACTTGTATTTTTTCTTGATTTATTCTGGTCATGATATTTTTATCCGGATTAGTTATGATTTTAGTTTTAGTGTATTTTACACTCAGCCTATATTTTTAGTTGCTGTATCCAGTTCTTCCATCATTTTTATTAGTTCTTTCTTCTTATCTGTTATTCAGGCGATGTCATCATCTTAGGTGGTTCAAGACCGCTTACTAAAAAAATTAATTTCCCCATGAAAAAAGATTCAAAGGTGATCCTTTCTGCTCACCTATCCTTTAACCCTGCGCCAGTTTTGTCCGTACGGATAGCCGTAGTAGATGGTTGAGAAAGTAGGATATGACCTACTACAGTGGCGTATATAGAAAAAAGTTTCGGGGATGGGCCCGAGACAGTTTTGGGGGGAGGCGAGCCCGAGACAGTTTTGTGAGGGGGGCCCGAGACCCCATGAGGCCGTATTTTATGCTATTTTATGTTTGTATTCATGAAATGTGTGGAAAATATCTAAAAAAATCATAGCTTCGGGGGGAGCCCGGGCTTATATACGCCACTGACCTACTACCACCACTGATTCACATTTTGAGGATCTTAAAAAATCAAACCAAAATTATTTGAAATTTGAAGGAAGTTCACGGGGTAACAATTTTTAACGAAAAAATTTTAGGGGCAAACGCGTCCTCCAGCTACCTTAACCTCTGAGGACTTGATAGTTTTTCGTTCAAAATTATTTGGTTTTTAATTTTTAAAAATTGATTTAATTGACGGACGTTCCTAAAGTGTTAAAAATAATATTTTTCTTACTTTTTTATACATCGTTTAAAAGGACGTTTTATTTACTACATTCAGGTTGTATTTTTTGGGAAAATCGAAAAATATATTATTTATTTAAACGGCCTATATTTACGGACGTCGCTTAAGAGTTTGTCTTTAATCAAACCTCACTGAGTGATATATCGGTAAAAAGAAACTTTATTTACTACAATAAAGTATAAAACACTTTTTTTCCAATTGAGCTTATTTTCTGGAAAATTGGATAAAACCTGTAACAAAATAATTTGTTTGGTGATTTGTAAAAATTGATTAAATTTTATAATGTTATAAAGCAAATATCATTGTGTATAATCGACCATTAAACAAAATTTTCGATAAAGGGCTTGGTTTTTAACAAAATCAGGTAAAACCTGTGACAAGCATATGGTTTTCTTATTTTTTTTTTACAATTTCTCAATAAACGGACGCCGCTGGAATGTTTATCATTATTCTGAGTTTATTATTATTCTGACACTACTGACTTAAACATTCTTGAAAATTAAATTTTATTGCCCACGATAGAGTATAAAAAAAAACATCTAAAAACTTAGTTTTTGAGAAAATTGGATAAAACTTGTAAAGTTTAGTGTTATTTATAATTTGATTTAGACAAACTAATCTAGCTTTAATATGCATCGTTTAAAAGTAAATTTTATTATCTACAATAAACTTTCAACAATTTTTGATGTAGATGTTGGGTTTTTAAAATAAATGGATCCATGACGGATCTGACACCTTCCTAGCTAGCCTATTATCATGATAATATATTAGCATTGGAAACAGTTTTTTTTGTAAATATCTCAGAAACTAAAGATTTTACGAAGTTTTTGGTTATAATACGAATTATTGAGCAAAATATATTCTATTATATTCCGAAAACAGTATATTGATACGATGCTTCGTTAAAAAGTTAGCATTTTTTTAAATTTTCAAAAAACTGTCATTAGCATTAATGGATTTTGACCATAATCTAATCAGCTTGTAGGAGTGTCGAACATTTTATGAAAATCGGTTTAGCGGTTTAGGAGCTATCGTGTTACGAACAGAAATAATATACACACAGACACACACACAGACAGACATCACGACGATATTGACGGTAGGATAGGTCAAAATACATCCAAATAACACATTTAAAAAAAAAAAAAATCGTCGAAAATAATACCTTCTCTAGCCATTGCGCCGTGGGCTAGGAAGGTATAAATTGGGTAAAAAATATGATAAACATGTTTATTTTTTTCATTTTTTTACATTTCCTCAAACAATTGACGCTGCTGGAGAGTTTGTCGTTAGTCATACTCCACTGACTTATATATTGTTAAAAACGAAGTTTTATTGTCTACAATAAATATAATTAGATATTTTCTTCTAAGAAGCTTAGTTTTTAGCAAATTTGAAAAGAATCCTAAAAATGCGTTTTGGTGGGGCCGGGGGGTTTTTAATTGGTTTTGCAGCTAACATTTAAAAACACGAGTCGTTAAATACCGAGATGAATTCCATCAAAGGAGCATGCGCCAAAATTAACGTCAAAATGTCTAATTTAAATTATTGGCGCGAATACCGTGATTGGCGCGAGATCGAAGAGCTTAACGTATAATAAAAAATTCAAGGTATAAAATAATGGTCAATTCTAATTTTTAGGTATGATTTTATGTAGGTACCGGGTGGTTTTTTATAAGCGGAGCACTCAGCAACTTTATCATTGAAAATAAATTGAGATTTTTTTGGTTAATTATGACAACTTTAAAAGCCAACATAATTTTTTTCTATCCGTCACCATGTACACGGTGTCCCAAATTCGATGTTTTTGGGGGGTTTCGGGTATTTCTAGACGGGCTAAAAAAACTGATCCCCTTTGTGACACTCAAATTTCAAAAGAAGCTTAAAGGTGAAAATCGCATTTTGATATAGCAAGCCGTTTGTAAACGACGGGGTGTTTTTAAAAAGTCTGCATTTTGGGAAGGGGTCTATAACTTGTTTATTTATTAATATTTTTTATTTCTGTGAAAAAATTCTTGAGACACTTTTTTAAGAGGAATTCAACTGTTAAATTAAATTTCATTTGTCACGTTTAGTTTTTGAGATATCACATAAAATTAATTTTTCTTCTCTTTATTTCTTTATATTTTTGTATTTTTTTTATTTTTACCACATATTTTAGTTTGCTTAATGGGTTTAAAATATTTTAATATTATAAAATTATAAAAATAAAAAAATAATAAAGAGGTGATTAAAAAATAAAAATAAAGAAAACAATAAAAAAATACTCTGCCAATCTATGGGCACCTAAGCTCACACTGGATACTATCGTTATAGTATATCTACGTGAAAGCCAATATAACTAAAACTGAAGTATATTTTATTGAACTCCAGAGACAATTACCTTTCGTTTGATACCACACAAGCCATGTTTTGACTTAAACTCTAATTTTTCAAATCTACCCCCACCATTTTTTTAAAAACTAAAATGTATTTTCTTTAACTCCAGACTCAATTACCTTTCGTTTGATATCACACACGCCATATTTCCACTTAAACACTAATTTTTGAAATTTACCCCCACCCTTTTTTTTTAAATAAACTAAAATGTATTTTATTTAACTCCAGACTCAATTACCTTTCGTTTGATATCACACACGCTATATTTTTACACAAACTCTAATTTTTGAAATCTACCCCCACCCTTTTATTTGGCTTGTGTTCGGTGGATTTTGTTCATTTTTAAATGGGACCATCTCGACCCAAAACCCAGCCAGGGTACCAAATTTCATTAAAATCGGCCAAGCGGTTTTTGAGTTATGCGCGTTGGTCGTTACAGACAGACAGACAGACATACAGACAGACAGACGGCGCAACAAAAAAGTTTCAAAATCATCTGAAACGCAAAGATATATAAAAATTTTTGAAATCGGAGCAACTTTTTTTTTCTCGAAAAAATTAGGATCACCATAGCTCACACTACTATAGTATAGTATATGTGTGAGCTAATAAAATATTGAGTGTGATCATTTTAAAGGAAATTTTAAGCTGATTTTAAAAATCGAATAAAAAAAGAGTTATTCTGTAAGAAAAATAACAACTTTATGCAATATCTTAAAAACCAAAAGAGATAAATAAAAACCGTTTACATCTGTCAATTCTTCAAGAAAAGATCTATAAGAAAGCTATTTACACAAAAACAAAACTTTCATAAACAAAAAAGTTATAGACCCCCTCCCAAAATGCAGACAAAAACACTCCGTAGCTTAAAAACGGCTTGTTATATCTAAATGTGGTTTTCACCTTTAGGCTTCTCTTGAAATTTGAAAAATTAGAAATATCCGACACCACAAAAAAACAACGAATTTGGGACACCCTGTACAGAGTGTGACAATGAAGTCGATTTTTTTAGAGGTATATTTTTGCATTTTAAGATTCGTCTTTTCTTTCTGATTTCAAAAATATACAATATCTATGTGCTGCGATTAATATTTTTTGAGGCATATGCAGTATTTCTTCTATATGATCTTATGCATTTCACGTTTATTTTGTTTTGCCATGGGAGTATTGACTCTCAACTCCAATGTTTCTTCAAGTATTTCTTGATTGTGTTTGTATTTCAAATGATCACACAGATCCAAGTTTTTTGGGAAGGAGCATTTACATTCTAGGCATCTAAACATAAAAACACTTTCTGCATAGTACCTTTATTTTTGTATGCCTTGTTTACTTTGACAGTGTTTATTCAAATTAAATTGGGCACTAAATAATTTGTCACACAACTTGCACGTCACCGGCATTTTCACAGCACAAAAACGACGAATTTTCATCAAAAAGAACTGGGAATTATTAAAGTTTTGCTGTATAAAACCCGTGATAAAACCATACTGAAATATCTCTCAGTTGATTGGTTGGCAGAAGTGACAGACCAACGCTTGCGCACGTCTTGGAATTCATCTCGGTATTTAACGACTCGTTTAAAAACCTGATATAAATTTACTTTACGGTTGGATTTTACACAATTTTGATGCATTTATGTGTCAGCTTAAGGGCTTCTAATTTTAAGAAATTTAAACATAAGGGGAGGGGGAATAGAAAAAATTAGACCAAAAACTGGCCCGGCAGCGTATTTACGTTTCCGTGCTCATTTCACGTCGGCGCGGTTTTGAAATAGACACGGAAATGTTACAATATATTTGGGTTCAAATACGTGTTGATTTTAAGAGTTTTGATCTCGAAATGAGCACGGATCTGTAAGAGAACATTAAACTATTACAAAAGCGTATTCAACTGCCAGGTAAAAACGCTAACATAACGAAAGCTAATCAATCAAATCTAACCGAGCCGAAGCAAAGCAAACTGAACCAATTGTTTTAAAAAAAAAAACTTTCCTGACTTCCTACCCGGGATTCTAGAGGATGTGAATCCGAACCGGACCGAACCGAACCGAATTGAACCAAACCCAACCGAACCGAACCAAAGCAAACTGAACCAACAATTAAAAAAAACTTTCCTGACTTCTTTCCTGGGATCCTAGAGAGTGTGAATAGTGTTGTAGTTTAGTTTGGTTAGGTTAGGTTTTGTTCGGTTTAGTTAGGATCGGTTCGATTCGGATTCACATCCTCTAGGATCCCGGGTAGGAACTCAGGAAAGTTTTTTTTTTTTTTAATTATTGGTTCAGTTTGCTTTGGTTCAGTTAGGTTAGATTTGATTGATTAGCTTTCGTTAGGTTAGGTTTTTTCTATTTTCATGTGGTTATAAATCAAGTGAAAATCATTTAAATTATTAAAATTTATTAATAACAGAACAACATCTGTCGTCGTAGTTGCCGGTGTAAGACAATGAACACTGAACTTTGCAGGTATAGTTATTGGAAGAGTGTTCTTCAAACTTCAAAGAATTTCAAAATCTTGAGTAATATTAGTAAAAATACTTTTAAACTGCTCCATAATTTTCATAATAACAAACATATAACCTCAAAATCAAACTAATAAACAACGTGAATCCAATTTAAGTTTCAAATGTGCACTAATAAGTAAACCCCTGCGCTGCGTAATTCAATACAAATCCGTGCCTTGTTCGAGCCTCGGCGCCTTAAAATCAACACGCATTTGTAACCAAATATGTTGCAACATTTCCGTGTCTATTTCAAAACAGCGCTGCCGTGAAATCAGCACGGAAACGTAAATACGCGGCCCGGCAACATCCAGATCGTTAATCTGTAACCTAATCCATTGTCAAACTGCGGTCCTCAACTACCTCCAGCGCTTGCTGAAAACTATTTCTCGTATATTGAAAAAAAAATGTAATTTATGCACGGCGCAAAAAGTAAGTAACAACCTGAAATGTTCCTACAAAAACAAATGCTTGAAAAGTCTTGTTTAGCTTGTTGAAATAAGTTTTCCAAGGTAATGGCAGCCAATACTAGTTTAAATAACTTTAGCTTCCCAAACTTTGCTGAAAGCTGAAAAGTCACGAAGTAGCGCAGAACGTAAAATATATACCTAGGACAAGACAAGATATTTCTTATTATCCTGAATTTTATATAAACACCGATAAAAAATGGAAAAGTAATACAGGGTGTTATTAAACCGTTCCCTGGTGACGTGGGAAAATATCATATCCTTGGTGGCGTGGGCGTCGCACGGTGGTTTAAATGCTGGATTTACGCGGCCATGGAGGTTTAAGGGAAAATTAATGGTTGAAACAGCTAAACAAATTTATTATTTTGTTTAGTTGATTGATCTTAACAAATGTAATTTAATTATTTTAATAATACTCTGTATACCTAAGTATACAGGGTGGTTCAGAAAAGCCACGGTTTTTAAATATGCCGTAAATTTTCATCTAATATTTTAATTTCAAACTTTTCTGACTTTTCTGGAAAACAATATAAAGGACTCTAAGGGTCCATTTCACCGACATTTTTTTCGTTACTTAGCTTAAAGCGTTTCTTAATACAATCATAATATGACGTAATAAGGAACACTTATGACTAAGTAACGAAAAAAAAAGTCGGTGCGTTGGGCTATAAGCATTTTAATTACTTTTAATAATATTGCATGTACAGGGTGGTTTTTTATAACTGTAATATACATACCAGTAAATTGGTTATTATTGGAAGTAAAAAGTTCGAAAAAAAAATGGTCATGTTGATAAATTATGGCAGTTTTTAGCACTGCAACAATTTTTTTTTGGTATCTTACAATATGCAGGGTGCGTCAATAGGGTAAATTTTTTTAAATTGAATACTCGACCTTTTTACATTTTCGAATTTGACGTTAAAAAAATAAAAAACATTTTACAAAATACTATTAATAAGTAACTGTGAAAAAATGTATTTTCTCTTAATACTAATAAAACATTATTTAACATTTTTTTAAATACGAATATTTCAAAAACTGATTAATACATTTTCACTGTAAAGGCACTTAAAATACTCTGCCAATATATGGGCCCCTAAGCTCACACTAGGTACTATAGTTATAGTGTACGTGTGAGCTAATATAACTAAAAACTGAAATATATTTTATTTAACTCCAGACTAAATTACCTTTTGTTTGATACCACACAAGCCATGTTTTGACTTAAACTCAAATTTTTGAAATCTACCCCCACCCTTAAAAAAACAAAAAACTAAAATGTATTTTGTTAAACTCCGGACTCAATTACCTTTCGTTTGATATCACACACGCCATATTTTCACTTAAACTCTAATTTTTAAAATATACCCCCACCCTTTTTAGCTCACACATATACTATACTATAGTAGTGTGAGCTATGGTGATCCTAATTTTTTCAAGAAAAAAAAAGTTGCTCCGATTTCAAAAATTTTTATATATCTTTGCGTTTCAGATGATTTTGAAACTTTTTTGTTGCGCCGTCTGTCTGTCTGTCTGTCTGTCTGTCTGTCTGTCTGTCTGTCTGTCTGTATGTCTGTCTGTATGTCTGTAACGACCAACGCGCATAACTCAAAAACCGCTTGGCCGATTTTAATGAAATTTGGTACCTAAGCTGGGTCTTGGGTCGAGATGGTCCCATTTAAAAATGAACAAAATCCACCGAACAGAAACCAAATAAAAGGGTGGGGGTAGATTTAAAAAATTAGAGTTTATGTGAAAATATGGCGTGTGTGATATCAAACGAAAGGTAGTTGAGTCTGCAGTTAAACAAAATACATTTTAATTTCTTTAAAAAAAAAGGGTGGGGGTATATTTTAAAAATTAGAGTTTAAGTGAAAATATGGCGTTTGTGATATCAAACGAAAGGTAATTGAGTCCGGAGTTTAACAAAATACATTTTAGTTTTTTGTTTTTTGAAGGGTGGGGGTAGATTTCAAAAATTTGAGTTTAAGTCAAAACATGGCTTGTGTGGTATCAAACAAAAGGTAATTTAGTCTGGAGTTAAATAAAATATATTTCAGTTTTTAGTTATATTAGCTCACACGTACACTATAACTATAGTACCTAGTGTGAGCTTAGGGGCCCATATATTGGCAGAGTATTTTTTAAATAAATTAAAATGTATTTTGTTTAACTGCAGACCAGCATTTAAACTTCCGTGCGTCGGTCGGTTCAACAAATCGACTTGCCCATACAAGGGCGGATCCAGAGGTGCTTCTCGGGGGACACACTTTAGGTGACATTCTCTGTTGGTAAAAAACGGTATATATTTTTTTAAGCAGCATTTTATTGAATTAGTCAGTGGTTGTAATTTCTATGATAATAACTTTCATGCGCCAAAATTTTGAATTTTTATTAGCAAAAACATTACGTTTTACTCATTTTTTGTATATTCAAAAAATTCTCGGGGGGGGGGGGGCAAGTGCCCCTAGTGCCCCCCCCCCCTGGATCCGCCACTGTGCCCATATGGGTTCCAGCAATCTTTAAAATCAGATTTATCAGATTTATCATATTTTTGTAATTTTAAATATCAAACAGCTTTAAAAAATTTCTCATTGAAAATAGTAAAAATTAACACGAGTAAATTTACCAAAAGGTCTAAAATGCTAAAGTACTAAAGTCCTTAAAACCCGGGTTTAGTTAAGGGTTAAGTTTTTAATATTATAATTGTTCATAAATATCTTATAATATAGGCCTTTTTTCATTGTTTAAATATCATTATATCCGCACAAGACTTAAAAATAAATAAAAGATATAATATTTTGGTTTAAAAATGGCACCTATGTTTAAACCTCCAAACGCCACTAGGAGATGTCCCATAAAAACGGTGTAAGTTTGTGACAGCTGTGCGCTATATTTTACACCTTAATTACTTGACAAGCTGTCGATGATTAATCCGATTTATAACGGTTTTGGAGGATGTGGAAAACAGATTCCAAACTATCTTGGGCTTTTTACAATATTTAAATATTGATACGTATTTAATTTATTAATGCTTACTACAGATATAGATTTAAGTTATTACTATGCTTTGAAAATTTTAATATACAAGTTTTTTTATCGATCATGGATTATTTCTTTAGTTTTTCGAACTTTAAACCACCCATTGGGGGTGGTAATACAATTTAAGAATGTTTTTAACGGAAATACCATAACTTCACGTACTAAATTTCCAAAAAATTTTGTAACAAATTTTTTATGTGGTTTTTCATAAAATTATTAATAGTTATTAATTTGACCTGTAAGTATTAAAATAATAGACTTAAACCATTCGGTATCAAGTTTGTAGAGTTTAGTACTAGACCTTGGTTTAAGTGCTAAGTTTTAAGATCTTAGTCAATACTGGTGTAAAGGTTTATTTCAACCAAGACCTCTAAAAACGGCTGGATCAAATGTCAGATAACATCTTATGGCAGTCAAGAATAAATCCTACAACTTGTGAATTTTTTCTATCTCTTATATTAAGCGCAGTAGACCTGGGTAAAATATACGGTAGCACGCTGTACAAATTAAAAATTTATAAAATCAAAATAGTGTGTCACAATATTTTTTTAGTCTGAGTTCTTTCAGCTAGAGTAATGATTTTTGACCGTGTTAAAATATTATATGTGTGGCCCTAAAGGAGCAGTTTTAAATTATCAGGCGTAATAATACCCCGATTGCTTAAAAATTACCGATAATTTTCATGAAAGCTTGTTCTTAATAATTGACGAGTTTGAAGAACGACAGATTAGACAATGAGCTTGAATGAATTTTATGCGGTTAATTTTTAAGAACGAGAGGTAATTTATTAAAATTTTTACATATATAAAAACCGTTTGCCGAAGGGTTTTTTGGTTAAACTTCTAATCATATTTACGTCATAATATTAATAATATTTGATTGATTGCTTCAGAAAACTTTTGTTGACTTAAGTTTTTGTTCTGAATAGTATATTTACCTATGCAAAAACTTTTAAAAAAATTCCACTGTAATTTTTAACACTTTTAGTTTTTATTGGATACTCGTTGTCAGATGCATAAATGAATTATTTTCTTGTATCTTTGACTCTTCTTCTTTAACTATTTGCCCTATTTGATTTTAAGAAGATTATTCTGAAAATACATAGATTTTAAGTTAAATGGTTCAAAAAAAAATAGTTTGTGCGTAAAATTCATAATTCTTGTCTAGTTTTAGTTGATTTTTGCGTAAAAGTCATAATTCTTGTCTAGTTTTAGTTGATTTTGTTCAAACTAAGCAGTTCTGTTTATAGTAGCAAGAGGCTAAATAAATTAAACTTAAATTGTTAAGTCCAGTGGTTTCCCGGATGGTCCTTAGAAATGACCTATGCGTAATATACCTTAAGGAAGTTTTATGTTAAAGGCGGGTATGATAATGACTGTTAAACATACAATTCTTAGAATGGTACTTTTTAGCCGTCCGTCCTTTCAAAATACTCTGCCAATATATGGGCCCCTAAGCTCACACTAGGTATCTACTATAGTTATAGCGTACGTGTGAGCTGATATAACTAAAAACTAAAATAAATTTTATTCAACCCCAGACAAAATTACCTTTCGTTTGATACCACACAAGCCATGTTTTGACTTAAACTCAAATTTTTGAAATCTACCTCCACCCTTAAAAAAACAAAAACTAAAATATATTTTGTTTAACTCCGGACTCAATTACCTTTCGTTTGATATCACACACGCCATATTTTTACGTAAACTGTAATTTTTGAAATCTACCCCCACCCTTAAAAAAAACTAAAATATATTTTGTTTAACTCCAAACTCAATTACCTTTCGTTTGATATCACACACGCCAAATTTTCACATAAACTCTAATTTTTAAAATCTACCCCCACCCTTTTATTTGGCTTGTGTTTGGTTGATTTTGTTCATTTTTAAATGGGACCATCTCGACCCAATACCCAGCCTAGGTACCAAATTTCATTGAAATCGGGTAAGCGGTTTTTGAGTTATGCGCGTTGGTCGTTACAGACATACAGACAGACAGACAGACATACAGACAGACAGACAGACAGACAGACGGCGCAACAAAAAAGTTTCAAAATCATCTGAAACGCAAAGATATATAAAAAATTTTCAAATCGGAGCAACTTTTTTTTTTCTCGAAAAAATTAGGATCACCATAGCTCACACTACTATAGTATAGTATATGTGTTAGCTAAAAATATTTTCATTAATCATCAATTGTATAGTACACGTTTATGGTGAAAAAAAAACAATTCTATTAAATTAGGGAGGTAAAAAACTAGCTCTATTGTCTAGAGTGTCTGATCATTACACAGCTCTGCTATCCTAATTTAGCAAAAACCTTCTAAAAACATTTAGCTTAATACCTCATCATAAATCACTTTGGTTTAGCTCATGCACTAGCTAACTAGCTAGTTTGCTTTATCATCGAACTTAAAACGGAAGAAAACGGATAGTTAAATTTAAAATGTAAAAAAAACCAGTGTCAAAGGGTGCAGAGTTTGTAGAGCAACAGCCTAGTTTTTTTCTCAAATGGCAGCCTAGGAAGGCCCAGAACCCTGGTTTAAATTCCGTCTAATTAAAATATTTTTATATAATATTTTTCTATTGTAACTTGCCCTAATACCACTTACTCTCCCTGTTGTTTTCATCATATTTAGGTCTTGTTTACCGAGAAAGCTAATGAATAATGGTCAGTCTAAACGCTTAATTTTGGTATCTTTTTTTTGTGTACGCTTAGAATGGTATGAGAGTAATATAAAATTACGCACTAAATTTCTCTGTTGTGCATTACCTGGCTAAGTACGTCATAAAATAAGGAGCGATAACAGTCCTTTGAGCATAAATATTATTAAATTTAAACTCAAAAAACTTAAACTTAAAATTCTACAATCTAAAATTTCTAAAATAATAAAAGTAAAATGTTTAATACAGCACATAAATATGCAAAAGCATGTAATAGAATGATTAGTTGGTACTTTACGCAATTTCTTAAATAGTATACCGGGTGGGCCAAAAAAAACCGGACAATTTTTTTTTCATTATAACATCTGAACTATACAATGGATTTTAATAGGACAAACTGCACTTGGCAGAGATTTAATCAGAGTTTTGACTAAATATATTTTTAGGTCCACCATCTCAAAATCCAAGATGGCGGACGAAATTAAAATATACCCTTTAAAGATGCTCGTTTATTCTTGTGTTGCGAACATGTTTTAATTATTTTTTTAAATTAGTAAAAAAACTGCATTCTTGCCACGCACAACACGGTACGAATTAGCAAAATCGGTTCTGAGATTCTACAAAAAATATTTTTGTATCAACCAATGTTTTGCATATTATACGATTGCCATGCCAATCTTTATATTCTTATAACTTTATTACTACTAAACCGATTTTAATAAAAAAAAACAGAGTGAGAATTGATTGCTTTTTAAAGATCATGATCAAAGTTTATCGTAATTTTAAAATTTACGATGGCGGACAGAATCATACTTGATTCTTTAAAATGGCGTGCTTATTCTTATCAAGGAGGTTTAATAGGAAGGAGGCGTCATGCCTGGTTGAAAAACGGTTTCACTTCCGCCATATTTATGCTAGCTTGACATCAAGTCAGCTGTTCGAGGTTTCTGTGTCGTTTTTCTTGGGTTTTAGTAATTTATTTAGTGGAATACCATTTAATAGGTAATTGTAAACCTAATACAGGCCCGTACTATTAATTTAATATATTTTTGTAATAGTAAAATTATTAATATAAGTGGGTATAAATTATAAAATACTATTATATACAAGGTGGCCTAGAACTAATGGTATATAATAAAACTGTAGATTCCTTGAATCAAAATATTACGATTTGGCTTCACTTGCCTCAGTCCGAAAGTTGATATTAGTCGAGATAAACTTTTTTTTTTCATTTCGTTTTGCTTTAATATCTTTTTTACTAAGCATTATATGTGCAAAGATAATTGGGAGTTTTTTGGTTCATTCATTTTGTCTTTGATCTGTCACTTTTTATCCCTAATCTGTCCCTTTTAATTGATGATTTATTTATTATTCAGATCTCCCACTCTTAATTTTTTTACCTTTTTTGATATTTTTATCATATTGACAGGTAAGTAGGTACTTATAACCCCATTGCCTTCGCAGTCGAAAAATTCTGCAGGTTCGTTCTTCAGGATAAAAATATACTAGTATGACTAAAAGGTACAATTTTAATAATAATAAGACTAAAAAAGACGCTTTTATCTAAACTTTTCACCTATTTTGCGTATATGGAAAAACTTGTTGACGGAAGGCATTTGCTCCTTATTACCCCCCTCTGGACCCACCGGTGCAAGTGATATTAATTTTTTGGCAGGTTTTTATTAATTTTTAATCATAATGAAACTTATGCTTGTTATATTGCAAAGCCTCCAGAAACTGAGATTTATATTTAGTAATTTAAATCTAGATGTTTTGACGCACTTGTCCGTCCCTCCATTTAAAAAAGCTTATATTTTATATGTAGCAATCTCTTTTATACGTATTTCAATGCCCCATTTCTTAATAGCAATGCCCTATTAAAAAGGATTTATTACTGTAGTCCGGCTCTGGGATCAGCGCCATATTGGTGCCAGGATAGGCTCCGCCTAGTACAATCACTTTTGCTGGGCAGATTGAATTAATGCAGCACATCTTCTCTATTCAATATCGTTAATTCTTATTTTCCGAAAATTTTGTAGTTTTTTTTCTAATTTATAGAAAAGCACTACTTTTCTTTCACACAACGAGGTACAAATTAGTAAAATCGGTGTGGTGTTCAAAAAATGTAATTTTGTTTCAACTATTGTGTTTAATGCTGCCAGTTATTTTTGTTCTTGTTTTATTTTGAACTTTTGAGAAAACCTAACCTTAAAATTTGTTTTGATATTTTTGGGCTTTTAATTCCGATCAGGTGATAATTTCTCTGTTTGTTGAAAGTTGATAATTTGGGTACCCTGTAGGGCTTCTCTGAAGTAAATACTCGCAAAAATTATCAGAAAAACGTTTTATTTCAAATACTCATTTCACATAACCTATTACAACTGTCATTCTATGATTTCATGTAAAGTTAGCAACAACAGGCCAGTCACTGCCTTCATAACTTAATTATAGCTTTGCAGGGCTTACAATACAAAATAGTACATTGTCAACAAAAGTTATTTTCTTTTTAATCACCTGACCATTTTGACTAGAATCATGCGCGTTTTACACACGCTGGGAGTTTGAAGCGCCACCCTGTGTTTGACAGGGGAATGCAGAAATCACTTCCGACAAGACACTAAAAGAAGTCACACGTGGTTTCAATGTTAAGACCAAAATTCCAGCCACAAGAAAATACGCGACGCCGCGAGTGAATTGGAACTGCTGTTGAAAGAAAGGAGGTAAGCTTCTAGCGTGTTGCCGATTGTTTTTCCTTTTTTTTAGTTCAATAGACGTTTTCCCAGACAGGGCGAATTTAACTTTGGGGTAATTTTTTTTGGGATATCTCTAGTTTTCTTCCCTTCGGGCAAAGCCGTCTTGGTTTTTGCGACCCGCGTCTATTTGGTCCTTGCGACCTGCGTCTATATTGTTTTACAGATCATACGATTGCATTGCCAATCCTGTCTGTATTTATTTCCTTATAAATTCGTTATTACTAAACCGATTTTGGTGAAATAAAAAAAATCATGATAAGAATTGATTGCTCTTAGAACTTAAGATGCTCGATGGAATTATTAATAATTCTTCAAAGTGGCGTTTATTCTTATTTTCCAAAAATTCTGTAGTTTTTTTTAAATTTAATTGAAAAATAAATCCTGCCTACATTCATTTATTTACAAATTCATTGTTACTGAACCGATTTTAGTGAAATAAAAAACATGCGGTGCCTTCTTGAAGGGTCAAGTATGATTCTGTGCGACATCTTAACTTTTAAGATGACGACAAACTTCGATTATAATCTTTAAAGAATGCTCAATGCTAACCATAATTCTTTTTTAATTTACTAAGATCAGTTCAGTAATAATGAGTTTATAAGGGAATTAATGCAGACAGGATTGGCAATGCAATCGTATAATCTGTAAAACAATGGTTGCAACAAAAAGAGATTTTTTGAAAACCACCATACAGATTTTACTAATTTATAGCTCGTTGCGCGGGGGAAAAGCAGTGCTTTTCTATAAATTAAAAAAAACTAAAATATTTCCAGAAAATAAGATTAAACACGCCATTTTGAAGAATCAAGTATGATTCTGTCCGCCATCTTAAGTTTTAAGAAGTGATCAATTCTCATCAGGATGTTTTTTATTTTATCAAAATCGGTGCAGCAGTAATTAATTTATAAGGAAATAAATGCAGACATGATTGGCAAGTCTAAAACAAAAATATATTTTTTTAGAGCCACCAAACCGATTTTATTAATTCGTACCTTGCTGTGCGTGACAAGAACGCAGCTTTTTTACTGATTTAAAAAAATTATTAAAACATGTTAGCAACACCAGAAAAAACAAGCATCTTTAAAGGGTACAATTTAATTTCGTCCACCATCTTGGATTTTGTGATGGTGAACAAAAAATATAATAAGTCAAAACTCTGATTAATTCTCTGCCAAGTGCAGTTTGTCTGATTAAAATCAATGGGATAGTTCAAAAGTTATTATATATGAAAAAAAAATGTTTTGTTTTTTTTGGCCCACCCGGTATTTCCTAACAACAGCATAAATTATAACTTTTCCGCACCAAATCGCAGTTGGCCGATCGACCCGTACCGGAAATCGGTAAGCTCTTAAGTTAGGACAACTATTTTTTCTTCGATCGTGCGGAAAAGGCAAAAAAACCCATTATTAAGTTCATAGGTTTTATACACGAGTTTTGATAGTACGTAAGATAGATTCCATGTGGATAAGACTTTCAGACTATACGTACCGACACCGTCACGCCACCGTCCCGTTACCGAACCGTCACCGAAACGTAAATTATTCTCACATCGGAAGAAATGAAAGCATGCAAATTAAACCGTGAGGGCACCGCAGTTTAAAAAGGTCCATTGAGTTCAATGTAAGAATTCTTATCAGTGGCGGTACGGTGACGGGATGTAGACATGACGGGGCCGGCAGTTATAGTATAAATTGCGTCTAATTCATTAAAACTTTGACACTGCCTTGATATGGATGCTTTCTGACAACTAATCAAAAGTTATCACAACTAGTTGAGAGTACCGATTCTCATGTTTTTAGAAGCGTGCGGCAAAGTAGTATTTTACTTACTAAACTGCGTGCGAAAAAGTGACACTCTCTTTACGCGCGTGGAAAAAAATTGTATTTAAATACTTTAAGTTATATCCCTTTCTTTCCCTATTTTTAGATTTCGATGCTTTCTAAAAAAGTGTCCCTTTTTCCAGGCAGTTTATTAACAAAACTTTTTGCATGAAGCCATTTAATTTTAGTTATGTTGCCAAACACGACGACCGTATACGCTCATTTTCGGCCATTGTTTATGCACACGGTTCTGTATGAAATTTTTAATGTAGATGATATTAATACAGTAAAGACATCTAATGGGAGCAATGCTGTAACATAAGAAAGTAATAGGCAGAAAAGTTAAATTTAACACTAGAACTGCACACTTATTTTTTAAAACAAGGACTGCACAGTGGGGTTTTTCTAACCCCAAACATTTTTTTTTGTAAATATGGATAATTTTATACTTAAATGTTATTTTTATAAAAAATAATATCAATGGACATATATTCATATGTTTACGGTAAAGAAAAAGTAGAAAATAGAGGGTATTTTCAAAGTTGAATAATTTATTTTAATAGGTTGTAGAACTCGTTAAAATAAGTAATTTTACCAAAAATTTAAAATTTAAAAACTTTCCGCGTACAAACGACATGCTGCTGCTGCATTTTGTTAGCACTCCCGGTAAGTTATTATTATGTCTACTAGTTCATTGTTTTCATATCCGTAGCGAATTATTTACTACTGGTCAAATCGAAATTCTCACAGAAAACCGTACAATGAATGAATAAATGATGAGTAATTTGTATTCTATAAAAAAATGAGGTACTCCCAGTATCACAAGTAAAGAAAACTTTGATAAAAAGTCAGGTCTTACAGTTTTTAAATTTTGCATTTTTAAAATTGTTAATAACTTCTTTATTTTGCAACTTTTATGCAGATGATTTTTGGTACAATTATGAGTTCTACAACTTGTTAAAATAAATTACTCAACTTTAAGAACGCCCTGCATGTTTAAACATTTTTTATTAGAAAAATAAAAAATTATGCCAGGTTTTAACACTATCATAAAAAAATTAATATAAAAACTAAACAAACTATTTTACAAAATTTTTTGTTAAACTAAAAAATAAACCCTCATTTTATATAACAAAATTATTTGGTTAAATAAATCCTTGTCTTTCTTAGCTTAAGCTTTTAATATTTGGTTTATTACTGGTTATTTTCTCAGTCGCAGCAAAGTCTAGCCCTATGTTCCAGGCAATAGGGCCTGTGACACCCAACACAAGCATGCTTAGTTTTTCTGTACTTGTCTCGTTGACATAAAACACACCTTAATTAATTAATTAATTTAATTATTTATTTATTATCATATGAGTCGATGTAGCAGCAAAATCGGCAGCACTCGCCTCGATTTCTCACTTAAAAGCCGGCATTAAAAATCGAATTTA